>VZTD01004411.1:487318-1172699 GCA_013397725.1 Rhagologus leucostigma | reverse complement strand
GCACCACGCTGGTGCCGGCCTGCCCTCGGCCGCCATCTTTAGTGAGGGCGGCCGCTCCCTCCCTCCCTCCCGCTGGCTGACGAGACCGCACGGACGCGCCCACAGGCGGGCGGTGGGTGTCGCTGTGCGCGATGTTCCGAATGCTGAGGGAAAGGTTTCTCAGAATTAGGACAAATCTGATGACGCTGATCACCACAAGCGGCTGCTCCTCAGCGAAGGGTAGCGGCCTCTCGGTGCGGGTCCACTGCGGCAGCCACGGGCGAAGAAGGAAAGGCTCGAGGTGCAGGCGCTGGGTCTCTGTAACCACTGAAATGCCATTTAACAATAAATTGCAGTATCTGCAGCACATGGTCTTTTTGCTCTGTGTGTCTCTGCAGCACACAATTCCTGGAGTGAGGTTTTAAAATCATAGAATGTGAAGAGGTTGGAATGGACCCTAAAGATAATCTACTCCCAACCTCCCCTGCCATGTGCAGGGACACTCAGGTTTCTCAAGACCCTCTTACCCAGCCGGGTTTTGAATACTGTCAGGGTTAGGGCATCCGCAACCACCCTGGGCAACCTGTTCTGGTGTCTCACTACCCTCACAGTAAAGAATTTCTTCCTAATATATAACCTAAATTTCCTCTCTCTCAGTTTATACCCATTACTCCTTGTCCTGTTGCTACAGTTCCTGACAGAGTCCCTCTCTGGCTTCACTGGAGGCCCCCTGCAGATACTTTAAGGTCGCTGTGAGGTCTCACACAACCTTCTCCAGGTGAACAGCCCCACCTTTCTCGACCTGTCTTCATAGGGAAGGTGCTCCAGTCCCCTTATCGAATACATGTGAAAATGCACCAATATAAATCAATAAGCATCATGGGATATGGAATAGAGCTTTTCCTCTTGGAATCTGTGTTTTTCAGCCTCAGTCAAAGCTAACAACAGAGTGGAGATCTTTTAAGTTTTACAGGCTCTTTCCTACATGAGAGCCACCTTCACTCCTCTTGTCCACTCATCAGCCTTGCCAGGGCTGAGTGCTGAGTCATTTTGATGATGCTGCTGGTCATCCACTGAAAGCTTTGGCTTTGCTTAGATGCCTGTGCCATCCTACTGACATGTAAGTAACTGTCTGGAAAATTCTGTGTGCTGGAAAACAGAGGAATATAAAAGATTCCTGGCAGCGTATTCAGCTATATTGTTTCAAACAAGGTACATATATGAGTTTGCAAGTATCAATAGAACAGCTATGGCTGTGTGCCTATCATACAGTATTACATCTATGTGAAAACATGAAGCAAATCAGTGCTTCTGTTCTGGTTCTGAAATTTAGCCTGAGTGTCTTCTGTGAGTCAAACTTACCTCGAAGTGATTCCTACAGCCAAAACTAAGGGAAGAACACAGAGAGACAAAACATGTATCAAACGTATTTTGCAACATTTTATGATAAGTGGTGATTTGGTTTGTAGTACTCAAAGACTTTAGCTTTCAATTTCACACTCTTCTTGGTGCTGTACTCTTCTTGGTTTTTCTGTACATACCACCAGAGACCACCAGTGCACTAGCACCCAGCCCATGAGGAAGGAAGTGTAGGGGTGTGTGGGCCAGGACTATGTGCAGCATGCACAGGATCCTAAGTGTGATCACTTCCATCCACAGGCTGAACCCCAAGCTCTCCATAGACTCCTCTCATCATAACACCAGGAGGACGAGGGGTTGCAGGGCTTGGAATGATAGACAAAGCTTTTCCTAGACATTCCCTTTTTTCTACCTCTTAGTTCTTCTCCCCAAGGCAAGTTGTATTTTAAATCTACATACACTCTCAGTATGGGATAGTGCCAAAACCCCTTGCATTAGCAAGGAACGTGGATTTCTCTGCCTTGCTGCCTCCTTCTCGGATCTTGCAGACCCTCATTGTGGAGTGAATCTTCCTTGCTTAGTGACATGCTGCACCAAAAGCAGCTTGATTGTGAGGCTGCAGCCCCACAGGCGAAAGATGACACCGACGAATACAGATTCAAGAGTGTGTGGGGGAACGTTGACCTTTGTCACAGCAGATTAGAATGTCATTCCTTACACCCTGGAGGCTGACTTTGTGCGTAGTTGTATGGAAACAGGCGTGGTTTGCCTCTGTCCAACCTACCAGGCACTGCTGGTTGTTGGTCTGCTCTGCCAGGCTGTGTCATACGTGTGATGCATCCTCCTGATATGGAGGATTTGCAGTATTTTTGGACTTCATTTATTTTTATTTCTAAAAGGGATAATTGTTTGCATTCAAACACTTTTGCCCCCGTTACTTCCATGGCTGGATGCAGCTGTGCTCTGTGCTAGGCTGGGGAGGTGGTGGACAGCACTGCTCAGCACCCCGCTTCCCTCGTCACCTGACTCCACAGCATACAAGAGGAAAACAGCTGAGGTTTCCACTTCCTTCCCTAAATCCCACCCTGACATTTCAAATCATCAAAGACATGCTGCAGCATGTCTCGTATAGAGCAGTAGATGGCTCTCTTTCCTCTGAAGTGCTGTCGGGAAAAGAAACACTGGGTCTTAAGAGAAAATCCAGCCTTCTTCCCTCAATGCCAGGCCTCTTTTTGGGCAAGCTCTCATATTCATTCAATAGGGCAGACAGGATTCACTGTGATGATGTAGGAATGCATTTTAAACTGATTAACTCTACCTATACTCAATGGCTTAGAAGATGAAGAGAAGTTATTTCTGGGTGCCCACATTTTTTTTAGTCTTTTAAAAACTACTATTACAAGATACCTTTATTTATTTATAGCTTTTTAAGGAATCTGACTTTTGAAATGGTGTTTTTTCAAGATAAACAAAAGAAAGGAGCAGAGATACAGATCATATTCACAATATAATAATCATCCAGTTATTCTCAAATAACTGAAAGTAACATAAATAGAGTTCAGTGAGTGAAGATTTGTCTAAGTCTCCTTATACACAGTACAGTATACAGCATTTTAAGGTTGTAAATGCCTAACAAGGATATTTAAATTTTAGAATGATAATTTACAAAATAGAAGAATATAAAGTTAAGATATCGCATTGTTTGGACAAGAAAAAATACGCACATGCATCTAAGTAAAACATTTCTCAGGTTTCCCATAAGAGAGCAAGTTGCAGTTAGTCAAAGAGGAAAAGAATTAGGATGCCTTAAGCTGGGCAGTTCTCCTACAGTAAAGCTGAATACAAAGTCATTACTTAATCACGCATAAGATGATGCTGACCAAATCAGAAATGGCTTATGTGGCTCTGGCAGTACAATGTGTTTTCATCTGTCTGGAAATATTCCGTCTGCTGCAAATGCCTCAGGGCTCCCTGTCACCATGGATATTCTTGCCTGAGGGTTTATGTTGGGAGAGGAGACCCATCCTGCCTCCTTTTTGTATTGTTTATTAGCAGAGGCATTCCATGCTGTTCAATTTTTGGCATTGGCCGTGGCAGCAGAAAGCCTGGGACTTTCCTCCATTAGCAACATTGCTTTCATTTGGAAGAAAGGAAGGCATGTATTGCGTCCTCTACAAAGTACTTCTCTGGCTTGTATGGCAGTGCTCAACTAGATTCAGAGAAGTAGCTTAGGCTTTGCATTACTTAAATGTTAGTGTTACATGAGCCAGTGGAAGTACAGATTTGAAGTACACGTAATCTTAATGTCTAGACTCCCTCATTTATAGGTATTCTCCCTAAAGGAAATGGGAATGGCAATGATGCTGGACATTTCCTATTAAACAACTGACCTCTGTTCAGAACACTCATCATGCACGGAAACATGGTCTCATATTTCTCCTCTGTCAGTGGCATTTAGTAACTGCAGTAAATGCTGAACCTCAAGCAAGACAAGGCACTGAGGCTTTGTGGAATCTTCTTTGTTTTTAACTATAGTTGTTTCCTTACGTATAGAAGCCATGAATATTCTTAGGGAAAAGAGTAGATTCCCCTCAAGATTTGTGGATTAGTTCTGTATTTTCTGGGTCAATGGCTTTAAAAACTTCACTGTGGACTACTAGGGGATGTTGGAGTGCTCATTATGAAGAGCAGTTCTTTTGTCTGTGGACTCATAAAAACAGAGGAATAGCTATGGTCTCTCGGACCAATGTTCACTTCCCCGCAGTACCCTGTCTCACACAGCAGTCAATAGCAAATGCTGAGGGAAGGGCTTGTACAGACCAAACATAGGGTGATACATCTTCTGAATAGTCTCTGAATGTTTGGATACACTGATTGGTGACTCAGGCTATTCCTGAGCAGGATGTGGTACCTCTGTTCTGAATAGTCCCTGACATTTGTCAGACAAGAATTTATGCCATCTGAATCCACATGAAATTCAGTATTCATGTTCCCTGTGGCAAGGAGTTCCACATCTGAATGAAATATGGATGTGTTATACCTTTATGGTCTTTCTGAGAAGAAATGCTTTTTTTTCTGAATCCCCAGTAAATAGTTAACCTCTCCCTGTGCACATGCATACCCATAGAAACATTAGCTTTTAAGGCATTTTACTAGTAGAGAGTCGTGTTGGACTTATTCTTTCAGCTGTGTGGCTCAGTCTTGCAAAACCATGTCTTTATACCTGCCTGGTACCAGGTTAGAATGATTCTTTCAAGAGTTTCTACCCCATGATGTGCTGCATTATAATACTGCAATGTTGAGGCTGTTCAGATCTGTCACAAAACAAAATTAATCTGAATTATCCTGTCATGAGAGATGGAATCATGAAGATAAAATATGCTGGTATGTCACAGGTTGTTTCAATAGTGTTGTCCCGTTCCTGATAGGAAATTGATTGGTAGCTGGATTTGTCAAAGCCTGGAACTGCCAAAGAATATGCTGCAGGTCTCACTAAAGTGTTTTCTTTTTTGACTGCAAACTCTGTAGTGAAAGTTAATGGTAAAACTTAAAAAAAAAATTCCATTGGCAAAGCCTTACTTAGAGAAGTGCTGGTATGTGAAATTATGCACAATAAGTGAGAGGTTCTGAAAATTGTATTTCTCTTGTCAGTAACTAAGTAAATAATTTTTTCAGAGACCTCAGAAATCTGGATGGAACCCATCATGCAGGAGAGGATGATGTGCTTTTTATGCTCAAGGAACCTAATATGCTAATCAAGGTAAGAACCTGTGAATTAGGTACTTAATCATTGTCAGTGTCTTGCATTCACTAGGCATTCTCCTAATCAGTATAGGAGACTTCAAAATATGTGTGACAGTGTGATATCCCTTAGACTGGTTTGGGACATGGAGGATGACTCTACTCGTTTTTACCAGCAGATGTCTAAGGAAGATGTGGGTCTGAAGATTCTCAGATGTTTGGTATCTAGGTGTGCCTAGCAAAAATAAACAAAGCTGCTTGCAACAGTAAAGACGCTTCTCCTTTGACAATGATTTGAAAAATTGTTGAATTTTGAAAGAGTAAATGTGGTATCTTTTTACTAAAGCGTTTTTTTTTACAACATTGACCAAAATTTGTAACTCCATGCTTGAAAATTAAGCCGAAATTCATGGTAATTATAACTCTTTCATAACAGAATTGACCTGCTTTTTATTCTGCAAATGTTGGCAGCTATTCCTAGCTATTACATCTAGAGGATGTACATAAAAACTTTGCATAAAAATGCAATAGAAGTATTACAAAATAAATGAGAAATAAAGAGGGAAAGGAAGAGAAAGAAGCAAAGAGAGGGAGAGGGAAGGAGAAAAGGAGGTGGGCCCCGTTCAGCTAACTTTTAAAGTGCTGAACCTATTTGTACAGCAATGCTCATACTGTCTCCACTGGGTCATTTGCAGCTGAGAAGCCTTTATGTAGCTGTGATGTGCTGCATGGTGGCAGGGCACAGAAGCTGCTGGCTGTGGGAACCAGCCACCCCTCAGAGATACCAGCATCAGGGGGCCTCTGGTACCTCACTGCGAGCCCCACCTTATCCTCCTGTGGAGTCGTGGAGCATTTGAAAAGCCCTTGTCTTTTCCCTCTTGCAAACTGGCTCCATGTCCATGCCCACCTCAGGATATCTCTCTGGGACATTTTTCCAGGTTATTTCACAGTTGTTAATCCCAGGAAGATTTTGGTGTATGACTTAACAGCTGTCACTCTCTACACCTCAGGAATTGGAAAGTAGTACATATTTTTGAATTTAGCCTTTAAAATTCTGTGCTAAGTAGGCCAATGCACCTGTTACGAACTCTCAGTTTTTTCATGAGGCTTGCTTTTTATCTTACCCTACACTTCAGATAGCCGTAGGAAGCTAGTCTTTCTGACTAGCATGGAGAAGTCTTCTGCAGTCTTTCATAATTTTTATATGTTCCTTAAATACCCTTACATGCATTCTTCCTTCTGTTTGCTGGGGAGCATGTCTCCAGGGCTAGAATTTTTTAAGATATATAAAATATATCTATACTTTCTTTGTGGTCCATGTCAGGGAGTAAACCCTGACTTGACTCAGATGGTGTCAACAAATCCATGTTTCTCAGAATCACTTTTGGAACAGCCTGGCCATGCACAAGGTGAGTATCAGCTGGATTTAATCCTGGCCTGATGCTTATCACATAATTCTTTGTACCTGGGTGTGCAACACATTATTGTAGTGCCAGACCTCACTGAGAGAGCGACCCTCTGCTTCCTTACCACCAAGTCTCATTCTGTGTTTTGCATAAAACACAGTGCATAAAAAACTGCAGTGCATAAAAACTGTTTGTCCTGTTGTCGAAAGTTCTGTTTACCAGAGAAGGAGAAACAAGACAACAGTAATTCCTGCAGTCAATAAAACAGCAACCTGGTTGTGGTTTACATTATGGCAATTAAGGTGAAAATGCATAAGCATTGCAACTAAGCATAGGTAAAGTGCAGTTGGAAAATTTTAACAGCTGTTTCAGACATAATAAGAAATGCAATTGAAAACTCCTGAGCTCTGTATTATCCAACCATCAGCTTATGCAGTCTCAATCCTTGGAGGTTTTCAAGACCTTTCTGGATCAAGCCCCAAGAAAACTTTTGTTTTGTTCATCCTGCTTTGAACAGCAGGCTGTATCAGACAACCTTCTGAGTCCTCTGTCCTGAATTTTCCCATGGTCTTGTGATCCTGTGACCTCTCTCAGGACTAAAAACATCATGTGCACTAGGTGTTTTAAATATAGTTCATTTTTTAATATCCAAAGGAACCTGCTGCCAAGAAAAAAGAGAAAAGAGAAGAGAAGAGAAGAGAAGAGAAGAGAAGAGAAGAGAAGAGAAGAGAAAAGAAAAGAAAAGAAAAGAAAAGAAAAGAAAAGAAAAGAAAAGAAAAGAAAAGAAAAGAAAAGAAAAGAAAAGAAAAGAGAAAAGCAAAGCCTCCCAGAACTACTGTCAGAGGTCAGCAAAATCACAGGGTAAGTCTTTAGCCTAAAAACAAGGCTAGAAAGTTGTCCAATATAGGACACATTTTAGACATATGACAGCAATGTCCAAACATTCAGTTGTTACAGCAAGGTTTGGAAAGATGTAGCTCTTGGGTCCACACCCTCTTCGTTTAAATAAACATGACTGCTGCTGTGGGTGGTTGGCAGTGGAACAAACAGTTGCTTTTTGGACAGTGTGAATTAATACCCTATAGTGGCAATACTCAAGGGCTAAGTTTATTTAGACTGTGGCGTATTTGGTGACTTGAAACATGAAACCTTTTCTCAGTTCCTTCTTAGTCACTGAGATCGGACTCCTCACCCTCCATTCTTTCTTGTAGGCAGTATGTGGTAAGAGTTACTCCTCAGGGAGAGATAACTGGTGTTTACCTGTGTCAAAACTAAACACAGAGTTTTGTGCAAGTTTTATAAATAGTTTGAGTGTGTTTTTAAAATAATTCTTAATCACTCTGTAGAAGCCATTTTAGCTACTACAAGGACTGATTTTGTAAGGGGCAATTTGTATAATATGAGGTCGACTCATGTTATATGATTGTCAAATAGATGTCATCTAAAATAGAATGGAATTTCTAAGAGATTTTACCTATATAATTAAGGTCTACATACCTCTAACTATTTTTTCTTGATACCACAGTGGAGTGGGTTGGAAAGGGAAAGATTTCTTGTTTTTCCTTTTTTTTAATTTTCAGATTAAAAAGACACAAACGAAACTTAAATGTCATAGTTTTAGCTTTTGACCAATTTCCAAGCAGAAAGTTTTGTTTTTATTTTTAGAATGAAAAAAGTTGTCCTGCAAGAGATCACATCCTACAACTTTTCATTTTAACAGCTGCTTCTAATCCTGTCTTCTTTTCTTTTTTTGGGGTTGACCTTTTCTGGATGTGACAAGATGGAGGAAACCAGGACTGAAATAGTACAGTCTACACCATCGAGAAGTGCTTTTCTTTCCCTCTTGACAATTCTATTTAATTTCTTTGGGAGCAGATCCCTGCTCTGTCCTTTCTGGGACACATTCATCTATAAAGGATTTTGGTCCCTTAACTCAACAGCACCCTCACAGATTTTTGCCAAGCTGCCTGGAGATCACCTAGCCTGATCTCTATGTTATGGAATACAGAATTTCAGCAAGTTGACCCTCTGTTTAGCCTCATTGTTTGGTTTAGACTTTTGAAAAGGCATTCAGGTTTAACAGGAAGACATAAAAAGAAGCAGAAACCACAGCTTTCCTGAGCAGTTTGTTCAGGAAAATAACCTCTGTTGAAAGTATGTGCCTCTTCTCTAACTTGCATTTGATTGACTTTAATTGCCTGGCCATTAGTTCTTTTTACACTTTCTACCATAGATCAGCACCTGGTATTTTCTTTCTATGAAAGAAAGAAGTGTCATGAAAGCCCCTCTCCGTCTTCTCTGACTGATTAATTAAAATATGCATCTCTTTAGTCTGTTGTTTTAGGGCATTGTCTCCACACCTTTGATTTACTTTTGTGTAAAATGTGGGAAATTATTTTTGTCTACACTCTGAATTGCTCTCAGGTGAGTCTGCTTTTGAAAGGAAGCTGCCTCTGCCTACAGGGACAACTGCTATACTAACATTCCCTTTTTTATGAGTACATGAATGTCATAAAAGCTATTACAGAAACACACATTTATTACAAAATCTGCCAGTTTTTATGTCCTTAATTTAAAGTGAAGTGACAATGTATGAATGCACATACTCCAGAGTGCTGTGATATACTAGTCTATGACATTATGGAAACACTGGGTTCAGAAGTTCCTTTTTAAAAACCTGTAATTGAAATTTACAGTTTAATTATAGGCTATAGTTTAAGATAATTAAATCCTCGGGGAATTCTTACCTTCTTTAAAATCAAATAGTGTTAACCCACACCAAATTATTTAATAAAAATAAGGTTTTTCTTGGCTGTTTCAGCTGTATTTGCACCAAAGAGGGGTTGCAATGACCTTTTGAAAATCCTCAGAGCAAAGGGAATAAGGACACTAACGTAAAATGATTAATGAAGCTTGGTAAATGGCATTTCTTCACATACAATTGTAAATAATACTACTAAATAATATGCCCTAGGAAAATAGATTTTTGAGGACAACCTGTCATCATTTATATAGATTTTTAACTTCTCTCATTTTCACAGAAAGAACATGTTTGTACATGTTTTAACATGCCCCTACTGTATGGTTGAACATTTTACAATCAGAGAATAATTCTAAAATAAAATAATGGCATTACATGAGCTTGCGTCCTAAACGTTCTACATGTATGTATCGGATAAGATGCAGTATATCACTCAAAGTTAAGGGGCTAAATACAGCAAATAATGAAAAAAACCCCTCAGTTCTTTATCAAAGTTACAGAGATCTGAGTGAGGTAGAGGATACAATTTTGAGTCTTGACCTCTCTAATGGCAGTGATTTGAGTGCCACTGATTGCTATAAAGCCAAGAGTCTACTTTGAGGCTGCCTACAGCGGAAATTTGAAGCTACACATAAAACCCTATTACAACTACGCCGTTCACTCACACTTTGGAGGACCTTCCACACTTCAGCAATAAGAACACAGGGTCATTTCACAGTAATTCATTACAGTTCTGTGAGATACATCAACTGCCGAGGGCTACTGTTCTGGGAAAAACAAGGGACAAGGTCCTAATTTTCATTCCATTATGGTCTTTCTGCATTGCTTAGTTCAAAAGGGCCAGGGAACTTGGTAATTGAGGATTATCTTTGCTGCTGAGGAATTCCTATGTGTGTCATTTGTAGATTTGCTCCTCAGACTTTCACATTTCCCACTATATAATTTTGTTGTCCTTCTTTAATTCCCCTTTTTTCCCGAATCTCATTTTTAAAAGTAAATCTTTCAAAACTTCATGAAGTCTTAACCATGAGGTCCTTCTACAAGGACCTTTCGTAAAAAGACAGTGCTTCATTTTGTTGGGGTTTTTCAAAGCCCATATATAATACTACATATAATGCAACAATATAGTACTTGCTGATTTGATCACATATATTTTTATGGATATGTTTAAAAAGTCTAAATATATTTTAAAATTAAAATATGAAAATGCAAGTATATAATTCCAAGATCTTAAGAGTTTTCTATGCTTTTTTAATAAAGAGGAAGCTTTTCTCCTTTTTGGACATAGCTTGCTTGTTCTCACGCCAGTCTTTGAACAAAATCTGACACCTTCAAACAGTGCTTGATCCAAAGCTTGTAGAATTTAATGTCTTTCTTTAGGTTGGGTGAATACTCAATGAGGACTCTTAAGATATAGTCATTTTACATGCTCTGGAGATAACGATATTTCAACTACTTGTCTTGATTTCCTGTTTAGAAATGTAATAGAAATTGGTGCTTTAAGAATGGGATTTGCCTGACTGGTTTAGAAGGCCACTTTTAAATGCCTGTTCATTCAAATGTTGGTATTTCAATGAGTCATACAAATCTGTTCTGAAAAGTGCCTACTCCACTGTTCATCCAGTGAATGTAAATAACCAGTTATAGACAATTGCACAGTCCACGTTTGATCAGGTGAATCCTACCCACTCTGGGTGCAGCAACAGTTCAAGTTGGAAGAGAATTTACAAATAAGATTTTTCACCAAGGGAAATGTCTTCAGCTACCAGGAAAAAAAGTTCTTAATTGTAGTGTACACCAGATTTTCAAAAAGCTCCGCCCTGATAGCTCAGGGCAAGTTTCAGTGCATGGCACACCCATTGACAGTGTAGTGTAAAATGTTATGACACATTCCATCATCAGAAACAGCATCAGAGGTGATCTGGGAGAGGTTTATAGCCCCTACTCCTGTCAGTATTTTCCAGCAAACACAAATTCTTCAGGCTTACATCCAAGCAAGGAATGTGCCCTCCTATTACCACGAATGGTCTTCCACCCACTTATTTTTAGTATTCACTTTAATTCTTGTCCACTCACTATGAGTAATAAAACAGACTCCTAGTTCCACAAACTGCTAAATCACAGTTTCTGCTAGGACCTCATCCAAAGCCTATTGAGATTGATTAAAAGATTTATCCATCCCCTAAATGAGCTCTGCTGCAGGCCTTGAGTTCAGTGATGCATAAGGCAATTGGCTAAGCTTTTGAAGCGAGAATATTATGCTGGAAGAGCCTGTAGTGATCTTCTGATTCAAATTTCCACATAACGTAGCTCTTCAGATTTCCCTGAATTTGCCTTATTTCATGGAAACATATTGTTTGCACCACAATCTGGAATGCCTGCTGAATCCAGTTGAATATTAGACCATCCAAGTTCACTGTCTAATGCTAAAAGCAGACACAGGGCATTGACCATTCTAGTACTCACTGCTGTAATTTTTGTGGAGATTTCTCCCAGTATTTTAAGTACTGTAGTGCTTAGGTTTTTACCTTTACCATAACAGTAGTTTTTAACATGTGGTATTAGAGAAGAGCAGACTTGCTATGCATGTGTTTCCAGCCAATGTTCACACAATTACTAGAGCTTGCTAGGTGCTGAGGTCCTTCTAATTGACCAAGGCAGAAGTTGCTTGCTGGACTCATTAAGAAACCATTCTGGTTTTCTGTATTTACTTACGTTTTTATTTAGACTATACTTAGGCTGCAACTCAGAGGTGTGATTTCTGCTGGTACTGGTACATATATTTGGGCTAGAAAACTAAGTTGAATGGAAACAGGTAACAGTATAGTTGTTAGCACAGCCAGTGCTGTAGATAATGTTTGCAGCCTTCACTGGCTCTGTTTGTCAAACACCATGAAGGATTAGAAAAATAAGGTTACAGAGTAGCAAGTGAAGGTGGTAAAAGTGGAATTTTCATAATGATGACATACCACAGATGGGTGTAAAACTTGAGTTGGGTAATGCTTATTTAACTCCAAAATGTGAACATTGAACAGAGAGGCAACTAGCTTCTCTGGTTGGCATGCTGAACACAAGAGCAACCTGTTTTACCTCCCAAACTGTGTCTCCACTGTATCCACTTGACTGGCTTGGAGCAGTTGAAGATTATTAAATCCTTTCATGCTAGGTTATACTCCTTCAGATTTATTCCTAATATTCCAAAACAAATGTCCCTTGCATGGTGATCTTTGTGCACAAATTAGTCTTTCAGGTGTTTGTCAGAAAGAGGCATTTAAAACATACTTAGGCCTGAGACGATGACAAATGGTTGTTTCTTTTGAATGTGTAGATCTGCTAAGGTCTTTTGTTTAGTTAAAACAGAGATGTCCTAGCAGTTAATTAGTACTAATGTGATCTGTTCCTTCTGCTTGTTCTGGATGGACAGGAATTTTTTAGCTGAGAATGTTGTGTGCTCTATAAGAGAAGCCAGTGGGTATGCAAAAGCTTTTCATAACTAAGTGCCCCTAAGTTTAAATTTGACCACTTTAAGCACAAACTGAAGCAGTGCTTGTTTTTGAGTTACCAGTCTGACCTAAAACAAATAGTGACATGTAACTGCATGACAAAACCCTAGCGTAGATAACTGTCAGTGGAAATGAGCAGATCAACAGAGTGCTGGGGAATGTAACAGTCCTACAACTGGTAGCAATTATGCTTACCTGTCAAGTCCAACAGAACAAATAGCTTAGCACTTAGTGAGCATGAATGGGACACCAGTTTAGCTCAATTCTCTCTGTGCTAATTTTCCCATTACTCATGACCCATTTTTATTCTTTGTGTGCAGAGAAAAGTGCAGAGTAGGCTTGAGATACATGGTATAGTTATAGGCAGTCACTGGCTATAGGGCTGAAAGTTTTCTTTGTTTCTTATCTGCCCATGCTCCATAGTTTCATACCTACATCCTATACTGATACCCACTTCTGGGGCTGTGGGGCTGTGCTGCAAACAGGGCCACTGAAATGAACTGCATTAGTTGTAAACCTCTCTCCAGAAAGAACTGTATAGCACAGGCTGCAGAATAGGGTTTGGAGGGCTGTGGCTTGCAGAGCTGGGAGGTGCTGAATGGAGGATGGGAGAGGGAGCCATCACACAGTAAAACTGCTCCCTGTTCAGGTACAGTAGTTAGTGTTTGGGCACCAAAGAAGGACCACATTTGATAAAAGAATGTAGGATTTAAAGTGGTGTTTTGGGGAAACCAGGACTTATATTACAATGAAAATTAGCAGATGCAGAGCACTTTTGAAAATCAAGACCTTGTTTAGATGCAGGTGAGACATGACTCTTGACATTATATCTGAATGGGCTAATATGTGTTTAAGTTTTCTGCCAACTGGGAACTTACTGAATCCTTACATACCACACTTGATTTCTAAATGGTATGTTTGACCATGAAAATCCTCTACATGTACCTATAGTCTAGTATATCCTGTTTGGAAATGAAATGATGAAAATATCTCTGAGTGCATGAATACATATTTAAGAAATGGAGCTTATATGTTGTTATAGAATGGAATTTAACAATTTCTGTTCCTCCATTTCTTATCTGTTCTAAATCCATTCAGGACAGAAGGAACCCTAATACTGACAATCCATTTATTCTCCTACTTTCTGCTGTACAATTCCTTTATTGGCATTTTTGTAGCAGAAGAGATCAAATACATGTATCAAAGTATCTTGAACTGGTAAGCCCCTAGGAGAAAAAAGGGAAGATGGGAATCCATAATACTGTTGCACAACTGGGCAAAATCTGTGACATTTGCAAGTATTTTCACTAATGAACTTTTGGGCTACATTCATGCTAATGAATTAAAAAGCGCCAGCAAGGTTCTTGGGACTGGAAGTTGATTGTCTCTACCCTCAAGTTGATCTTGGCATGGTTTTGCCCTGGCTACGGTGCTCTCTTGAACAATTTGTGGTGCAATTTGGGGGTTAGCATGGACCACACCTGGTAGGAAGTTTGAATGTGATCACCTTGTTTCGAAGACTGAGAGAGCTAACTAGTATCGATAGGTATGGTGGAGTGCCAGTTCGGCTCAGTGCCAGGGAATGGAGACATGTGTACCATGTGTAGCTTTGCCATCTGAGGCTGGGCTTCTTGGGATGCAGTGCTACTTGTAAGCTCTTTTTCCCAATCTCCGATAAAAGGAGTGGCAGTGACTGTTTATCTTCCCTGGCTATTTCTCACATGTAACAAGGAGTTACTAAAACCAACAGCAAACATTTCCCAAACTTTGCCTTATCATGCACCTTTTGCAGGTGAGGAGCTGCCAAGACTGACTTTGCAAGCATCAGTTGGTTGCTGTTCTATCACCCTTTCCCTAGTCCACAGAGGTGGCACCCTCTCTTCTGTCACCACAAAGACTGGTGCTCCAAAAAGAATCAGCAGAGGTATGAAAACCTAGAAAAGCAGAAGTAAAAGATGTGAAAAGACTGCATGACTGCCTGGTATACAATTAGATCACAGTGTTTATGCACATTACTGTTTATATCTGATTTTCGTAAGAACATAGCGTGATGCTTCTGTTTAGGACTATAACTGACTGCATTTGGCTGTGTACCACAACGCAGAGGATGCCAGTCCAGCACTTCTGAAGAGGCACACATCAAGAATCTGGTATAATTTCTAAATGTATTAGACTTGTGCTGAGATGAAAGAATTTGGACAAATCAAACATTTAATGTATCTAGTCTACACAGTTACAATGAACATGCTAAAGGAACAGAGTCTTACCCAAGCTGCTTTCAGTGCCCTTTGTGAACTCTAAAGGTAGATTAAAATTTATAAGTAGGTATGAGCTTATTTTGCAAATATTGGGCACAGAGGACAGTCCAGTCAGAGCTGCACTACCAATCGGTTCACATTTAAGTACCTACGAGGCTCCTTGAATTTCTGCCAGCATCCTTCTCCCTGTTCAGACCCAGAACCGTTCCAGACTCGCCTCCGAGCGCGAGCCCCGGGCCAGCGCGCCTCTGCGGACTCTCCGGATCTCTCCAAGTCGATAACCGGGCAGCTCCCCACAACAGGCTGCCGCTCTCCTCGGAGCTGCAGGAAGAAAACATTGCTCTCGGTGTTTCTTTCTTAGGGTGTTGTGTTCTGAGAATCCCACCCATTTCCCAGCTGCATCAGCCCCAGGATGGGGGAGCGACGGCTGAGGGGAGGTGGGACGCACCCGTGGGTATCTCTGTGTAGACAGATGTGTGCTGCCGCCGGGCCGCCCCCCCGCTCCCCCCGGCCGGCCCCGGGAACGCCCCGCGGGTGCTCATGCGGCTGCCGCCGGCGGAGCGTGCCTGGCGCTGGGGCAGCGGCGGCCTCTCCCTTCCCTCCCCCTCCCTCCCGCCCGGCGCGTGGTCTGCGCGGGTAGCGCAGCTCTTCCCGAGGCTCCCCGGCGCCCGCCTGGCAGCCGGTCCCGAGAGCGGGCAGAGCAGCGCTGCCCGCTGCACCCCGGGGGTGAGCATCACCTCCAGCCTCCGTAGCGGAGAGCAACAGAAGAGCTTGACGACATGTGTCATATGTCTTTATGTGGACGCGGTTACTTTTTTTGAGAATGTGTTTCACTCCCTGCCCTTTCTCCCTCTGCCCGTTTGGACTTTCCAGACCTACGTTTCTTGTGGCAGTTCCCTGGAACATCAGGCCTGGAGCAAACCTGACCATTGGGGTTGCTCTGCTGCCGGACAGCCCAGCACAAGTCACCGTAAAGGGAGAAGTGATCAGAGATAACGAGACTATCTTGAGCAGGGAAATGGTCTTTGAGAAAGGTAAGAAAAATAATGGACTTGGTTTGGAAGTATTTCAGTTTGCCTTCTCACAGAAATGTTTTCTTCCTCCCAAAATATCACAGCTTCTAAATGGTACTAAAATAGGAAATTTATTTTACCAAGTAGGAGTCGCTATGGGAAAATAGTCTTGTACACTGCTGGCTCTGTTTGAGGTTGGGCAACTGAGCTGGATATGAGTGACTGTATGGGTGTGCTAACTCTCAGTAAATTCTGCAAATAATCAAATAGTAGCAAAGTGTGATGGATGTGGGATTTCTGAGGAACCGGGAAGTACTCTGGTCAATGTAGTGGGGCCACTGAAGAAGCAGAGGAAGAGTTGCTTACTAGTAACTTGTTAAGGTGCAAAGTGGAAGCATGTGGGAGAATGGAGGGGGTGGAACAAACAAGGTAATACAGCAACTGGAGCTGCTTCTTCATGCCCTAAGAAAGAAACGACCAGAGTACCATAGGAAAGTGAACATGACTGTGTCAGGCACTTGGAAACTCTATGCATTTGAAGAAACAGGAATTTTTAAGGATGAGGAACTGAATCAAGGATGAGGAACTGAATCGTGGAGAGGTTGGGGATTGAAGATAAGTAAATCTGAGAAGAGACTGATTTACTCTATGCTACCAGGCAGGGGTAGTGTATGTGGTGGGAGTTCTGAAGAGCTGAGGTATCTTGGCCAATGTTCCTTTTCAGAAAGGTCAGCTGGCAACAGAAGCATAGCAATATCCTGCCTGAGACTTGTCGTCATGAGGAAGAAAATATTTTGTATGGGTAGTCCAGCTTCCACATTGCTCTTAGTATGAGGTAATATAAATGACATCTAAACTCTAGCTTTTCATTTGTTAAAAGTAGCGAGTATGAGGGCAGCATGAGGTACTGAAAAATCCACCCTGCTATAATGCACTTTCTTTACTGCTTGTATAATTCTTCTATTAATGTCTTACAGTTAATGCAGATGCCTTAGTTGGAAGCATCACACCTTCATTTCACAGCCTGTAGAGGAGATTGAGGCTTTGAGTGTGATGGAATGCATTTGAGCAGATCAAAAAACTTTGATAGAGAACCGAAACCGATTAACTTTTGTTGTTTCCTTTTGAAAGCCAAAGTTTTAAAAAGAAAATAAATTGCCTTCTCCTTTTCTTCCACTAACTATGCTTGCTGTTATTTCCCGCTTCTGTTCTGCTTTGACGTAGAGTTCAGTGAGCCTTGCATGCGTTTCAAACCTGTCTATTTTTGTCCTTCCCAACATTAAAAGCCAGACAAGCAACTGCCGGTTCCAAGCTTCTGAAAATATGTGGCTGTGTATATCCTCTGAGCACACAGAATAATGCTTGACACTGGGAGCTGCGGAAGTCAGGGTGAACGGTGGGTTATCAGGAACAGGTATGATACTGTATCAGACTGGATACAGTGAGGAAAAAGGACAAATGCTGTAGTGCATTACTAAATTCTAATATTTTCCCGTCTTTTAAGTACATCTTTAAATTTTCTATGCTTTTGTACTTGATAAGTGAAACAGAAAAAAATGCTGAGCATACCGTGTATTTCCTCTTGCAAAATTCTTAACGGTTAGTATGTGGCCATCAATTTTTTTCTAGTCAGGTTATATAATCTGTTAGTCATTTGTTTTCTGTGAACAAATATGTAAGCAAAACTGTTAAGGGCTAAGAGCAAGGGAACTGCCCTGTAAAAGAGGATGTAGTCTCGAAGACATGTATCCAAAGGTGCTACAGGTGTGGATCAGTCCTGACTCAGAGAGAAAGCAAGTTGTCAGAGAGAAGCAAAAGCAGCTTGTCAGAATAAGAACATAAATCTTTGAATTTTTCATTGAAGAGCACAACAATCTTAAGATAACATATGAAGTGGTATTGTTATAGCTGAGCTTAGTCTGTGACTGAAGGAGGACTGGAGGTTTTATCAAGCCAGCTGTTGCAGTTGAAGGAAGAAACCCAAGCATATCTGCAGGCACACAAAATCTTCTTTAAATTACATAATTGCTGCATATATTAGTGCCCAGAAAATGTTGCTTTATCTGTCAGTGAATACCTACCCTGGTTAGGCTGCACATTCAGTGGCACTGTTGCCTAAGCTGGCTGAATTATGCTCTGTAGTTTTCCTTGCATGGTGACAGCAAAAGCAGGGGATTAAGTGCTCTGAGAAACTGATCTGACTGAAAAATAAAGTTTTTATTTTTTTGAATGTTTTTTTGGCAGACAGGTCTCTGGTTCAATGTGCAAACGTTTGTGCTGATGGAACTGAGTTGGAAACTGGGTGCTGGAGACATAGGACAGGCCAAGGACAGTTTTTATTAGAGATGTTTAATCTAGCAGGCCAAGTTCATTCAAGTACCTAAGTATAAGAGGTATTACATACCTGTCTGGCAAATGCTTCTGCAACTGCCTTAAATTAACAATTCAGCCTGTTTCTCTAGCAGCAGCTCAAGATGATACATATACTGGTCTAAGTTTCTGAGTTAGCTCCATGAGAGGACCTTGTTGTATTAGAGGCATGGATGTTTTTAATTTCTATAATATAATTCTTGCTTTGTATAAGTGTTTGCCCTCTGATGTTGATAAAACACTTAGTGTTCTAATATAACTGGAAGTGGAATTTTGATATCTGAGTGATTCTTGGGCAATTGTTAGAGAAACACTTTAGCAGTGAAGGCTGGTTCACATCATTATTGTGCTTTTTCTATAACAAAGGGAAAATAAATATTAACAAGTGGCTAGTGGGTATTTGGAGTGAAGGAGAAAGTGTGCCCGCACATGCATTTAAAGATATTTCGAGCTTGGCTCAATATTCCAGAATTCAAATGTGCTGTATAGGAAGGGAGATTGTTTTGGACCAATATTTTGGTACAGATGTTAATTACATTTAATATATTGAAACAAACCAACTAAATGTTTTCAAGGGGGAGGTTGCTGCTACAGGTAAACTTTGTGTGAGCAAGCACAACCCAAAAAAGAGAATGCGTCACCAGGAGATAACAGGTTTCCATTGCCTAGAACAGACTCCAGGAAAACACAAAGCACTAACTAAGGCTGTTTGTGTGCACTGTACCAAGCCTTGACACACTTTCTGTGGAGATGCAGTATCAGAAAGATCCTCACCCTGATTGAAAATGACTGCAGAAAGTAGCAATGGCTTGTGTGCAATTGGAGCTGTTGGGTTTTCTGTGTCAACAATAGCAAAAAAGAAATTATGGGAATATCAGATGGACAAGTTAAATTCCCTGCATGAATAGCTTGATCTATAGTGATTGCAGTGAAGGGTGACTCTTGCCATTCATATTTATCCAGTCATTGATAATAAAGGTGTACTATGAATTGGCAGGAGGTGTTTTCTTGCAGGGTTTGCTGCCCAGACATTGCCGTGTATGTTAGTGTATGAGCAACCTTATACTTTAATTGCAAGAGGTTCTGAAATGTATTTTCTGTGTTGGTGCTAGAATGATTTGGAAAGAATATGTAGCATATAAGTTGGAAAAAAAAAGTTGTTTTCAGAAAAGCTTTTACATGTAATGAGGTGTCATCACTTGCCCAACAGCATGAATGTTTTTAATTCTAAAGAATAAGGGTAATTAGCTAGGGCTTTTGCTATTTAAGGTACAACGTAATGTATTTAAGGCGTGCTGAGTGAGAATTATGTGAACTTACTGAAGAATTTGGTTTACAGTAACATGCATAGTTTGTGAATTACTTGTGCATGTTAATTAATTTATGCTGCTTTTCTGTATTTCTAGAGAGGAATACGTTTATTTGTTAACGGAGGTTACTGAGCTAGAGCGTGGTAAATACTCAGCTAGGATTGATGACGCATGATAGTTTGTGAGAATGTTTGTCAAGCTCAGACATGTAGTGATCCTCCATATAGACAATGGAAAATCTCCTTTTACCAGAAAGCATGTTTTACATACTTAATAATATGATTCTGACCATGTCAGTATGAGAAACAGTGAAAAACACTAGGAATAGTAAGTTGTAAAGTAACACCTAAATGGGAAAGAATGGCCTAAAACCCCCAGTCCTGTTATTAATCTTGAGCTGTTCCTGCGCCTTATGTCAGGATAAACTGACTGAGTTATTGGGGACTGTGCTGTCTGTGCTGAAAATCTGTGGGGTGAAAGGTTTTGCTGGCAGTTTAGTGGAACATCTCCTTTCTACCTATTTTTTCATCAATGCCTAGAGAGCCAAACAGTGAGAGAGTAGGAGTTGCAGCAGTGATTTTGCATCCATAACCTCCATATCCAAAAGTATATGTAGCTGTGCCTCATGAAAAAGAAGTTGTTAAATAGTCAGCACATGCACATAACCTATGCAAAATCAGAATGAAGGAAAACTTCTTGGGAAAGAGGTGCTGGGGCTGGACCCAGAGACGACTGAGGTAGTAGAGAAGAAGGCCATCTCTTATGGGCTTTCAGATTGCTGGAGTACATAAAAGAAAAATGCAAACCCAAGAACATAAAAGAAAAGAACAAAACCCAACAGGTTTCTGTGCCTTTTATTGGATCCATCCTGCTGACAGGCCCATTAAGTGGCTTGCAGAAAAATGGGAGTAGTGATCCCATCCAGTACTTGAGCTTTATTTTATTGTTTGGATGCTGTTTGAGATTTGAGGGAAAGAGTCCTTCTGTGACTCAAGGCTTACGTGTTTGTACATGAGAATTTTCTGTTCGCCATGTTCTTCGTCGAGACCCAGCCAAGAAGGGTGTGGCAGATTGAGCACTACAGGCTGTTTCAGGTACCTTCAGAGGGGTAGGATAAAATAGAAATGCAGACAGTGGGGCAACTCATACAGACAAGGGAATATTGCATGTCCCGGTGTGCGGTTCCCTGTTGCTACTGTGAACTGGAGGGGCTTTGCAGCTTTTAGGAAAGAAATGAGAGAGAACAAACTAAAGGCTGTGAATTAGGGAAAAAAGAAGTGATGACAATAAACAACAGGAATTGGTAGGTAACATGCTATCAGATACGAGAAGGGAAGCAAAGGGTGAAAATTCCTGAGGGTTTCATACTAAAAGGATAAGTGCACATTAACAGAGCAGAAAGGTAAGAAATGAAGTAACTAAACACCATCTAAACTGGCCAAAAAAACAACAGAAAGAAGGAAAACCATATGTAGAAACTCTAAATGAGATCAGTTTATAAAGGAACTTAAAGAAGTAGCATGGGTAACAAAGAACAAAACTGGTAAGGCCAAACCATCAGTAGGAAATAATGTGAAGGATAGTAAGGCAGGGTTTTTAAATAACATGCTGGTGGCAAGAAAGCTAGCAAAGGATGTGGCTTGTTACTCTGATGAGAAGGGTTGCTACTTCTGTAGCTTGCTGCTCTGATTAATGGTGCTGAGAGGCAGTAAGTGTTCGGTCTTCACTAAGAAGATCAACTAACTGTCATGAAAAAGGCTTAAGAATTAAAATAACAAAAGGGGAGGAACAGTTTAAAGAGTACTTTGGTAACGTAGGTGTTTAGGCCTGATAAAATTACCTGTAGAATATTTAGGGAATTGACTGAAATAATTTTAAATCTGCTAGTGAAGTTTTGAGAGCATGAGTAAACAGAGAGATTCTGGAAGATTGAAAACCTGCAAATAAAATGTGTTGCACCATGGGTTGGCAAGGGTTGTAGGGGGAGAAGAAGCAGGATTTTGTTATATTTTGGTTTTACTGAGGCTTTTGATAGTCTGGCATGGCACTCTGACAAGCCAGCTGAGGAGGCAGGGACAGCATGAAATTCTTATTTAATATGTTTGTGGCTGGATGGAAAATAGTCTTCATCAAGTAAGTCTAAGTGGCTAACTCTCAAACCGGAATGAGTTGCCCTGAAATGGTATTGTTCAGTGTGACTGACATGAATTAAAAAGGGAGAATGTTTATTAGATTAGTGAAGGGGTGGTAAGGACACTGGGAGAAAGGATTAGATTTTGAATGCATTTTGGCAATACCAGAAATGATTAGGGGAAAAACTAGAGTGTGATCACTAGAACTAGTGCATAATTCTGCTTTTGTTGATGAGTAAAAGAACATGTATTTACTGGATGGGGAACAAGGTGCAGGAACAGTCCTGCAGGAAAGGGGATGTGTATGGGGGGGGCTGATGCTTTAAAGGTAACAGAAGGTGAAGCCTTGTAAGTAATACTGTGGTGCCTAAAAAAGAAGGTAAACATTGTACTCAAATGTTATACACAGAAGTATTTTCTGTAAGCTATGAGAAAATATTCTAGTAATCTTCACAGCCTAATTAGGCATCCTGGGAAATGCTGTGCTTGATTTTTGGCACTCATCATGGAGCCCGTTAACCAACTGGAGAAATGCCAGGGAGAGCAGAGGGAAAGATCGGAGATCTCTCAGGAGACAAGTTCAAACCTGACAAAGAAGATGGGCCTTCACATGAGATGAAAATAAATTGTGGAACTCCATGTCCCAGTTTTTGTGGATGGAAAACACAATTGCACAAATTTACAAGACAAAAGTCCATGAAGAGTTGGCCCAATATAAAGACATGCAGATTGCATAGGCTGCGAAGAGTACCCAAGGAGGGGTCACTGTGTACTTGTTCGGTTTTTATGCCTTTCAGATGTCTGGTCTTGACCATTGCTGGAGATGGGACCTTAGGCCAAACAGACTTTGGTTTGACCCTGGGAGTCTCTTCTGCATTCTGGAAAGCATCTGAGGAGAGATGGGAGGAACTGGGGTTAAGTATCGGGAGAAGTGTGCTATACACCTGTTACGTACTATTAGCTTCAAAGAGAAAAGGGTGGGAGCTAACAGTAGATGGGTCTAAGGTGATGTCCTTAGTGGTGTCTAGTTAGAAGGAGATCCAAGCTAAAGTACTGGGTTATAGAAATACCTGTGGAAGCAGCAAGCACCTGGGAAATTCAGGAGTTTCCAGTCATACAGAGGCGACTTCTCTTTTCATGAGACCCTTCTGACTGTCAGCACTGGCAGTGTTGCTGGTTTCCATGCTATGCTATCCATGGCTAACTATTTGTGAAGGCAGAGTTGAGACCCTGTCAGCAGAGATTGAATAGCAAGTGTCAAGACACGATGCTTGTTCACCTAGATTCACTGCAGTCCAAATAAGTATGTGCATAGAAAACATGGTTATAGTGACAGACCACTTCTTCAGCTTCCTGGAGGTGTAGCTGTGAGGTACAGGTGCTTGTTTTGTATGGTTAGGGATTTATATTGCCTTTATTTACTAATGAAGGAAGTCTCTGGTAATATTTTCATATATTCAAATAATTTTGTTGCCTCAGAAAAGTTATGGGCTTTGTCATCACAAACTTTGAATGTGTTCCAGAAAATGGAAGAAAACCAGTATGAAAAGAAACCTTCTTTCATTCCATCTAGGCATAAATTTCAATAGATTCTGAACGCATTATTTGCAGTAAATGAGTTTGAGAGGTGACTTGACTTTGAAATTTTGCTCCAGTTACAGCAATTGATGTGATGAGGGTGGTATTAATACTGCCAAATATCTGCCACGTACAGGCTTAGCCATGTTTTGTTCTAATGTGATTTTCCTATGTTTTAAGTTGGAATAAAAACTGCAGCTGCTTTAAATTGCCTTAATAGTGGCTTTGTCTGTGTTTATTTCATGGACATCAGAATGGATAGCAGTGATGGCCAGTAGTGCCTTGAAAGCAGGATATGCAGATGCCTGTGAGTGTGTGTGTTTGCATATAGTCACCAAGGGGATGAAACGTATTTCACATTTAATTGTGTAAAAGGCTTAAGTCTGAGATTATTCTGAATTGTCTGTATAGTTTCACAGACTGGATCTGATGTCAAGAAAGTTTCCTGTATAGTATTCAAAAATTGCCTTCCCAACAGCTGTAAATTTATAATTCATGGCAGTATAGTTGTTATGGTATGGTAGGCAGTGGTAATGTCATATGCGTGCCAAAAAGTCCATGGATGGCTCTTAGGTTTGTCTCGGGAAAAAGTTGAAAAGAGGCGGTACTTGAGTTTAAGCAATGGTAGTGTTTGGATAGCTCTCAGAGGGTCTCTGATTAAAAAGATTATTTAGTTTTGGAAATATGAAGCTGTTCTGTTTTCCTACCCCGCGTGCAGTGTCTGAGATAAACCAGAGTGTGTTTTCTATGTATTGTGTTCTTGCAACTGGCTGGTCTCTGCTTGCTGCTCTGAAAGTGGTAATAATACTATAATCCATGGAGTTGGTTCATTGACTTTAGAAGATTGAGTGAAGAATTAAATGTCTGAATTATGCTTTAAGTCTAAAAAGGGTCAGTCATCAGGAAACATGCTGCTTGCTTGGGGGAGAGATCATGGATGTGGCAGGGCAAGGGAAGAGGTGCCCAGCCATCAGCAGTATCTGTTGGTCTGAGAGGGTGGAAGATGGTGGTTTTCCTCAAAGGTGCATCTGACAATGCTGTTGAGAGAAGAATGGCTGGATCTGTAGAAGGGACAAGCAAGGGGGTACCATGACTCTTTTGCCATGTGTCTAAGGTGGAAAAACAGAGAGAATGCTGTGGTCAGGGGGCAGAGAAGAGGAAGGACAGTGCCTCTTCTGTTCATACCTTCTGGTAAATCTGCATCTATTCTGTCCCAGCCATGAGTGTTTCTGGATGTGCTGTGGTTGGGTTTCTCCCACTCTTCTGATCATGGAGATTAGGGAAAAACTTTCATATTTAGGTGGAGAAGGGTTTTCTCCTAGTTGTCAGGAAAATATCCCTACACTTCCCATTGCAGACTGAAGCTAGAACTTGCTAGCAACTGCAGAGTTTGGTAAAACCTAGCTTCAATCACAAAAACATCTGTGCATTCTGCCTTTCTTCTGTCCTCTAGGGCTGTGGTGCCCTGTCTCTTGACCAGACCCTCAGGTGATAAACTTTGGTACAGTTTAGATTATTCTTCCTGTCCCTTTACATCTTTCTCCATAGGCAGCACTGCTACCTTCCCTCTTTCTCCCCCTTTATAATTTTTGAGTGCTTTTAGCCTCCAGGTTTGCAAAAATGACTGAAAAGGATAAGGGGTGGAGGAAATAGGGAGGAGGGTAGGAAGCGGCTGTGGAGGGAAGTGTCTGTAGTGCTGGCAGACAGGGTTTAGGAGGCTTTTTGGAGCAAGTTATACCCCTTTGCTACAGGCCTGTTGGCCTCATTTGGCTTTGGACGTCAGCCCGAATGCTGACGTCCCCTGGCAATCCCTATTCCGTGTTTGAGTACTGTATTGCCCCTTCTTCTATCATCCGGGCCAGACAGCCATAACTTAACAGCAGTGGCTCAAGCTCTGTATTTTGGGCTATTTGTGTAATTAATCAGTGCTAATTTGGCTGATAGCATGATAGATGAGGAGTATAACATACTTAAAGCAAACTGCAAACTTAACAGATTTGCAGGTCTTCTTTGAAGAATAAGTGTTTTTCTCTTCCTGGACAGCTTAGGTCCGGGTATTAGGTATTACTGCTTCCTTTTTTTTTTTTCAGACACAAAAATAGTATATATTTTGGACAGGAATAAAAATCTGGAAGGACATTGAAGAACACTGATTTTTATTTATATGATGTGAGTTTTTGAAATAGATTCAGCAGCAGAAAATAACTCCATTTGCCATTGCAAAGAAAATGTTTTTCTGTAAACATTTCATAAGCATGGATATGTGAAGACAGCTGCCGGAGCAAAGATGTGGCATCATTTCAGTAAATCAATCTGAAGTGATTCCAGTTATATTTTTTCTGTTCTCACACATTACTAAGGATTGAGGACATAGGTAGAAAAGTTTAAGTGAGAAAATCTATTTGTAGCAATACCTGCCACATGAGCTGGAATATACACTCAGTGCTGACTTTATGTAAATGAGGGACTGAAGTTCTACTTTACTGATAGATACTGGCACAAGCTCTAGTTCACTGTGCCAAGCCGTACAATCATTTTTCTAGAACCTCTGTGTTTTTTTAGGGGTGGAAGCTGGAACATTTATGACCGGTCCTAGTGGTGTCATCTCAAGAAGGGGTAGCATAAGTTTCTGCGTTTGGGTTAGGCCCATGCAGTGGGAAGAATTTAAGATACCATTGTTTGTGCAGCTCTCCATAAGTCTAAAAAAAACATGCATGTGTTTATGTAGAATTTTTCTATTTGCTTTATTGATAATACTACTATTAGACTGACAAAAAATGGCAGGGTAGAAAAATACTTTAAAAAGATGATTTCCTCCTGCCATTCATACTGGTGACATGTCGTTCCCACACTGTCTTTGATTCCTCTTCTACTGGAAAATCCTAAATACCAAGGATTCTGAGGAAAAGGAGGCAGGAGAGTTTGGCATTTGTTTCCACTGTATTTCCATGTATTTTCTCAGTGCAGTATTTATTGAAGGAACACAGCACAAGCCTCAGGAATTCTGTGAAAGAAATGGTTTTGCAAATGACGAGGAAAGAGATTTTTTTCTTGAAGGCTCATGTGACTTCTGTTGGGATTTTTGGTAGTTTGTTTTTTAACGGTCTTCAAGATTAGTCCAGAACAGTCCAGTGAATTTTTTGTGTCTCCCCTTACAACCAGTCATGGTTCCCAGCTGGAGGTTTTCCCTAAGTAATCTCTCGTGGTAGCAGGGACCCATGCTCTTGCCTGGTCGTTCCCTGCTATGTCCTGTTGCAGTTGTGCTGGTGACTCTGCTGCTGCAGAGAGCAGATGGAATGAATCAGGAGGAAGTGTTTTGTGGTTTGCAGTGCTTGGTGTATAGGTGGCTTAGCTGTTCTGGGCTCCTTTCTAAACCTACTTCTTCTGCCTGGAGTTAGTTACCTGTATTTCATAACTAAAGGGATTCTTTGCAGGGATGTGTTGAAGAAGACAGAAGATTGTTGCCAATTCTGGGAACAGTAGATGCCAGACTTGACTGATCTCATGTGGATAAAAGTCAGCTGCATGATAGCAAGGCTTGCAGCAGAGCAGTGCTATGTGGTAGCTGTTGGACCATGGTTAATTCCTTATAAACCTGAAATTGCTGTATGATTAAATATAACTTTAATTCATCAAGTGAACAGAAAAAATAATGTATTTCCACTATTCAGCACTGGCATAAAGGTAACGTTTTGCCTATAGCTCTTGCTTGAGCATGTCCAAAGTCATCCTTAGGTACAGTTGAGCAGAGCTCCAGGGAACTGACTGCAGCTTGACAGTCTCTCAGAACATGGGAAAATCTTGCATGACAGGGGAATCCACTGCAATGCTAAAGAATTTAAGATCTGTCCAGGCTGCTCACTTCCTAGCAAAATAATTACGTAGTGACATAAATTGGAAGATTACCTCATGCCCTGGAGCCTCTTCTATGATTTTCACTGGCTGGGAATTAGACAGCGCTCTGGGCTTTATCACAGCAGCCAGGGAGGCTGTGGTTCCCCTAGCACTGCCTCAGAAGGTAAATCCTTTCTGAGTTGCACAAATGCAACTGTGATATAAATCTCCCTCCTCCCCAGCTCTTTCCCCATCTGCATCACAGTTGTAGATAGCTCAGACCTGATGTTAGATCTCCCAGGCTTGGGAACAAGAAAGAAACCCTGCCATAAGATTTCTGATTTTTTGCATGCCACTTGTTCTCAAAACAGGTGGAGGCAAGCAGGCACTGCCCTGATGAGAAAGCTTTGAAGTGCCTGCCCTGTTAAGGTTGCTTTGCAACCTGGTAGATGCTGCACAGGACGATGTGCAGCGGTTCCCCTCGTCACTCTGCCCTTGCGGTTTCTGGGTATCAGTGTGTTTGCACTGGCGTGGGTAAAGATGGAAATAGAAACCCCGTGGTGTGGGCTGTGGTACAAATACCAGATTTGTGCTTGGTGTCTCCCAGTGTACTGAAGTCACTCCTGTAGCCATTGCTGTAATTAGCTGTGTGGGTTAGATTAAAGCTAGTGTAGCAGAACTTAACCATGTGCATATCCTCTCAGACACATGTGGTAAATGGTTTCTATTCCTTGTTAATAACCAATTAGCAGCAGTGACAAAGGTTATTTTTTTTTCTCTGGTGACACAGTGTTATGAGTTGTGGTTGTGCAGACCCCAGCTTTAGCACAGCCTTCTTTCACACAGGGAAAGAAACAAGAGAAGGGTTAGAGTTTTAGGGTGTAATGGAGAGAAATTTCAAGAGGTAACTTTGTACCATCTCTGTTGCTAGTTACCGTGCATCTTGCTCCCTTTACAGTGAAATATAATCCTCTAAGAAAAATTCTTCCTACTTAACAGTAACTCACCCTCTCCTGAGTTAGGAAGACATAAGTTTCCTTTAACTAAAATTATGTCTCTTAGTGCAATTGTTTGGACATGGGGTTATTTGGGTAGATGTTGGGAATAAATATATCAGTGCACCTAGAGGTGTTTACATCACCCGTGGATCAGGTACTCTGCAGGACTTTGTAATTCCTCTCCTGTAGCTGATAGCTGTCCTGTAGCCCTGTGTGCCAAGCTACCTTGGCCAAGCATGGGGGCTCCCTGCCACTGTGAATTGGGGCAGTTTGTCCTCTCCACTGGCTACTGAGAAAACTATTTTACTGGACACTCCTGTCTGTAAAACCTCAAAGGCCAATGGGGTTCCTTAGAGTTAATGACTGCATGGGTTGCTTCTTAAGTGGAGAGAGGGATGATAAAAAAAAAAAAGTAGGTTTAACAGCAACATAAGCACGTTGTGGAAAGAACTGTGTTCCTTAGGCACAGTACTGCCCATGCCTGTTAAGCTTTTGAATACCAGAATGAAGTATTGGAGTGTGCTACCCACAAACATCATTTGTGGGATGTGAGTCATTTGGTTTAACTCAGTTTATAATTTCAGTAGATGGTACATGCTGGATAGCATTTTTCCTTTAGTGCTGTGGCAGCAGTCAGGACAACCTGTATTCAGTTCATTGAGATTCCTTCTGTTTGCCACTGTCAAAGGAAAGAATTCATTAATTTCTAAAACTAACATTTATTGAAGTTCAGAGTTCAAGTGATTGCTTCATCTTGGAATGCCTTTAGGTCCAGGATCAAGAAGGACATTAATAAATAAATAATTGTGGGTTTTTTTTTCTTACTCTATGGAACAGTTGAGTAAAAGATAGGTATAAACCAGTGGCTTTTTAGGAGATACAAAAGTTTTAATTGAATGGAATCAGCAGAAGCAAATACTAGTCAGCAGCGTGCCTTGGCAGCCAAAAGGGGGAACCACATACTTGAGGGATGCATCAAGCACAGCATCCCCAGGTGATCAAGAGAGGTGATTATCCCACTGCATTCAGCTTTGGTGCTGCCTCACGTCAAGTACTCTGTGAAGTTCTGGGCCCCACAGTTTTAGAAGGTCCTTTGGTACATCTAGAGCGGGGCAACAAAACTGGCGACAGGACTCAAAGGCACGTCCTGTGAGGAGCAGCTAAAGACTTTGGGTTTCTCTAGTCTGGCTGAGGGGCACTCTCATTGCTATCTACAGCTTTCTGAAGAGGGGAAGTGGAGAGACAGGTGTGATCTCTTCTCCCTGGTATCCAGTGGTAGGAGGTGTGGGAATGCTTGAGAGCTACACCAGGGGAGGTTCAGACTGGACATTAGGAAGTATTTCTTTATTGAGAGCATGGTCCACCACTGGAACAGGTTTCATAGAGATGTGGTTGATGTCTGAAACCTGTCAGTGTTTAAGAGGAGTTTGGACAATGCCCTTAATAACATGCTTTAACTTTTGGTGAGCCTTGAAGTGATCAGACAGTTGGACTATAAGATCACTTTAGGTCCCTTCCAACTGCAATGTTCTGTTCTATTCTGTTCTGTTCTATTCTATTCTATAATACATTACGTAATTAATAGAAGAGCTGTGGCACTAATGGCTTCATGATGTAATAATATCCAGGAGTTTAATAGGACATCTATTTGGGTTCTAAAAATATTTGAGGCCACATTATCTAAAATAGTTAAAGCAGTAAGTTATACTAAGCCACATGTATTGATATGTTTGTTACTTTCTCCCATGGTGACATAATTCAGTGAGGTTTATTCTGGGTGCTCCTTTGCTTAAGGGTGATAAATCCTGTGCATTGTTTCAAAAATTTTAGCCTTTATCTGGGCTGCAGAATCAATGGAAAATAACTCAGGTGGCATAGAGGGTTGAATGGATCATAAAAGTGTTTCAGTCTCTGTGCATGTAAAGAAAAATGTTCAAGCAGTGGACAACAGCCCCCACCAAACAAAGAAGTAATGTTGCTGTAGGCTGGCATTTATACGTTTGCAAAAGGTACCTCACATCTTCCATCAACCATGTAGGGGGAGGAGCACTGCTCTTCAAAGATAATGTTGATGATTTGGTGAGTTTATGGTAATTAATCTCACAGATTTCTGACAGTGTGATATTTCTTCTTTTTTGTTCAGATACCTTTGGGACTCTTGTTCTTCCAGTAGTAAGTATTTTTTTCATTTCCTCCTTCCTCAGAAAATGTTGACTCCCTGTAACTTACCGTCCGTTGGTGTTGATGATATATTTTGCGTGTGATCCCAGTTATTTTCACAGTCTCAGATGAGTGTATTTACTGACCAATAAGTCAAGGATTTTTCAGATCAAATGTTCTACATCTTGTTAGGAGTAATTACAGGATTTGGGAGCTGATTTCCAGCATCTACACAAACCATCACAAAACTTGAACACAGAAATTTGGTTTGTGGCTTTTTTTATTGGCTGATACCTACATCTACATTTTAGACACACCATGAAGGCTAATTACAGCTGAAAAAATTGTACAAAGCAACAGTTGAGAAATACTAAAATAAAAATATATTTATATACAGTCTTTGTAAGGGTTTGGAAATGCACATTCAGTGAAAGTACATTAAAAACCCCAAAAGGGTGTCTTGAATTGTGTGTTGTGTATGAATCCTGAATTTATGATCCTGGATGTCGATCTTGAAAACCCAATCTAAAGAATTATGTATTTATATTAGGAAAAAAGTTCTACCAACGTCATCCTTAAGTCTGGGTATTCTTTAATCCTGTGGGTTTAAATTCTGATCTCAAATAAACTGTCTCTGATTAAATAATCTGGAAGTATTTGTTAGATGGATAATCAATGACAATGAGCAGCTCAACATTATGAAGATTACTAGGTTGAAATGCATCTCTATGAACTACAGCAAACATAGAAAATTCCATTCATTAAAAAAAAATTAAATTAACAAGTTCCTTAATATAATCTGGCCAGGTTTTAAAATGTTCAGGCACCTGAAACTAGGCAAGGTACTTTCCTCCATCTCTCACTGTTATCTGAACTGATGAAAACTGACTCATTTTTAAGCAGCAAGATTTTTTATTTGTTTGTGTAGCCACAGAAGACTTAGGTTTTGTCCAAAGTGTAATTTGCTGGTAGCAGAAGGTGGGTAATGAGTTTCTGGATTCAGCCTCATCTTTTCCAGAGGAAACAGTAGCTGCTTTGTCTGAGGTTCTTGTGATGGTGGTTGGTGTAGTTAGAAGTACGTGAGAGGGCCTTTTTCTCTCTTGTGTTAGGAGTGCCAAAATGGGGATAGTAATACCATTCATTTGGGATGTTTTGACTAAGATAAAATATTTTCACAGCAAGTTCCTACTACTTAGTGTTAAAAGCTGCCTTACTCATATTTGGGTTGAGAAACAACCCTTTAGAGAAGGAGTTGGTGGGGCTGAGGTAGTTACTATTATTGTAGTGATGACCTTGTGTAGGTGTTGTATTAGTGCAGTTTCTGGTAGCATAGATGTGTGAAACAGAAGGTGGGTTACATTGCACCTCAGCTGTCCTAATACACTGCCATGGCCATGCAAACCTCATTGTCTCTGACCTTTACATCAAGAAAGGTACGATAGGCAGTTTTGTTACCATGTTTTGGGAAGGAAAGATCTTTTGAGGTATAAAAAGTGTAAAAATCTAGGGAGGAACCCATGCTATCTATCATTATTTGTGACAGGAAAGAGATACAGGAAAATAGATGAGGTCTCTAAATGGCATTTACAGATGTTTTAAGAAGAAATCAAAGACAGTACTTGCAAGCGTGTTAAAGTAATGCTGTAAGAGTACAATTCACTGCAATGATGAAACAAAACAAGGTTATTTTCCCCCATTTTGATTTTCAATTATTATAATGTGTCCTGGACTTCTTGTAGCGAATCCTACATGCTTTTTAGGGATTACAGCTGCTTTAAGAAATAGTAATATTCATAAATGAATGTTTGAGGTAATAATAAGGTAATATTTGACAGATGCAGTAGCTAAGGCTGTTCCTCGTATTTAAGATATTGCAGAATACTTGGCGTGGAATGTGGAGGGTGTTGAAATATGTGAATCATATATTCTTGGCAATGTGTGTACAAAAACCTGCAGCTGAAGAAAATGCAAAATCCATTTCAGTGTGGAACTTTGGATTTATGAAATTAAATTTTAGATGCAGATTTCAAAGGGGGGATGTCTTCTTCCAGTGTCATCATAGGCTTGCTCATGGGTGAAAAAGAGCCTTTTTATTTTTCCCCCTTCTTGATTTTTTTTTTTCCCCTGGCTTGTTTCTGAAAACAGAAAATCAGCAGAGAGGGGTAGAATTGTAGTTGATTCCTCTTTATAGGTAAACACACAGAGAAGGAAATGTCTATATTCTCTATAGACATTTGCATCTACCTCATTTGTCACCCAGTGACATTTTCCCATGTTTGTGAATCTCCGTTACCTCATTGTGTGCTGTTAAATGAGCTTTGACAGCAGTACAGCCTTTCTTTGTAGGACTTGGTAGGATACTTTTGAAGTGCTGTGCCTGGTGAGTTAACAGCTGTAATTTTCATTACAGTGCAAGAGGAGTGCTTCAGTTCCATATGTTATGCTGAAAAATGCAATCCTGTCTGCTTTAGTTGTCTTAACTTCAGAGGTTTTACTCCAGATTTACAGTTTCAACTCCAAACAGAAGCATGTGACTCTTAAGCTTTTCAGCAGGGCTGCTTGTTGGAATGAGCTGTGTGCTGTGTTAAAACCCTTTCCTTTCTTCAAAGAGACGTTCTGGCGGTACAGAAGCCAGCATCTGGGCTAGGATGTCCCTGGGGTCGGTGATTGTCTGTGAAGGCTCTGCTCAACTAAAATTCCGGTGTGCTGCAGCATCTCTGCTTTAAGCCTTTCAACCCCTGTGACTGGGATTCCTCCCAGCTAACTTTAGGAAATGAAGTGATGCATCTGAATTAGGAGCTCTAGATTTCCTCTGTGCACTGGAAAGACACAGAGAGAGAGAGAGAGAAAAGAAACCTGTACGTGGTTACTCTGATCTTATGTGGTCTAAACTCCCTTGCTGGTAATATCTATCTTTTCTGCCAGTGCTGTAGGAGCCTTCAGTGTCTATCTAAAATAAGTTGACCATATACAATTTCTATTCCTTCATTTCTTATTTTTGGGAAGAATAATTATTGTACTTTCTAAATGAATCACAGTATGTGCTGTAATTATGAATCATTAAACTGAAATGAGACAAAATCCGTAAAGTTGCTATTGAAAAACAGTACCTCACCTCATGAGATATTAATTCTGTATTTGATTTTTCTACCCCATAGGATATAAAGCTAAAGACTGTAAAAAAACAAAAGCAAAGTTCTCTTACTGTCCTGCTCATCTTTCTTACACATACCTTCTTCAGATCTTTTATTTTTGGAAAATTTATTAGCAAAAAGTGATGAAGAAAAGTATTAGCCCATTATATCAAACCCAAGAAATTTTTAAACAACTGAAAAGAGAGACCACAATGTATGTATGTATGAGACTGTGAATTGCCTATGAATGCATAGATACTTGTTGAAAACCTGATTACTACTTAAAATTAGATGGAAATCTGTTGAAAAGATGCTTCTGATAACACATTTTCAGGTAATTGTTGAAATTCAACACATTAAAGTAATGGAAAAAAAGCCCTTTCTCTCTTTGAGAATATACATAAATTGACACATTCAGGTATATATTAGTTCTTTATGTCAAATATTTTTTAAATAACAGTGTCTTCAAGAATATTTTGGATACCTAACAGAGAGTCACTATTTCTTTTTAAGCTGCCTCTGAACAGTGCTTCTGGGAATTATGAATTACTGGTGGAAGGCCGTGCTGATGGCCGGCGCATCTTCTCTAACCGTACCAGCTTGATGTACACGTCAAAGAGCACCTCTGTATTCATCCAGACTGATAAATCTATGTATAAACCAGGACAAGATGTGCTCTTCCGGATTGTCACTGTCTATCCTGATCTTAAACCTTACAAAGTGTCTCTGAATATATATATCCGAGTAAGTACCCACAAGAACATGGTTACATGTTGGAATGTGTCATATATTCCAAATTTGTGACAAATACAGATAGCATGTATTGCTACCTAAATTTTGCTAGCAAGGCCACTCACATTTAACATGCAGCTTGACTTTTCTCCTAGGATCCTCGGAAGAAATTGATTCAGCAGTGGTTGATGGAGGAGGGTGATTTGGGTGTAGTTTCCAAAAAATTTCAGTTATCAGCGAACCCTCCACTTGGAGACTGGTCCATAGAGGTGGAAGTGAACGTGAGTATTAACACTGCCAAATCACGGAGAGATTTATTTCTTCTGCTAGATGTGTATACAATTGTGTTTACGTTGCTGGCACCAATTATAAACATGGATCATGAGACGAGCAAATCCTTCCCTCATGTCAAATATTATGCAGGATACTATGCAAAGACAATATGCAAAGCTCACAAGATTTTCAATAGCGTATGGTTTTGTAGAGAAGGGTACAAAACCCCACATATGAACTTTATCCTAAGGTCTGTGTTTTGATTCCAGAATACAAATGTTAATAAAATAGTGAGGGGCTGTAATATTAATATAAAAGGAAGATCTCATAGAGTACAGTTTTTTTCTTTTTAGGTGAAATGCCCTTAGTTTATTTCGCAGGCAAATACACAGAAATTTGTTGTGCCAGTTGTGCAGCCAGTCAGTGTCTCAAGGGTTGAGGAACCAAGACTATTTACAGACCTTTGCCTAGTTTTAGGGGTGTTTCAGCGATTCACAATGATTGCTGAGTTGCTGAGGAAAAAATAACTTTGTAAAATAGAAGGGATGAGTAGTAATACAGAACTATTGCAAAACAAAACTGTAAGTCTGTGTTGCATGTTGCTATTGGTAGTAGTTCTCTCAGACCAATCCTTCAAGCTGTACTACACTCCTCATACACCATGGAACATGTTTCAAAAATAGCTGGAGGTTTAGCTGCTCAAAACTCTGTGTGTCAGGTTTATTCAGCCTGCTTTTAAATACCTATAGTTTGGGAACTGCATTTCCTATTTGGCTTGCAGTGGCTGTTCAGAGACATTTAGCAAGTATAAACAGGACTGCTTAAGTTACATAATGAAGGAAATGATGGGTAGAAAGGAGAAAAACTCATGTGGTCATGTATTACTTGGGAGTAATATTTACCAGTACCAGTTATATGTTGGATAGATTTCTGTAGGTTTAGGTATGTGAGGGTGGTGCTCAAGTGAGTGTCAGAACTGGATTTTTCAAATACGTTGTCATGTGGGTGTGGAGTTGTTGCTGTTGTCTGTGATGGGAAAAATGTATTAAGTTGTTCCTATGCTCCTCCCTGTGCTCTGCCACTCCTTCCCATCCCCTGACTGCTGTTCAGTAGCCTCTCAGTCACGCTGAAGCAGCTGTAGTCAGGCTGAGATCTGAGTGCGGTGGAGAAGTGACCCAAATTGAAAAGCATCCATGTGTTTTTCTTTGCCTAGACCAGACCAGTTCAGTGATCCAGCTGTCAAGCCATCCCCACTCACAGCTATTGTAGGTGCTTTTCAGAAGTTGGGGGAGTGTAGCTCAGACATGGAAACAAAGGCTTGTGACAGTGGTGGGCTCCTTCAACAGCTCACTTGCCAAGCAAAAAAGTGTTTGGGAAATGTTGCTTGGGGTTTCTGCAAAGGCTTGAGTAATGCTGAAATTAGGAGATAATTGATGAAGGAATTGCAGCAGCTGTTTTCAGGATCTGAATGAGTGCCACTCCCTCCTGAAACAAAACCAAAAAGAAAAAAAAAATGTAAAGTTGAAAGAAAAATGCCTTGTAAATTCATCTGGGCTAATGAAACAGCAGTGAGACAAGTGAAGGGAACCTTAATAGACTGTAGTTGATGGTATTCTAAATTTTAGCTGTGCTACAGAAGGTTAATGATCCTGGAAAATGTATGTCAGAGTGGGAAAGTCTCTCCAGTCATGAATAAAAAGGAGAAAGTAAATAGAGAACATTTTGTTCCTGTCTATTTCAACACATAGCTAAAGGGCATCAGGTAAAGGAGGTAAAGAGTGATTTCAAAATGACTAAAACATCGTAACTGAACTGCAGAGCACAACACTAGCAGTTATTGTGAATACTGAAAATTCAGGTGGGATCAAACAGTGTCTGGTAAATTCACAGTACTCTTCATTGAGAACTGATAACTAAAAAGGCCTTAGGTGTCAGCTCAAGACACAGGGTCACTTCTGGGTACCCTGGTTGATGGAGTTCTCTAGGTGTTCTCTATTACTTCATGGCTGCCTTTTTGGAAGATGCATTCTAATAATGCAGATTGCTGGAGTAGCTGAATATGAAGGAACCAAACCTGTGATAAAAGGAGATCAGGCTAAATGGTTCCTTTTGGCGTTTAAACTCTTTGAAGTTAAAATTAAAATAGAGGACAAAAAGAAGAGTATATTATACTTAAAAAAAGTTTTGGACCTTGGTGTCCAGAAAAACCTGGCTATTCTTACAGTGCTTATCCTTTGGGGATAGAACAGCAACCCCAAGTCCTACACAGAAATACTTATGTTTACTTTCAGGCCCTTTTTTGTTTACACCTGTTCCACCTTAATTTTCAAATTCCATGTTGAATATAATGACAAAGCATTATGCATTATTTCTACAACATGTGCCTACACAGCATCTTCGTTGGATAAGGGTATCATATGCAAGATACATTAAATGACTATTGCAATATTCATACTATTACATTAGGTCTGCCTAGGGTATTGTCTCACAGACTTATTTTTCTGATCATGTGTCAACCACCGGATTAAGGAAACCTGCAAGACACCTTGCAGAATAAAGGAAAAGAACTTTTCTAATGGAAAACTGCTTTATTCTCTTGGTTGCGAGGAAGCTTATGCCATGAAATACAAGATCATATGGGATGGGATTCAGTTTGAACATTAAGGTGTGTAAGTGTCTCTATGTTGGTGATATAGGGGAGATTTAGTTGGTGTTCAGTGAAAGCTAGTGAGTGAATAGATCACTCCTAGTGGATATTCCTAGCTGTTATCTGGATATTACTCTCTTCTGCAGCAGTTCTGCTGTTCAGGGGGACGTGCAGGTTTTATTGTGTCATATATAAAGTTGCGTAGATTCACCAATCTCTTCCTGATAACAGAGGTCACTAAGAACTTAGATTTACTACTAAGGGACACTTAGTATATGACTGGGATTTTTCATAGATAGGTCTACCTATCCTTAACTAGTACTGACAGCTCTGGCTCTGCATGGCATCCAGTGCAGCTTCTGGATCTGTTCAGGCTTTAGGAACATCTTCATATGGCAAACCTACACTGATCTCTGCATGATTTAGCTATCCTGATGCTGTGACCTGAACTTTCTAGTTAAATAGCCAGCCTTTCTTTCTCAGATTTCCTTCTTGTCTTTAAAGAGCTGTTAAGTGATAAAATAATATTTCCCTTCTCGTGATTACAGATCAGTTTTCAAGTGTACTGAGTTTTGATTTTTGGAAGTGCTGCCTCTGAATCCTGTTTTAAATCAGGTTTTGGCTGCTTGCTGCTTTTAAACATCCTGTAGTATTTTTTAATAAAAGTTCAGGTGTTAGTACAGCTGTTCCAGGAAAACTCAAGACAGAATAATTACAGTCTGGTTTCCAAGTCTCTACCTTGTATTTTAGTTGGATATCTTATATTTCCTGTTGCTGAAAGACTTCTAGTTGCTGAGTTTTAGTAGCATGCGCCTCCAACCAGAAGTTGTTTCTAGTTAAACAGCATTTTGTAATCTAATTTATGGAAGTTGTTATGTATAAACTTATGATCAAATATTGAAGAGTAGTAATGTTTCAGGTGCAAGAAGGGCTTTCCAGAATATTTTTAAGAGTATTATATTTTCTTTTTAAAGCTTCAGCTGTAAAGCAAGTTTCAGAATCAACTGGGAATGGTTATATACTTTGCATGTTGAATCTTTTAGCTTTTGAGGTTTAATGTATGTTGCAGTGTATCCACAGTGAATTCTGTCATGTTTTACTGCTAGGTCAGTTATGGATTTGATGTGTTAAGTTTAATGTTGTATATATAATTGCTTTAAAAATGTATCACACTTCTTCAAAATCAGACTGTACGTAAAACCTTTGGGATTGGCTGAGTATTCAGTAGTTTGCAAATGTGCACAGATATTCAGTCGGGATCTGCTAGTGTAAATAGTGGTGACACTGGTGGGGCTCTGACTAGTTTCTGGAGACCGTGCTATTGAACAGAATTTCTTTTTGGAGTTTGTTTCCTGCATGTGAAAACAAAGCATGGAAGTGATCATGAAGTGCTTCTGTTAGTTCTGTCTAGACAAAAGTCTGTTTTATTTAGCTGCCAAGCCAAGGCAGAAGAGTGTTCCTGACAGGGCCCGTGAGACGATGAGGCAGCCCCAGGAATGCAGTTGGTGCCAGCGCTGCACTTTTCCAGGGCAAAGCCCTGGACCACACCCAGAGTCTTTCCCCGTGCTCTAACAGCGATGCATGTCAATGTCAGAAACAAATAAGAAAATGGACCCAGACCTGATTCATTCCAGGGACTTTCAATTGCCAGAGAAGAAAAAAATCTGTGGGGAACAGTTCCTGTGACCTCACTTTTGTTGGATCAGACCCAATGAATTAAAACAGGACGGTTCATCACAGCAGAGCAGAATCTAGACTGTAGTTGTTAGGGGTTCTTGAATGTCAGGATCCACTGCATCTAAGGCTCTCCTAAAGAAAGGCTCACCCTCATCATCCCAGAACACTTATACGGATCTCTTTTTGGCACTTTTTTCTTGCTCTGAGCAATGGGCACAGAATGCAATAGGTATTCTGCAGTTTAAGAAATACTGATTTAGAGCAAAATGTTATTAGTCTGGAAGGGCGAGTGTACTTAAGAAGCAGGAGAAGGCATGGAAGACAAAACCTGTACTAGAATAAAGCAGCTCTGGAAAAAAAATGGAATAGGCATGGTGTTGTTTTCCTATTTAAAGAAAACCACTAAAAATCTCCCTTGGATTGTGCATATATAACTAACTGACTAACTGGTTGTCTCAAAAGCCACTATTCCTGGAAACTGGTTTAACAACTTCCACTTCAGTATATTTGAACAATATTTGCCAGAGAGAAAGCCTTGCCCTGATGAACTAAATGTTAGAGTGGTTGAAGTGCTATTACTTGTCCTACTTCACACCAGCTTGGCTAAAAAATGTGTTAGTGGAAAATCTGGCTTGGTATTCAAATTATCAAGATGACCAAATAGGGTCTTTGCCTTTCCCTGAGCTATGAAGCACGACTTGATTTCTGTTACAAAGCTTGTCATTTTAGAGAAGATGCAGCCAGGAGTACTAGTCTCACTGTAATCTCTGTTTTCTACTACTTACAGTAGAAAATTAAAGAGAATTAAAACTCTTAGTTTTTAATTGTACTTTTTTTTTTTTACTTCTAAGATAATGTGAAACAAAATTTTATTTTCAAGGGTGATACTTTTCCACTGTGCTATCTGGAGTAACATTTTGTTCGGGGTTTGCTTAATGGCAAAGTTTGTGTATATACTTAATATTGGAAATAAAAGCTGTACAGAGAACAAGATGTGAGATGAATTCAGTACAGGTTGTTTCCCTAAGATACGTGTTCCTGAGGCTACCTGATAGTAATCTGATTGTGGGCTCATTTATGCATGTCAGTGCTGTGGCATTTTGTGTTGCACGTATTACGATTTGCACAAATGTTGTGAAAATAGCTGATTCTGTATATTTTCAAACCTAGGAACGTAAATAATGGCAGTTATTTTGGTGATCAGTGACTTAATCATGAAATTGGCAGCAATCTGATTTTTGCTTTGATAGGAGTATTTTGTTAGGAAATGTGTAAATACAGATGTATGAAGGGCTTGGTCTGAGATGCTTAACTTGCAAAGTTGTTGATCAGGTAACAAAAGTTTGTGATGGTTTCCAGCTTAGGTCCTGGTCCTAGGGTTTTTACCACAGCAGTTCTCAGTTTATCCTCTCTTGCCACAGTCATTCCTATCTGATACATCTTGATGCCACCTGACAACTGGTTATCCATATTCATTCTTCCTTTCCCTCCTGAAGAAAATCAGGAAATAAGTGAAAAAATTAGAAAAATAGGAAAATAGAAGAGAACACAAGTTACAGAACATTCTGTAGGTTTTTTATTTCTTTCCTTGATTTTAAGTAACAAATAGCTGAGACAAGAAGATGTAACACAGGAGAATCTCTGCTGGAGTAAGTATGACTGTAACAAAATTGCAGCTGCCTTTTAAGTAAATGTAGAATTATAAGATTATACATGGTTTTGAAGTAGTCTAGTCTACTAGATAGACACTGTAGGAGCTTCTTGTTTGTAGAAGTTAATTTAAGATGTGCTTACAAAGGTACTGCTGGTATGTCAGTCATGGTTTATCATGATGACTGTGATTTATGCTAGGTAGTTTTATGCTAGCTAGCTCAGGTATTCAATTTTTTTAATACAGGAACGAGGCATATGTAGATGTCTGCAGACTGGGAGCTGCACAAGCTTTTCATTATATATACTTACAGTCTGCTTCACGTGAACTTCTGTGTCCTTCTGTTTTGCAAATATGTACTACTGGTCTCTACAGGAGCTGATAGTGGTTGAGCCATGATTTAAAATCACACCATGTGAGAAATTGTAGTTTAACTTGAATATGGGTGGGATTTGGCCAAGAAGGTATGTTAAACTTACTAATATAACCACAACTGTATGTATTTTCTTATATGAATTTTTTTCAATAGGGTCAAGTTCATTATCAAAGATTTAAAGTGATGGAATATGGTGAGTGTTATTTAAGGTCATGTAGTAGTGACCAAAATCAGTAGTGATTCTCCATTAATTTATACTAGCTTACCTTGGCTGGCATGAACATTTTAACTACTCACAGAAAGTTTAATTTCTGAATCTTTGGCTTCTCTGAGACTAACAAAAAGTACCATCTTATCAGCTGCCTTGTTTATCTTTGGTAGTTTTAATGATCCCAGAATATCTGTATAGTATGTGGTTGTGAAGCTTGCTGATGATTCTGTAAAGGCTGAATAAGCTAGATGTTTTATATTTCAGACTTACAAGCTTATGTGCAGGCTGCTTTTATGATGCTTGGTTCTCCTTTCAAGAAAAAGTTGTAGTCTGGGGATTGGGTTAAAAATACATCTTACCTTTTATTAGGAAACTTAGGAAACTAGCTGTCTTTATCAAATTACATGTTCTACCCTTATTACTTTAAAAAAAATATTCCTTCTCTGAATTTAATGCTTTCTGTAATTTTTTTTTTTAGTTTTACCAAAATTTGATGTCATGATAACAACACCCTTATACTACTCTTTGAGAGATGAAGATGTAACTGGTGTTGTCTCTGCAAAGTAAGTAAATCACTGATACTATTGTCATCCTCACTCTTAAGAAACTTATTGCAGGTCTCTAAGTGTCAAAGTAAAACTTAAATTTAGAATGCTAATAAAGCCCCATCTATTCGAAATTAGTTGATTAATATCCAACAAAATCCAACCGGATTTTGTTGTAACAAGGTTCAATAGATCTTCAGATTTCTAGTAAGTTCTTTTGGTCTGGTAAACGTACTTCTAGACTATAGCTGTACATTTTCAGCTACCTTATTTGAAAATTTCTTAAGTTTCTTGCTTGTAATATGTATTTTGGTGCTTTTTCTTTGCTCTTATAGTTCTTTTATGGTACTCTCCAATTTGTCCACGTTCAGATCTGTAGGTAGAGTAACTATATTTTATTAGACTACTTGGAAAATTAGGCAAGCTTCTATGAACATCCTTGTTCTAATAAATCAACATTGTGGATTTCAAGTGTAGGTTTCTCCTGTCAAAATACCTATACCTGTAAATGGGTAAAGAATTCAAAGCTCTTGAGAAATTCAGAAGAGGCTTCAGTGTAGACTCTTGTGTAAACAATATTTCGTTTTCCAGCTGAGCAAATAATCTAGACAAAAATTTACCGTGCATTAATCTCAAAGAGAAATTAATTTTATTTTTGAAGATGAGAGCCACATAGAGCTACCTGATATATCCATCCAAGAAGACCAAAATAAAGGGTCTTTTGTGAGTTATCTAATGCCTGAAAGTACATACCTTCTAAAGAAGCACTCAATTAATAAATGAAATGCAGAAATGATTGTGTAGCAAGCTATTTAAATTAAATGTTTGGACTTCTGGAAAACACTTTGTTCCGTAGAATCCATGCAACCTGATATTATAAACTATCAAGGCTAGGTTGGATAGGACCCTGAGCAACCTGATCTAGTGGGTGGCATCCCTATCCATGGCAAGGACCTTTAAGATCCCTTCTGTCTCAAACCGTTCTATGATTCTGTGAATCTCATAAGGGGGAATTTTAAAAAAAATTTTTGCTTGCCTTTTGTTTCCCCATTCTACTTTGCTTTTGGAATCCATTATATGCCTGGTAATATTTGGTTTCTTAAGTTGTTTTGGTCTTCCACAGGATACTAGACTCTTTCATTTGGTATACTCATAAGGTATTTGACAGTGTCCCTGTCTGCTGCAATAAATTCATACTTAGACACCAGTGAATCACCTGAGATTGAATCCCAGCAATGACAAAGTTTTCCTGATACAGCCTAATTATTTATAGAAAATGACTTCATTCCTGGTGACTGTTTTTATAGACATAATGCTTATTTATACAAAGAGTTTGTATTCGTCTTACACTTGTAGATGTCATATAACCCTTTTTCTTCTCTGGAGTATTATTAGATTAAGTTAATGGCAGTATCATTTCAAGGTTAATGGCAGCTTATGACTGTAATTAGGTCTGATTAGAAAGACTGAGTTCAAATACAAGACAGTGTTATCAGAGTTATTCCTGTAACTATGCTGTTTGATTTTTCTTTCCGTCTGCTTTTCAGCTTTGATATTACTTAAGTGGCTGCATAATGATTTAAAGTACTTTAAAGTTACCACACCTGCACGTATTACTGCTGAGGACTAGAATGATTTTAGCTGTCCTGTCTGTCCCTGTGCTGTTCCTCCCTGCCCTCACTTCTCTGTTGCAATCTGATAATGTCATGCTTTCTCTTAAGTATGACTCGGAAACATCTATACAAAATTTTTATTTAATTGCTGCTCAGTAACTGGAGGTTGCTACTGTCGTCCTAAGAAGGGAGTATGTTACAGTTTTCAGATTTGCCCCAGCTGGACATTGTTTGCAATGATTTCTTTAGATTGTGATTACTAAATAATTAGTGATAATTATTACCAAGTATCTGGAGATGCCTCATTTCATGTTAGCAGTATTTGGTAAACAAAATACTTACACTTCCCACATCCCATTTTAACGCTACTGCATATTAGTTATCATGCTACATCAGTGTTCTATTCAATAACTTGCTTCCAGCTTTTAGCTTACTGTAGTTAACTTTTGTACATTGTACAGCCCATAATAATTTTAATACCTTTGTGCAGCTTGTGTGCAGGAAAGACCAGCACTGTGTATTTTCTCCACGTTTTGGTCTTCCATCTTTAGTGTTGATAAACTGGTCTCAGTATTGCAAACTCCATGTTTCAAAGGAGAAATGTGTTCTAGCCATATTTGAGGCCGGAGAATAATATTTTAGTAGGATCTTTTGCCTTGAGAGCTCTTCAGGAGTCCAAGCTCTGGCGGGTGGTGCAATGTTGTTTGACTTTGCCTGATGTGTTTCAGGTACACGTATGGAAAGCCAGTAAAGGGACTTGTAACAGTCACTTGCCTTTCTGTCTCTTACTGGACAAACAAGAGAAATATAACAACAACAATGGAGGTGAGTCATCTCTTAGCAATTTGTTTGTGTGTGTGTCCTGTTGTGGTTTAAATGACACCTGGGACCATTCCTGAATGCTGAGTTCAGCCGGCATGGTCTATGGAGTGACTTGCATGGAGAGTGTTAAACTCTCTTTAATTTCCAGCCTAAAGCATCTACATTCAGACTGCTTGTTGGGAATGATACTTGGCACCTTTGCCTGTGCCTGGAAGTTATTTTGGAGAGTACCAGTTGACCCAGGTAAAAAAATTTTCCAGGAGCAACGTAGGTGCTGGAGGACCCGTACTAAGGAATGCTCCCATGCCTTATGTCTGCCCCTGCACACTGAGCTCTGTGTCATAAGGCCAGAGGAGAACACTCCAGTTGTCTAGGTGGAGCTCTAGCATGATAGAAACCAAAGCATTTCACCTACTAATTGGCAGCAATTACATTTGATGCACTGCACTAATTGTAACCTGAAGCATGAAGTTTAAAACAACATACAGTTTCAATCTGAACACTTAAAAGAGGTGATAGAGTCATTGCATCCATTTTGCAAAATCAGAAATTTTACTTTTGAGATGTGGACTGTGTTTAAAAAAGGTTAAAGTTTTGCTTCATGAGGTGACTGTAATTTTCTGTTGCTGACTTCAGCCACTGTCTGACCAGTGCCTTCAGCAGCACTTAGTCTACAGAAACTCTGATGTTGAATAGGGTATACCTCTCTCCTCAGGCAGGAACTTGTTCATTGTATTTTTCTCCAAAGCTTAGGTACCACTGCACTAGCCATGTAGAAGTGGATAATTCTAGAAATTAGGAAAAAAAAAAGTAACTTTTTCCATAAAGCATTGTTGCGTCTAAAAAAGTAGTGAACTTCTACTGGATTTAATAAAAATGGTTGCTGACAGCAAAAAAGTAAAGGGTCAGCATTCATAATTTTCTGGTGTTGACGCTCCAAAACTTGTATATGGAGAGAGCTACAGGACTTGGCCAGAAATAAGCTACTGTAGACAGAAAGGTGCCCTCAGCTTTTCTGGCTAAACAATTATTTTTCCTGCATTGCAGATAAATGGATCTGTGAATGTAACCTGTAACAAGCTTATGCTGCAAAACTTGAATGCTGAGCAGTCGTGGCACCAAGGTGACAGCGATTACATAGAGCCGATAGAAATGATCGCAGTGGTGACTGAGTCACTCACAGGTATGTGGCTGTGTGAGGTCTGCTGAGAGAAATCCAGAGTAGGTGGGGCTGGAAGATCTTAATGCTGTGTGGAAGAGCTTGGAGCACTAGAAAAGTATCATGTACTGATGTCAGCACAAACCATCCACATGCAAATATATTATCTGAATGTTGCTTGCCCAGAAATTAAATAGTTTGACCAGCTGTTGACTCGGTTGAATAGAGTTCTATGCTAAATGATTTACTAAATAGCCAAGAAATACATTCTGATGAGAGCTTGAAGTCAGTAACTGATCCTTTTTGATGAGAAGAGCAGGCGTAAAGAATTGCTAGCATTAGCCTGAATTTTACAAATTTAAGTTTAATCATAAACTTGCCTGACTTGTGTATTTGTAAGCCACATTAGAAGAAAGAGTTCCCTGGTCCTTTGTTGTCCACAGTCTAGCCTCTTCTAGATGGACAGATTTGCAAACTGAGGGGTTTTTTGCAAGTTCATGTTCCACTGCACCTTGCACATTAGAAAAAAAAAATTGTGTGTACAAAATTTCTGCCTGTCCCAGAAACTAGGTTTCAGTACAGACTTTCTGTAGAAACCGCGGCAAGGTGAAGCTGGCTGATTTGGAGTTTAATAAGTTCCTTCCTTGTGTCATTCTGACATAGTCTTATGGTTGTAGCAGGCAGTACCAGTACATATACCACCTTTGTACTGATGTTCAGCTAGAAGGATGAAGAATGATACGAGTGGAAATGGGGAAACATGAGACAGAATTATTTTGAAGTCATGGGGAGTAAATTGTATTGCTGCTAAAGTAATATATGTGTTAAATGCATGTTGTCTAAACACATACAATTATTCTACAGGAATCTCTCAAAATTCAAGTACCATCATATTTCCAAAGCAAAGTGACTATTTTATTGAATTTCTGGACTACTCTAGAGTTATAAAGCCTTCTCTGAACTTCATAGCTACTGTAAGTTCTTTTGTTTGATTGTCATCTGTGGATAAGCAAATGTGACTTCTCCTCTATGCTTAGATAGCAGAGTTTGCCTTGGATTTTTAAGTGTAATTTACAGATTGGTTTTCAAATTCCTTCTTTTTTTTCACGATACATATCAGCAAATAGTAAACTTGGAGGCATTTGCTCTAGAAAAGGGTAAAGTGATAGGGAATGCTGTAGTCTTGGCAGGATATATGTGAGTATAGTTTGTCAGCATTCTTAGGGAAGATAAATCTTCCCTAGCTGGTTCTTTTCCATCAGGTCACTGTGCTTTAAAACAACAGATTAGTTACTGAGTTTTTTACCTTTTTATAGTATTTGTATATCCAACTGTGTATATATTTATTTATTTATTTATTTATCTATATATAGATATATATATACGCACCCACAGACCCAAATATATACTTTATATAGTGCATTTATCTATTTAAGCAGCTTTTACATAATTTAGTTAAAACTCATCAAACCACATTGTTCTCAAGTGAAAGTGTTGTTTCTGCCTTCTGTCCTGTCTTTTTCATGCCAGCTACAGTCCACTCATATTAGTATTTCATGTTCTTCATTCTGCCCCTCGTCTGCATTCAGTATTTCTACATTTTGCAGAGGTTGCAGATTGTATCACTGCATTTTGCTTGAAAAGGGGAAGCAATTTTACAATTCTTGAGCTTTTACTGTATAGAAATGAGACCTAAATAGCAGTGATTTTGGCTGAATATACTCTTCCAGAGTAGATTGGCTCAAGACGTAGCTTTATGCTAGCCTAATCATTTGGGCTTTTGGGTTTTGTGCTTTTCATTTTCCTTGACAGCATCCCGGTTTGAATCCACCTGTTTTTTTCTCCTCTTCCAAAGATGAACTGAGTGAGAGATAGCTGAGGCATCTGGCAATTCTTGCAGCTGGCAGACAGGAAGGTATAGGTTATGCTCCCTGAGAATTGTGAATGAACAACTGCTGCTGTTACTAATGAGTGGAGATCTGCATATGGTCTTCAGAGAGAGACTAGGAAAATAGTGGCTGAGGAGGAGAGGTAGTGCAGTGACATCTATGGACTGAAAAGGGAAACACCAGTGCTTTTAAATATAAAAGTCGATTTTTTTGTAGTGTGTAGTGCAGAATAAGAATGATTTTACTGGATGAAAATCTGCTTGAATGTGGGCATAAAGGTTGTAAGTTGCAGTGCTGATTGGTGTATGATGGAGTGAAGAAGTTGCACGCTGTCAATTTTTGGCCTGGTTTCAGTCTTCAACTCATTTGATGAATTCATAAACACATCTGACTCAGCACCGTCTCTGCTCATCTGACTCATTTTCCCCCATGATGTAAGTGTTAGGTTGCCCTTTCTTGTGGTGGTGAGATGCAAAAGTATTCAGACTGTACGTGGATTGTGTATAATTTGCCTGAGACACAAACATTTTCAACTACAAGAGTAATTGGGAGAGCTGAAATGCGTCATGTCTCCTTTAAGTTCTATCTACTTTGCTTTTACTCTTTTTTTATTTCCTGGGGTTATGAATAATTTTGTTCTTGCCTGACTTGCCTACTTACAGTGCTTATAGGGAACAAAAATAAAGCTATTGATGTGTGAGAAATCTGAGCATGCTTTATTTTTCTTGATATGATGTGAGTGCAGATATATTGTTACATGTTATGTGTTGTACATTTTAGCTTTACCCTGTTTGATGGGTTTGATAAGTGTTTTCTTTCTTTTTGTTTAGCTAAAGGTGTCACGTTCTGATAGCAACCAGCTGACAGCTGAAGAGAGGCAGAATCTTGTAACAATCACTGCTCAACAGTCAGACCTGCTTTTCCATCACTCTTCACTTTCTCACCTGGAAAATGAGGCAACAGAGGACAGAAATCTGACAGTCCATGTCCTGAACTACACAGTCCCAGAAAACGGAGTAATTGATATTGAGTTTCCAATCCTGTCTGATACAAAAACTCTGAGAGTTCAGGTACTGCTTTGTAACATGTTGCTTTGGAGTGTTGGCACACTAAATTGTATGGGCTGGGATCAGTGATATGCTGTCCTGATATCTGCAACAGCTGACGTGTCATCTATTGTTATTTTTGTTACTTTATATTTTGTTACTTTATATTCATGTTACAACTGGAAAGAAAGTCATAGATCTTGTCAAATGGGATCTAATAATTGCACCAATATGTCAAAGGATCAAAGGAAAAAAAACCCAGATACCCAAACCAAGCATAAAGTGGTCTTTTACTAAGGGTACCATGCTCCTGTTAACAGTACCACATATATGAACATCACAGATTTTGCTGTTTTGTTAAGAGGTTTTTTTTGCACTGTCTTGCAGGCAGAGTTCCTCAGCAGTAAGACTGACATAGGTGTTTATGATGTGTTCAGCTCCCCCAGTCAGACTTATCTCCAGGTTAAAACAAAGAGCCAGGATATAAAGGTACAGTCTGGCACAAAACTTGCCGTGATAAAGACAAAGTTACTCATTGTTTTTCCATACTCGTTCATATGAATCATATGCTTTTCCTAGGCTGGGAAGCCTTTTGAGCTGAGCATTGCAAGCAACAAGCCAGTGAGAGAGTACCACTATCTGGTAAGTTACTGGCTTTACATATGGGGACAATCCAAGATGACTTTTACCAACTTGAGAAATATTCCAGTGAGTGGAATGTGATTAAACATTAGAGAGATTCAACATTTTTCAATTGTGCTTTGTGAAAGAGGAGGCCCAAAAACTTCCTTTCCGCTAGGGTGGTCCTTTATGAAGGAGAGCTCTATTTTTCTACCTGGGAGGAATGCCCCTGGTAGTTTCTGGAAAAAGTGCTTCTCTGATCTGGATGCTGGGTTATCTCTGCTTGCAGATGTGAGACAAGGCACAACTGTGACAGCAATACTGTTTCTGACTGTGCAGAGCACCTGCAGTGGGAGAAGGGACTAGGATGTCCCAGGAGCAGCCTAAACTGTGGCTTTGTCAGCAGATCCTGCAGATGCAGGTGGAAGCAGGGGCCTGGTGGAGCCTGTATTCAGATTCAGGGCTGTCAGGCTGAGCCTGTGGGTACAGGGTGAGAAGATCTGCCTGCTGAGGAAACAGATGGTTGGGTGGACAGAGTGGCATTATTAACAAGGGAAATTCATAGGAAGCATTTTAAAATAAATGCTTGGGTATGGGCTTGTTTAATTGCTCAGCTGCTCTACTGTATCTTGCAGGATCTGAATTGAGAGGTTTATTATATATACACCATCGTAAGTTTCCCATCCTATCTTTAACACATACCTGTCTTGTTCATGGTCTGCATCATAGTGACCATGATAGCTAGGATTCTTTTTCTTTCACAGGCTTTAACAGCACACTCTGGAAGGTTTAAAATAAATCAGGTCCATGTAACCAAAGGCAGAGAACTGCCCTTCATCTCTGTCTTTGTTAATAAGTGTATGATGCAGTAGGAGCAAATTTAGAGTGAAAAAATTGATGCTATGTACCTGAAATTCGGGTATTTTGAGATAGCTTCAGGCTAGCTCTAATCTGATCTGTTAAAATGAATGCCTGCTTTTAACTGGAGCACGTTACTAGACCCCAGTTCCCACTCTCCATGAGGCAAACCAAAGGGTTCTAAGTAGAGTGTTTTGGAGGTTTGGTTTCAAAACTATATGCCTAATCCAAACTCAAATGCTATTACAGATGACCCACATGAGCCAACCTTATTACTGTTGTATTTTTATGTTCTCATAGATTATGTATGCACTTGTAGTTCTTTGCTTGTCCATAGTGATACAGGAATTAAAACACAGAAAAAACATCTATTATTTAAATATTACATTACCTACCATGCCCATTTTCACAGAACTGGTCTACCACCAGGTAAAAAAAAATTAATCACAGCTGTGTGTCTCTTCTTCAGCAGCTACTTGTAGAACGAATTGTTGAGCTTATGACATATTGAGGATACCAACAGTTTGAGTGTTACATTTTTTTCTCTTTCAGGTATTATCTAAGGAACAAATCATGGCTTTTGGCACAAAGGCTACAGAAACATTCACTTTAACAGCAGAAAATTCCTGGGCTCCTTTGATATCTATACTTGTATTCTATGTAGATGAGCTTGGAGTTGTTGTAAATGATGCTCTCACTGTCCCCATCCAGCCTGCTTTGGATGACAAGGTAATTGTATTGAACTTGTGTCTGAGACCACGTTTTTGTCTGGGTGTTGTGTGGTAAACAGTATTTTAGATCACAGGATTTTAAATGTAAAAACTTTTTTCATTGAGGATCTACTCTGAGGTTTGTGCAAGTCTTTGGAAAGACTTTTGATAATACCAGTGCAGTTAGGGTCCAGTTTTGCATATTTGAAAATCCTTTCTACTGGTGCTGTGTTTTCCACATAAACAGATGCACAGCATCTCCTCCTATTCTTAGTACTTTGGTCAATTGCTGAGCCAAAGATTACTCTGGGCAATATAGTGACAAGGTATTGTAAGTGCTCTAAGGGTAGGATTGTAAATGTTTGTAAAGACTTTTAGCCAGTCAGCGGTCACATTGTGAGCAGTGCTTGTGTTTCATGTGACTATCCATACTTTAACTCAAAAAAGTTTGAAGAATAGTGGGAAAATGCCTATTGCATCAATGAATTGATTTTTCCACCTTGCTTACCAGGATGAGATTTGGTCCTTGTGCAAATAAAAGCCTCACTATAACTTTCTATAGGTGAGACCATCCAAAGGCTGGATGTGTTCAAATTCTTTCTCTCCTCTGGAGACTTTAACACTTATAACCAGACATCAGTAGGGAGCCTGTTTGTCCTACTCCATGAAAAATGTCTCCATTTGCCTCATGATTTATCCAAGTTACCAAAAGTCCTAGGAAAAAGACTCTCAGAGGTCCCCAGCGTCCCAAAGGTTCTAGGAAAAGCAAATCCAGGGTCTTAATTATAGCCAAATAATCTAAAAAACTACTTCCTGGGAATTGTTAACGGCTGTAAATATCACTGCAGAATTTAAATCAGTGCTGTGTTTCACTTTTTTCTAGATTAAAATCTCTTGGAGCAAAGATAAGGTCAAGCCATCTGAGAAAGTCTCCCTTAAAATCAGTACAACAGAGCCAGGATCAGTAATTGGACTTTCAGTTGTTGATAAAAGTGCAAAGCTTCTGGGAGAAAGTAGTGACATAACAGAAGAATCTGTAAGTATATGGAAAAAAAGATTTTCATTATTGTGTATATGAAAGATGTATGTTTGTGGAAATGTTAAGGATTATATGCTGAACAAGTAATGTTCCTCGAGCATGGTTTTTAGCCTGTAATTACGCAAATATTTACTCTTGCAAGTAACGTGAGCAGCAACGACTGTAAGGCTTAAAAAGTAATAGGCACAGCATTTCCAATTCCTATCAATACTTCATTGTTCTTCATTTGATAAACTGTTAAGACTTGGCAGTTTCTTCTTTCAGAAAAGACGAAGAAGTTAGAAAAAAACCCCTAATGATTTGTGCTTTGTGCTATTTAAAATTAATAATGTAAAATAAAGAATTTTTATTCTTGAGAGGGCAGAATAAATTATTCATATTTTTAAATTTCCTTTACTTGCAGAAGCTCTATTGCATCTACAGTTTGAAAGAGCTTGCACTATACATCATTCCTAAAGTGCTCAAAGGACATAGCCTAAGTGCCATAAAATACCAGTGGGCTGTAGGCTCTATTCTAGGCTTATATACAGTCTTGATCACTCTTCCATTAATCGTAAAACCACTGCAGGCTAACCCCCTTCATCCTGTCGCAGATTCTTTTCTCTTTGGCACGAGAGCTAAGCAAGCTACAGCTTGTGGTACAGCTGTATGAATTAGCAACAGTGAAAGTTCTTAAAACTGTGAGTTGGCATTCAGTCTTTGGATGATTTTTTTTTTTCCTTAGGTCCTCCATGAGCTCAATCTATACAGCACAGTGCAGTACTTCCCCCTGGTCAGAGGTTCTTTTGGTGTATTTCAGGTACTTAATTTTTCGTAATTCCAAGCTGTTGGTTTTTTTACTGCTTAGGGATTTGCACATCACTTGCCAGAAAAAAGTGAACATTCTAACTTCTGCGGCTATAGACAATGTACTGTTTTCATGGCTTATATGAGTTTCAAATTGTGAATTTTGTCAATATATAATACTCTGCGTGCCAAGGAATATATTTATACTTCCGTAAACACAGGTTGCTTTATTCTTGATGTAGTCTTCGCTTTGAAAAGTTTTCAGTCATTATGGCAATGTTCAGACTCATATCACCTCGGTTGTGCAGGTTCCTGTATATTATTTGCTTTAGTTCTATGCTTGCTTTGTGACTTTATTTACTTAAAAAGAAAGAAGAGAAGAAGAAAATAGATAAGCACTGTTGATGTCTTGAATGTCCTGTATTGATATATACTGTATACATTTTATCCAGAAATGCAGCCTTTGGGTATCAACTGATGCAGTTCTTGAGGAGGATAAGGAACATTTTCTTTGTAAGTAATACAACAAATGTAGTCAAATCTAATTTACTGAGTGGGGAACGAGGTCCATGGGGTAGGACGCCTATGATGTCTTCTTACTGTGCTGCATATAGGTTGCATCCAGCCTTGCAAACTGTTACCATTTCAAAGTTTCAAGACATGCAAAATTCATACGATTAGCATTTTAGAAATTTTCCTTTTTCACTGCAGTGACATCATCCCTTAAAAGCCTGAGGGTGAGTGGAGTTTTCATTTGCAGTTCCAGTTGATATATGTTGCAGTAGTTTGTCATGTGTAGCCAAATTACACCAGTTTCATAAGCACTCCACAGAGGCTAAGTAGAAATTTGTGTGAAACTTTTTTTACTCTTAAAATAAAAAAGCTCCTAGTGTCATGGAGTAGTCATATCATATGTTACAAAGCTGTAGATTAGTCCAAACAATATATTAATTTGACTTTTCTTAACTGTATTTATTTGAGTTTTATAAATATAGATATTTGTAGGTAGGACAGTATTTTTTATTTTGTAGATGGTGGAATGATACCTATAGAGGATGGTTTCGGTGATGATATGCCGGTATCTAAAAACGGACCTCCTGATTTCAGCAATCTCTATGTGAGGACACATTTTCCAGAAACTTGGCTTTGGATCGACACTGAAATGAGGTATAAGTTAGAAGCAAAAAAGAAACCGATTTGCCTTTACTGTTTTTTTTTGTAGGTTTCAGTAGCATTCTGCACTGGTGCTGAAGAACACTGCTTTAAAATGTAGCATTATTTATATTCTGCTACCACCTAGAGGCCACAAGTGAGATTGAAGATCGAAAAAACGAGGAGTTGTACAACTGCACAAGAGAGGACTATGCCTGACTGCAGGCTTAGGGGTTTCAATATAAGCTAGATAAAAATCCTGGAGACAAAAGAAACTCTGGCTTTCACAGATGGGGAGATAATGGATAGGGAGACCTAGCCTTTTTCTCTACAGGACATAAAAAGATGGTGATTAGCCCAGAAAGGGAAATCTATTGCTATCTGCACCTAATTCAATGAATAGTTCAGACTATCAAATGATGGTGAAATCTGACCTGCGTCGTGAAGCACAAATCTTGTATTCTTTTACAGCTGAGAAGTTCAGGAAGCAACCATCATCTGGGATTGTTTTAAAGGACCTGTGAAAGTGGATGACATGTAATGTGATTCAGTGTAATTACCTTCAATTCATGTAATTTAAAATAATTTAAATTTTTAAAATAATTATGATCTCATGACAGTATTTCTAAATGGTTAGAAAAAGAAAAATGGATAATGAGCAGCTTTTCTTTCCAGGAATTTGGACTTAATTTTTCATGTATTTTAAACAGATGCGTCCACTTACTGATGTCTGTAAATGGACGGTTTTGAAAGTCTGCTCTCCCCTTCTGCCATCAGATCTGACAGAGAAACCACAATGGATGCCATTGTACCTGATACCATCACATCTTGGGTAGCCAGTGCTTTTGTGATCTCTGAGACCGGCGGGCTTGGAGTGATGACTGCCCCGGTGGAGGTACCATCTCACTAGAGAGTTCTCCTTTAAGGCTGGTGACAGTGTAGGTTGTTGCTGGACTCTCTGATCTAGTTCTAACAGCAGCATCTCCTTATACTAATGAAGACGTTGAGAGGCCGTGTGTATTCAAACTGTAAAGAAAACATCATCACTGAAGACATACATGATACCGTATCTGCCTTGCCTTTCTGCTCATACAGATATCTAAGACTCCACACAGATATTTGGATGCCTATTTCTGTTGGAGTGTTTTTTTTTGTTAGAGTACTTCCAGGATGTGCCCATTTCAGAATATTTGTAGAAAGGGGGAATGGTTATTTTGGAACAGTGTTCTGTGTTTTCTTGGCTCTGGCCAGAGAGCATTCCATGAGTTGGTAATGTATGCAGTCAGGTTTGCACAGACTGGCAGGGAAGAGGTGGCTGGGATGTGAGAGGCATTTGTCTACTGCTCTGCTAACACGGCTAATGCTTACTCCAGGAGGGAGAACAGGAGAGTTGATTTAAGACTGAATCTGTCAAAAGCAGTCCTGGAATAAACACAGGTACAACCTGCTCTAGGTAAATATGCAGTGGGGCTTGGACTAGATGTTATCCAGAGGTCTCTCCCAACACAACCATTCTGTGATAGGTGCTAAGTTTTGGATGACTTAGCTTGAGGAGCAGAGTGGACACTGAGTGCTAACCATGGGATGAGATTCTTCTTGCTCCCAAATTCCTGTGTCCTGAGGCTCCTTTTGTGCTTCCAGGTGTTTGAGGAGTTTAGCAATTTAAGCTAAATTCAGCGCTCCTCAGCTTAGATCTCTAACCTGGGATTCCCACTGTACAAGTGCAGTTGTCCTAGGATCACTCTCTATTCAAGGAAACCGCTGCTTAAAGAGAGTTGTTTAGCCTTTTTAAAACAGGAATGAATTCTTGAAGTCTCATTTAGCTAGTATTTTATATACATAGAATAAACCTTCCATTCATTATGTAAAGATCCTAGAGAAACGATGTTCCTATCAGAGACAACTCTACTCACATACCTAAGTTTAGAAAGGTTGAGAGTGTAGCAGTGGGCTGTAGATTTCCATCTTGGTTCCTGGACTAGTGTAAGCATAGCTTGTAGACAGCCAGCTTATCCATTTAAGTTCTCATGCCCTCAAATTCTTGGGGAGGGACAACTTTTGAGATCCAAACTGAGATCTACGTTCAAATTTCACAGCTGGCTGCTATGCCAGACACAGAGTTTGTGCTTTGAACATCCTCGTCTGAACCCCACTACAGAATTTGGAGCCTGATCTGGATTTTGTAGCTAAGGCTCCTTTGAGACTGGAATCTTGATTCTTGTTTCTTTCGGTTGGTTTGGCAGAGATGGGACAGAAAGAGGAATAGTTTTCTGATTAAAACTGTATGGAAATACACACTTGGCCTCTCATCCTCAAATGTGAGAAGGCTGCAAGTAGAACAGATGTTGAGATAATAATTTAGCTGTAATCACCCCCATGCACTGTTCAGTACTTCACTATTGTTGGGACTTTTAGGTTGTGCTTAGAGTTCCATATGGCTGAAACATGTTAATCAGTACCATACAGAGAGGCAAGTAAAAGAAAGACATGAAAAACCTAATAGGGCAAATAAATAAGTGACATCTGTGTGCTTTATGTCATGTACTGCTTTGCATCATATTTTTTTTTGACTTCTCCTATAGAGAGTGTCTAATTTTACTCAGTTGTATTTTATTGTAATATGTTGGCATATTCCTGACTGTAAAAATTCAGTTTTAAATAAAAGTAAAACAAAAAAGACAAAAAAGTGTAGGTACATAGGGAAAGCCTTTACTATGAACTAACCCAAAAAGTCTCCATCAGAACTTCTCTAATGTTTAATATCTGAAGAAACTTACGACACTGAGAGCTTTAGCAAAACAACTTTTTTTTTTTTTTTTAAAGAAAGCATTGGAATATTTGCTAGCTAGAAAAGAAAAGCTGAGGGATTTTTGTTTTTGAAACTCAAAACACTTGGAAGATTTTTTAAAATGCAGACAAAATTAAAATAATTTTTAGTTGACATTTCAATAATAAAGGATGTCATGTCTCAGCCATTCTTATTGTACAGATGTTCATAAACAGTGAAATTTTGATCCCGTTCAGCTTGATGACACGTTAACACTGATTTCTTAGAGCCAAGATTTCTTCCAAAATCCTCTGTTCACAGATAAAAGAAACTGCTTGCTGGTATATTTCTGCAGTTTTAATTTTAATTAATAAAGTACGTATTTTTAGAAGTATAACTAAAGAACTTATGTTAAGATTAATCTTACTAAATAAAAATAGCACTGTAAGGTGGCGTTGAGTTACAGAATTTGGGTGAGTTAGTTATTTAGTTACTATTGTATTGACATGAAAATAGGTCAACTGACAGAGTGTTAATCATTTATTACTTGTGTACTCAAAGCAATTCACAGTTAACCTTAATGAGAGTTCAGGACAGATCGCAGCTGTCAAACTTGCCAGATGATAGACTATTAGTCCTAATTCAGTTGCCTGTGTTGGGACTGCCCTGTCAAAGCTGTCAGCAGCTCTCTTCTGAACCGTGTCTCTGAAGGTGCTAATGACCAGAAGCATCTTTGCCTTCTGTTTCAGCCCTGCAGTAATGTGTTTTGTCAGCTGTAGAGTACGACTAAACATACTCTGTCATTGAATTTAAAAGTGATCAGAAGACAAGTTGTATAGTAATTTTCTTTCTAGTCTCTGGTTGTAGGGGTTCATGACTGATTTTGTTTTGCAGCTAGAAGTTTTTCAACCTTTTTTCGTTTTCCTGAATCTTCCATACTCCGTCATCAGAGGAGAGCAGTTCATTTTGGAAGTGAACATCTTTAATTATTTGAAAGAAGAAGCTGAGGTAAAAAACAATCTCTATCTTTGAATGTTACTCGATACTGCGGGGTTTTCATCACTGGTGGAGACCATGTCTTTCTTTGTGAGAGCTGGAGTATTTTCTTTAGTGGGCAGACCTACTTCTCTATACACAAAACAGGTGGCAGCTTATGAAGGCAGCTTTTCAAAACTAACACTTTGTATTGAAAATATTACTGTATTTACAGGTTACTGTGATCCTGGATATGAGTGATGCTTTTGAAATTATTCTAACATCCAATGAAATAAATGCTACAGCAAATCAACAGTCTATATCTGTGCCAAGTGAAGATGGGAAAACTGTTCAATTCCCAATCAAACCAAAACAGCTGGGAGAGATTCCTATTAAAGTGACAGCAATATCATCTGCTGCATCTGATGCTGTCATCCAGAAAGTTTTAGTAAAGGTAAACAGTCTGCTGCTTGGCTTGTTTCTAAAGTAAATTGTTCCCCAAAACAGGCAACATAGTGCAGCAAAAAGGCAAACCAGTGTACTTGTCTGCCTCTTGCTCTGTATGGTTGGTTTGGGGTCAGGTGGCTTTAAGTAGGAAACACTACTTTTAAAGTAATTTGTACTTTAAAATCTTTAGATCCCCTTCCAGGAATAAACATATAGATCTGGTCAACTACAGATAGTTTGTCCAACACTTCTTGAAAGCAAGGTGAAACCTATTTGTGTATCACTGAACCCCTGGTGCTGCAGCTAATTTAGCAACCTGTGGAGAGTGGACCTGATAACTGTTTTGTATAAGTGCAATCGATTTTGGCATACACCTGGCTTTCATTCAAAGCTTATTTTAGATGAACATTTCTGTGTTTTGCTACTGGTCCTGGAATTTTAGCCTCTAGACTTTCTGGTAAACCAGACACAGATAAGACTTGCCTAGCTTTGGATGTCTAAGTCTGATTCATGTTAGGCTCCATTTGAGTGGAAGGTGGTAGACATTTGTGCATCTCATCCTACAATAAATGCTTAAGATCATAGCATCAGAGAATGGTTGAGGTTGGAAGGGAGTAGTACAACCTTCCTGCTCAGGGCAGGATCAACTACAGAAGGATACTCAGAACCTCTGTCTTTATCTTTGTAGGCTGAAGGATTGGAACAGACATATTCTCAGACAGTCCTTTTGGATTTGACTGGGAATAAGCGACAGTCAGTGTCAAAAACTTTGGAATTCACTTTTCCTTCTGATGTTGTAAGTGACAGTGAGAGAGTGCAGGTCACTGCTGTTGGTAAGAATTATCTTACTGTGTTTCTATCATTAGGGAATTAATTATGGCATTAATTGTTATTTAACTGCAATATAAATAGGTTGATTCATTAAGTCACAGTAATTTACCATCATGCATTAGGCTAAACATAGGAAGACCTTAAGGAGGGGTGTTTAATTCCTTTAATTTGTTTATTTGTGATAATATGGTGTTTGTAAGGTATTTTCAGAGTTAGAGAGTTGGATTTTAGTCAGGAAGGTCCTGCAAAGTTTGCTGGTATCCTGTTCTAATTATGCTGTCTGCAGAATGAAACATGTAACCTGACTATTTGTTCTTTACTGTGACACCTAGGCTTTGATAACTGTAGGTGAGAGAAGAAATAAATGAAGTTTCAAATACATACCACTACTGAAAGATTTTCCTGGATTAAATAAATTTTGGTTATATGGGGTTTTGTTTGTTTGGTTTTGGGGTGGTTTTTTGGTTTTATTTATTTATTTATTTATTTTATGGTAGCTGTTTGAAATTACTCTGTAGTTGGAAAGGTCTGTAGGAAGCTGGGTCAGTGGGCATAGAGTTGATCAGTAGATGATGTATCTTTTCTGCCTGCTTAGTGGTGTTTAGTAGAAACCTTCCTAATATATCATATTTTCTCCCAGTTTAGATTATACCAGCCTTTATGTGTGGGGTATGCATTTATTTGCAATAAACTTTAGTTTATTTTGATTAAATTTTATCTTTCAGGTGATTTACTTGGGCCTTCTATCAACGGTTTGTCATCACTGATTAAGATGCCTTATGGCTGTGGTGAACAGAATATGATCAATTTTGCTCCGAATGTTTATGTTTTGCAATACTTGATTAAAACCAGGCAGCTGAGAGAGGATATTAGATCAAAAGCTGTATCATTTCTGAGAAAAGGTCTGTATGCATAAAAGAAAGATATTAGATTTTTAAGAACTCTTCCTAGTAAAAAGGTACCTGTGACTCTGCATCTGGTGTTTGAAATATTTCTCAGTTTGTGTCATGAGAACTGGAAGAAAAACCTTTTTTTTTTTTCTTCTTTATTCTGGGCTGACAGAATTAGACAGCAAGTTATTTTGTTTACAAGGGCAAGTTTACTAAGAAAAAAAAAATGTTGGGTTTGTATAATTAACATTTTTTCGGATGAAAAATGCGATTTAGAAGGTAGTTCATACAGGTTTCCTAGATGGTTGTTACTTCTTGTTTGATGAAACTACATGTGAGCAAACATTTCTGATCTCTGCCTGAGGCACAGAGGTTTAAAATGAGTCAGTGAGCAGAGTGAACCGCATTCATGCCATGTCTTCAATGACACCATCCTGACCTGACATGTCCTTGTAGAGCTCAAGGAGTGGCATTTGCTCTCATGGCTGGCTTTTTTGCCCACACAAATTTTAGAGTTGGTCAGAAGTGAACTCTGTGCTAGAAATCAAAAGCTGGAAAATTTTAGTTGGAAGTTGTATATTTGAATCAGGAGATACTCCAGAACATCACAAAGTTTGGAGACCACAGTTGAGCTCTGGCTTTTGGATCAGACAGTATCTAACTGTGGTGTCCCACACTCGCCACGTGTCAGTCTGCATGCTGAGAGCCTGGTTCTCAGAGAGCACCGACACCAGCCCCATGTGAGCTACACCCCTACTAAGGCATCGTGATGACATTTTCAATTTTTATTTACTCCCTCTAAGTCTTTGTTGTTTGATTTTTTAAAGTTGTTGACATTTCCCTTGGAAAAGGCACAGCTCAAAATAAATTTTCCTTTCATCAAGATTCCAATTTTCTGTCAAAGCAGTTAAATGATTTTTTTTTTTATTTTTTAAACCCTTCCTACTACATGGTTTAGTTGAAAAGTACAGTGGGGAGGAAGAGATGTGTTATGCAAACAGCTACTCTAAAGTTTGTAAGCAATCTATCACTCTTTTAAGACTGAGCTTTAGTACCATAATTTTCTAGTTTTCCAATAGTGGATTTATTTAAGTTATTTCAAAGCAGATGAATGCTTTGAAATTTAAATGTTTAAATGTCACTTACATACAAAGTGTATTGTGTTCTTAACTGCTTTCTGTGGCTTTGAATTGAGGTATGTGTTTTTAATACCATAGGTACCAAAACAGTAAGTATGCTGAAATATTTGTAACCTTAAGATAGAAAAGAACCACAATCTAAAAAATATTATGGTTTTTTTTGCTTTATTTTGATAATTGCACTGTTGTTGCAATGATTATTTTTTAAGTGTAATCTTCAAGTTGAAATTTATCTTTAGCTTAAAATGTAATTTTTATAGGCTCAGTTTTTGAAAGGATGGTTATGAAGTTTAATTTAAAACAGACTTTATTTCCTATGTCATAATTGACTAAGTATTTGAAAAAGTAACCTCAGAATCAGAAGTAAATATAATTAATTTATGGCTAAATACTTATGAGAAGAAGGGATCATATAGCTAGCAGAAACTGCTATATGATCTTTCTTTTAGCAGTTTTATTTACTTAGAATAAAGGCAAAGCCAAAGAAAAGTTGCCTTTTAAGCGCATTTCTTAACTGTGATAGTGACAAATCCCATCTTTAAATCACTTTTTCTGAAATGAAAAACACGTGATTGGTCTGAAAGCTTTGTTGTTAGACCTAAAGAGGTAAAGATTTTGAGCAGAATTTCAAAGCTTTTTAAAATGTGAGATCCTTTAGTTTTTAACATCTTTCTGAAGTCCTTTCCATCCTGATACATACCTCTTCCAGCTTTGCAAGCTCTTTTCAGCGAGCCTCCTACATCTCTTGGGTTCCAGCCAACCCTCTGAGAATAGTAGTGGACATCTTCATAATAGGATCCTTCTTTTCCTTGCTTTCCCACTTTTATGTGTTGACATTTGAAGCATCATTTTTCATGTGTGATTGAGTGTCCGTTGGACTGAATGCGGTGGTTCGCAGCCTCCAGGTCTCCTGTTCCAGCATTTCTGCAGACGTTCCCATGTTAGATACGCTCGTGTTGGGAGACTTTCGCGTGACTGCAGCAGGGTTGGCACTAAGACGAAAGCAAACAGAATGTAGGAAATAGCTGAGGGATCTCTCTCCCTCTGGTTCTGCTCATCTGTCTGATCCCTCCCAGTCTTACATTCTGAGATGAGTTTGTGCCTGTGTAAGGGCTGCTCAGCAGTCTTTGTTAAGCAGGCTGAAAGTTGTAGTTTAGTGCTTTTATACTACCAGCAGGATGATGGTTATAATACTTACTGCTGTATATTGCCAGTTCTGCAAAGAAGTAGAAGACCTTATTTTCAGACCTTGCAATCAGATACTTTTGAAGAGGAAGCAGTCTATTTGTATATATACATGTATTTATGCTCCTCATAGAACATTATTTGGAGGCTTAAACTTTGACAGTGACTTTTGCTTTTCTTGGGGAGAAATGCCACTCATTCCTCCTTCTTTTTCTTTCCATTTAAGAGTGCTTTACTTAGTATCGTTAACTGACATGACTGATATGTCTGTATCTGAAAGACTCACCAGTTTTAGTGATGTAATTAGCCACTGTCATGCTAAATACATGATAAACCCCCTATATTAAAGCAAAAATTTCAATTGTAAACTCTTCTAAAGAAGACTCAAAACCTAAATTTGTTGCTACTGGGGTTACATGGGAAGGTACCCAGGTATACTGTAGCAGTTCAGATTCACAGCTTTATATGTCATTCTCTTCTATTACAGAGAGACCTTGACTAGGAATTCATCTTACACTGGCACTTAGATTGAGGGACCAGGCCATTTGTTCCTCATTAATTTAGGGGTATGGTTCACTAACTGTGTATCTGTAGTCAAGATAGTATGGAAGTGGGTGATTAATCCTTTATTAGTGAAAGCAAGTAATGTTTTACGGGGTTGGTAGTTAGCTGGTTGGTTGTTGCTGGATGGACCTCACGGGATGTATTTGTGTAAATTCATTCATTTGTGTAGGACTTACTGATGGTTGCCTGAGAGTTTTCTTTCTGCCTGTCTGATTCTGTATTGTGTCTATGTCTATCAGGTCTTCAATTAGTGAGTATACTTTCTTAATTATAATAGCTAAAATAGTAAAACCAAGGGAAAAGACGGAATGGAGGGAAAGAAAATATGTGTTATGAAATGCTATAAATAAATGCCGTTACTGTTCTGGATACACAAATGGCAAGGAAAATGTAAGAGAAGAAAGGCTTTAGACCCCAGAAACTACAGTGAGTAGCATATCATAGGAAACTCTTCATCTCTAACATTAACAAACACTGGTTCTGTGCTGAAGTCATCCAAGAGTGAGAATGCTGCTGGTGGTTGCAAGCAGTCAGTGAGCCTTTGAGGCCCTTTTTATTTCGGATGTCCTGCAGACAGGAGAAAGCTGCACTTGTTCTGGATATTGAAAAATCTTAGGATAGCATATTAAATGGTTCTTCTCAGGATTTCAGGATCTTCAGGTCTTTTGAAATTTTTCACTCATTTCAGAACAACCTCTTCCAGCTTGCTTTTTCTGATAGCAAGCCTATTGATTTGGCAGAAGCCACCTGAAGAAGAGGCCTGGTTTTCCAGCAGCATTTGTAGCCTTGCCCTTCCAGTTGGAAAACAATTTTTGCTTGTCCTTCCTTCTGCAGTAAAGATAGGGCATTTCTGTAGGTACACAAGATCCCCAAAGAGGTGGAGCACTGAACTATAGCTGCATGTCTGCTCTGCTCTCACTGTTTTGCTCCTGGAACCCCCGGGTGTGTGGGAGCACATCTCTGCACTGTTTGGGTGGCTGATGAGCAGCAGGAGTTTCTGGTTCTCCTTTTGTAGATGGATCCTTTGTGTTATTGCTACCCACTTCCTTCTCATCTTCTACATGGTTTTGTGTGTTCCTGCATGTTCGTGAGGTTTTTTAAGAAATAGAAGCTTAAGTTTTGCCCTTCTCAGTCTTAGAAAGTGCCTTTCTTCATATCTTCAGTTCCAGTTTGTGCTGGAACCCACATGAGAGGAATGTGTTCAATACCTGTCTCTGCTTTTCCACTTCAGGCTACCAAAGAGAGCTGCTTTTCCAGAGGGATGATGGCTCTTTTAGTGCCTTTGGAAATGAAGATCCCTCTGGGAGCACATGGTGAGTAGTTCTGCCAGAAACATTGTGGAATGTTAGTATTTTAGATATTTTCCCTGCATCTGAAAAGTTTTTGTCAAGCTGGTAAAAGTTTCCAGCTGTATTAGCCTTCTGCCTGGTTTTCATTAGGTGTTTAGTCCAACTCTAAGGTCTTTCTTGCTGGATAACATATTGTCAAAGCCATTATTAGGGCAAGGCTTTTTAATTTTGCAAAAAAAAAAAAAGAATGATGAATTGTTTTAACCAGAGAAATAGTTTAGTCTGAAAGTTTTTTCTGTTGCTTTCCTCAAAGGAATGAAGAATACCAATTAAATCAGTTGTTCTTGCGCTTGACTGAAACCATTTAGGGCTATGTGATCATCACTGCTTCAAGCAGATTTCCAGTTATCTCCGTACTGGAGGCTGAAGACTGACTGAGACATTTTGTAGGGGGTGAACGGTTACTGGTGGTAAAAATTTGTTCCACTTGCCCCTCTCACACTTCCTTTTGTTGAGACTGTAAACACAGCTGAAAAAGTCTTTTCAGTGCTGAGTTTCACTCCAGGAAGCACACACAGCATGGTCATGGAAGCCAGAGAGATAACGGAGACAGGTTCCAGCACTTTGTTCATCTAACCCTTGTTCAGTTTAGATGTACTTACGTATTTCAGTACATACTTCTGTCTTTGCACAGAACCATCCCAGTTACTGTGCCACTGAATGAGGCTACTTTCTGGAGTCAGTGAGCATCTTCCATTGACATCAGCCGGATTTGCCTTTGACTTAGTATTGATGGGTTGGAAGATGAAGATAATTTACCCGTACTGGCAACTCTAGTACTTAAATAGTGCAATGACAAGTTACATGAGTGCACATTTGGAAGGAAGGGGGTCAGTCGAGGGATAATGTGGGATTATTAACAATAAAACAACAAAGGTTGTTTCAAGGATATCATTACAGGGATAGTGGTGGTACTTAATGTCACACTTGTAACTGCATTACTTTGTAAACTGTGACTTCTGTCCAGCAGCAGAAGGCAGGAGAGCATCATTTGAATAAAGATATACATCTGCTGGCAGACTTAGAGTCTATACTCTGTATTTATTTTTGAAACATAGCAGCTGCAGAAGGGGTGATCTTCAGGAACAAGGACATATCTTAATTATTTGGTAGATTTAGTTTACTCTATTTGCTTATCTGGTTGAGGCATGCATTTTACTCTGCATGGGAGGGGTGTGTAGAACACCTTATGCTTTACAGTATTCTTGTATCATCTGAAACAGAGGAAGCTGTAATGCATGGCTAATTTTGACTTACTTGATGAACCTTTTCTCCAAGGTTATCAGCTTTTGTATTGAGATGTTTCCTTCAAGCTCGTCCGTTCATAGATATTGACGAAGATGTACTCATGGATACAGCTAAATGGATTGTCCGTCATCAGAAATTAAATGGAGAGTTCCAGGAGCCTGGGAAAGTGTTACACAGTGATCTTCAGGGAGGCACCAATAATCCAATTACTCTCACAGCTTACATCATGTCATCCCTCCTAGGGTTCCCAGATAAACAGGTATTGGAATTCATAAATATAATTCATAGTTAAAAGAATGCTTCATAAATTTTCATAGTACCTGGCAAACAGTTGGTAGGTTAAAGAAATAGAGGGATATTGAACAGAGACAAAATTTAACCTCATTTTGTTAAACATCCCTTACCTATCCAAAGCAATGCAAAGTTGTGTTAAGGCCTTCAATTTTATATTTGAAAAATGTAAAGGCAGTTTCTGATAGCAAGAATACTGTCATGACTTTAGTCCAAGAACTTGCAAAGAAATTTTCTGGGGGGAACTAGTCTTAAAGGTGTTAAGCCATTCTAGTTGATTTAATTGAAATGACTCATATTCATAAAAGACAGTGCCAGATCAAAAGGCTTGCCTTTGAGGTTCGTGTCTGTGACTCTGAAAGAGATTTCTCATTATTTTTTGGTCATAATTTTTCTGGTTCTGTACAAATTTTTCTTTTACATTTTAGTACTCCAAGATATTTTTTATTCACTGTACATTCTTCAATACTATCTTCATTTTCAGCATGCTTATGCCATCAAGACTGCTACAAACTTTCTAGAAGATAAATTAGGAGAAGGCATTTCAGACAATTACACATTGGCACTTGTGACATATGCATTGTCCTGGGCAAAAAGTACAAAAGCGAAGGAAGCACTGAATATGCTGAACCAGAGAGCAGAACGCCAAGGTACTGTGCAAGTATCTTACACAGCTGTACAGACAGATTTTTGTCAGATTTAAAAATGCCTATCATATATCTACAGCTGTATATTCAGAATTCAGGTCTGTTCTGAGTATGATATAGAGAATTAGCTAAGAAGTTCTAAGACAGCCTTAATGAGAAGTGTCCATAAATGAATGACAATTCACAACAAAGCTTGCGCTTTCAGTCTCAGTGTTCCTGTAGGAGTACTGTGATGCTGTTGAAGAACATGACTTGACAGTTTTCCTATTTTATTATCCGCACTTGTAAGATCAGCGTGGTTAAAGAGAGATAGATGGATGAACTTAACTATTCCAGTGTAGTTTGGAGAGATCAGGAGGGTACTGGGGGGTAATGAGTATTGGAGTGAAGAGGTGAAGTATTGGACTTTCTGTAAAGCAATACAGAGGTCTGTTGCACTTTCTCTGGGGACCTATCATCTCAGTATGTTTAACCTTTTTCAAGTTCAGCACAGCTGAATTCTTTTTCCTAATTTGGGGGAATAACAGACCATATGGAGTATAAGAAATGGAAGGTTTTGGCTCAAAATAGTAACTGTCCTCTTGAAAAATTCAAAAGAATTCATGTTGTAGCCTAGCAACAGAGCCTCTTGAGTGTCCCTCTATGTTTACTGCATTAGGCCTTTTGGACCGTCACTTCTGGGAAGAGAAAAAGTCATTTTTTTGGGAAGGCTTCACTCAAGAATGAGTCTAGTAAGCAGCTGTGCTACCTGAGGTGCCTTCTCTAGTCCTGAGAGAAAGAAGCCCTGGAACAACAAGGTGGCCTTTTCGCAAGGGCTCCTTGGTGTGAGCACTTCAGGCTGACAAGGAAAGGATCAATGTAAAGTTCTGTGAAATCAATTGAGTGACTATTTGGACTTCAGCTTTTTTTGTATCTACATTGCTGAGGAAGTACTTAAGGCAGTCCTTTATGGAACACATGCCTAAACATTAACACAATTTCATAGATCCTTGCTAGGGCCCGTGTGTAAGCATTAATGAAGAGGTTTCCCCTAAGACTTTCCCAGAAATCCAAAGACTTCAGTCTGTGGATCTAAGGTTATTGTTGGTTCCTTTTACAGGAGAATTTCGTTTCTGGGTGACACCTGCTTCTGAAATTTCTGACTCATGGCAGCCACGGTCCATTGATATTGAACTTGCAGCATACGCTCTGCTCTCTCACTTCCATCAAGACAGATTAGCTGAGGGGATCCCTATTATGAAATGGCTAAGTCATCAAAGAAATCACCTTGGGGGATTTTCATCTACTCAGGTAATATCTTGTCTTAAGGGGTTTTGCTATACTTTCTAAATGAGCAGTATATATTTAAAAATAAAAATAAAAAAGGACCCTTTTTTACATAATAATTACTGAGTTTTGTTTTGCTGTAGCAGCCTTGGTTACCTACAAGCTTGGATTATTGGCATCTTACTGGACTGCGAGTTTTAGTATTTTTGGCAAGTCTAATAAAAAAGAGAGTTAGAGGGGCACCTTCTTTATATAAGGTATTAATAACAAAACAAATTAAGAAGAAATAGTGATGCCCATGGAAAACTAATTAAACATATTTTCAGAATAAGTATGATGAATATCTATGCTTTCCAAGGAGAGAAGCCTCTTTTTATTCTTACCATGTGTGGGTCCTCAAACTCCTGAAAGGCTATTAACTTAGCGTTTAACTAAGGGGAGTAGGGTTTAGAAAAACAGCCTAACCTAATCCCTCTGTTGGCAGTTGGTCTTAACTTAATAATGTACTTTGTCCTTACTATTGCATAGATTTTTGATGGGCCATGAAATTTGGAAGATCTTCACTATCTCCAGGAGGTTTCCATGTTATTGAAGCCACATCTTGTAAGCCGTGCTGGCATCCAAAAAAATTAGATAGTACTTTGGATTGCACTGGTTTAAACTAGCTTTTAAATTAACTACAAATGCTGGTCACAGTAAAATGTCACATTTCATCATGCTGCTTGGTACCAAGGTGTACAGGCTATCCTTCATTATTTTCAGATGTTGCTTGGTATTAATCTGAGAGAAATGTGTTCTGAGTAAAATGCAATTTAAGAACCAGCCATGTTCCCCTGAGGTATTAATGCTTTCCTAATGTGTTAATTCTCGTTTATTATTTGGAGAGGTTGATTGAAGCACTAAGTGAGTTAACAAAGCTTTTCTTTATTCTCCAGAAACCTATTTTACTTGAAAGTTTGAAAATTTAGCAACATATCATTTACCCTTGAGGGTAAAATTAAGAAATTAATTTAATCCTTTTGTTCTTCCACAGTCTAAACTGTTTTGATTTCAAAATTACTCCGGTGTCTTGCTAGATGCCTTTTTTAGTGTGTAGAAATGACTCCACAGTTTTTTAGTTAACTTCTAAGATTGCTTTAAAAAATAATGTTTGGAGTGTTTCCTTCCATGAGTTAATTACATAAGAAACTTAATAGATTGTTGAACAATAAGGAGGAAAGTATTAAGTTGCATGTGGGATGCTTTATAAATTAGGGTGTGGTAATTCACCATAATCTGTATACATGATGCAGTTTACTGGGAATTTGCAGTTACTAATCAGCTGATCTTTCTGGATTTTAAGAAATCAGTGAAGTAGGTCATCTCAGACAAGGATGGGGCATGGGAAGGTGAGTGGGTTTTTTATCTGTTAGAGTGAATAGTCAGCACATGCTGGCCCGTTAAGGTATAGCCCAGTCACCATGTTGTAGTGAATGAATTCCTGTTATGTTAGAATTTTGTTGTTAGAAGTGGCCTAATAATAAATCAAGTATTTATATGCCAAGCCTGAAAGGCCAGTTTCTTCACTCTGACTGGTTAAAAGTAGGTGCAAAATGAACTGCATGAACAGCAAAAATCCCTGAGAAGATTAGAGACATCTATTTGATTACTGTATTTCTTCCCAGAAAATAGTGGATGTTTAAAATCTCATTCCCTAAACTGTGCTGGACCAAATGCTCAAGCACTGCCTCTTGTGTTTAAAACCTGGAGAGCTAAGCCTACAGTCACACACAAAGATGAAAAAAAGAATTTTAGATACAGAAATGACAGTGTGTTTGTAGGTATATTCTGCACTGGTAAACAATTCCACAAAACCTTTGGATCAAATACAGAGTGTAAACTGGGCTGAAACCCTTTGAAATTGTTGCTGAGTGTCTGATAAAAATTCTTTTCAGCCTTTTGTTAAAATAAATGTTAATAATTTTTCAGACCTGTAGCTTTTGCTTAAGTGATCAAGGCACCCTGAATAACTCCTGTGCAGTACTGAGTACTTAATGCATAGTCACTAAATAAATCTAGAAAGTAGCAGTATCATTACTTTCCTCTGTCTTTCTCCATGGTTGATGTGGTGTGTAATTCTGACTGTTGTGCTTTTCAGCTTGTCAGGTGTTCCAGGTACCTTGCGTAAGAGGAAGACTTCCTTAGCTGGCTCCCACCTCATTTTCCATTTCCGTGGTAGCTAACTTCTTGTGTTGCTCTCTCTTCTCTGCTGGGACCTTCCTGCTGGGGGAATCCAGAGATGTGGAGATGGCTGCATGAAGACTCCAGCATAATCAACGAATGGGTCAATGCAGGGACTATGAGCTCCCCGAGGCATGGTCTGTGTGCTGCTCCAGCTTCTTCTTTTCAATACTGAAGGGTTTGTTTCTCTCAACAGGACACAGTGGTGGCTCTACAAGCCTTGAGTCTATTCGCAGCTCTCACTGCGGCAAGCAAAACAGAAATGGATATAACAGTGACAGCCCCTTCTTTGGAAATGCCAGAAACATTCTCAATTGATACTCAAAACCGTTTCCTGCTTCAGGCCAAGGAGGTACTGTAAAAAGTGAGGAATACTTTGTAAAGTCTGCTGACTGAAGTACTTTGAAATTACTGGTTTACTCATCTTTCTTTCAGATTCGCCCTGTACAACCGATGACAATTACAGTGTCAGCAGAGGGAATGGGATTTGCTGTTTTTCAGGTAGGCAATGCAGGCAATCAGGTAGGTATTCTTGCTAAAGATATGTTTTCTGTAAGGAAGATGTATTTTGGAACCTTTATAGAACATGTTGATAGGAACAGTCTTCCAAGATGTCTTAAATCACTAGCAAAGCAGTTCACTAATTGAGGAATGCTGTTAATGAAATATGGACATATTCATGTGATTGTTTCTGACCAGTGGCCTGGCCTTTTAAGTACTACTGTATGACTGACAGTTTTGGGGCACTTCTGTGGGCCAAAGTTCTATCAAAGCAACCCTCTCCTCCTGCAGAACTGCAATGTCCATTTGCAAGACAAAGGACTGCAGGCACAGAGCTCAGAGTAAAAGAGGTATGCGGACTAGGCAGAAATGCCTCATTGAGAACCTGTGGTAAACCATAGTAAGGCATAGATCACTACAGAACAAGATTGCTCTGCTAGTTATGAGAGTTATTTTCCTTTTATTGAAGTAGAGTGCAACAAAAACTAAAAATAAGAGATTATTACAGCCAGGTTCTCCAGCAATTTTTACAGTGTTTTGAAATAGCATGAAAAACAGAGTCAAGGAATCCTGCAAACTGCAAACAGTAATAGACACTTAGCATCAACCAAAAGTGTGGGCGTGGCAGAGAGGGGTAGGAGAAATACCATACCAGAGGAAAACAGTGTTGGATCTAACTTGATAACGGCCAGCAGTGGATCTCACTTCCCTGGTGCCCTCTCCATGATAATGGGTTGGAACCACACAGGTGAAAGAGAAGACCTTTGAAAAGCTACAAATTATGCAGAAATACTAGTCTCTGAGCAGGAGAGGCTCATTTTATTGAAATTATAAACTTGTATTTGCTGACTGTCGCAACGCCAGAGTTCTTACTGGACTCCTAGTCATACTTGAGAAAACTGATCCAAGGCCACCTTCAATTGTGTTCAAGTTTTATGCCAGGTCAGATTCCATCTCAAGTTCCATCCAATCTGCCCTTCACTTTAGTGTTCTTATGCATCTGGGAAGCAAAAAAAACTTGGTGATGGTTGGCAAATATACTTTGGGATAAAAGACCTTTTCAAAGAAGTCTTCACAGCTGCCTATCAGCAGTGAACAGCAGCTGGAGATACACCTCATTCATTCCCCACCAGTCTGCAAAACACACAATGCCATAAATCACAACCCATGTTTATTAATTCCCAGAAGTACAAACGAAGTTTACAGTGAAGTTCAAAAGTTTCAGAGGATAATTTAGATTCAGGCTTGCAGGCCAAGATAGGAATGAACATCTCAGCAGGACTGCATTCGCACATCTGTGGTTTCAGTGTATGTGTTCTCGTGTGTGTGTGTGTGTGTGTGGAATGTAACAAAGTGGGGCTCCAGAACAGTTAAGACTACTTAACCCTAATCATTGTTGAGAAATACTCCCTGATATTAAGGCAGCTAATTTGTCAGCCGAGCTGATCAAAAACTTCTCAGCAAATTGTTTCTTGCTGGAAGATGCTGATTTGTTGAAATTAATACCTTTTGTGAAAACACATTGGTTCCAATCACAGTATTTCCAGCAGGAAGATTTCACATTCAGACCAGCATGTCTGGTGAAGACTGGGCAGAAGTCTTTCACTGAGAATAGCCAGTTGCCTGTGCTGAGAGCACTCCCTGGGGGCTTATAGAACCAGGGTTTCAGTTCCTGGTTTGTTGCATGAACGTGGAAATGTGCTCACAAAGAACTGCTGTTCAGAAACCAAGGCTAGATTACCTTGTTCATTTTAGTCACAGTGCTGTTACCTCTTTTCCTGAAGCTTTGAGTCAGAGATGCTGTGACTTGATTCAGAATATTGCACTTCACACCCTGGAGTAGTTCCTCCAAAACCTTGTCTTTGCTGAGATCAGTTCTTTCCTTCTGCTTTCTTTGGCGGGTCTGGTATTCCAAAGAAAGAGCACTGAGGACACTGAATGAGATTTCTCTTTTTCCCAGACACAAGCTAGGTCTGGATCAGATTTAATAAATCAGATAGCATATGACATTGCACTCACATTTCTTCGGCTGAGTTTCATTGTCTTGGGCCTGCCAGAGTACAGTGGTAAGAATCACTGTTCTGGGATTTGACTTTCTTGCCAAATGTAGCATGTCAAAACAGTAATTCATTTAAATATCACACAACACAAGATTAAAGCCATTAATGGAAATGTCTGCTTTCCCAACAGAATGGATTCTTAGGAAAGAACCCTTTTTTTTTTTTTTTTTGTGAAATCTCACTGTCTGTGTGTGTGGGTTGGCAGTGCATTCACTCCTGACCCTTCAGGATCTCATAAAATGTATTTATTTTGGATATTATGATTGCAAAGGCAGACATTTACTTACATCTTCGTGGTCCTGCTGTCAACAAAGTTTCCTAGCTTGTCTCTCCATTATGTGGGTATATACCATGGGTGACCTAAGACACTGACTCTGCAAGAGGGAAGAGAGGATGGGTTGGGGTATTACGAAAGATGCTCTAGAGAAAGGAGTCAAAGAAGCAATCTTCCCTAGGAGGCCTGCTGAAAGTCTTGAAAGAAACACCTCTCTGCTGTCTAGAACCACTGTGAACTGTTCTTGACACATGACTAAAATAATTGTCATGGCTCATGCCTTCTTGGAAGGAAGGAGAATGCTGCTGAAATCCAGAACTAGCAACAAGGGGAGGGTGGACAGGCTCAAACAAGGGTGGGTATGGGAACCCATACCCATACCATATCCACCCACCTGTGGGTAGGTGAACAAGATCTTGATCTCCTGATCAGGTATAGAGAGAGGGAGTGAGGAAAAAAACCTCAGAATCCCCTGTTACTCATTACTGGAAACACTGACCGTTTTTTCCACTTGGTGTATTTTTACTAGACTTAGGCAGGGAAGTGAATGTTATTTAGTGTGATGGTACTGAAATAGGTACATGATGAAATGCACACATATTTCTGCATTACCATTTGAATGGATGTTAAGTACTCAAAAAGGGACAAAAATATTGGAGATGTTTTCATTGAATTCACATCCTCAGTCAAGCTCATTTATGCTGCTAGTTGAAGAAGAAGAAAAAGGATAGGCATTGATTAGGGCACTATAAACGTGCCATATTTTTAGAAGTGTAGTGCAGTTGATAGTTTCAGCTACTATTATAAGCATCACTCTCATGCAGAACACTAGCTTTTAATTTTCTCTCCTTGGGCCTCTCACCAGAACTGGTTGCACTATTCACAAGACTGGACCAGTTCTGCCTTTGGCTTTGGCAGTTGCATTTTTAAAGTTAAGAAATGCAGTTTCTCATTTTGTTAATTTAATGTGAGTTTCTGTATAATAGCCTTCTGTCCCCAAAGTGAGTGTGTATACAGAAGAAGGCTTTAATTAAACTCTGTGTTGTGAAAACATTTTCTTCATTGTCATGAGCAATAGGGAAAAGAAAGTCAGACCATAACAGCAATAACTTATTCCATGAAAATACTAGCTGATTGACCTGTTCAGTATGTGGTTTCAGAACATCCGGCCTTGGCAGTAAATTCCCATTCATTAGCTTTTTCTGGCAAAAGTCAAAACAGTTTTGTTTCTATGATGACAGATTGTGAGGCACTGCTTTTTGCATGCCTTTAACTGGCAGGCTTTCTAGATTGGTTTCATCCTTGGTACTGCCTTCTCCTGTGGAGCAGTTGTGCGTGATAAATGTTCACAGCTGCACCGTGGTTGTCCTGAGTGCCTGTACAGAATTGGCTCTGCACTCATACAGCGTGCTAAATTCAGCAGTGTTGGGCAGGGCAATAGGAATTATGTGTAGAGATTGAAAGAAGGAGCATAGTTTTTGTATCAAGAAGTGAGAGACACGGCAGCAAAAGCGAAAATCAGAAATTAAAGACTCCTCTGTTTGCACAGACCTGTTAGTCTATAATTGACCTGCTAACCTGTAACTTGGGACAAACCTCTATCATACCTTTAAATTTGGATTGACAGTTTTCCATTTGCTACCTGAAACCATTGTAGAAGGACTGATTTTCCAGAAGCACTCTTCATTCCCTTTTCTTTAGGCAAGCAAAATGCATGTTGGGGGCTTGCAAGGGGAGTTATTTTTGCCACTTTCTGCTTATTTTTCTATTAAAATCAAAGAAGAACCGCCTCACCATGCTGTGTGTTTTATCTGGATGACTGAGGGAATGGATAATGATTGTTGTTATGGCAATCTGGTGAAGTTCCCACAGACTGGAAAAGGGGAAATATAAGACCCATTTTTAAAGCAGGGAAAAAAGTAAGACCCAAGAAACTACTGGCCAGTGAGTCTTGCATTGGTGCCTGGCAAGATCGTGGAGTAGATCCCCCTGGAAACTATTCTAAGGCATATAGAAAGTAAGGAGATGATTTGTGAGAGCTAACATGGCTACACTAAGGGCCAACTGTGCCTGACAAATTTTTTTTGCCTTCTATGACAGGGTTACAGTATTAGCAGATGAGGGAAGAGCAACAGCGATCATCTGTTTGGACCTGTACAAAGCATTTAACACTGTCCTGCACATCCTTGTCCCTAAGCACAGATTGAGAGCTCTGTCCTTTAGATAGACCAAATCTCTAGTTTTCTCTTTGTATAGATGAACCAAATCATGAAACTATTTAATGCAAGAAAGCTGTGGTGTTCTGAGTTTGGAGAAACATGCTATTCCTCGTCTGGTTTGAGTGTATGAATGCAGTGACATGAAGACTGATGACACATTCTGTACACACACTACGTATTTGCTCTTGCTCTGCTTTTATATACAGCCTCTCTTTTAACCCAGTTTTATTCATCCTTTTTCACACTGTTGGGAAGTAACTCATTATAGACCAGCAGACAACTACTAGGGAGAAAATTGTTGGTTGTCCTAGATCTCCCTTGTGTTAGCCTCAATTGTGTCCTGCTAATTCATTGGTTCTGCTGCATTTTGAAGTGTTCAGAAAGGATATTTCTTTCACAGAATTCCTATGGAACTGATGTACAACTGTCAGACTTGAGTCTGACTGTCAGACTCAGGTTTGAGTTCATGTGTGTTTTCTCATGTGAACACTCCTCTGGTGTTATACTGTTAGCAACTTAGTGTTTTGATCACACTGATTTGCTTTACGTGTCACCTGATGTCTGTACTTGCAATCCACAGCTCAATGTTATGTACAACACAAAACCCACCCATCAGAGGCTCAGATCTGTCCAAAATCAAGAAGCTTTTGACTTGAATGTTGATGTAAAGGATGATAAAGACGATAAAAACCATTTAACTTTGAATGTGTGCACAAGGTAGGTGAATCAGTTGGAGCATCTCATACACATCTTTGTATATATCAATTTTCGATTACTTTAAATAAACTAAATTATCCATTTGATCTTACGAATTTACTAATGTATGGGATGCAAATGTATAACTGAAGAGAATAAAAGTTACTTTGCACAAATGGTAGTAGTTAAACTAAGAAGCAATTCATAGTCAATTTTTGCTGGACAGGTGATATTTTTTTTCCTGTTATGCCTAAAGATGGAGGTACCCTAAATATTAGAGGTATGTGGAAAAGTTTGTATGAAATACAAGAAAAAACTCAAATGTTTCTTTGGTGCAAGTGCTTTTGATCTATAGGTATGAGTCTGGACAGACTTGAGGATTTAACCAGTATCTTCCACATTCTAACTTGTAGTACATCCACACCCTCTTTTTGCTATTTATTTAAACTTTGTACACTGTATGCCTAGAACTATTCTTATACTCTGTCTACCATAAGGGAGCTGTGACTGGAGATGGAGCCTCTAGGTGACACCATCATACAAATAATCAGCTATAGAGAATATAATTTCAATACAGAGGATTGATTTAATTTGGGAAATAGTCAGCAGGCATAAAGCCAGAACTCTGTTTTTATATGTTTCTGGTATCCAGTTCAGTGACACAGATGGTGGGCAGAGACACTAGAATACATGAGAGCTCTTGAAACAGAAGGGGCTTATTCTCTTTTAAACTTTTCTATGAAGTGTTAACAGCGTTCTAAAGTCTAGCACAAACTCCTGACATGTAAAGGGCTTACCTGCTGGGTTTGGGGTAAATCTTTTCTGAGCAATCTGACTTTCTAGCTAAGACCTTTCCCTTAAAAATACAGAGAAGAAGTGTTCCATTTCTCTGGGAAGCCTCTAGGGTGATGATACTTTAATTGCAAAGTGTTCAAAGAATAGGAGGAAATCTAGTGACATTAAAAAGCTGCCTCAAGAGACTACTTGGAACATTTAGTTAGTTCCAAAATTAGTTCCATCAGCTCTTATTGTGGAAAGTGGACTGGTACAACTTTGAGTAAGTCTGTTTAAATTGCTTAGGCTATGGCTTCATCTCTGATTGCTTAGCTTGATAGACTAGTCATCTTCCTCTTCTTTTCCCTATAAATTGTATATAATATATGCATTATCTATATTCCTAAATTAAAGTTGGCCTACTTATGATCTTTATAACACGATGTGGCTTTCTAGTAGAGAAACCAAAAGAGGCAAATACAGAAAGGCTGCTGAAATCTCAGCTAGTGGGTCTGTACAGTCTAGCTGTGGGTATGCATCCAGCTGTGGATATACATAGTCAGGTACTGAAGGCTTCAACTTCACAATATTTTTCTTTCTTTAATCTAGAGAATATCCACCTTCTCTCAGCCAGCTTGATAGTGGTTGGCTATGGTCATCTTAACTGGGTATTATTTATGACACTAGAGCAGGTGATGTCTCATTCAAATTGAAGTGGTTCTTGGTTAGAGGAGATAACTCACTGTCTGGGAGGCAAATACCAAGGACTGCCAGTTTTTTCTCAGTCTTATTGCCTGCATACATTTTCCAGACATGGGAAACTGATCACTGACAGTTCCATTTACTGTGTCATTTCTGCTTTCTGCCTACACCAGCTTGGTGTTGTTTTCTCTTCTTTGCATCATCTATGAGGGGTCTCACCGTTATCTCATATTGCTGAAGAGCTGAAACATAAAGTTCAACTGAAAACATTATCAGTTTTCTTCAGGTACAAGTTTCAAGTCTCTTTCACTAGTTATTCTTGCATGATGATTTTTTTTTTCTCCTTTTTTTTAAGACACTGTGGAGTTGAAGAGATGGTACCATGACCCACCCCCAAGGCTGCCTCTCCTTTTTTGAGAGCCAGATCCTCATAACTTCTAGGGATATATCTAATTCACTCCTTGACAGTACCAAGATAGTTTGGTTGCCCATTGGTGTTTTAGTAGCACCCTGGGCTGGCTAGACAGCTTGGGTATTTTTCTCTCCTTTATTGGTAATTATGCAGAAATAATTACATCCAGTTCCAATTCAGTTATTTGTTTTCAATAGCAGCTACTTTGGCACAGCACATCATTGAACAGATGGTTTCATTTGTTTCTAATCTTATGAGCCAACTGAAGTCAGCAGTTGTGCTGTATTTCTTTCAAAGTTGTATCTGCCTTGAATCAGCCAGGCTTAACAGCATTGCTTTGAAAGCAACTCTTCCCTTATATTTTTTTTTCACTACCCAGCTCTACAAAGAAATAGTTTAATTACTTACAATACTGCCAGGGTTTTGAAATGAGGATTGGAGACACTTCTCTTCTGGTGGAACAATAATAATTTACCTTCCATGCTAAGGCTGGGGAAACTTCTCTGCTACCTGCGTTATTTAAAGCAGTAGAATCTTTTGCAGGTCATTTGGGTGACACTTGTAGCACAGAGCTACATAGATATATTTTGATACGTCTGTTATGCGCCATAGTGTGCAAGGCTTGCTCAATAGAGCAAACCTTTTTACTCCAACATCTGGTTTTCACATTGGAAGAAGATGTAATAATAAGCATTATTTAGGAAAAAAGAAGGGATGCGACTTATTAAATCTTTTTCCAAATCTGGATTAATAATGTGGCTATGCATTCTAAAACTGAAACTTTGAGAAATAATTTGGTGGTGACTTTGTTAATGGAACCATCAATCTCTATGCAGGAAATAGGAAAAGGTTTGGGAGACTTCTTGGGTGTATACACCTGTATCTTGGCTTCCAAAATGAATAAAAGCAAAACAATTCATCCGTAAGAGGAAATAGATATATTTCAGTACAAGAATTCCTACAGCAGTTCCTTAACTGCTTCTTTTGAAAAGTGTTTAATTGCAACAGTTTCTGCATATTTGTAATATAAACCTGTACTAATAGATGCCGATTGCAAGTTCCTCATGGTGTCAGTGTAGTCTCTCACATGATTTAAATATTGCAGTTTTCTCAGTGCTAAACCAGCTCTTGCATATGTGGTTAAAATTAGCAGGCAAAATAATTGAGAAATTAATTATTAGCTCTTTATCATTAGAAATTTTTGTGTCAGTATTTTGTTCCATTTGTTTCCTAAGTATTCTTAAGCATTATTACTTCCTTAGTTGGGATTTAAAGATCAAACGTTTTCTTTGGGGAGTGGGTTACTGTATTTCTACTACAAGTTTCTTTGTCTCTGTGTTTTGAAAAGGTACTTTGGTTCTGGCACAGCTCCCAGAAGTGGTATGGTCCTCATGGAGGTTGGCTTACTCAGTGGTTTCTCTGTGTCACCAGATTTTGTTCCATTAGATAATACAGTTAAGAAGACGGAAAAAGACAATGGAAAAGTCAACCTATACTTAGACTCTGTAAGTTGGAAATAACAAAGAAATGTGTTTGTGGTGATGTTAATCTTGACTCTGACATTGTTAGGCTTAAATTTGGAAAGACATTATGATTATATTCTTTGGGGAAATCAACATCTGCTATTTACATTGAATTAATAGTTCTGCTTTTTGGTGAGACTGCTTGGATAGGTGCAACTCAATTGTATTTGTAAGGGATTTTGAAATTAGGCCTCTTAAAAATCACACATAAGAAGGCAGACATTTCAAGAAGTCTGTAATTTGACCAAAATGACTGCAAATGAGATAAGCATCTTCATACGTATTCTGACTCTTAAGCCTTTGGAAATGGACTACCACTGAGCTAAAAGTCCTTACCTCTTCCATGAAGCCACCATCCCCAGGGTTCTCAGGATGTTTCTCGTCTGTTTTTCTAGCTAAATGAAACACAGGTTTGTGTGGATATTCCGGCTGTGAGAGACTTCAAGGTGGCAAATATCCAAGATGCTTCAGTGACTGTAGTGGATTACTATGAACCTAGTAAGTGTCAGTCATTTCAAATGAGACTTAAATATTCAGAAGTTTAAAAGAAAGTTTCTGCTTCTAGAAATAGGAGAAATTTTAGTGAGTAAAAAGCTGCATTGAACTGTATAGTCTCTTTGGACGTTAACATGCCCAATTTGCTAACAAGTAGTATTGTATATAGTATAGTAGTATATAACAAGTAGTATTCTATTGTCCTACTGGATTGGTTCCTCAACTGGTGCAAATTGTCTGGTCCAGTGTGTTCCCAAAACTATCAAAATGAAGCAGGAACTTCACTGTGATTCACTTACCAAGTTAGTAATTACCTCTTGAGTAGCTTTACTGTCTGTTTCTTACTTAAACTAAGAGTCCTTCGCTGGAGAAAATGCCAATGTTTTGACTTTTGTTGTTATCTAAAAAATGTGTACATTGGAAAAACAGTTTCAAAAGGGTTTTTTTTTGGGGGGGGGTGTTTGCTTGGGTTTTTTTGGGGTTTTTTTTTGTTTGCTGTTATGTATGTGTAGAGTGTGTTTTAGAGATGGGCAACAATGTACAAAGCTCTTTGGCAAAATTAAAAACAAGAGAAAATTACAGGCTGCTGGAGAAGATACTAGGTTTTCATTACCTGAACCAACTGGTACATTATTAAGGATTTGGGCTTGGTTTGAGAGAAGGCATAAGAAAGTTGTATAGGCAATTTTTTCATGTTTTTTTAGCACAATACAAAAGCCAACCAAATATGATGTGTGCTACTTTAGCTAGATGATCACATTTATTCTGTATAGGCTGAAATTCTTGTTCATTCACAGAATTTTAAAGTAAAATAGGAAATTAGTCATTGTAAGCACATCGACCATTAATTAGAGCATGTTTTAAGGGCTAGTGGCTTAAAAAATTACAGCAAGTTTTTATTTGAGAGAAACACATAAGACATAGAATCTATGGCCAAAATGAATTTCCAGTTCCTAGGAGAAGAGCTCAGGACCTAATCTTTTATAAGAATGCTGTTAGATAGGCTAATAAATATGTTTATTATAGTCACAGGTAAATTTTTATTGTATTTAAATAAATTTAGTCCATAAATTCTCAGTTAGTAATATTAATATTAAGGACCAAAATTCACATTATGTAATTGCTGCTGCAATTTCTTTAACTTCAAGAAAATGATTTGTGCAAATATTATTTTGCAAGACACCGTTCCTCTTACTATGTAGCATAGATATATTATTGGTCAACATATATACATATGCCGTGATTAAGTTCTTCTGGGAGAACTCCATCCTGTCTAATACAGGAATGTGCTTTTATTTTAATTTATTATTTTCCATCGCTGTTGTAGCTGGTGACCCAAGCTGCAGGGATATATTTTATGTGATGATGACAGTCAGATTCATGTCATATTCAGAGCTAGGAAATGCCTAGAGGTCTCCTGCTCTGGCATTTATCGATAAATGTGATTTTGTTGTGGCAGATAGCACAACTGGCACAGGTGTAAGAGCTGGCTTGGATGCCAGTACAGTAGTATTCTCTTACCTGACTTTTTAGAACTAGTTGGGTGTCACTGCTTGGTAAGCATTTTGGCCCGTAAAATTACATATTTTTTTAAAATCCTGAGGCTTGTAATGAAACTGAATATAATTTCAGTTTAAAAATGCTACTACTAAAAAAAGAAGTTGCAAGGTCTCTAGTTGGAAGGAAGAAAAGAAAAAAAGCCATTATGGGAAAGAAACTTTGCAAAAGCTTGTTCTGTGAGCAATTACCATCCATTGATGTTTCTGAAATGAGTATGATTTTTCGGACTTCTAGTCTGGCTCTGTAGCAACCCTTCAGGGACTAGGAGAGTAAAATACAAGAGCAAGACCTAGGTGAGGTAAGCAGTCCCAGATTCAGGAAGCTGAAGCTCCCAAACATGATAGCGAGAGAAAGCATCAGTTAGGAGAGACCTCGCTGTTAAACGTTATGGCCAACAACCTGCCAGGTAAAGCATCTGAGTTCCTTTTGTTATGTAGGCAGGGGCGAAATTCCTTTCAAAGTGTTTGTCCAAGGTTTGTGAACAGATTGTGTCTAACAGTTGAGATTGAGTCTGTGAGAGTGTACCTTTCACCAAGCATTGGCCTGAATACATTGAGGTGTTCTGGGTGAAGAAAAAAGATTAGTGGCTGGGCCTAAATACCAACTCTGGGAAGTGTTTTGCAGTGTATGATGAAGTCTGTGTCAGAGTTTAGTGCATCCTTTAAAAGTGATTTCTTTTTGAAGCGATGTTCTTGGTCAGTTTTCAGAAGTTCATTAACTAATGTTAACTAACCTTTCTGAACAGGGAGAAGAGCAGTGAGAAGCTATAATTCAGAAGTTATGCAAAGTATAACCTCTTGTGACTTCTGTGAAAATGATTGCAACCGTTGCCACCGAGATGGTTCTGCAGCCTTACTTCAGCACTCTTCATTGGCCTCCTTGTTCTGTGTGCTCTTTGTCCTTCATGTAAACTTGCTGTGCAGTTGGGTGCTGTAAAGGGAAACAGATTATGTTTCACATCTAAGGTTTCCATAAATTATCCAAAGAAAATTTTATGTTCAGATACCAGCCCGTCTTTAGTGATTACCATGACCAAACTCCTGCTGTGTTCAGGGAGAACTGGGCTGGCCCATATGGTAAATTTCTGGCTGTGCCAGAAAACTTCTTTGAGTGTCTGCTGGAAAAACTTTCCAAGTGTTAGTTTCATACTGAATTTATTTTCTGAAGAAGCACAGAGTTACTGAGAAAGCAGTGTGATAAAAAATAAACTTAGCTCCATATTCCCACTTTGTTTTTACTCCACCTTCCAACTGTGCCTGTTTTTCAGGGATGCATGTTAGTTTACCATGCTTTTCCGAAACACTATTTGCTTCTCCATTAGGGTGTTGATCAGCAATGATAGGAGCTTGGTATCAGAGCTCACTTTGTTCTGTTCTGAAGATGTGACGCTTAACATTAATACTGAATTTCTCTGTGTGCTCTCATGGGGAATAATATGAAAAAAAAAAGGAGCTGGCTTCAGAGCAGATCCAAGAACCAGAAAGAACTGCATTTACAAACTGCTGAATGCTCCAGAAAGTTGTCAGTCTTCTTTTTTTTTTATCATTACAGAGAAGGTAGGCAGATTTTTGTGTCAATTCATAAGCTAATCATGCCTGAAAATAAGGCCTCAGGATGTTCTCATGCATTTTACTCTGAAAGGCTTTTTACTGTAAATGCGTCAAAGATAAAGTCTGTTTTTCAGACTTCATTTTTCCAGGGTTATTCAGAAACAAATGCAATTCTCTTTCCATGTGAGAATGCTGGTGTCAGCTGGCATATATTTATGGCCAGATGAAGGAAGGTTGCTTTGAACCTGTTCTGGTTTTTGGGTGTCTTCTAGAAATGTCACTAGGGCATCATTTATGTCTCGCGCTTTCAGTGTCATCTTGTCAACAGTTCAAGTGGCATAACCCCAACAGTTGTTTACTGCTCTCAGTGCCATGTGAGTTGGTGGCCCTGGATGCCATCTGTGCACCCTGTTGCTGGTGGTGGGAGAGGCTTTTAGGAGGCATGGGCTGCATATGCATTCAGTCCAGCCAAACAATTCACGTGCTTGCATAACTTTAAGCACATCCATGTATGCTCAAGTACTCTGCTGAAGTGGAGTGGAGGAGAGGAATGGTGAAGAGCAGCAGGCACTTTTACACCCAAACCTGCTCTTTGCACATGGAGAGAATTAGAGATCTCTGTGAATATGGAAATGTGTGAGCTTGGCAGCTTATTGCTCCTGAGTGGGTGCATGAATGCCTTCCCTGTCTGGCAGCCAATCTGTCCTTCTTGAACACTACCTGTAATATCTAATGCTTACTTCTTTTTGATAAGGCAGCCAAGCCGTTACACTTGTAGTTACTAAAATGAAGTTAATAGCTGTCACGCTGACTAAGAGAGGTAGAAATTATAATTTCTATTGATTCCCTTCCTTTCATACCTTTTTGAGACGGAGTGTGTTTTTGTGCACATGTAATAATATGGCAGTCACTTTCCTTGAGCAATTTCTAATTTTTATTCAATTTTTGCTACTGCTTAAAATGTATGTTTTTGTATTTATGCTCATCTTTAATGTTGTTCACAAAGGAAATTTTGCATAGTAGCATGGGAAGAGGCCTGAACTTCCTGAACTTGGGGGTGCCTTCTAACACCAGTGTATAGGTTTTAACTGCAGAACTAGTTTAGATGGGGCTATTTGTTTTACTTCACCTGTTTTTGGAATTTGCAATGTTTTTCACAAAATTGGGGTTCTGTGCTATTTCTCAGGCAGAGCTTAGGCCTGGTTCTTCACGGTCCATTCAGGCTTTTTACTTGGCCTTGGTGTGTTTTGGATTTAGCCTTTTGAGTAGTTAATTAGTGCCTGAGCAGAGTGTGTGTGCAGCTCTAACCTACATGAAATAATGTATTTATTGAAGCCAAACACACTGCTTAGTCAGTAGGATGCAGGGTCTCACCCTCTGTAAGCCATTGACTTGGTTACATGGGTCCAAAGCTAAGAGAAACAAAGATAACAGACTTAAACACATCTCTGCATCTCAAATCCTTCATTCATTTGTGGGAGCCTAGATCAAACTATGCCAAGCATAAGATATGGAAGAAATTCTTATCTAAACTGGGATGTATTTTGCTGTAGGTTTGATCTTCTTGTGACCTATGAAAGTTGGTCTTTTGTCTTTGAGAACAGCAGACTTGACATGTCATTTGCCTCCCTTTAATATAATTTCAAGAACCCAAAGCTCACGTACTTCCAGGTTTTACTATGTGCAGAGCTTCTAACAGTGACATTGCTACCTGATTAATCACAGGATAAAGGGGCTTGTTTTCTAGACAAGATGTACTGGAGATAAATTACTCCTTTGCAGTAGATAGTAGGAATAAATTAGTTCTGTTTTGCATGCAGTCCAATCTTCCTGAATATTCTCCAAGAAAAACGGATTTAAACTGCTTAGTTGAGTTTTGGACAGTGCAGCTTTTACTAGTATTCCCTTACGTTTGTTTTTGAGACAACACATGTTTTTAAATGATTTTTGGCTGCCTTGCACACTGTATTAAGAATTATCAGTCATAATGCACCATGTCAGGGAAATTGGTGGAGTCAGTGAATAAACATCCTCTTTTATTTTACTTTCTTCTATACAGCAGGCATATTATTGCAGACATCCAAATCTGCATGCATATCAAGCTATTTTAAAGGAACAATGTACGTTGTATGACTTCAAACAAATGTTTACACCAGGTGGCCCTTAAAATTCCTGCATCAGTGCTTTCAGTCACTTTGCAGTTGTGGCTGGCGCTTTGAATGAGTTGCAGAGGATAAAATTTGTACTGTGTTGGCAGTGAATGGAACAGCAGAAATGGAATATTGTTTGGCATAGTGACTTTTTTTTTCCTCATCATTGTGTGGGAACCTTTACACAAATGCTCAGCATATATATTATCTTCATTGCTTTATAACATCCGTTTTGGATGTTAGAGGGGCTGTACTCCCACTGAAATTAATAGGAAATCTTGTAGCAAAAAATCTTTTGGAACTCTTTAGCAACAAGGTCTACACAGAGCTTTAAGGAGTGATGCTAAAAACAGTCAGGAAAAAGTGTTTTGTGATGGAGTATTCATGTTGTATTGCCTGAACATTTCTTCTGTTTCACTGAAATCTGAATGTACTCTGGTACTTCTCATGCCCTTTTCAGCCACAAGGTGTCAATGGACACGGTCTGTCCAGGGCTAGGATTGAGTCTAAAACAAAACTATAAAGCATTTTAAAGCTCTTCCCCCCAAATTCTACCTCTTCTGTCATCCGTGATCTTAGCTGAGCTTTTCTCTGCAGGTTTCAATGTGGGTGTCATTTAGAGTTCTTCTATACTAAATGCTGTTGTACAGAACAAGGAATTGAGTGCTGCTTAACAGGTTGAGAGCACCTCATTCTGCATGCTGGGCCAGCTTCATGGCTGGTTTGGCTCCCAGCATGGCACCACCATAGAAACATTTATGTTGGAAAAGACCTTTAAAGTCATTGGGTCCAACCATTAAACCAGCGTTGCCAAGTCCACCACTTAACTGTGTCTCCAAGCGCCACATCTACATGCCTTCTAAATACCTCCAGGGATGGTGACACCACTGCTTCCACTGGCAGCCTGTTCTGATGCTTAACAGTGAAGAAATTTTTCCTAATATCCAATCTAGACCTCCCCTGATACAACTTGTATCAAACACAAGCAGTGCAAGTATTCCCAGTTTGCTTCCGTACCACATGCTCCTGTTCACTTCACAAGCAGGAGCCTGTGGCTTGTGCACATCAGTGGCATGTGATAAAAGGGTGAAGTGGCCACACTGGTGCAGGAGAAACATGAGGGCCAGGTCCAATGTTCATAGAATCATAGAATGTGAAGGGGTTGGAATGGACATTACAGATCTTGTCCCAACCCATCTGCCACAGGCAGGGACATCTCCCACTAGACCAGGGTGCTCAAGGCCTTATCCAGCCTGGCCTTGACCACTGCCAGGGTTGGGACATCCACAACCTCCCTGGGCAATCTGTTCCAGTGTCTCACTACCCTCACAGTAAAAAACTCCCTAATATCTAACCCAAGTTTCCCTTCTTTCAGTTTGAACTCATTGCTCCTTGTTCTGTTACTACAGCTCCTGACAAAGAGTCCCTCTCTGGCTTCCCTGTAGGCCGCCTCCAGACACTGGAAGGTTGCTATGAGATCTCTCTCCAAATGAACAGTCCCAACTTTCCCAGCCTGTCTTCACAGGGGAAGTGCTCCAGTCCTCTTACCAGCTTCATGGCCTTCCTCTGGTCTTGCTCCAACAGTTCCATGCCCTTCTATTTTTGCTTTGAAAGTCACTGTTGACAATCAAACGTAAGATGCAAAAATCGATTTTATTCAGTTTTCAAAATATTATCCTAGGAGTATTTCTCCAAACATGTTGTTCAAGTTGGTATGAATATTGACAATATTTGACTTTAGCTGAATCCTTCAGAAAGGATGTTTATATACATAGCCACTGTAGGCTGCAGTGTGCTACAGTGTGCAATGTGTGTGCATAAACACAAGATCTTCACAAAGTGCCCAAACTGACAACAATGTGTAATGTTCTGGTTTTGGAAAGAATACATTAGAAAGCAACTAGTGCCTAATGGCATAATTTTTCTATCTGAAACGTTAAGAAAGAGGATTAAATTTTAATTCTAATGACTAATACTATTTTTGTTATAACGTTTCTTCTACCGTAAGTCTTTATGCAGTGAACCATCTCTATGTGATTAGAAAATTTTGAAGTTAGATACTTAATTTACCTATAAAATATAAGAGCAGTTGTTTCCTTTTCCCCGTATCAAACTATTTCACTTCCATGTTGTTTCTTACTCAGTTTATTGTATTTCTGTGTGCCAAATGGAAATGCTGTTGCACTACTGCTATTCTAGGCAATAAAGGCTGATAGTGTGCTGTATTAGAGTAATCTAATGATTATTTTTCCTATAGATAGCTTGTTTTCAGGTAGATATGAGCATTAATTCCTTATGTGCTGCATTTGAGTCACCAGTAGTCCAGTTTAAGATTTATCTTTAAATTCAAATAATTCATTGTATTTCTTAGTAGCTACCCAAAAACTTCATCAGGCTTGCTTAGATCTTATAATGTTCTATTATCAACTGGGTTTTTTTGTTGTGGTTTTTAGTTTTGTTAGGTTGTGTGGGATACTAAATACAAAGAAGAAAATAAAAAAAATGCTGGCTCAGTGGAAGTATATAAGCAGGTGTAAGGTCCTACTGACTGGCACATCTCTTCTTTTTACATATCAGGCCTTAAACAATTTGAACTAAAATTCTTGACTGCTTTGAGACATAGTCAGATACCCAATTTGATCTAAGTTAGGATCATCATTCACATTTCCACTTTTGATCGAATCAAAAATGGTAGAAAAATAATGCTTTTATGAGCTGTTTTGAGCAGAGGTAAACATGCCAGCTATGCAAATAGGTTCTGTCTTTTCAAGTAATAAAGCAAGTGTTAAGGAACTAGACTGTTTCAAAGGACTTTGGAAGATTGTCATTCGTTTATTTTTCTTCAAATAAAGTTTGTAATAGCTATTTTAAAATGCTATTAAAGATGACTTTTAATAATATATGTCTAATGTTTGCTTGTTTAACAATACAGCTACTTAACGGTAGATCACAGTTTCTGTACGCTGCTGACCACTGCCCATCCTCAGCACTTTTTAGAGGTTGCCTCATCTGTGTTTTAAAGCTCAGAATTTAATAATATAAATGAAATAAAATTTTAAAAAAGTATTACAACAATGGCTTCCCTGGTCAGGCTGTAAACAATGAATCTGCAGGTCATCGTTTGGGACTTGTATGACTAAGGTCACCTCATTTTAAAAGTTTGTTATTCTGTTCAACGTGAAGTTATTGCAAAGTTTGCTGGTATCTGTAACAGTGGCAGCATAAATAGTCTTATGTGATGAGCTCAGTTCAGGTAGGTCCCTTGTGGTCATGGAGAACATCAGGAACTGTACTCTTGTGTGAACAGGAGCAAATCCTTCAGATACAGTGCTAATTGCTGAAGTGGAAGTAAAAGAGCACCAAGAAATTTTTATTCCAAAATATTTTATACAAACATAATTTAATTGATGTGCAGATTTTTTTTTCTAATAAAATTTTGCTATTTTAACTGCTGTTTTTCATGGTTTAGATGTTTGGTCTCCATGACGCTGTCTTTTCCTAATTTTCCTTATAATTCTCTTGCTATTCCTCCTGCCTGCCCTTGAAAGAGCTTCCTGGCCTATTTCAACTGTGAGGTCAGGATCTGCTCAGCCTCACTTACCTCTTTTGCCCTGACCCCTCACCGTCTCGCCCATGAGTTCAGTAACCATTTCTGTGCTCATGTCTCACAGATCTGCCCTTTACATCAGAGCCTTTATGGCCTGTCAAGCCTAAAATCTTTGGTCTCATGGAGAAGTAGCCATCAACTCAAACTCAGGATGAATAAAAAACACTTAGGACTTGTCAGCACAGATTTATGAAGCTGAAGTAATCTTTAACCAACCTAATAGCTTTCTATGGTAAGAGGATTGGCTGTGTGGATGAGGAGGAACAGTGGATAGACTGTAGTAAGGCTTTCTCTCATAATTTTTTTCTGTTTCAATATTGATAATAGTCCTAAATAAAGCAAATTTGGAACGTGAGATGTTCTGATGATGGACCAGTCTCTAGAAAAGTGGTTTTGGAGAAAGCTACTAGGTAAAATGTAGAAGAAAGCAGAGCTTGAGTGTAAGTATTGGTGCAGACATACCATCTCTTCCTACACAAGAAGTGTCAGACAGATGCCTGTGTAAGTAGTGCATCAGTGGTGACTGATCTTTCTCCTGATCCATGGACACCTTTGAAAGAGCCGTGAGCCCACGCGGAGGATGTGCCTGTTGGTGGTGCTCACGCTCAGACCGCAGTACCCTGCTGCCTGTGCTGTGGCAGCACATGGCTGTCCGGCCCTAGCTGGGTGTTCATGTCTTGAAACCAGCCATGATCTTAGCCACTGCTACTTTGGTAAGTGAGGATTTTAATATGTCTGAAGCAAAGGATGAGAAATCATATCCCTAATAAAGAGGAATAAAATGACATGAAAAAGAGCCTCTTGTTCTGATTCTCAACAGCCGCCTACCAGGGAGACTGTATGGATTTCCCTGAGGATTCTTCTGGCTCACAGTGATGGAAAGGGAGGACTAAGCTGAGGGACATTTTAGGTAAGTGGATAGACATTTTGTTATATTTTTTTTTAGACAGGAATGCTCATTTAAAATGCTGGATCAAGCGGCAGGGATAGCAATATAAACACATGTGGAAATAATGTACTAAGGAAGCTCTGTGGTTTCATATGCAGAAAAAAGATAGCAGCCAACTCTAGCTCAGTGGGCAGCTAATTAAGCCAGAGATCTCTCTGTACATTGTATTCTAAGTTCAGTACAAGAACATGAATCAGAGAGGTGCCATATGATTTTTCCCTTATAGTTCACACTTTGATTTCGGGAATTAACTATGCATCATCCCCATAGTGATTATTTAAAGATGGGGTGGCTGGATGTTAGATGGAAGTCAATATGATAAATGTGTCCTATTTGTGTGGATGATCATTGTCCTTGATCAGTTGTTCACATGCAGCTTAGGTCTGTTGTTTTCTGTTCCTGATTTTAATTGAATCTTAGAATAATAAAATCACGATCTCTTTTACTGTTTAACAACATGAAGTTTTATTGAGACAGTTGTAAGGAGTGATTTTGCCATTCCTGCATATTCTGCTTGCTCCGCTAAAGATTGAATGCTACAGCTTTCATGATTCCTTTCTCAACTCCATCCACCATTTTCCCAATACACAGAGACCAACCACAGTCTAAAAAACTTTTATTACAGGATACAGGAGAAGCAAAAAAAAGGTGTGAATTCTTTGTGAGGAAGCGCAGCGTGTGGTCTCAAAGTGGTACCTCTCACCAACGGAGTATGAGACTCCACATTATACAGAAAACAAAGCCTGGTGTGACCAACACAGCTCTGCCTCAGCTGCTTCTCTGGTTTCATTCTTTTTCCACTCATTCATAATGACTTTATTCTTCTGCTTTTGCAAGAAGTAGAGCTGGGATAATGCTGCACAAGGTCGTATGCAGGAACACTCTCTAATGCAATCCTAAACCCCAAGTCCCTCAAGATTTAACAGATTTCACCCAGCAACCAGTGGGGCACATCTGGCTTGCAGGAGGTTTGAATATAGCCATTTTCCTTGGAGGTGATTGAAAACAAGTTATGTGAAGTGCAAGCAGAACTGGGCAGTGGCAGGCACGAGGTGACAAGGAGAGGGGCAGTGAACAAAGGCAGCTGCCTGGAGCTGGAACTGCCTGGCAGAGAGCACTTCTTTGCACAGTCTCACCCCAATGCCCAGGCACGAGAATGGCTGTCTCCCACGTGGGGAAGCAGCCAGCCTCTGTGCCTTGCCTCTGGCCAAAATATACCTTTGGTAATGGGATGTGAGTCTGTCTGAGAGATATGAGGAAAGCTGGCTGTGCAGAAGAAGGAAAGCAAGAGCAGGAGAAAGAGCAAAACTTTTTTGAGGTTGATGTTGGGCTGTTGGTGCTGGATCAGTGTACAGATCAGTATTCTGTGCTAGGGGCAAAACTCTGCTAGTCAGCAAAATTGACTCTCCAGGCTGACATAACACATCTTGTTTCACAGGTCCCAAAAACATTCCTACGTGTATTCAGGTTGCATTTTATTGACCTGAACACAAACCTCTTGCTCCACGTCCCTTGCAGTGCACGTACAGTGTGGATGGCTCTTGTGAAAGGTGTTCAGGAACAGAACACGCTGCTTGTGAACAACCAGTGAGAGTCAACGGTGACAGGCTGCAGAGCAAACAGGCAAACAGAGTCTGATGCATAAACGAGAGTACACTTGGGAGACATATGATGCCCTTCTAAGCTACTGGCCATGCTTTGTTGAAGTCTGTGACGGGAAACCAGTGCTCTGGCTGTGGGGCTCCTGGGGGCAGAGAACAAGAATTGCCTAGGAAGCTCAGCCACCATGGGAAGATTGAATGAATTAGGGTTCCTTGAAGCTCCGGGAGGTAGGGGTGTGGATAAGATATTTCTCTCTCAGTTATGTCTAGCTATTTCAAAAACCCTTGAAAATTCAGGAGAATAATTATTTCATTGTAACCATAGGAGGTAAGATTAGAACCAGGTGATTAAATGTCAGAAAGAAGGTTTCAGTTTAAACAGCAGGGAGAACCTTTCTAATAGGAGAAACAAACTGGGGGCAGGCTGCTGTGGGAGACAGCCTGCTTCTTTCGTCAGAAAGAAGAACAAGTTAGCCAAGCACCTTCTAATGACCTGGGTGTGTATGAGACTGTCTGGGTGGTGGAGGTGGAATAAGTAATCTCTTGATGTCCTTCCCAGAGCTGTTTTCTTATGAGCTGATGTCTGCAAGCGCTGCTGCTATCACACAGCACTGGACAGTTTTTACAAGAGACTTAACTGAAACACACGAGGTGTAACTTTCTGCTGGTGCTAAGGGAAGTGTTGAAAAACTTCTGAATATAGTGGAGTTATGTGGTGGTTATGAAAATCTAGGCCATAATTCCCTCCAAAAGTAACTGCATTTGATTTCTGATTTATAATAGGGTTCACGCTACGTGCAGAATGAAAGTCATTCTTGAAAAGGCTTCATTAGAAAGTAGAGGATGAGGTGTCCTATTAGAAGGGCTATCAGATACAGCGGTCTGAATTTTTGAGCCTTTCAGGGGTTGTCTAGCAACAAATAATTGTGACCAGGCAACCTAAATACAGATTGGAGCTGCATAAACATACAGCAGGTGCTGTTGTCCCAGGCTGTTCCTAAGGTCAGTCCAAATCATATCTTAGCTTTTGTAGGTTTCAGCACCCAGCTCCTCATCATTATAAAGAGATTTAAATGTTGTGTTTGTGACTGTGCTGGTTACAGCTGTGATGTTAGATTACCGCTTGCAGATCCAATTTACAGAAATGCTCAGTGATGTAGGTCTGATATCCTGGCAGTTCAACTCAGCATCTCCAAATGAGTGTTGACAAGATATATTTGATACTTTCTGTATTTCCATTCTGCTGGGGTGCTGGTCCTCTGGAAGAAGCCGTGATGCTGGGTCACAGCAAATACCATATAGCAAATGCTGCCCTTGAGTCATTTTAGCTTTACTGTCCGGGAAGACTTGATTGCATCCATTTTAAAAGTTAACTGCTGTGTTATCAATTTTTAAAAAAATTATTAGTTCTTGGTGAAGGCAGTAATCACTAGCACCAGCAGGTGCATGCCTTGCAGCACGTAGGGCACAGACAGAGTCAGGCATGGAATTTTCTTTGGAGGCCACCAAGGAGTCTCAGTTGAGGCACCTTTTCAAAGTCCTGATGTAGTGCTCGTCCACCAACTACATATTTTGATTTTTTAGGCTGCCTTCAAGTATTTAAGCTGAATATTTCAGAATCAGAAATACAGATGAGTTTCAGTTCTTGGTTTCTGAAAATGCCTGAGTCCCAGGGAGCTGTAAGGGATCTGCTCCTTTGAAAATGAGCTCACTGCTCTTCAGTGACCTAAGTATGATTATAAGAGCTTACTGGTAAATTCAGATTAGAAAAAAAATTGTCAATAGGCAAAATGAAAAAAATCTGCACACACAGTATTTACATAACTTGTGTAATGCCTAGTGGGTGAGCCTGGCAGGGTCTGAAAACCAGGTGACAAAAGGTATTTTTGATCCTTTTTCTCCTGATGCCAACAAAGAGCTCGGTGTAATTCTAGTTGTTCTCCTCACTCCTCAGCATGCTGTATTAGATTTTATCTGGTTTTATTAGAGTAGTCAGTTTTTGTGCAAGTCTTTCCATACATGAGTTAAGCAGAAAAAATAAAAGAGGTAGAAAATTTAAATTACTACACTGTTAGATTCTTTTTTCTTTTGTTATTTACAGCAGAGCAAACAAAGCTTATGTACCACCATCTTTTATGAAGGAGGTTGATGCTCAGGCAGAAGAGGCTTAAACTTAATTTGTGATTTAAAATCCCATTTTTTAGCTTAATTGGAAAATGCTAGCAGTTTGGAGAAAGTACATGTTTAGCCACTGTCTGTTTCCACTGGATCCTATGCCTAACCCATCCTATTACAGGGTTCCAAAGCCGCAGGAACTTACCAAGTTTCCTTTCAATCTTCCAGATGATCTGCAAGCATGTCAGTAAGTCATGTGTAGAATGTTTGTGTAAATAAAGAGCATGTAGTTCAGTACCTGAAGATTTTTTTAAACAGGTTTTTATTTTAAATTTCATTATAGATAGAATTTATAACTGGTTTTATGAAAGCATATCAGACAAAGTATATCAGAAATATTCATTAAAAGATTTTGCAAACAAAGAGAATATCTTCAAAAGCTCAGGAAACATTTTAGTCCCCAGATGCCACAAGGAACAAATTCCCCTTTTGAAAAATCTCTTGCATGTGATTGTAACCGATGTACTAATTTTCTAAACAGATTTTCTGAAAACAGATTCTACTTCAGATCAACCTTCTGGAAAGCCTTTCAGGTGCTAAACTAATGTGAAACTTCAGGCATGCACACAAAAGATCCAATTTCAAACAGTGTGGTGGAGAAGAAATTGTCAGTTTAGCATGCTCAGATAGGTCAAGACCTGGTGCACATGCGGTTGCCACTGACTGCACTGTGAGTGTTAGCTGGAACACCTGAGAAGTCCTGCTCAGTGGCCCTGACCCCCTGTGCCAGGTATCGTTCAATCATGGAGAAAAAGATGGTCCCTACTCCAGAAAACTCCCTGTCAACATGTCAACACATGGAACAGGGAGGACACAGAAGGATGTGGACAGATGAAGGGACATGAGGAGATAGTGAGACAACTACAAAGCAGCAGGTAGATCAATCTTGATTCACAGTATGTGTCTGGTAGAGCCTTGGAGAAGACAAAATTCTGAAACAAATCCTTGCGTCTTGTCTCTGAATCTCAATAAAGCTACAAAGCATCCACAACTATGAACTAACTTTTACTGTATAATTAATTGGGCTTATTCTGCTTTGCATGACAGGTGCTTTAAAGGCATGTAAAGACCATTAGGACTACTTTGATTAGGACCTGGAGTGGTGTCATGATTGATTTTAAGGGTCAGTGGAAGGACTGCGATGGGATTTGAGTTCAGCCATAAAATTTTGAAGTAAATGCAAATTTGGGGATGAGAGATTCCTTGTTTAAATGTTTTTAAAAAGCCTTCCTTTGTTTTTATTTCTCCCCTGTGTAACTAAATAGTTATTCTGGAAATATCATTAAAATGGATTAAAAAGAAATATTATTCATAAAAGAAGTTTCATCATTACATTCTATTTTCTCCATGGAAAATAGTAGGGTTTTAATGTAGTTGAATGTCAAAGCCCTGTAGATGTAATTGTTGTGCTTTTGAAAGGAAAACATTAATTAAATTAATGTGTCACTCCCCTGATTAGCTTTTCTCCCTTTTGGATAGTTACTGTTCCCTCTTCTTTGTGCAGAATCTGAGAGTGAAAAAGTCACACAAAAAAACTAAGAAATGAAAGAAATTAAAAGCACCCTAACATTCCTCTTCAACTAATACTGTCTTCATAAATATAATGGATAAGCACAGTCTTTTGGAACTGCCTTGCCCTGCAAAAGGTGATTCAGAAATGGAGGAGGTCCAGAAGAATGATGGGGGTGGTAAGGAGACAGACAAAATTCCAAATTTAATAACATTGGAAAATTTGAATCAAACCTGAACTTCATTAAAGTTACCAAGCTTCTTTTCTGAAATTTGGAAATATCAGAACAGTGCAATTTCTCCAGTGGTTTAGTATTTGACTTTTTGCAGCTCGAGGAGGGGTGATAAAGCAACTGCGTTCGGAGTTAGCTCCAGAGAGCTCCTGCACCTCAGGCGTGCGTGTTGCCGAACACTGGAATAAAGCCAGCGGTTTGATGCCTCCAGGAGACTGACCTCATTGCAAGGCCTTAGGAAGCAAAGTATTTTAGGACTGGGAAAATCTTTATCAGCCAACCATACTGGGAAATGTTTGGGTCTGAGTTACGGGTTACATTCAATGGTGTGTAGCTAAAAAAGATAGGTTCTTATCTGCCGTACTTCAGAATGCTTTATGCACCATTCTGTATGCGGTACAGGGTGTGTATGTGGAATTAGCAGATAGTATTTTTGATAGTTCATACTTTGATAATTTTGTACTTTTTCACAGCTGGAGGTTTTTTAAAAAGTGTTGCAAAAGCTGAGCATTTGTTTGAAAGGGTTGAATTTTGAAACAACAGGAAAATAAGGAAGAAGTGAATGCACATTAGAAGGGATGTTTTACCTGCCAAGCAAAGCCACAAGCACAAGGGCCTCCTGAGCTTCCAGTTTTGAGAATTCAGGATAGCTCAGATAGCTGTTTGGGCCTGAAGTTTATTATCACCAGCACGCTGGGAGAAAAGAAGGAATATTGATCATGTTGATATAATTCTAGGAGATAACTGCAGAAATTTCTCAGAATTTCTTGGTTTTGTCTTTCACTTCCTTTCAGTTTTGATGCTGAATGTGAATCTTCAAACTAAGATATTCTTGAGTGATTTCTATTTTGAGAGCGTTTTTCTGATGAGTGCACTACATATCTTTGCAATGTGATAATTCAGCACTTTATGGCAATGATTTCACTCTGTAAAACTTGTAATTCAAAAAGCTAGGGAAAAGACCATAAAACTTTGCTGGAATTGTAGAAAAGTCTAACTCACCTAGCAGAAGCTTGGAAATTTCAGTGAGCTGAGTTTCAGATTTGATTCAAATATTCCAGATTCACTGAGTTGTGATGGTTTTCCTTAAATGATCTTCCTGACCTCATTTAATAAAAATGTTTTAAGAAAAATAAAACTCAAGACTGATTTAGTCTTTGATATTTCTGAACCTTGGTGGAGGGCAGAGGTGGGGGAGTGGTGTGTGTATTTGCACTTCCCTGGACCCTTCTGATGATATTGAAAAAGATACTATTTTTCTAAAAGTATCACCTCAAAAAGTCCAGTTATGGTAGTGCATGTTTCTCTTGTAATGAACTAGACAATGTCTGGTATGATGGAGACCTAAACACACCTGTTAGGTAAAAGACTGAGTTTTAAGACCTAAATCACATGAAATCTGCATCTCCCAATAAATACTTAAATATGCAACCATTGTTATCCTCCTGTGGACTGATTTTCTATGGATCAGAAATTTGAATTGAGGATTAAAGAAACTTTTTCTCAAAAATGTTTTTTAAATGTCTAAACTCTGGGTAAAGAAACTATGTAGTCAGAAGTCATACCTTATGGTAAACCAAAATTTTTGTTGTTGCTAAAAATGTCAAATAGATCAAGATTTGCACCAAAGTCAAAAAAGACTGTAAGAAGTGGCAGTCAAACAAAAACTAAGCTTTGGATTCTGGTGAGAGGCAATATTGAGTTCGTTGCTTCAGAAGAAAGAGCTGCTGAAAACCAAAACCTTAAGCCCAAAACCTCCCAAGGAGAAACAGCTGGTTTTGGCTTAGTATGTGTTTATCAGTTCTTAAAATTCCAGTTTCATGCCTCTAGACTCATAAAACAACGAAGAACACCTTTAATATTAGCAGATGAAAATGTTGCTACCAAAAGGCAGCTCCAGTCAAACTGTTGATGAACTGTATGTTAGAAACTGGTTTAAATTCTCATCTTGTATCAACATCACACAACACCACGATCTGACTTCTCAAGAGCGTGAATGAGGTAGTGTTAAATTAAGATTTCTAACTCCATTTAGTCCCTGCACAACAAAATGTTTCCATCCGTGCCAGTAATCACATGGATCCCATTTCAGGACTAATGCTATGGATTTGCTAAAGCAAAGGAACTCCAAACTGGATTTTCTTGCACACAGATTTTCTCACTGATTCCCACAATATGAATATACTTAAAGTGTGCTGAAAATGAGTTTGGCACTATGCACACTGTCTGGTAAAATAGTCCTTCACTTCAGCTGTCTATAGACTGAAAAACAGACTGAGAAAAGTTTAACTGTTGAGAAGCTGGATAGCAGAAGAAAAACTGAACACATTAGAAAAACTTAGCTGCAAATGTGATGAAAGGCAACTAATTTGTTTCGGGAGTCTTTATGTCTGCTGATTATAGTTATGACCCATTGCTTAGAATTGATAAACTGAATTTATAGACTAATGTTACAGGATTTCTTTCTTCCTGAACTTATCGCTTACCTTGAAAAACAGCATTTTTATCTCATAACATACTGAATTACTGAGTCTGTTAATCTTTTCCAGTGTTAAAGAATGCCTAGCAATAAAACTTGTTTAACACATTAAATGGTCCCAGTGAGCCAAATATCAGCTTTGGCCACTCAGTGGGAAGGGTGGTGGGTTCTCCAGATGACAGTGGATCAAATTGTCATGGTACACAGAGATTCATCCAGAGATTCTGGGTACTCTTAATTCCCAGGCATGCCAGAGGGGCTTAGGAGCACTCAGAAATTTTTAACTTGTGAGGCTTCTAGATGAGGTGATGGCATAGTGATTATTCAGACTGATGAGCTCTGTTCACAGTCTTCCTTTCAGGGAGGCATGAGACCTGCCATCCAGTTCATGAACCATGCTTCCCCCCTGGGCAACATTCTGCCAGTTACAATTCCAGAAAAAGGAAGTATATACCCTCTCAGTAAATTAAAATTAAAAAAATTTGGTATTTCTAACTTGCAAAGTTAGTGATGTTTTCTTCATTGCACTGGTCAGGTTTCAGTGCAACATGAGGTGACCTGAAGACACTGCTGGCCTGAGAGTTTGATATAGAACCAGCAGGAGGGACTCTTTCCTGTACAACAGCCCTTACTTCATTAAGTGTTGCTAGAGTCCCTGAAAATTTTTCAGAACTGAAAATTCAAAAATTCTATATTGTGGACCACAGGGTAGGTGACAACATTTTGGTCTGTCTTCTTCATCTCCATGAAAATCTCATATAGTTCAGATTAATCAAACCTTAACTAGGCAAGCGTGAGTCAGCCTTCCCTAATGTCGTCTATCCTAGAGGGGTGATCTCTAGCAAACCCTTACCAGTTTTCTACTCCCTTTCCTTGTTGACCTTTTCCCACTCAGATCTTTACCTACTCAACTGTTGCTCTCTTCCAGGCTTTTCCAAATCTCTTCCCTTCCAGTAGCAGGTCACTCTTGGGGTTGTCCTGAGGACTCATGATAGATTTCGTCCTCCTCTCCTTCTGCCTCGATTTTGTTGACTTCACTGTTGGGGTTTCTGTTTCTCTTGAGAGAGTTTATGAGCATCCAGAAATTACCTCTGCTAGGAAATTATTCTTTTCCTTAAAGGAATGTGTTCTTAAAAACAACACTAACCTTTCAGGGTAGACTCAAGAGATGACTAATATTCTGGCATACTCTTAGCAGTTCATATCCTTTCCTCTTTCTCTTTCCTTTCAGTTCCATTGTGTGGATTTTCTAACCCTTTTTAGAGCACAATTGGAAAGCATATCTTTTTTTATTTCTTTCATCACACTGTTTTTTTCCTCTCTAGCTCGTTTTCCTGCTCTGGGAAAACAAAGTACTGTGAACAAATAACAACGGATAAGCAGTTCTTTAATGACTGTTGTCTTTATTTTCTCAAGGTTCTGTCAGGTACAGTTTTTGTCTTCCTCATTTTTTGCCATCTGTGGTGAAGATAATGCAAGCCTTAGGATTTTTCAGTAGACATTTGTAATCTCCACTTTCCTTCTTTCATCTGCAGAAATTGAGCTCAGTCTATCCTCTTCAGAATTAAAGGGTTTGGAAGGTATCAACAGTATAAATCTCTGTTCCTTTTCTCCCATCCAGCTGAAATTGTGTGGGCTTTGTTTCACTGTTTTGTTTTTTTTTTTTTGTGAAGAGGGGCAGAAGATTACTGGGATGTCACCAGTCTCCTCTGCTAAGCTGCGTAATTGCCAACTTGAAAAGGTTCCTGGATGCTTCTCTTTCCCAGCACACGCTGTTCTACTGTTCACACCATTTATTCTAATACTTGTCAGGCATGCAGTGCTTTTTTTTTTTTTTTTTTTTTTAATACTGATCAGCCTGAAGAAACCGTGAGGATAAGTGTTAGTGCATTTTCAAGGAAGACATATTCAGAATTATTAATTTCTGAAGGACAAAGGGGTGAAAACAGCATTGCACCTGCTGGCTTTCAGAGCAGTTAGAGTCACAGAGGTGACTTCAAGGCCAGGTTTCCAGCAGTGTTGACCTCCTGTATCTTCTGCTGCCTTTGGCTGGGGTGTGAGGAGGTGGCCTGGTCCGTGTCTGCTTGGGAACAGCCATGTGGAGACTTGCACTAGCGTGCGGCATCCTTGTGACCTTACTGAGGCCATGAGGATGCTGGGGACACAGCCTTGTAGGAGGCTTTCCAGATCATTGACCCAAGGCCAGCTGCAGCAGATAATCCCTTCTGGCAGCTGACTGAACTTCAAGGACAGTTTGAGAGCCCACTTTGTTTGCCACCAGCTCCTCCATTTAGTCCAGTCCTCATGTTGGGAATCTCATTTGTATCCACATGGTTCTGCTAATTAAAACCTTTCTTCTCACATCTAGCCTGTGTAATCTGTCTTTCACCCATATGGGCTGAGCTGCAGAAAGCACAAAGAGGTGATCACCAACAGCATGTTTTACTGGCTGTTTTTTTTTTAATGGTTCTTCAATGCTTAGTTTTTTTCTAAACAATTAAACAATGTTGTTTGTCATGATCACTTCTTTTCATTTCCATCCAGAAGTGAGTCTCGCCTAGCATGCCACTCTGCCCCATCTCATCAGCTCAATGCTGTTGTAGGATGAATGAAGTACAACACACTTTCTGTGGGACAGCTGCTCTTGGGAGCACAGAAGCAAAAGTGGCTCAGAGACATGCTTGTAACATGGAGACTCCATCGAACTGCACTTTAGAGATAACAGTGGGGGAACAAATGAGCTCCAGAATAGTTTGGGTAGCTTGGAATCATTCAGTGATCCTACATGAAATACCACTGCCTCTTTTATTGCTCTGCTGTTGGGGATGTAAGCAGCACACGCAGGTGGATGGGAACCTCAGCAAAGTGAAAAGGAAAGGCGTTGTCCATCAGGACCCTTTAACAGTGCCGTTCCCTTCTGTGCTCCAAGATCAGTGAGGACAGACTTCGGGGCACACTGTGGTGTGTCCCATAGCTGGCAGAGGGGATCAGTAGCATGCTGTCCAGTTTGCTCTGCACCTGCTGTGAATGCCTTTCTGCTTGGCTCACTTTCCTTTTCCTTCATCTGATGTAATTTTAACAGATGAGGCATTCATGGAGAGATTCCAACAGACCTCTAGTAACTTTTTCCATTGAATAATGCTTTATCCTTTTAAAATTGTTTCAAATAAATATGATAATTAATAGAGATAGGAAAAAAATTAGGAACATAAGGCATTTTTGGAGGATGAGCAAAGACCACCCGGTATACCACATATTTCCCTTACCCATGTATCTTCCCAGCCCAGCTCTAGCCAATTGCTGCACAAACAGCTCTAATATTGCAATCCTAACTGTTTCATTGGTTATGTCTAGATTTGCCACAGTCATAATTAAAAATTTTGCTGTACTTGTGACCAAAGAATCACAGAGCATCCCAGAAATGATAGAAATCAGAGCTGCTAGGAACTTTAGCTGATCATTATTTCCATTGCTTTCATGACCGCTTGACATGCCTGACAGACATTTGTCTAACTTGTTCTTAAAAGTTTTGTGTCTGCCCTTGTGCTGCTTTGGTCTCCCAGCTAAACCAGCGTTGCACTTCAATAACAACCCCTCAACCACTGCTGTTGCCTAACAGCAGGAATTCTTGCGCCCAAAAGTTTCCATTCTGTTCCTTTAATGAAGCTGGTGTTGGGATGATAGTTGGAACTGGGGATTTGTTTTACCCTTCCTGGGTAAAAAAAGTCACCCCAGAGTTTCATTGCATGAAGCCCACTGACGCAAATTAGAGGTACAACTTCTCACCTGTGCATTCAGAAGTAGATTGTTTCTGCCAATCGCAGTAGCAGCAAGGATAGTCTTGAGAACCTGCTTCTCCCTTCTTTCCATATAAGGCTTTTTATTTATATAGGTGCTCATGGGAGAAAGTGCTCCCAGTGCTCTGGCACCTTTGCCAGATTCTTAAGTGTATTAAAATGATCACTTTCCATTTCCTTGAGTGTAGCCCTGAAACAGCAAGATCAGAAGGAAGGAAATGAGTTCACCCCTCTGCCATCTGCAGTTTTATGTCCCTCCGTTTCCCACCCACATCCTTGCAGGCAAGGAATACAATTCCAGCTCAGAGACTAATAACTGCATGTGAATTTGGTGGGGGAGGGGGAGATTTTCCAAGATACTGAGCTCTAATAGAGAATTTCCTGCTATGCTTCTGCTCCTGCAGTAGTGGGTCTCAGCAACAGCACATTGCTAAGGCAGGTCTGACCAGCTGCTGTGGGGAAAAGAGGATGTCTCTTGGGAAATGCCTGGGTTCCCAAGACTGGTTTTATAAACCAGGTCTGAAAGACAGCCCATCGCCAGTGCAAGTCTGTGGAGAGCCCACATTTGGTATGTCCATGAAAGGAAATGCCTCATCAGAGATGAGAGACTGAGCTGATTAGCTGCAGCCTCTGAGCAGAACCAAACCACTGCCCTGTGCAGAGCACAGCACCATCATCTCATCTCCAGATGACACAGGCTGTTCCTGCGTTCCAAAGTTCATATCCAAACAAAAAAATAAATACAAGAGCACAATCCTTTAGCCATCTGGTAAATGGAAAATTCAAACTTTGCCATAGAGGTTGCTAATCTCCTCCTGGCAGCTGGGATGCTGACCAGACACCCTGATGCAAATCCAAGCAGCAGAAGGCAGGCACACACCTGTCAGGAAACGAGAAGAAAGTGTGGCTCTTCCGACTGCTCCGCACAAGCAGCCAGTATCACCTCCCCAGAGCCAAACCCCTCATGTCTCAAAATGCTATGTAATGCAGATGGCAGCTCCAGTCAGTGGAGTCTGTGCTTTTAAATCAGACTGTCACTGGTATATCGTCCTCGCCACATCCCACAGTTGTTCATTTATGGGGTCTGCATGCCTTCTGAGTTGCAGATGCTACACAAATCTGAGAATAATGCTGGCAAGGCAACTTTTCATTCCCTCTTTTATGAGCATCCTATCCTCAGCAAGAGGACAGTGAGGTGGGAGAGGAGTAGAGGAGACAACTGGGTTTTATTTTTGCCATGTCTGCAGAGGGGCAGAGATGAGGAGTAGAAGGAAAGGCAGCAAGCAAATGAACCATTGCTCCTGTTTTAAAAAGAAACATTTAGGCTCCTGTCTCCAGGGATCTGGGTTATGAGTCCTGAAGGAATGGGAGAAAATCCTAAAATCTCAAAGCGCAGCACCAGAAGCAACATGGGAAGAGCAGCACACCCTGACCTGAAAGCCCTGATGACATTGGTTGGTTTCCCACTCAGTGCTGGTTTTTTTTGAAGCTCCTGCCAGCTTACCTCATACTCTGCCTGGTGAACTGAAGTCAGACTCTTAAGACTTTTATCTCGTGAGGCTCAGAGCACTCTAGACCATCTCTGGACTTGATCCAGTACATATCTGATGAGGAGTGGATAGACTGGAGTGCCTGACAGCCACAATCCATGCCATCAGTAAGAAAGCAGTGCTAGGCTGGTTTCAGTCCATGGCAACAGCAAACCCAGCCTACTTCAAAGTGCTCTGAGGGACATGCCTGCCTTTAGAGCATGGCTGGCAGGTGGGAGCTCTGGGCTCTCCTTGTCTTCCTTTGCTACATAGGGTGCAGCTCAGGGTGACAGGAGAGCTCTGACAAGCCCTGAGGCTGGGTCTGGAGGGACCCTCTGGCTGCAGCTGCTGGCAAGGTAGGCAGGGCTGGAGCTGGCTTTTGGCCAGGGCTCTGCCCTCTAGGACTGCATCCTGTGGGAAACCTGGCTCAGGCAAGAGCTATGCAGCAGAAAAGATTCATCTGCTTGGTCTGGCTCTTTAATCAGGAAAGGATCATTTTCTGTGAAGAGCTGTGTCCACAAGTAAAAGGAAATGTCAGAACGGATTGCCAGAAATAGGTATCTGATTTGAGCCCAGCTCAGGTGGGGATGTTTTTTACTATCAGTAGTTAAATGCATTGGAGGCAAAAAAAGATGAGTTTATCTCCTGTTTATAGGCTTTCACTTTAACAAAGTAAATTTGCCTTTTCTGCTTTTTGTTTCTTCCATGTCTCTCTAAATGGGGATTCTATCTGTAGCATTTTACAGTTATGCAGGATGGAGAAACAGTTCAGAAACTGGCATTATGTTCCCTTGTTTTCCCATCCTATTCCCATGGAGATTTAGGGAGGAACTTATCCAGACACAGCTTTTGGCAGGGTTTGGTCTTTATTTTTTTCTGAGCCCAGAAAGCTCTGTTTCTGTTTGATCCTGATGAGACTGGTGTTGAGGAATTTGCCACCAGTAAAAAGGCCACTGAGCTTTCGGGGAGGATGAGACCGCAAACGTTCGCTGCTGCTCCTGGAAGAGAAAGGCTCACGGCATGCACAGTAGCCTTATTTAACCTGCGTGCTGCCCCTCAGGCATCCTGACATCAGAACCTGCCGCGATGGCAGAACAGCGTTGCTCCGAGTCTGCAGAAGTCATTAGGATATTCTGCTGCTGCAGGGACGGGGGCCAAGCAGCAAAGACAATCTGCCTTTGAATGCAATTAAACATGAATTTCTGCTCTGAAGGCTGGAGGGGAATGCCAGGAGGACAATTTGAGTGCTAGCAGGACGTCTGGCCCCGGGGCCAGGCAGCATGCCAGCCTGTACCGACCTGCTCGGCCACCGCCGCCTGCCTCTGTCCAAGAAAATGCTGGGTTGTTTTAAGAAGATTTGTAAACCAAGACCTTTGGTCTTCCAGTATTTAAAAGATGCCCAAACTGTTACTGTGGCTACTATAGCTAAGGGCAAAAATCACATCAAATTCTAATGAATATAATGGCTTACCTTGAATTATCAGGATCAATATCTAAGGGAAAAATGGCAGTGTTTCAGTGTTATCACATTTGTTTAGGGTTTAAAATATGTTCAGCATAGACTCAGGGTTCTTTCAGGCTGCAGAAAAGAAGGTTTACAAATATGAACAGGCTGGGCACCTGTTAGACCTCTTGCTGGTCTCTATCCAAGCTTGGATCCAACTGCTTTTCACCATCAAGGTGAAATTCCAAGCTGCAGTAGTGCTGGAAATTTTCTCCTCATCCATTTTTCCTCTAGTTCCAGGAATGAAATAATACTATAAAAAATGCATCAAAACAAGCCTGGAAAAATATTTGCTGTTGTGCAGAAACCAGGAGATAAGAAGGCTCATGGACCACAGCAATTTCTGTGCACATGTACTCAAACTAAATCAAATTTAATTGGCAATTATTTCTTCCAGACTAATTTTTCTGCAGCAGTTGAACTACTACATTGTTTGCTCTAATGTCTGTGTGCTTCTCTCTAAGACAGGTCTTATTTGTATTCTTCTCTATAGCAAAGCACAGTAATTCTTATACACGATGTGATTTATTTTCTCAGCTGCTCTTAAACAACACAGGCTTATAGGCAAATTGGTCTGCTGAATAAAATTATTAGTTGAATAAATCTGAGGAGTGCAAAAACTCAGTGAAACTTCTCACCAGTATTTCACAGTCTCCTGTCTGACTAAAGCTCTTTTGCTCAGACTTTTGAACAGCTGAGTCCATATATTTTACAACCCCAGCATTACATACATTGTTTCTTTCAAGCAGAGATCCCAGTGAAATAAAGGCAAGTGAATCTGGATTGCTGGCTTTTGCAGTGGGAAAAGAGTAAAGCAGCTGGTAAGAGCCCTCAGTGAGTTTGTGTCTCAGCAAGCAGTGCAGCCCTCACTGCGGCTGTGCCCCTCTAGAGCTCACTGCCAGTGGCTCTGACACAGGGAATGGCAGACAGCTCTCAGTCCTGCCAGCCTTCCCCCTATTTTATACCCAGGCACTCAGGTCTTCTGCTTCATGCCCTGTGCTGTCAGAAACTGGGTTGCTGAGCCACCACCCCAGGTGGATACCATTGAGGGTGTCCTTTCCCTGGTACAGAGAGGGACTTGCTGCCTTTTTAGTTATTCAGGGGTGACCATTTGTTGTGGTTTAGGAATGGTACTCTCCAATTCAGTGCTCCCACTGAGACTCTCCAAACCACGCAGCTCTCTCTCTGGTTTGACACAGTAAAATACTCACTGGAAAACAAGAGCTCCCAAATCATTCCTGTTGGCAGATGTCAGGGAATCTGAGTTTTGCCCCGACAGCATGTGTTGGTCTCCTATCCACTGGTGACTGTGGAGGTGGTCTGGCCTTGCCACAGCAGGGCTGATGGGGAGCACAGCCAAGCCCCCCATCTTGCCTCGGACAAGGGCTTTGAGAGGAAAAGCTCTTTAGTAAGCAACGGGATTAATCACACCTGGGGTGGAAATGATGGAAGTGTAGAACAAAGGGAAAAGGTGGCTTTGATTACAAGGATTTATAACTCAGAGAGAAACCCAGCACTTGGGGAAAGGCCATGTTGCTGGGAGAGGGAGAGTGACTTTAATTTTCATGTGTTTTTCTTGGTCCACAAAGCAGAGATCACACAGGGAATGCCGTACCGCAGCACCACCTCGCCACACATGAGCTGCTGAGACGTGAGCTTCAGAGTCCTGCTTCGCCCGTGGGCGTTTCCCTGGGGGATAAATCCTCACCCTTTTCACAGACATTCAGGCTGGATGCTGTATCCTTGGTCCAAACCAAAAGAATATTAACCAAGATGGCTTTTGTGTGTGAGAAAAGGCAAACAATCAGTTGGGCAACTGTGACTCCTTCATTCTGTTTCCCTGAACTGTAAGAAAAAGGAGAAGGATTTACATGGTAGAGCAGCAATGGATGTCGCACAGGGACAGAGACTGGAGAGCTAGCTGCTTGGAAAATTTCGGTGTGAAACTGAAAACATTAAATTTTAATGAAAAAAAAAAAGAAAACTTCAGTTTAGCTTTCAGCCAAAATGGCAAATGCTGGAAAAATTGTGGTTTCTTATGAAAAAGTAAGAGAAAAATTTCCAGGAAAATCTTTGTTTAATCAAAAATATACTGTTCCATTATAAAATAAATGAAAAAAAAGCCCTATTAGATCAGACAATTTCTTCCCAGTCCTGGTTAGACCCAGCATTCCTAAGAGGACCATACCCACTAGATGTCAGTCTATTGCCATGCAATAAAAACAAATGAGCCAGAAATGTCATCAGGAATTTTTTGGGATGAGGATATTTCCACTGAGCTGTCTTCTGTCAAAAATGTTGCCAATAACTCCTTAATTTCTATAAAATTCCTAAGCTTTGTATTTCCAGAGTTTTTCAAGGCCGTTGCAACACATTCCATGGACTATGCCAGCCAGATATTTTTCCACTACCACATCTAACCCCTAACTGACCTTTGAGTCCCCAGATCTTAAAAAACTTTTAAGCAACATTTGAACAGCATATAAAAGGACTGTAATCCGCCCTGACTTCTCTACCGCTCATGTCTCCCCCTTCAGTTCACGGTATCGCAGATTTTGTAGAGATAGAGAAACAAGCACTTTATTTAGCTGAGGTATGGGTACACAGCAAAAAAATCCTTTCTGCAATATTTTAAATAGCTGAAGCAAACACCTCTCATCCTGACACCAACACATGAAGAAAAACAGAGTGCATTCTATGAAACAAGTTCTTACAAAAAATGCTATGATTTTCCTGCTCTCAGCAATCGTTCACTTTGGGATTCAGGTATTCCAAGCAAAGGCCGTAAAAGCTCTTTGAGATAATGACTGCAGAAAAGTTTATTCTTTCCACCACCTGTGACAAATGCTATGCTACCGTAAATTCCTCTCATTGACTTTCACCCCTGAATTGACCTCAGTGGAATCTGTGACAGTTGTACCACAAGAAAATGTGGCCAATATTTTCTAAAAGTTGTGGTCTTGGTAGTGGGCTGTTTCAGTATATTTTGCTGCATGTGTCTGCATCCATATTGTTTGCACCTTCTTCAACATTTATTCAATTTCAAGAAAAATGCACAGCATTTACCTCTGGCATGGAATGCAATAGGAGAAATTGTTTAGCCCTTAGATCAGAATGGCACTTTGTTTCCTAGATACAAAACTTTAATTTTAGGAGGCTTGCTCACATATTTCTGCTGCTGAATTAGAATCTGAATCTTCAGGAGATCAAAACTCCCTTTCACATACACATACAAATATAATAACAAGGGCAATTCAGATTTGGAGTGTTTTGTATATGACAAGCCAGCTTTTCTGAATAGCACATAGAGACACCTGAGCAAAATTTTAAGTACAGAATGTTAGGACATCTGAGTTGAAGACTTTTCTTGGTGACCAGTTGTGATTTCTCCATTCTCAGAAGAAACTCTGTGTCTTAAGAAAAGTAAATTTTTTTTTCTGAAGTTTTTTTTTTGTAGGATTATTTTGCACCCCGTGGTTGCTGCTGACGTCCATGGGTTTACATAGCTCCTATGCTTTTTAACACCGGATTATTGGGAGACAGACAGCCAATTAGGAAAAGAAAAAAATGTGTGTATCAGATTTGTGTTTGCAAGACCAGACAAAACTGGAAGGAAAAGAAGAGCCTTCTTAGTCATAAAACTTCAAAGCCTAACTTTTCCTTACAGAATGGAGAATGCAGGAGTGAAAATTGAGAAACAGACCTCCTCGTGTTAAATACCCTCTTGCTCTGCTTAGTGGTGGGCACCAAGCCATGCTTCACAGTAATGCTTGTGGGAGAGACCAAAGGGCAGTTTTGGCTGGCCACCATTCCTATGATGGCAATGAGAGGAACACATTTAATTAGAAATCCTGAAGCCTCATCTTCTGCCCAAGAAACTGCTGTGACTGAGCTGTACAAATTAAACTTGTGGCTGGCATAAGAGAAGTGTGAAAAGGTAGTTAATAAGTTAAGTTGCTTAGTGTTTATTGGACCTTAGTGCCAAAAAAATTGTCAGTAACAAGACCTATACACGTACAACTCTCTCAGAAGGAGCCTGAAGAGATCAGCGGCAACAGTTTTGGGGAAAGCACCAGCTCTATACATGTTCTGACTGGCAAGCACTATTTCCAGCCACATTTGGCTTTCATTTACAAGTCATGCTTTGCACATGGGGTCTGTCTCACAGGTGTAGCATGTTCCAGACAGCAGAGATCAAACGAAATTGGATAAATCTGCCTATTGAGACTTAACACATGATGTGTACTGGAAGATATGATACAACACCTTTGGTCCTCTGTAGTTATTCACAAGTTGGAACATACTCCTACTTAAAGAGGTTCACTGTAAAACTGTTGTTTAATTTGTTCTAGCCTAACGCCTTCAAATCATCATTTGGGATTTTCCTAGGAACTGAAACAGTTTATGTGAGCTGTGACATCTCAGGTGGGTCTTTGTTTTTCATCAGGTCCAAGATGACTAGATTGTCAGCTGGTGACATGTATTTCTTCAGGTCTTTGGGAACACACAGTAATAAAGCAGTTGAAACAACAAGGGAGATAACTTGCTGTATTCCTTTGCAATTTCACTGTTGGGCAAGCCCCATCTTAGATGGTCACCAGAAACTTTAACTCTTCTGATGACAGTCCAGATCTCCCTAGCAGATGGGAAATAATAATTCTTTAGGCATCAAAGTTTGTTCAACAAACTGTAACAACAAGAGAAAAAAAATCCAAGGCTGTTGCTTTTAAATTTTGTTTTGGTTTGATCACTCATGTGGAAGGAATCTTCTAGGAAATGTATTGCTAGTAATCCTTCTATATGATAAATCCTATCTTTAGGGTTTGTTCTAATAACCCTTGCCCTGAAAAGTGTAATTGAAATAATGTGAAGGCTTATATGTTCCCACAGTCTTAGAAATTATGAGGTGTGGCTTTTTGCTCATGCTAAGGCTACCATAGCTTAGATAGTTGAAAGATTTAGGATCAGATAAAGATCCTTCTTTGAAGGACCCAGTGATCCTTCGAATTGTGAATAGAAAGATGAACCATCATCGTGTTCTTGTACAGAAACCCAAGAAGTTTCCGCCTGGGAATATATGTTCTCCACAGGTAGCAATTTATTTAGAAATTATTCTGTTGTGTAAGAATTCTGACACTAGGAAGCAGAAGAAAGACAGAGTAGCCTAAGAAAAAGCAAACTTTTGCAAATGAATAGGAATGGATCTCCAACGTGTTAGTACAATGAAAACCAAGGTATGGTACTGCCCTTGCACTGAAGAAAGGCGGCTGGTTGGAAGGTGATAATAAGTGACTAAAAATAAGAGAAGAAGTTTCAGTCAATCTAGGGAGGCATCCGTAAAGAAGAATATTAACTATGTCTTCCAAAAGAGAAATGTACTTCTACAGTGGAAGCCACTCAGCAGCTGATAGATTTGCTCCATTCTTAAAACCAGTCTTGAAAATGACGGTTAGGACATGCTGCACACTGGCAGACAATGTAAATGAAGAGACTAGATCAGCAGCTAAAATGCTGATTTACACTAGATCAGCAGCTAAAATGCTGATTTACAAAGCCCTAAGAATGATATCTGCTCCACAGGAGAAGTTAGGGAGCAACTCCAATGCCCTGAGATGCTGCATCTTGACTTGGTGTGATAACCTGGGTGACCAAGAGGAGTCAAGGGGGCTCCTAAGTGAAAAGCTGTTGACCACTGGACCCTCTTTTTGAGGCCAGGAAATTCTGAGTCAGAGTTCTCCCTAAAGCACACAAAGGTGACTGAGTCCCATACTGAACTGAGACACATAATCTTCACTTTGCTGCAATAGGTATTTCTGGGCAACTGGTAGATTTGTTTGCGCACTCTAGAGGAACCTGTAAGGGTACCAGGACTCCACCTCCGAAATGTCACAATGGATCACCTGGGGACAGTAAATAAAATGGCCAGACCTTAAGGTATGGTTGGACATTGTTATACTCCTGCAGCAAATGCTGGTCAAATCTAGAGTCTGAATAAGCAAAGTAATGCATAGGTGTGGGAGAGACGAAAGCAGCCATGAGGAGCAGCAGTTCCTCAGAGCAACTCCAGAAAGAAAGCCACTAAGGAGATTGCTTAAAACATAGGACACAGCAAAAAGGTGAGAGACGGGCAGGGATGATATTGCTGGAGAGCTGGAGCAGCTGCTGAAAGGGACGTGTAAAAGACTCTATCAGCTCAAGAAGATCGTAAATGCCAGGCTTGCACTGCTCGGCTCATTGGCAGGAACAGAGTGAGAGTGCAGAACACAGGGAAGACGGTGGAATATGATGGCAGAGCACCAGAGGTTCTGGACAGACTAATACAACAAACTGGTGCTGCCTGAGGTTGGGGAAATGCCAGGTACCTGCAGGCAAACCCTGTGATACTGCAGACTGTGGAAACAGAAAGGAGAAGTAGTAGAGCAGAGTGGAACATTTTATGCAAAAGCAGTAATATGCTGCTAAGATACCAACTACAATAAACTCTTTGAATCAATTTGCTGAGAAAAGGATGTAGAAATATCTGGATAGATGTTTAAGAGTAAAACAAGTTGCTCTGCCAGGACAATCTGCCTTTAGACAGCTGGAAAGGAACATGAAAGGGGCTGACTAGCAGCAACCTTCTGTTGAAATCAGGCTGAGAGGGAAAACTTTCGTGTCTGAACATCAAAGATGCCTAAAAGGCGTAAGACAAAGTTGAGAGAATTTTTTCAAGCATTGTTCTTGTCCTAAGCAATGCTTGGCAGACAAAATAGGATTTTTCTTCAAGGCATGAATTTAAGTTTGTGTTAGGTCTGAGATATAGCCTGAAGTGAGATGGTTAGCGTACATGTTAGTGATTATCTATATTAATTATATGTAATAAGAATATATTATAATTTGATAAGAGTGGTCTGGGGCAAAAAAATAGTTGAGGGATGAGTTTTTTGCTGCTGGGGCAATGTTTAGCAAGGTTATTTTTCACAAACTCCAGGAATCAACTGTTCTTTCTGAGATTTTTCAGAATGGGAGACTGTGACACAAGCTCTAAGAAGGTCACAAAAAGAAATGAATGAAATTGTTTTGCCCGTATAAAAATAACAGGGGAATGCCAAAATTCATCATTATTGGCAGCCTCAGGGCATATTGCGGCAAGTCAGTGTTGCTGGGACGGTGCAGGGAAGCTTGGACCAGGTCTGCTTGCGCTTTGCCTAGTTCACATCATTGCTTATTCATTTCTCACTTTCCAAAATACGAAAGCCAACATTTTTCATATTTGGATGGCAAAGTTCAACTGAGTTAATTAAATTAGAAGTGAGAAGGATACCAAGTGATTTCATAGACCATGTCAGTTGTGTTTTTTATGTAGGTGATTTTCTCAGTATGCTGCTTGGAACATGGAAGAAAAATCATAACGTTGTATTTTCCCCCAGTTTTAGTGTGAGTGGTAAGTAATGCCCTTCTGACTGTGCCATCTTTGTCAGGAGAGGTGTGGCAGCTCTTCACAAGCTCTGTGCCTGACTAATTAAGTAACAGCAGAGCAGCCTTAGGATTCAGACAACCATCCAAATTGGTGGAGATTGATTACATGTTCACTGAGTAATTCTGTGGATATGATTTAAGCATGCAGCAAATTTAAGTTACTCTTGTGTAGCTTCACCCTTTTTTATTGCAGGCTGAGAGGTCTGCAGCATCCAAACTGAGAGCTATCTTCTGTACTTACTTTGCTGGAAGAGTTACGATCATACATAATGGGGATTTTATATCAGGGTTATCCTTGTGATGGCTGAGCAATGTTAATGAAATATGGCTTCTACTGTTCAAGACTAAATATTGGGTCAAGTTTTGCCATCAGCATGCTTTGAGCTTTATTTGTCCAGAGAGCTGAATAGCCCAGTTTTCACCTCTCAGCAGTCCTCCCTTCCACTTCCATTTGTTGTGGCTGGCTTCTTCTCTCACACCTGTGTATAACCTTGCTTAGGCTTCAGATATGATTATATGAGGACTGATAGCAGCTGGTAAATAATTATGATAAAGGGTTTTGTAGTACAGACATAACCTCTGCAGAAATTGCTGCAAGGGTGATGTGTTCACAAAGACTCTTAGCAGAACCAAAAAAAATAAGTCTATGGGCTTAGTACAAGGACAGCAGGATTTGAACCCTACAAAACTAAATTTGATCTACCGTGTCTTTGTCTGTTTGCTTTTGTTGACAGCTTTTTCTTGACAGGTCTCTACATTTTCAAAGTGACATTATTTAGTGAATCTTACTATATAAAAAATGAAAAATACATTAGATTTTTAACCAAGACAGTGAGATGCACACCTTGGCAAAACTAAAATGTGATTTTCTTGCCATTAGAGATATATGAAGTTATTTTATATCTCGGTGGCAAAACTAAAATGTGTTTTTCTTGCCATTAGAGATACATGAAGTTATTTTATATCTCGGTCTTCTCATTAATTTTTCATGTAGCTATTCATCAACAAACATATACTACGAGTAATTGCCATTAAGAACAGCAATGTTAAAGTTTTAGTCTCCCACAGTACAACTGCAGGAGATTCCAATGTGGTCATAACATAGTAAGCAGCTAACTGATTCCCTCAGGTATCATTAACAGAGAGGAAACTGTACTGCCCACATGCTTTAGACAGCTTTCCACTGATTTTCCATTAAGTGTTCTGTCAGTTTTCTTCACTTGTTGAAAGAAGCCAAAATAATATACAGAAAAGAAGAATTAATTAGAGGTGAGAGAATAAAAATCTGGGAGTTTCTTTCAGATTTGGGAAGTTTCTCTTTAAGTTTTTTTCCATTTTTCCAGGACCCCCAAGACAATCTTGTACCTGCCTCGGTGCTGTGTGCAGTGTTACAGTGTCTTGCAGGATCAAGAAAAAGGCTTTCGTGACATGCTGAAAAACTCTTCCTGTGTTCTGGGTTTTTGTCTTGAATCTATAAATTGTAAATATTACTAGAGGAATGAAGTCAGTGTGGGGTCAGGTTAGAGAAATGTTGCTACTGGTGTAAATACCAACCATCAAAAAGAGAGTGAGAATGGGTGGGGATGTCTAAAAATACCCAAAGGGAAATATTTGAATATACACCGCAGTTATGTTATAAAATACACTTTTAATCTGTAGTCACTTGGTGATGCTCTTGAGTTGTATTTCAGCTTTGGGACTGATAATTTGCAGAAGGGAATGTACTACTTAAATGTTCTTCCATTTTCCCTCCTATCTCTAAGCTGAATCCTGAATTTAGTAGGGTCCCTTTGTACACTCCTAAGCTCTCTCCTAGGTCTCTCCTGCACAGACTCAATAAGCAAAGCTGAAGTCATTGTGAGTTCTGTGCCAGAAACTATCAGGCCAGGTGGTGGGATACATCTCACTATTTCCAAACATCCAAAAGTATCCACTGAAAATCAATTGTTCAGACTCTCTTCACTGTTGCTAGAAACTCCAGAGAATACTTCATCTCAACCCACCATAAGCCAGTTCTCTTTTGACCACACAAGAAGCCTAAATGAGTATTATGTAGAAGATCCCCATTGTTTGGGAATCCTTTCTAAGTTTCTTTTCTGGCTGGTTTTGGCCTTGTGAGCTAACCCAGCCTGGTACAGCACAGCTGGGATCCACCTGAGATAGAGCAGAGAGCATGCCGTGCTATAGAAACCATCATGAGGCACATGACCAAATGTTCAGAGATTTCTGCAGTACCTCTGCTGTGACAGGAATCTAAGGACCTAACCCGTATCTTGAAACAATGATAAAAATAGCTGCATCAGCTCTGCCCTGGTATTTCCAAGACTTCTTTTCATGGATGCACTAGGCAGTGGAGTCTTCTGAAACTGCAGTTGCTGAAGCCCAGGAGGTGGTGGAGTCACCATCCCTGGAGATATTTAAGGTGTCTGGATCTGGAGCTTGGTGATGTGGTTTAGTGGTTCAGGGGTTACAGTGGCAGTTCTGGGTGGATGATCTGACTGGATGATCTTAAAGGTCTCTTCCAACCTTGATGATTCCATGATTCCATGATTCTCTGATCCTGGGATTGTTCTGACACATTGCTGCTCATCTAACACAGTTAAACAGGGGTTTTAGACTGATAATATGATCTAGGAAATTCTGACTTGTATACAAGGCCATAGAACCTAGTCACATTTTATTTTTCGTCATATATATCTTTCTGTAGCATCTATTCCCTCAAATGGGTACAATCTTTAATATATTGACTACTTGGACAAAAAAGTTATTGTAAAGCATAAATATTTACACAGACACTTTATATTCTGCGTTTTAAGAGAGTGTAACAAAGGAAGCTACCTTTGTGATGCCAGAAAATATGCCTTAAATAAATGGTATTTAAAAGAAAATACCTGCAAGTTACACAATTGATGATTTCATATTTATGGGAGCTCAGTGGGAAGTGGGGGACTTTAAAACCAGGCTCAAATATGAATGTCTTTTCATTGGTAATGTCCTGTCTTTCCAAATTATATGCTTGAAAGCTGTGAGTTAGATGTTTTTTCTTTGGCCTCATGATCTGACTAATCACAAGTTCAGAATTTGTAGATGTTGTATCAGTACCAATTTTCCTTAAATTCTGGGTATGCTGATGTGCCATTTGTCTAGGCACGATTTTTTTCGAAGTCTTTTCTTGGTTGACAGTAATTTGAACAAGATGCAGCAGACCCCGTCTGAACTGGACATTGCCTTTATGTTGCTGTGACATCTCAAGTAAATACTATTTCCAAGTTTTATTATCAGATGTGAGCAGTGAAAACACCAACAAGGAAAGTCAATTAATGCTAAACATTATTTTCACACTGTAACATCCTAGGGTTGCTTAAACCTGGTCAGCTGTGTGGGGATGTAGTGGAAATAGGGTGCAGTAACCAAGCTGAGAAAGCTACTGAAGTACTGAAGGAGTGCTGACACTCCATCGCCTGTACCAGAGGAATTTTGTTCTTACAGACACCAGGGGTGCTCTCAAGGCAGCTTGTAAGCCAAGCACACCGGCTGAGCCATCACCTATCATCAAGATGTCAGTGAGGCTCACAGGAACTTGGACTTTTAAATTTTTTTTCTCCCTAGTCTGCAGTGCATTGATTGGTGTTGCTGGCAGATTTGGCAGCAGTTTCTGATCCCGGTGCCTAGAGAATCCCCTCTGCCCATGTAGAACAGAATGTTTTGTTGCTGCAGCTAAAGGGCTGTGGCAATTTTAACCCTCACTCTAGGAACAAAAAGCAAAAGGACAAATCCAACTATAAATGTTCCTAAGCTTTCAAAAACAAATTACAGTTTTGCTTTTGGGTCAGAGTCCTCATCCTGTGTTCTCCATCAATAGAAAGAAATAATTATCTGTTGAATCAGTAAATTCCTCTCCAGCAGATTTCTCAAGCACTATAAAAGAGTCTAATACATAGAACAAGACATCTGTGTTGAAAATTTGAAGGAGTGCTTTATTACTATTTTGTCTCAATCAGTTTTTTTCTTTCTATCTATTTTTCAAGAAAAGAAAACATTCTCTGTAGTCATCAGTCTAATACGTGTAAAATAGTCTGTTTATTTCTGAATGACCACAGGAAAAATTCTAAAGTTGTATGTTTACTGGAAATTGTATGAATTATGTGAGTTATTAGTCATACAAGCCCCTTATTTTTATAAAACAAGGAAGAGCATATGTTTCCAATTTGAAGTAAAATAAGGTCATCTTACGGAGAGGCAGAAAACACTGAATTCCATATATCAGAAGAAATAATAATTCAGAATAGCTTTAAAGTATATTGCCACAGCCTGTGCCAGACACTGAAGATATTTTCCACTCTTTCCACTCTTTCCACTCTTTCTTTACAAAACCACTCTTTGCAAGAAGAGATATTTTATATCAGGATTTGATTGTTAAATGAATGTAAGTGATGTTTTTCAACTAACATGTTCGAATATTCAGTATTAGCCATTTCTGGTAGAGTGGGTGCTCTTAAAATTTAAATGGTTGCTCTTGCAATAGCTACTAATTTTATTCACAGATTTCTCCATTTCAAGTATAGCTTATGCTGCAAATGACATAGTGAAACCCGCAACTTTAGTGACCTCAGAATATAAAGTTATTTGTAGATCTTACATTGTTTTTAGGCTGAGTGCTACTAGTAGACCTCTTTTTACTGCATTCTAAAGTGTATCTATGTGATGTCTCAATATAATTTAAACAATGTATCCAGGTAAGGTAGAGCTGCTGGAAAGATATTTGAGTGACACTTCTTAGTTTGGACTTTCCAAAACTTGAGTGGTTAACAGAGAATACTATGGCAGATTCTGCAAATTTCTACTGCAGAAAACCTTTAAATTGCTTGCTTTAAGTTTGGGATGGGTAAAATAGGAAGGAATTCGTAAAATAATATTTTATAGCAACTTCTGGCTTATCATTGTCTTCTCCTGGAAATTCTTACACCACACGAAAGCACTGATTGAAGCTTAATGAAAATAATTCACTGTTTCTGAGCTTGTATCACTTTGCTGTACTCAGAATCAGAGAATATCCTGAGTTGGAATGGGCCCACAAGGATCACTGAAGTTCAACTCCTGACCCTGCACAGAACAACCCGAAAATCACACCATGTGACTGAGAGCATTGTCCAGGCACTTGAACTCTGGTAGGCTTGGTGCTAATTATTTTAAGAGTATGTGAATGGCACCCGGGTACAATTGCACCTGACTTACAGAGTTCTTTAGTGATTTGAGAATCAAAGTGTGTGGATTTCATTCCTGACTTGCTTAGTGAGCCTAGTCCTTGTGTACAAAAATGTACTGGGGCAGCTGTGTTGCTCAGAGTTACTTCATAGCTCCCAGCAGCAAGTAGACTGCTTGTAAGTAGGCAGCAAGTAAGAGTACTGCTTGTGGTCCAACCTCATTTAGGGCTAGATCTGCCTGAACAGTATTGCTCCATCACCTTGTTTTTCATTGGAATTGCTGTCTTGCTGGGGAGCAATGGATGACTGGGGGCCAAGGACTGTAAGGCTTTGAGGTGTGCTGAATGTATTAGGACTATAACCAAGGCAGTGCAATTCTCTACTCAAATCAGTAAATTAAACTGCATTCTTCGAGCTGCCAGTTAATAATTGCCAATGATGGCCTGGAATATATTGTGTAGTCACTATAATGTGTAATTTAGTGGCAAGTCAGGAATTAATGGCGCCTCTGTCACCAGCTGTTGGTGTGGGAGATCAAATATAGTCTGTAGTTACCTGTGCTTTAGTTTCCAGTGCTTTTGTTCATATGCTCTGGTGTCTTAGAGCCAGCTGGATCTCATGGAATCATTAAGCTGCTGGACACTGAGGATGGCCTCGGAAAAGGGTGTGAGACACTGGCTCAAAAAGCACAGGTGCCTGAAAGGAATTAAGGGGATCAAAGAGGGAGATCTGACCTGAATACTATAGCTAACCTGGCAGAATCCCCCGATGTTGTCATTTTGCCCCAAGGTTCCTCACAAAGGACCATCAGCACACAGTGACCTGGCTGCAGAGATGTGGACTCAGAGGTATTTCTGTGAGACTGATTGAGTCCTTTACAACTACTATATGGATGCCTCTGAACATGGATTTACCTAGTTAGTGGGTCATTTTAATCTTCAGTTTCTTTTCTGTAGAACTGCTGCCTAGATGCGCTTCTGTGCCACTGATTGTGCTGGCTCAAGTGCATACCAGTGCTCTTACTGAGGTGCACTGTATGTTTCACAAAATGTTCACAGAACAAGCTGAGTTGGAAGGGACCCACAAGGATCATTGAGTCAACTCCTGGCCCTGCACAGACCATCCCCAAGAGTTACACCATGTGCTGTGCCTGAGAACATTGTCCAAATGCTTCTTGAACTCTGTCAGACTTGGGGCTGTGACCACTACCCCGAGGAGCCTGTTCCAGTGCTCAACCACACTCTGGGTGAAGAAACTTCTAATATCCAACCTAAACCTCCCCTGACACAACTTCAGGCCATTCCCTCGGGTCCTGTCACTGGTCACCACAGAGAAGAGATCAGTGTCTGCCCCTCCTCTTCCCCTCACAAGGAAGTTGTAACTGCAATGAGGTCTCCCCTCAGTCTCCTCTTCTCCAGGCTGAACAGACCAAGTGCTCTCAGTCGCTCCTCACACAGCTTCACCTCAGGGGCCTTCACCATCTTTGTTGCCCTCCTTTGGACACTCTATAATAGTTTAATGTCTTTCTTACATTGTGGTACCCAAAACTGCCCTCAGCACTCGAGGTGAGGCCACACCAGTGCAGAGCAGAGTGGGACAATCCCCTCCCTTGCCTGGCTGGCAACACTGTGCCTGAATGCACCCTAGGAGGTCAGCTCTTCATTTTGTGAAGATCAATCAGAATTCCCATTCTGTCCATCACAAACTTTATTTCAGCTCTTCCTTACTCCAGCATCACCTGCAGTTTCAGTGGCACTGCCCTCTTCAACACTGAGATCACAAGGGTAACAACTGCAAATCTAGAAGCGATTCCTGTGGAATTCCTCGAGATTTCCATTTTGTTGATTAATCTCTGATAAGTAGTCTCTAGGCACAGTTATATGTGATGATTAAGCATGCCAAGGAATGGTCTTGGGATCAAGAATCTCCATAATTTGTGTGATTTATGAACTGCTAAAACAGTCATGGTTGTGATTTTGGTCCAAGCCAGCTAACAATTTCTTAAGTGATGTTTGAGCATGGGTGGGGTTGATCTGGACCAGAGATTGCACAGGCTGAATAAAAGGCACCCTAAATGTGGTCACCACATTATGGAGGGAAAGGAAGTTGAGCAACGTGGATACATGATGTTCTGTGCTAGAAAATGGATCTAAGCATGGTTTAGTTCACTCGTAGTTTTGTATTGTCTCAGTTTTTCATAGTAGCTGCATTTATTTACATTTTCTGTATTATTTATTTATCTCTAAGTTATTTATGAAAATGTGCATGCACACATGGCAAAGCACAGAGAAAATAATTTTATCATTTGTCAAAACCTGTGCTGAATAGTTTGAAGTAGTGCTTTGCAGACTTTCTGTTTTGGGGAGTGATATGAGTGACTAACTTGGTAATGGAGTTGGCAGAGACAGTGTTGGCTAAGTGCTTGGACCAAGAGCTTTGATGTAATAAAGCTGGGCTTTCAAGCCCTTTTCTGCAGTGTTTTGGACAGTCCGGAGATCCAGCGATTACTGCTCCATTATATCAGTCCCTGTGGGTATTGCCTGCTGATCCCCACCAAGTGCTTAAGTGCATTAACTTCTGAGAACTTAGAATTTAACTAATACAATTTTTTAAAATTCTGGATTAGATTTATTAATTAGTCTTGCATGGATTTAGAAATTCCACATTTTTCATGTTTTTTTCTGGTATGAATGTAAGTGTTCTTTTGAGTTTTAATGGGAGTGGAAAACCACTTTAATCTCTTTTGTATCGATTTCATTTCGATTGAACCCTTTTGTTTTCACATGGACTGTAGTTAGGAACATTCTGAATAGCACAATTACTGGTAGAACTCTTAAGGAACTTTATCTTTGTCACAGGCACAGTCTGTCCACCGAGACGTGATGTATTCATCATCTGTTCTTGTGTGTAGTATTTTCTGACCTGATATTTTGGAATAACATGTTTTGGGTATAATTAGAACTAATACTGTTATTAGAAAATAACTATCACATTTTCTGGCAATGTCCAGCAATTTCTACTAGACATTTAGTCCCTAAACATTATGTTAATACTGGTGTTTCCTCTCTATCAGTAAAATGTTTAGCAATTTACCACCTTCTGTTACTAACATAGAGTAAAAAAGCTAAATATTTTATCAGAAGGTAGCTCAAAGATATTGAAGAGACTGATCCATCTCTCAGGCCTGGCAGTACCTTAGCAAGTTTTTAACAGCTGAACGGAAAACTTGATCAGTACTAGAGTTTATAAATTCTAAATGAAGGTGGGGTGTTAAAGAATATTCAATGCTGACCTGATCATTCCACCACTGTGAAGAATGTCAAGACGGTCAAGACTCCTACTAGGAGTGAATATAGCTTTGTTTGTATAACATAAAATAATTGTAGTATTTATTAGCCTTTCCCTCTTTTAATTTCTTTGATAAATTGGTGGATACATGGCAAGATAAAAGAATGAATGCAAATCCTTTCATTATCACAAGCTAGAAAATATTGGCACCAAGGTGGCATTTATGGGGGAACCAGCAGTTGATAATTCTCCAGACAGACTGAATCAGAATGACGCTGGTGTCCTGTCATGGAGGAACACAAAAACCAAATTTAAATTCATGTTGCATTCCCACAGAAATAGGTAAGGTTCCTGGTACAAAACTATTTAAAATTATTTTATACAACCATTATTATATAAGGCTTAAGAAGTTGTTAAAGCTGTATTTGAAAAATAGAGGGATTTAGACAGTTCTCTGTGGATTTAATGGTAATTTTGGTACCATTAAAGTGTACTAAGCTTCATTAGAAACTGTTTGCATCAGGCTGCTGTGTGTACGTGTGTGAGTTCAGAATGTGTGCATGTGACAGCCAGGGTACAATAAGGCATGTGTGGGTTAGCTTGGACACTGTTTCCATTCCACAGTTATAATCTAATGAAAGTACATATAAATTTAATTTAAAAAGCAGCGTTGAACTCTAAAACACTGTAGTGCTACAACACAAGCCGTGTAGAAAACCACATGGGAAAGTGGTGATTACAATATTGCATTTTTTCCTTGTGGGCTCTGTTGGGTTCACATGACGTGCTCTACCAAAGTATGTCTGATTTCTTTTCCTCAGCAGAACAAAAGTGTTATTGCTGCTTCCTCTGCATTAGCCATGGTGTTTTATTTTGCTCTGTGGACATGCCATCAGTCCTGTCATTTAGTTCTGTTTCAGCACAACATTTAGGTTCATGGGCACCTCCATCAAGACAAGCAGCACTTCCCTCCGTCCCCTGCTGTGTAGCATGCTGGCTGGGAAAGGTAACACAGTGGATCTCAATGGGTTCATTATGTGATAGCTGAAAACACTTCACTACAGGAGTTATTAACAGATGATAACTGGTAGAGGCTGGGCTATGTAATGGGTTAGATTACTTGGTCTCTTGTAAACAATATCCTATTTCTAAAGGGAAGGCATTGAAGAATTACTGGTTGTAACCGTGCAAATTGGCACCATTTCAGCAGTTTTGGTCAACTCATAAAGTTAACAGCTTCCAGGGGCAGTGCAAGCAGCACCTTCTATTTTTCAGCTTTTACCCCAGCCTGCTGCAGCTATAAAGAAAGGCTATGAGTGATTTTGTTATGAATCACTGAGCTGATGCCAAGTAATGATGGGCCAGATCTCTCCTCCACCAAAGATCCTAAGGGTTTGCCTGTAATTTTGGCCACTTGCAGACTCAGCAATGGCCAAACAGATATATCTCTCTAGGAAAAGGCAGGAAAGTGGAGGGTCATGTAAAACGGAGTACTTCACCACCCAACTTGCTCATTTGGCAAACTGAATTAAGATCTTTTGGGGGTTATCAGAAGTACGCATTGGAGAGGCTCACAGCGGTGAGCTCCAGGGTGAGTTGAGGTCAAAATCATGAATGGCAGAGAGCAGAGCTGAAGACAGGGAAGCCTTATTGTGGGAAACAGAGGAGTAAACAACTCTACAGGCAATAATGGGTTTGATTTATAGCCCAGGAAAGAACTTGGGTTGATGTGATAACAAGATATATAGACCCTAAGCAAGAGAATCATAAACCTATGTTTCTATAGTTATAAATAAGAGTATGTATTGGGTGATACGGTGAAGGGTTTCAAATATAGTAATGTGATTTTATAGTTTAAGCTAAGAATTAAATGTTGTAATAGAAGCATATGGGTGTACGTGACCTAGCAAATAACTGGTTGAAAATAGACGCATTGCAGTAAAAAGTACCAAAGGTGATAGGTTACAAAGTCAAAACAAAGTTTGGTGTTAATGGCTTATTGGACCAGAAAGTTACAAATTGCCACATAACCTTGAAACTCGTGACTAGCTTTCATTATGGTGACTTGTTGATAAACCTCACAGCCTCTGAGACTGATGCCTTGTTTGTTATTTTAAGTAATAAATCACGTATAACTGTGATAGTCCCATCTCTTCAATAAGAACTCCGACCAGAAGACGACACCTTGTCAGTGCTGCTGAGAGCTCGAGCGTGAGGAGCTCTCCTCCTGTGAGGCTGTGTTGACAGGGTCGCTGATGGCTGCATGGGAAACAAAAGAGGCCATCACTTGGGTGCCAAAAGAGGGCTCTGAGCTTATTTAAAGGATAGTAGGACACATGAACCCCTGCCTCAGTGGGGGTGAGTCTGCCAGGGTTTCTCTGGTTATCAAAAAAGCATCCTGGCTCCTTTAAGATACAGCCGGTAATGCCCAGGTCTCCCCTACATGTGGCAATTGGAGGAGGCTCACTTGCCTGGCCCATGAACTGCTTTTTGTGGGGCTTATAGACCCACAGTATATCAAAAGGTATTTTAAAGCTAGTCCTGTCTCTATCGCTAAAGAAATTACTGCTCATGGGAAAAAAAAATCAGTGTAGGCTGACGTAAACCCATGCGCTGCAATTTAGAGTTCTAAATTATGTGATGTAGCCATCACATAGATTACACTGTCCTCACCCTGTGTAGCTATTAGTTGTTTCTCACTAAGATGTGTTTTGGTCTCAGAAAGTGGACACAAGGAAACAGACCCGCATTCTCTAATTTTCAAGATTTCTAGTCCATTTCATCAGGAGCCTAAAAATCATGAATGTCTTAAACAGAAAGGCCATAACATATGCAACTTTCTTGTAGATTTTTTATTTTACAAAATAAACAGAGAGTAATCTAGGCAACAACATTGGACTTAAAAATTTGTCTGTAATTGAAGGACTTAATTTCAGCCTATTATACACATGTAAATTCAGAGTAGGTTCAAATCCAGGAAATTCATTTTCAGCATGTATAAATGTAGAGACTAGAGATACTGTCTTTTTCTTGTGAATGAAAATATAATTGTATTAAATAAAATAATTCAGATTTTTCATGAGTAAGATTTCTAACCACAGGAAAAAAAATTGGAACAAGACACGAATTTTCTTTCGTGGTTATAAAAAAGAAGTAGAGAAAATCACAGGTGCCTTTGTCCCACAGAGAAAACAAACCTACAGCTTTTTGGCAGAGTTCTAGACACTCTTTTAAGTAGCTGTGTACATATACATCCTTCTTCTAGTTAACTGGTGAGATGAACACTGATCAATTTGCACATCCCATCAAAATTAAAAACTCCCCCACCCAAACCAACAACCTTGTACTCTGCTCTATTTAAGTACCACAAATGCAACACATAGTGAGATACAAAATTACTACTGAAGTAATGTTCCCAAGTCTTAAGGAAGAGGTAATTTACTTCATGACAAGAAAAAGTTAAAGCCTTGGAGAAATCTTTATTGAAAAAGCGTGATTATTTCTGTTGCTGAACAACCAGAAAATAAGTCTCTCTAATGTTGTGACTGTAGAGAAATCACTTTAGCTGTGCTCTCCTTATGCCATGTCTCCTAGACTTGCTCTGTAGCGAACAGGGGATTTCCCCTCTAAACTAAATATCCCTAAGTTCTCAAGCTGTGTTTTCTTAAATTTTTTTTGGTGGACTTTTGCACGTCGTCTCAGAATTCTTTCCACTTGCTTGAATGAAATGCCCTAAAATGCACTTCATTGTGCCTAGAAGAAAATCTATTCAGGTATAGCTATTTTTAGATAGCAACAGAAGTGGGAAAAAAGCACTTTTTTATATTTTTTGCAAGGGTTACCCTGAAATAAGGTTTAACAAAGTTCTCTTTGTCACTGTTTCATATAACATTCCCTCTTCCAGACAATAAAAATCAGTTTACATCTTGGAGACTATAGTTGAGTAATCATAAAATAAAATGTGTAATGTCAAGATTAAAATAAACAAGCTGAAGGCAATCTGGCAATATGATAAAGGATTGGTTTAATTGTGAGAAATGGCCAAACAGATAAAAGGGGAAACCCAAGTATGGGAAAACACAGACCAAAGTTCTAGGAATGGAGTTTTTTGTTAAATTTTTCATTAGACTAAGCCTTAGCTATGGCATAAATATTTTTAGATTATGTTTTCCAGAAAACATAATAGGAAAGTATTTATAAATTATTGGTTGATCAAATGACCGCTGTAGAATTACAATTTCCTAGTCACTTCATATAAATTATAACTGAGAATCCAGTTTAAGTGGTGTAATTAACTTTTTATTGTAACTTATTCCTTCAGAAATCACTAAACTTCACCGAGTCCAGAGCAAATAAAAATAATAAGATTTATATATCCTAGCCACTCTTTTGAGAAGTAGCAACTCATTTCTAGATAGTTCTTGGGCAAATAGGCTTCCCCTCAGGTTTTGTGAATGATAGAACTTCTGCAGAATTCCAGGTGAGTGCAGGTGCTCCGTAGCCTGGAGGAGCTTCTTCTTCTCCTCCCAAATCTTCTTCTCCCAAATCTTATATCTGCTGTTGTGTATTTGTTGGCTGGAGACCACTTCTGCTGGATCGGAGATCCCTGTTCTCAGCAATTCCATGTGTCCCGCTACCTTCTCTTATGTCAGGGTGGACGCTCCACTGCTAAGCACTGACTTGCTGAACACTTCTGATAGAGGACATTTTTGCTGTCAGATGGAAACCTGAGAATCAGGAGAGGAAGGGAATTCCCCCATTTTCTCTGAGCACCTGCTGCTGCAGGTAGCAGATCAGGGGTGGACAGTCCTGGTGGGGCTCACAGAATATCTAACCACCGCACCACAAACCACAAGACAGCTTCACAATGTCCTCCAGCACTGTCAGCCTTGGATAGCTCAAACCAAAGGTGAGACGTAAGACTCTAAACTGTTCTACCTGTGAGTGCCTGGTATAGCTACAGGCACACCCAAGCTCACATCAGTGTACCCTCCATAAACTCTTGTTTTCCACAGAAAGGGAGCTTGGCTGTGTAGACCGAAAAGGTGCTGTGGAAGACTGTGACTGCTTTCCCTGCCTGAAGGCTTGGAATATCTGGAACCTAAAGCATGACCATGCTTGTAAACAGACCCTCTGCCACAGGCTAATATTGAATGCCTTGATTTATTTTGTGAACCTTTCAGTTAGTATGTTTGCTGTAATTCTTGAACACATCATCAGCCAAAAATCACAAGAAGAATTACTTCATTAGGGCTTCTGCTGAGTCCAAGTATTATGGTAGTAACAGATCTGTAGTCTATTTTGATTTTTGCCCTTACATGAGATAAATGACTGCTATTACTGCTGTGGTGGTTGTTTACTCACCAAATGAACTTCATCCCAGTTCTCTTTATTGTGCTTCATAATTTATTTGCTCAGTGTTGTTTATAGAGTGACTAAGCAGATGAAGGCTCTATCATGTTTGCATCGAGAATGCTGTGAAGAAAGCCAGACTAATTGGTGTGTCCCCAGTGTATAGAGAATGTTCCACTGTGGAAAGCCACTAAAAACTTGATACATATACATAAGAAACAGCACTACTCAAAACTGATGACCTTTTAAACTCACAATTTCGATCCTACACTTTTTATTTTTTCAAAATAAACCTTTCAATCACAACTTCTATCGCTTTTCTAGATATTTTTTTTGTCACCATCAGATAAGTTAATTCCCAATTCCAGGATAACTTTTTCTAATACGACCCTCTACGTCTCTGTGCCATTATCTTGTTGTCCTCTATAAGCACAGATCTGGATGATACAAACCTTTTGGTAAATTCTATGCAGCAAGCGATGCAGGGCTGAATTCTTCAGGCTCTGCTCTTTTGCAAGTCCCCATGCACACACAGACACTTTTCCAGTCTGCCATCACCTGGGAGAAGAGTCGGTCTGTACATGTCAGGAAGGAGATTTGCACTTTTAAATCCAGTTATAGCAATGAGTAGCACCAAGTTTTGCTCCACTCATCTGGAAGAGCAGCTGCCTTCCTCCCACCAATAAGTCATCATTGTCTGAAACAGCCAGGCATTCCAGAATAAATGCTTAGGGTTGGCATTTTCAAAGTTCAAACAGAATTTCACACTGGTGTTATTATAGCTGGTTCTTGGATTAATTAAGGACATAGATGCCTCTGTTAGGCTGGAGAATGTTTGTCATATAACGTAGTTTGAGTCTGGGAGTGTCTGTACTATTTGGCTTTTCACTCATTGAACTCTTATTCTGCAGTAATGATAAACACAGAGCAAATTGGAGCTGACCAAGGAACATGACCTGCAAGAGAAAAACATACTATAAAACACAGCAATTACTGGAAAATGTCAAAGCATTTTATGTGGAACCTTTTGGATGAATTTGGTGGCCGTTTGGAGAGCTGAGCCAGTGTTGGAGCCAGCGGACAGGGGCATGTACACATTAAGGATTAATCATGAATCAAAACACATGAAGAAAAAAAAAGAGTGAGATTTACTTACTGTGGAGCTGTATTGTTATGGGCGTCATTAGCCTGGACAACCTGGTTAGCTGAATGCCATCCCATCCCATTTTTGCAGGCAAACTCGGATGAGAGAAATTGCATTTTACCTAAACATGAGATATTTGCCTCTGTCTCATGGCACTATTTGGGGTTGAGATACATAAGCATTATAATTCTGAAAAGGGTGCTACGAGGAATAAATATGTTTGTCTTCATAAGTACACGTTACGCATTGGGTTTGTCTTACTTATGGACTAAATCATAGAATGGTTTAGGCTGAAAAAGACCTTCAGGATCACCTGAAGTCCAATTGTAAGCCTAACACTACCGGGCCCACCACTAAACTATGTCCCAAAGCATCACATCTACATGTCTTTTAAATATCTCTGGGGCTGGTGGCTCAACAGATCAACCACTGCCCTAGGCTTGTTCTACTGTTGAAATGAAGTTTTTTGTAGTATCCAGTCTAAACGTCTCCAGGCACAGCTTGAGGCCAGTTTCTCTGATCCTGTCATTTGTTACCTGGAAGAAGAGACCAATCCCTGCCTGGCTGCAACCTCCTTTGAGGCAGCTGTAGAGAGCTGTAAAGTCCCTCCTGAGCCTCCTTTCCTCCAGCATAAGCAACTCCAGCTTCCTCAGATGCTCCTGACAGGACTTGTGTTCCAGACCCTTCACCAGCTCCACTGCCCTTCTCTGGACTCACTCCAGCACCTCAATGTCCTTCCTGAACTGTGGGGCCCAGAACTGGACACAGGATTTGAGGTGCAGCCTCACCAGTAGCAAGTATGGAGGGACAGTCACTGCCTGGTCCTGCTGGCCACACTCTTGCTAATACAGGCCAGGAGCCATTGGCCTTCTTGGCTACCTGGGCACACACTGGCTCATACAAGACTAGCTTGTGTATGGCTTCTGCAGGTAAAGATTGTTAGTGCTGCATTTCACTATCTTTACTCTTTTTACTACAGTATAATATTGTAATATTTCAAAAATAATCCTGTACATTTTAGATTATAGTTCATGAATCATGCTTCAATTGTTACACAAATATTATCTTATAAGGATATGTAATTCTTGGATTAACATCTTGGATTAACACGTCCAGTAATTTTTCAGCTTGTATCAACAATACAAAACAGTTTCAGCAGAAATAAAATTTCAATTATTATTTGTAGTACAAAAAGGTGATTTTGGTGCATGCACATAAAATCTTCTGCTAACACAATCTGTATACTGACTATAAACAGCTTGATTGCTCAGGCCTATGACTTTGTTTCTTCAAGAGGTCTCTATTTTTCTGGTGATGCATGCTGTTTTCCACAGCCCAAATAGCTGCTAAAGATAGCGGATGTCTGCAAGCAGAAGCACCTGCTCTGCAAGGACCAGCAAAGACTCGTGTGTTATTGGTTTGTATGGACAGCCAGCACATCCTTAAAAAAAATACATGACAGCAAAGAAATTCTTGGTGTCTGACACCTCAGTGGGGATCAAACAGCCCTGGAGCTGTTGGCTCTGCTGGTGTTTGTGATGGCAGAGTGTCTTGCTGTGCCAACAGCAACCCAGCCCCTCTCAATCTACTCCTCTGTGAGCTTTTAAAGGCAAGCACAGCTACAGTCATAGTAAATGTGAGCTGGCTTTTGTGTCTGGTCATCTCAGAGCACAGGCAGCTCTGGCCCACGGGGGTCACAAAAGGTGGTGTCAATAAACCATTGATTTCACCAGTCCTTAAGAATTACACGTACACCATTATGCTAGAGAGAAAGGAAGCCTCCAGGCAGAATGAACTGAGAAGTTAAAGCCAGGTGTTTGCACCCAGAGTGGGATTAGTATATGACGAAAGATGGAACCAGTGAGTACTCACAGGATCGCGTTTATCATTTGTCATTCCTGGGTAAGTATTTGAACAGAGACACACACAGAAGCAGCCTAGCTCAAGCACTTGATACCTCAAGAAGGAGAATTCAGGCATGCATCATCACATATTGCCAGCCCGAGATCTCACTCAGCTGTTTGGATGCAGCAGGTACAAGGCAGGACTACTGCAGCCCAGTCTGTCAGAAGGCATTCTGTACATGACTCTTCCTATGCATTTGATAGATATTTCTGATGCTGGAGGCAGGATACAGCTGGGCTTGAAACATTGTGATGTTCAGCAGGTATAAACCTAGTTTCACAAGACACACATGACCTAAGGATGCTTGAGTAGCAGGAATTCTAAAATATTCAGTGAAACATGGAGAGAAAAGAAATACAAAACAAATCCAAGCAACCTCTGAGAAGCTCCTACGAATTTTAAAATCAGTTTCATTTTCTTCCTATTTGATGTCAGTAAATTTGTATTTTGGACATGAAAGATAAATAAAAATTTACTGAGCTTTCTAAAATGCCTCAATGTCTGCGTGAAGTCAGTACACAAATTAATCACTTTGACAATTTGTATTACAAATTATATGGATTCTGTGTTATAAAATGTTCCCTTTGGTGCTGTACCCAGCCCTTGCCTGTGGTGCAGTAGGTGCTTGAGAGGTGACTAAAAATATCAAGTAGATGGTGACATTCCCTGAAATTATCTTCTCTCCAGAAGTCTGTGACTACTTTGCTTGAGACAGGTTCATAGTCCCTGACTAAAAGTTCTTACATGAATGTGTGTGATAGCTTTCAGACTTCTGACACTGTGTGGAAATTAATTTAAGAAGTTGAGCAAAGGTTGTGTGAATACGTCCTCCTGTTCAAGCATGACTTATGATGTGCTGACTTGCTCTGATAGTGCTCTATCTCCCACAGAAGGGCCAGGTACTGGAACAGAAAGATAACCAAAAAAAGAGTTTTATGTTGATGTACATCTCAATAGCCCTTATGTAGCCTAAATAAAAGTCTAGTTACCTCTTTTGGCCAAACGTTAGAACACTCAAACCTGAAAGTGTTTGAATCCAGGGCTCAGCTTTTGTGTTTCGTACTCATTTCTAAGGAAAACACAGTCTCCAAGGCACATTTGTGACAGAGGAGCTGATGCCTCTCTCTGAGTGGTTCCTGTGAACTGCTCTGAGATGTGTTTCATGGGCATCCTCAATTAACAGCACAGAAAGTATGAAGAACAGCCACAGCAAACCTGTGCTGTGTGTTGGAGATAGTTTCCCTCAAAGCATTTGAAATAGCAGACACAGCTGGGGATCATTTCCTTTTCCAAAAAAACATCACAGCCTGATCTAGCTCTTCAGACACTTTAAAATTCCACTTTCTTCAAAAATTCATCCAAAGCAATATATTAGGGAAAAGATCTTAAAAGCACTATGACTAAAAGGTCTCTAGGGAAATGAGACGAACTGATTAGAGATTTTTCTGTGGTTTGATAATTCTGCAACACTTATTCTTATATTTTTGGTTCATCCAAAAGTAAAGTATTCATTACTCTATAAATAGCTTGTCAGCTAGAGAAGCAGAGTGACAGACCGTGTATTATATAATTTTGGGTTGGTTTGCTTTAAAAGATGTGCTCTATTCTAACTCCTACAGGATGTTCCTGCGTATGTATATAGCTCTTGAGGAAAGGTCTAGTGACTGCCTCTGTCTGTGTATTGAACTCAGTATTCCCCAGACAACAATTTTTATCCATGTGGAGGAATAGGTCCCAGAAGCTTGTGATGGGGATTAGCAGGCCAAACCTATGTCAATATGCCCTGTTTTATACTGAGCCTGGAATGAATATGTGGAGAGGCAGCAAGGATGAAGAACAACAGCTATAAGGTCAATGAGCCTCTGAAAGACCTTGTATTTGTATTTGTATCCTTAATGCTCCACTGCCTTGGAGGAATTTGTGAAATGAAGTTCTGATATAGTACCTCTGAAATTGAGATTTTTGCAGCTGAGCTCTCAAATCTGTAAGTAGTGATGGTATGCAGTCCACACAGATCAGAGTTCTTCCAGCTTTTACTCAGTCTTAGACCACAGAAATGGATATACTTGTGAAAGTGTGCTGCTCTCACGATGTACTAGGCAGACACTGTGAGAAGACATTGATTTTCAGTGGATTTGAAATCCAGTGAAAACATTTCTGAGAACATTTCTCTTAGTTTTATTGTCCTCAGTAAGACTGATCAATGACTAGGAATATCTCTGAGCTACCGTCTTGTAGTCAGCTGCTGCAGTTTTTGGAGTCCACCCCAAAATAGTTTTGTTCTCAACTTGAGTAAGCCTATGGTATCCTTTGCTCCCAGCCTGCCTGCCCCCAGCCCATCTGTATAATTTACTGTCCCTATAGAACAGAGTCAGTCTTCAGTCTCCTCCAGATGCCTTCTGCCTTCTTGTCTCACAGCCCCCTTAAAATTTACTACATAAATTCATATTTTTTACAGCTTTATTATTTCCAAGCAATAATAAGAATTCTACAGCTTGAAAGAAGCAAAATTCTGCCATGGCACATTCCGCATGGAGAAAATCTCTTCTAGGGAGTGGTATATACTGGTTTTGCTACAAGGTTAAAAATGTGAAATACCACAATGAACTCCTACTTAAAGTGATAGCTTTGTTAAAGTATTGTCTTCTGGACAGAAAGTGTGCTCCAGCACAAGCATTGCTTTGGGTTCCAGTAACATATCTGTATGTCATCTACTCTGTAAAACAGCCTCTACATATTATACACACAATTTTAAAACAAGAGCTTTGTGTGAGCATAAGGACAGTGACAGTGGATATGATTTGTATTTGTATTTATATTTGGGTACCTCAGCACCTTTTGTAGAAATGATGTATAGAATTGTCTGTGGCAGCCAAGGCGGGGCATCTCACTCTGCGCAGTCTGTGAAAGGGAACTTTTAAATGGAGTAACCTAGTTGATTTTTGCTGGAAAAAGATAGATGATTATATAGCACATAAAGGAGATGCTGAATCTGGTAGCCTGACAGAGGTGATGCTGCTGCACCTCCAAAGCCTGAGTCCAGCAGGTAGTGAGGCGGAGCGTTTATTCCCAGCAGGCACACAGACACAGGGGTCCATGCAAGCAGTACTTGTGTCACACAGCTAGACACAGACGTTCAGCACCTGCACAAACACAGAATCAATGTCACCATCCTCTTCCCTTCTCTGGCTGATGAGGAAAATGTCTGTTAGTGTGGGTAGCCCAGCAGCTGGGCTTCTCCACTGGGCTGCCTGTTCTCCTCTGATGGGCCTGAGAGGAGCTGGGGCTGGGTGTTATTGGAATTCCCTCCTTTGCCATTGCTCCTCTGTGCTCCTTTCCTCTGTGGAGGTGACCTCTTCACTGCATAAGCTGACATGTGTAGTATAGAACTAAAAGCTATCCGCTTTGAAATACTGGGCAAAAATGGAGTAAACGGGTGTTTGAAGACGTTAATAGAAACCCAGGGACAGCAGCTGCTATAGAGTACTTATAGGCAATTTACAGCTGTGGTAAAATGTTAACAGCCAGCATGCAGGCTACAAGGGTAATGTCTCCTTCACAGGATGAAATAAAAGTGCCAAACAAGTTGTACTTGTTTTTACCTTTGCAAGCCTTATGTGTATTACATTTTTCAGCAGAGAAATAATGTGGGTTCTGAATGTTCATTTGTCTTGCATCTCAACACTTTTGTTTAAATGGAGATTCAGAATTCAAAATACTGAGCAGAAAATTCTCATAAAATGGAATAAATTCAGAGCTTTTACTCAGATATTCTAGAATTTTGGCAAATTACATCTGCAGATTTGATCTTTATGTCTTCCTGTTTCCTATTCTGAATATTGAAGATATGATTATAAATAATAATGATAATACTAATAACAGTAGTAATAACGTAGGGTGTGGTTTCTGATTAAATAGCTGTGCTTATGCAGAATTGTGGCTGCCTAAATGGTTTTCCAGCAGTGCGAATCATAGAACAGCCTCGGTTGGAAGGGACCTTAAAGATCCCAGCAGTGCTTTTCCACTGGATCCTCTCATAATGCTTTGTGTTTCTTATAGAGGTGGTGGATCGTGGAATTGTTTGGAGACATGAAAATGAGACGAATTCCATCAGATTTCACAGATTTTTTCACTTGCCTCCAATGGGTGTGTGAGACATGAAAGCTTAATGCATGCATCTGATGTCTGCTAAGACTGCAAAAGATGACTTTCCAAGACCCCTAAGCTTTTGGACTCGGGAACATGCTCATGAGCAGTGGAAGGTCACAGCTGACACGGAACAGCTGGGCCTGTTTTGAAAGTTTGTGGTCTGGGAGCAGTAACATAAACAGCAGCTCATCAGAGTCCTACTAAAAAATAAATAGAGCATGTTATCCCCAACTTTTGAACAATTAGGAAAAAGTGCCATCATATTGAACATGGACATTATCAGTCATAGTTTAAAAAAAGTGTCCAGAAGGCCCTGATTTGTGAGAAATTGGTTTTGGTCCAGAGGAAGAGAACGATACCATTCATAGTAGTTTGGTTTTTTAGCCTATGCTGTTGGCAAAAAACCAGTGATTGGTTTTCATTTAAATCAGCTTCCTTTATGTACAGCTGGTATTCCAAGTTCACTTCATGCAGCTGACTGTGTATTCCAGATAATTATTCCTAAAGATTTTTGGTGACTAAGGTTAAACATTTATTCTGCGATTTTCTTCCTTCTCTTTATATCTTCATACAAAAATGGCACCACAGAATGCTGGTCTCTGAGCTGAATATGAAGCTAATGGTCCTGAACTAGACTCACATAATTTTCCATGTATTTGGTCCCTCTTCTTTTTTTTGTAAAAACAAATGATGATAACATCTATTGGTTTTCATTTTAATGCACTAGAATTAGCTGTAATAGAAGTTTTCCAAAGTACTGTAAGCAGAAGTATATAAAGTTGTGCCAAAAAGACTATGAATAATAGATCTGAAGAAAATTCTGGAAGTGCATGGGTTCCACTATGAGACTGCATTAGGCAGAACTCATTTGGCAAATTTACTATGTTTAAGAGAGTATTTATTTTTATTTTTTTGCATGATTTAGCTCTGAGGAACCAGACACGCTGTATAACAGCTGTTGGGTGGGAAATTTTTAATGTTTAACAAAGGAAATAGATTAAAAATACCAGGCTGTTTTTTTTTTTTTATTAATAACTTGTCTGTTGCTTTGTTGAATGCAAAAAAAATACCTGGAGAAAAGTAAAGAGCCTCGTTGGCTTCTTCTGCACGCACTCTGTAACTGTGTATCTTCAGACTGTCTCCACAAACCATCCCCCAGAGTACCACAGTGCATAGGAGAGGGTGTACAGGAGACTTTAAAATGAACAGGGAGTCCAACCCTAAAATCCCATCACAGAATTGGTTGCTGGTAAAGCAGACACAACGTCATCTTCAGACCAGGAGTGTTTTGTGTAAGTACTGTAATTTCCATCTCCACTCTTGTATTTCAAAACTACTAGAGGTTATTGTATTGACTCCAGATGATTGTGAGATAGAACTGATTTACAGCTCTGTTCCACTGAGTGGAAAATAGTGATGTCAGTTTCAATCAAAGTTGTGGTCATTTTTTTATTCATCCTTGTAAGTGTCCTTTTGTTTTACTTTCAATACATTGAGCAATATATTTGCTCAATATATTACGAATATGATTGACTAGATATTTCTGATATGAAAGTGCTTCTGGAAAATGTACACTGGTTAGCTTCCACAATATATTTCATATTACTCTTCTCTTAGTAGCTCTCAGAAGGGAAACCATCACTTAAGCCATTTGTCCGAGGTGGCTATAAATCAGTGGACACTACACTGCAGAAAATATTCCTTCATTGGCAGGGACTTCAATGAGATGACCTCATCATTTTTTCCATCTCTGGTATAGAGGTGTCTAAGATTTATTACAATCTTAATATAAATTCAAGACTATGGATATGTTTTTATGACTTATTTTCATGACAATGACAAAAAAGGCCAACGTAAGTACAAGATAGCTTTATAGTGTCAGGATATTAAAATATGACTATCCAAGTTTATGGTGAAATTTAAGTAGGAAACATCTGAAAATGACTATTTTGTCATCTCTGTTCTTTTCTAGTACATGAAACTAATTAATTGTATTACAGAGAAGCAACGTTTTTCCTATCAGTTTAATGCATGACTTAAAAAGAAAATTTCTGTTTCAGGATTATTTTAAAACAGTATAATTCACTAATCTTTCCGAATCAGATGGCATATAATTGCTTCCCTTATTATGACAAAGGTTTAAAGTAGGAGCGAGATCTAACAAGGAGTCCAGGCCTGAATAACACGTCTTGTCTACTTTGTTCAGAGAAGCAATCTGCTTACCTCTTACCTAATAGTTCCCTTATCCTGAGATTTTTAGATGTCAGTAAGAATGCCTCTTTCATCCTGAAAACTCCCAACTTATAACCTAATGACTAGATGCCAGCTCTTCAACTAACTGTCTCTTGAAACTAGAAAAAAAACCAGGGAGAAATTTAGTATCCCAAATGACTTTTTTGATATTACTGGACAAGGTAAACCCCAAAAGACCTTCAGAGATGCTGGTGCTAGGGTAACAGGAGCTAATACTGAAAGATTACTGAGATGCTTAGAGAAAAGCTCAGGAGCAATTGAGGAGCTAAGAGTGTAAGGAGAATACCTCAGTTTGGGAAAGGAGGTCAAAAGGACACTTCTTAGGAGTGAGAATGAAAGCTGGGCAGGACCCCAAAGTAAAGAGTAATACCAGGCAATGGAGCAAAAAGATGCAGTCTGGAAGCCAAGTGGAAGCAAAAATGGGATTTACAATGCCATCTATATTCTTTAGATCCTGATAAAGATGAGATGGTGAAACTTTGCATTGTCATGCAAAGCTCAGTTGTTTTTCAGCACAAATCTGTGGAAGAAGACATGAACTGTAGCAAACGAGGGACTGCTGTGTCCTTATCTCAACTTTGCTCCAACTGTATGTACAAGTCATGTGCCAAATGGGAATCAGGACTAATCTGGCCTTACTGGAATCCAGGCCTCTTCAGTGGGTGATAGATCAGACCAGTGAAACTATCCAGGCTACTGTCTACAGGACGCTGGACCAGTTCCTGAGGTCAGAACTTCTCCCCTTTCTGACTTAATCATATTTTCTCTTGGTTTTGCCATGCAACAAGGAAATAGTCTTAACTATTATTTTGCCATACCCTTTCTCAAGGCTGAGATCTCGGGCACATTCCTGTTTGCATTTGTCAGCAGATGCAACAATTACACAATGGCAGGGATGGCCATGGTGCTTGTTTGTGCTTTTATTTTGCAGCTGTGGTCAGCCCTTCTGAGCCTCCTTTAACCATGACCATCTGACGGCGCTTCAAGTTTCCTTTAATGATGCCCACTAGATGATCAAGATACACTCTCCAGCTACATCACAGAAGCCATCCCAGACTTCCAAAACAGTGACAAACTGCATCAAGCATACTGCACACCTAAAATTTTGTATAATGCGTGTTTCTTTGCCTCTTGCCTATGAGGGTATTCTACATGTTCAATATATGTAGCACATACAGGCAGGAAACTTCAAGATGAGTATGCAATGTGCCTTGCAGTCATGGTGTCTAGGGAAATACCAGCGTCTGATGCTTCTGCCTTTACTTCCTGGGAGGGAATGTCTGATTACATCAAGCTTGGTGGTGATTCCCCAAGAGCTCTCCAGAGAACAACAGTTTGAGAGCTGTGCATTGATTAGAGGCCCTTGCCTGTACAGAGACTTTTTCAGGTATATGAGAGAAACAGAGAATAATACCAGGGAATATCATATCTTCGGGATGAGTTGGCACAGTTGCAATGTCAACATGGCTGGCAAAAAAGAATTTGAGACTGGGAGGAGACTGTTGGTAGGAGTGATCTGGAAGAAGGATGGAATTGAACAGCTGGGATCATCATCCACAAGCAAAGTGGGGAAATAGGGGACCCAGGATGTCTGGTGATCCAGATGGATAGAAAATGTCAGATAGAAATGGAAACATGAGAGGCAAAAACCTGCCAGAGACAGTAATATAACTAAATGAGCTATATATGAGCAGGCATAGAAAGGAGAAGTGAAGAAAGAGGAAGGTAGAAAAACTGTTGGACATCCAGGACTTCTGTGGAGAAGAAAATTATACAAGGATGAGAGGAATGTGTGAAATATGGTCCTTATAAAGGCAATGATGAGGAAAAATAACATCTCTCCCGGATGTTTGTCTTTTCAAGCGAAAATAGTATTATTTATAATATATATCATTTATTTCTAACTTCCAGATAAATATTTTGAAGGCCAAATTCATAAACCAATGAAATCAGTAACAAAACTCTAGGTCTAATCAGCGCAAGGATGCTACCAACACACATATATACATATAATATGTATACAACACTGCTAGGGGGAAAAGAAGTTTTAATTTTTTGTCATATAAATAGCCAAAAATAAGTAGATTAATGTTGGGAAAAGTATTTTTCGCACCTTCAGCCCTGTACTTTCCATTGTCATTCAAATGCCTTCGAATGCCTTGAAGACTTCAGAGCTGGGTGCCCATTCATGAATGCCTCATTAGTTATTTATCATAGACGTAAGTGTTGGACGAATGTTTTTCTTGGACTATGCAGTTGTTGCTTCCATTACATTATTTCCACATTGTTGGCTGCTGTTCTGTGGCTTTTTGCTGGCAGTAGTTTTTTTCAGGTCAAAGTATTCCACGGCTTAACTTCTCCAAAAGACCAGGTATTAGGAAGGGAAATAGATATGATCACTGGCATGGAAGATGGAAGAGATGCTTTCATATTTTCAGGAATGCAGTTGAAGTGGAAAAAGTCCCATAGATTCATAGGAGCTCAAGAGAGACCTGTATATCTAGTTTGTTTCACTAGGCACAGCCTGTAGATTTTTGGAATGTCTTATGAAAAACCAGGTTCTTAAATTTAATCCCTTCTGTTTATAAGTACGTGACTTTTCAATGCTTATTTTGATAAGAAGTGTCTTGGAAACTTCTGTGTAAGGACACCTATAATATAATATGCGCAGTACCCCCAGACAAACCAATTTAAGTAGTGAACAGATGAAAGAGTGGTTGTTAGACTGAACTTACTGCTTAGGTGAGTTCTGACAGGTTTTCTTCTTGTTTATGAGAGGAAAAGAGTTGCTTGATTTGGTTATTTTCCAAAACCACTTTCTAGGGTTTTCATATTGAAGGAGGAAGAGCATCAGCTCCACAAACTGGAAGTTCAATTATAGTTCACAGCTAACTGGTCCAATAGAAGCAAAATTGGTTTTGCAGGTATGTAAATGTGCTTCAGTTGTGTAGGATCTCCACTTTTAACGTAATGGTGGAAACATGAGCCTGTGCTTATACACTGAATATTGAATCAGTCTTTTGATGCTTTGCTGCTGCTGCCAGGTTTCTTTTGCTTGTGTATAATTTCCTGCTAGTACTGGGAGAAGTGTGTGTCTCTGTGAACCCATGGAGAGTGGAAGGTGTTTGGCTGAAGAGTTGAAGGCACTCAGAGACCTGTTGCAGCTGCACTCTCAAAGCCTACCTCTTTTCTCTGAGGTTGTGGGGAGAATGATTTGCTCTGACTGACGTATTCAGCACTTCTCTGTCTTTGTGTATCGATCATAATGGAGAGTCTATGGAGCATTTGTGTGTCCATCATAATGGAGAGTCTATGGAGTCTCTCTGGATTTAAAGCTTCCATATCTTCCCTTTCCTCCCCAGTTCTCTAGGCTAAAAGTGACACAGGTTATTTCATTAGAGGAAAAGTCTGTTTCCTCTCTATGGTGCACTTGGAATATAGCTGTCATCAGTGCCAACTACAACATTGTAATTAAACCACTAGTGTTTTTTACCGTACTTATTATTCATTGCAAAATAGGTGTATTTTCTTACAAATTGTTCCCAAGCAAAGAATTTTTCAGTAGTGGTTTTGCCTATTTAAGGGCTGGGCCTTCATACCATGTCTGTGACTTCCACCTTCACAATGCCCATTGGTAAGACAGTGTTTTTGGAAGATATTTTTTGAGGACACCTAAACTTTTGTGATAGGCTTTCATCCAGTCTATCCTCCTATGAGCGAGATCTTTCAGGAACTCTGTCACGTATACTGAGAAGATGGCTTATGAAGAGATAACAGCAACTTTCAACACTCCCAAATGACTAGTCATCAAAATGTGTAGCACCGGATTTTGAAAAAGCTTCTGTTTATAGTGTTTGGAACGTGGGTACTAAGCTATGTCACTTAGAGAGTATTCTCCCAGAATATAACAGGAGTGAGAAAGAACTGTTCTGATCTGGTAATTTTGCTTGACCTCCTGAAGGAGAGAGACTTGCATGGGATAAGTGAAGGTTATTTGCCAATAACTGATTATGTCTTGTGTTCTGATGTGTTGGACACTCCCCACGCAGTCTGGCAATTTTTAACTGAGATTAGATGATCCTTGTGAACCTCAGAACTGGCATGGGCTAACCTGAGATGAATGTGTTAAAAAAGAGGCTGAGTGCAGTATGTAACTTTTAATAAATAAATAGTTGTCCAATCTCCACTTCCTAAGCAATAACATCAATAACACATTGTGTCCTCTGGAGCTAAAAGATTCCCACAACGCCGTATTATATAAAAGAAATTCCAAAAAGAAAATTTAAAACTTGAACTGAACATCACAATTTAGAGATTTGCTTTTATGTTTTTAGCTCTTACTGGCTTCGAATTTAACCTAAAAAAGAATAAATTCATTCTTTGCTGTCAATTTGCAGCATTTCTTAAAAACTTCTTCTGGCACTCTGGATTCTTTGAATCAGTATCTTAGTCTTCTGTTCCACTTCAAACGTAGTGATCTTTGTGTTGTGATCTAGTTTTAGTAATATATCTCACTACATTCTCAGTTTATTTTGTGTTAGTCATAATAGGCCATGAAGAGTGAGTAACAAGAATAAGAGAAGGATTTGGCAAAGCAAGGTTTGGGAAGGTAAAAAAAAAGGAAAATTTTTGCCTTCAGGAGAGAAAGTAATAGCTTTGTTTCTGAAGCATATTTATCAAGAAATAATGTAAAAGTTGAAACCTGAGATGTGTGAAAATTACAAATGTTTGTAATGCCTGTAGATGCTTTACCTAACAGAATGAAACATCAAAGGGACTGACTTTCTAATTCCTCCTCCAGTAGAGGCTCATTATCCCTCACAAACATTTCCAAGAGTGGGAAAAGTTGGCAAAGTGAGGTTCCATTCTGAGTAAGTATAGACATTCAAAGGTTGTAAATCAATAGCAAATTTAAATAAGAAGTTTAAGATTTCATTTTACTTTAAAATGTTCAGTTTCATTCAATTCCAGACTAAAAAGAATCTTGAGAAACTTAAGAGAAAAGTACTTTCAGAAGAAATTAAAGAAAATACACGGACAAGCCTTTGTTCACGTGAAAGCGCTTATCAGTGTGGAATGACTGCAAACAAAATGATAAAATACTGAACAAAAAAAGCTTGTTTGGAGCAAGATCATCTTGTGAATATCGTGTAAGAAAGCTGTACAACAATAAAGAAGAAAACTAGCAAGATCAGATGGTGAAGGGCCTTGAGAGGAAGCTCTATGCGGAGCGGCTGAGGTCACTTGGTCTGTTCAGCCCGGAGAAGAGGAGACTGAGGGGAGACCTCATTGCAGTTACAGCTTCCTCGTGAGGGGAAGAGGAGGGGCAGGCACTGATCTCTCCTCTGTGGTGACCAGTGACAGGATCCGAGGGAATGGCCTGAAGTTGTGTCAGGGGAGGGTTAGGTTGGGTATTAGAAGCTTCTTCACCCAGAGGGTGGCTGGGCACTGAACAGGCTCCCCAGGGCAGTGGTCACAGCACCAAGCCTGACAAGAGTTCAAGAAATGTTTGGACAACACTCTCAGGCACATGGTGTGGCTCTTGGGGTTGTTTTGTGCAGGGTCAGGCGTTGGTCTTTGTTAATCCTTGTGGGTCCCTTCCAACTCAGCATATTCTATCATTTTATGAACCATTTCATTAAGTTCTCTAAACTGTGAGTAGAAAATTCTTCAAGGGGCTAATGAGTTATCTGTGCCTTATCTGAGTGGACAAGAATATGCCAGTTGACAGCTTATAGATGCTGTCACCTTTTAAAAAACAGTATGGATCTATCCCTGGTTTTAGAAAGAGAGGGTTTAGATGTCCATGATCAAAGGTCTGTTCTTTTCAGATTGCTCCTCGGGGTCTTCTTTGGAGTTTTTCAAGACCTTAAGCTCTAAGTAACCTTGCTTCAATTTAGCGTCAGTTCTGCTTTGAGGAGGGACTTGGACTTGAATATCTTATGATACCTTTCTGAGTTACGCAGGAGAGGACATTTTACTGTAGGTCCTGAAAGGTTGTGATAGCTTTGTCCTGGGGAGACACAGAGTGCAAGATACACCCCTGTTTAGACAGTCTGGCTAGAACAGGCTTAGCATGGTAGCTTTTATGGGCCTCTTTGCTGTCTAAGAGCCTTCCTTTTAATATAATGAATTGATACGATTTATGACAAAAAATTAGCTAAAACAGGCAACATAAAACTTTTGCCTTGAGTAGATGAATCCCAGAATGGAGGGCTCATTAATTCAGTATGCATAAACCTCATGGCTAATTATTGCTAGCATTTTTATGGCTGCTTCGTGGCAAGGATGATATCACTGAAACTCAGGGTGAATCATTCAGATGAGGTGGGCCAACATTTACCTTTTTTGCTCATACATTTTATTTAATGAGTATTTTATATACCTTATTTACGTCAAGATATGTATGAACATGATTGTCTTGATAGCTCACCATCACTTACAGATTTTAATTTTTTGAGCAAGAGAGGTGGGAACAGGCATCGTACTAAAGAGGACAAACAGAAGAACATGAATAGATCATGTTGTCATAGTCTCATACGATGACCAAATAGGAAATGTTACCTTAATCTCTTCAAATCCAGTCAAATAAAGGAGCTGACATGGCATGAGTGAGAAACAGCTCATAGTCTGTCTAACTAACATCCTGTTTCTGATGATGAGTCACATCAGCTTTTCCAAAAAATATATGGAAAACTGAAAATAGGCTTATAGGTGTGGAAGATTATACCAGAAAAGTTTCACCCTAAGCTCTAGTAGTTACAGGTTTGTTTAGCTTTCTAAAGTATTTCTTGGACATTGATAACAGTGGTAACTTTTAATTTAATTTCTTAGCTAGCTGTAAATTTAATGGTACCTTTAACTCCACGTGCAATACTAGTACACCTTTTTTTATCTTTTCCCTGTGTAGTAGCAGTCTGTTTTAAGTCTTATGTCTGTTAGTTTTGTGTCTATTAATAAATAATTCATTTTATAATAGACCAAGTCAACCATTATTAAAGAACATGCAAGTAAGAGTGGATCTTTGGGGTGCTGGCCACTTCAGTACAGCTACTGCCTGCTGCCAAAGGCCTGGGCAAAGGCAAAAGCTGATTTAAACCTACATCACCCATTCATAACACATTGCTCCTTCAGTATTCATTCAGGTGAGGGCTTCGGACCTCACCTATTGTAAAGACCTTCAGTTTTTCCATAGTTCACCTTTTTACAATTGCTGGCTCAAGATTTCTTACCACTGTTGGTAGAATTCCATGCTGTCAAAGTGAATGCTTGATGCACCATCTTCTGTAAGCCATTTGTAATGTTTAAACCTGGTAACTTGCTTGGACCATCAAGCATTACAGAATCACAGAATCCATTAGGTTGGAAAACACCTCTGACATCACTGAGTCTGAACACCACCTTGTCAACTAGACCATGGCACTGAGTTCCGTGTCCAGTCTTTCATTAAACACCTTCAGGACGGTGACTCCACCACCTCCCTGGGCAGCCCATTCCAATGCCCAGTCAACCTTTCTGTGTAGAACTTCTGCCTAATATTCAGCCTAAACCTCCCCTGGCATAGCTTAAGACTGTGGCTTCTTGTCCTGTCACTGGTTGCCTGGGAGAAGAGGCCGACCAACCCCTGCCTGGCTACAGCCTCCTTTCAGGTGATTGTAGAGAGTGATAAGGCCCCCTTGAGCCTCCTTTTCTCCCTACTGAACCTCTCCAGCTCCCTCAGCTGCTCCGCATAGGGCTTGTGCTCCAGACCCTTCACCAGCTCCATTGCCCTTCTCTGAACTCACTCCAGCACCTCAATGTCCTTCCTGAACGGTGGGGCCCAGAACGGGACACAGGATTTGAGGTGCAGCCTCACCAGTGGCAAGTATGGAGGGACAGTCACTGCCTGGTCCTGCTGGCCACACTCTTGCTAATACAGGCCAGGAGCCATTGGCCTTCTTGGCTACCTGGGCACACTCTGGTTCATGTTCAGCCTTTGTCAACCAGTGCCCCCAGGTCCTTTTCCACTGTGCCACTTTTTAGGCACTCTGCCCCAGCCTGTAGTGCTGCAGGGGGTTGTTGTGGCAAGCTAAAAGCTAGGAGTGTTGGCAGAACTAGTAACCCCAAAGCAGTGCATCCCTCCTGTCAAATTCATCTTCATGATGGTTGAGTTCCCTGCTGTACACCTAAGGGATAAAAAAAATGGCAACATTTCGGACAAGTCACTCTGCTTTTACTGCTGAGCTGCTGACCATGGAAATAACATTTTAAATGTAAAACCCGAAGAGCTTCTTGCAATCAAGACCATAATCTTTCTCTTTCCCTCAGTCTACTTTTATCCAGATATACATAGGTGAAGCCTGCAAAATATGTCACCGAAACTACAACTGCTTCTGATACTGATAGAGGGGATCCTTCTTTTGGCCGCAGTTGATTTTAGACCAGGCCTTTAAACAAAAAAACCTGATTTGTTAACTTGAAGGATGTTCCAATTTCTAAGCATGATTGATTTTAACAGTTCTCATGTAAAGTAACCACTGTAATAATAAACTGTCAACCGTTATGGTGCTGTGAATCAAATCTGCTGAAGAAATGAAGGTTTGCCCTTTCAAAAGGTTATCATCTTGCATAGTCCACAGTTTTTCTTTCTATTTTTTTCAAGAAAATTACTTTTGTAACTGTCAAAGCTTTAATATACAGACTATAAAATTGAGACATTTTCCAAATTAATTGGCCTAAAGCAGAAATAAAATGTCTTTGCCATTATAGCAGCTCCCCACTGTAACCATATTTCAACATATCTCAGAGCTTGAACAGGGTTCAAAGCAGTTTTTTTGGGTTTTTTTTTTTTTTTTTTGTTTTTTTTTTTTTGGTGCTAAGCAAAAGTACAGCTATTTTAAAGAACATCACGTAAAACACATAGAATTATTTCTCTGTCTCAGTGATCTAATTTTTACTGTTTTAAATTTAGGTAAACAAAACATACACTCAAAACTCTTTTGGCAAGAAAAGAGTTTGTGGTACATTGTAAAATTATTATTCAAAATTATTGCTGTATTTTATAAACACAGAAATGGAAAGCATTATTAATACACAAACTCAGTTTATTTATTCTTATTTTAAGTGGTTCTTTTAGGGGTTGCCATACATAAATGGCAGAAAGGGCTAAATTAATGTAAGTTCATGTGAAATGCCTTTATTTCTGAAATTAAGTAGTACGTCTTCTCTCTTTCTGTCATGTTTTTTCAGTTGTATAAGTAACTAAGCTTCACTGTGAAGTCCCAAGTTTCTGTCTTCAAACAGTCCAAGTAATAACACCACATTTCAAAAGAGATGAAATTTTGATGTAGATTTTAAAAATGCTAAGATAGATAGAAGATGAAAAACCTTTGCTTTTTCTCTGCTTTTGCTTTTTTAATTATATTGCACTTATACATGTACAGTGAGGGTCTTTCTAAAGAACTGTTTCTGGATAAATGAAAGCTACACAGCAACAGAAATTGTATCTATACTGGACAAAGTGCTTAGTTTATCCTCTATGCAACTCCAGAAGTGAAAATATAGCCCTGTTTAGCTACAGTGATCAGACAGAGCAGCTCAGCAGGGTATCCACAAAGCTACTTCAAACAGATTTTGGCAGGTCTTTTATAGTTGTTTCTCAAAGCCCTCTTGTGGTCCATTGCAAAATAATGTATGGCTAAAATACAAGGCAATCACAGTGATTCATGTTTTGGAAAACTGGGCTCACAGGAGGTAGAATTGGCTACTCAGGTATTATAAATCTCTCTGACTGCACCGATGTCAATTCTGATTTATACTCTACAAGGGTTTGATAATCTTGGGTTGTAGGAAAAGAGTTCCCTAAAGATGTGGTCTGAAGACCAATGAAGTCATTGGGAGGTTTTCCATTAATTTCAGTGACTTTTAGATCAGTCTGTTAGCATTTAATGTTAATTTTAAAAGTAAAATACAGGTAACCCTGGAAGCAAGTGCAAACACATATATATATTTAAAAAGACGTATCCAAAACATTAAACTTCAAATAAAACTTCAAATGAGAAACCGATTTAGAATCTTTAAGAACTGTAGGCAATGAATTAGTCAGATTATCACTGCTCTTACAGGCTGTGCTTTGCAATTCCACTATACCTTTCTTTAGTTTTCATCTCCACTGTGAAGTGAATGTGAAAACACACGTCAGTATAAGCATAGTATGATTTCAATGCGGAGAGAAGGGTTTATAGCAAAGATTTGGAGCTGGACAATTAAGGAGATGAATTTTGGCTGGTGTGTCCAGCTAAATCTATTGTGCTCTACTTCATTTCCATTTTTTTCCTAGTTTTTTTTAGCTGACCAGTGGAAGCCCAAAGTGTCATGTTTCAAAGGAATGTTTGTGTTTGTGAGATGTTTGATTGACTTCCTATACAGCTGTATGCATTAGAACCTACAAAATTGAGTGACCACTGTGAATGTTCATCAGAGGACAGGCAGAACTACCCATTTTAGTGGAAGTGCTGTTACCCTCTGCTAGAACAGGCTGCTCGTGGAACTATAGCATAAATTAAGACACAGATATAGACACTGACCTCAAGAATAAAAATCCGTGTTGTTGCGTCTTTGGGCATGCAGCCCTGATAAACGTGAGCTCTTTTGCCATTAAAATTCAGAAATCTATTTCTGCCGTATTTGAAGCCTCATTTCTCTTTTTTTCTAATCTAGCGAGAGTTATTTACAATAACATTTCTAATCGAACCATCTTGGCTGTTAGCAAAGTAATGCTTTGTATTTATAATAAAAATGATCCTATGACCATTTTGAAAATTTTTATTAATGTTGCAAAACATCACAACACAGGAAAAAGCGTTTTTTTCACACAGCCAATCACATATGAAGAATGAGATAGTACTTCTATCACCCAGTTTATAAAGTCATAAAAATTATGACTTCATCATAAAATAAATAGTTAACTGAAAATTCTTGACAATTCTTCTAGTCTTTGTCCAGCATTAGAGGAGAACCTGTATGTATAAAATTATTATAATACATGATTTAAGGAGGAAAAAAAAAGAGACCTGGGTTTTAGAAAGACAATGTGGGTTTGAGTTACTAGAGATCTAGGGCCAATTTTAAACACCATGAAAGAAAATTCAACTTTGTTGAGGTTAGTGATTTTTAAGGAGGTAGGAACAGTCCGTTCTCTCCTCATGTTTTTATTTTTACTATTACTAAATAATGTTTTCTTGTTTAGAGAAAGACCAATGTATTGTGATTATTTTTATTTGATTCATTTGCACTTTTAATGATTTCTGCCACTATTTTGAAATAAAGATCTATGCAGTTACCATAGGAAATTAATACAGTTTAAGCTTCTATAAAAAATACTCTTACTGTACCAAGTAATGTGTTCAGCTACACTGAAGTCAATATGATCTTTTGGCAACAATTACTTCTTGTTCTGTAAACAAACTCACATTTTCAAAGGACCTTTACCCTCCCACTGGAGAGCAGTTCTGCTGCTGGCACATTCACTTCTTTACATTCTTGTTTGGTAATATTCAGGAGAAGGCTTCTGCTGCTGACTCAGAAAATGAAGTGGAAAGCCATTCCTTATGTAAGGCACACGAAAAATGATAAGGGAAGACACCATGGACATTGCCGTGGCAGGCCAGACTAGTTCGTAATTTCCCTGAAGATACTGCTAGCTCTTCTCTTTCCACTGATGTCTTGAAGGTTGTCCATAGCCTTTTTTCCTAACTATTTCTCATGTTACTCCTGTTTTTCCTCCTTTACCCTTAATACCCACCTGTCTTTTACTGAGAACAGAAAAAATTGCCACCCCAGTAAACTTATTATGATGTGGATCCAGAATCCAGCATATTCCACACAAATCATTCCATGCAAATCTCTGGCTTTGGAAGAGGTTCTTGACACAACAAGAACTAGTCTTCTAACCTCTGACGCTTCTGCTGCAGCATGAAAATATGCCTTTTTCTTTTTCTTGAGCTCCCATGTCAATTGCCTCTGACGATGGATCCTTCAAGGCAAGAATTCCATAGAATTCAGATCTAGCATGTAACTGCTGTTTTGCAGAGTCAAATTGACATACATCTCTGCGTTTATTCTGAGGAAGTAGGTGGAGTGGTACTAAGCAGCAATGGAACTTTTATGTCCCCTTCAGAAAATGAAAATCATCAGTTCAGCCACAATTTAGTTACCCTTATTTTGTCAGGTTTCAGATGGCTCTGAGTTATTGGTAAGATTACATATAGCTTTAGGCAAAGTAAGTTACATTCCCAACTGACTTCTGTTTTTGAACTGTTTGTCTTGACTTAACACTCAACATTATCATAGTAAATTACTGAAACAAAGTTAATTTGCTTTTACTTCTTTACCAGCATATAAGTGGTATTAATTTCAGCTATCAAGAACCCTTTTGATACAGTTCTCACTGTATATCAAAAGCATTGTCATAAAAATGTGATGGAGGGTTATATTTAGATAGCATACTTACCACAGCAAACTCTGTCGTGATCAAGTGAATGCATAGATTATATTATCAGGGAAACCTATTCTGAAATATTTGATTTTTCAGCTTGCAATTATTGAATATGTTTTCAAAATTTTCAGTGCTCAGTGAAAAGGAAATCTGTGCATGGAAGTTTTGGTCAAAAAAACATTCCAAAAGTTGTAAAAATAAAGCTGAATAAGTAATAAATTATTCAAACTCATCTGGGGACCTGAGTTATACTGTCTGTTTCTTGGCTTTAGGTGTCTATTCTTGCTAGAGTGTGTCATAGTTTCTGTTAGAAAGTGCAAAAAACCCGACCAGATGATGTCAGCACAGACAAGGTGGCTCCTGGCAGCAGATATTACATAATGGCTGGCCTTAAACATGTGAAATGCATTTGGCCAGCTGGCGGCAGGCTGTACTGTGTGACCTCTCCTTCTAGGTGCTTTAGCGCAAGCCAGCAGAGTCCCTGGCATAGGGGTGTGAGCACAAGCTTGGAAAGGTGTCCTGATTTCAGGCAGAGGTTCAGAGGCAGCTCCCCACCCACTGCTGGCTCCTCTTCGATCCCTCTGGCAGGAACCTCCCTTAAGCTTCCTGAGTTGGTGAACATTTCCCTCTGGAAAGAACAAAATGTATTAAATTAAGGGTTCCCAAAGTTTTCTTTCTGGAGGGCTATGTGATAACTGGGAAGACTATAATAGAAGGCTACCACTCTCCAATACCTAAAGACTTCCCTATTCCCCTTCTTCTCTGTTCTAGACCCAATGTGGCTGTATATGAAGCCAGATGCCTGGTCCTTTTGTTTTCCCAGGTGCTGGGAAAGCTGTGCTGGACTATTGCCCAGCCCTGGCAACGCCCATGGAGGAGACCTTGCTGAAGTTTCTTGGGCTTAATGTAAAAGCATAAAATGAGTTGAAACTTCTGAAGCCTCCTGTAGTCATCAGGTGAGTCAGTGGTCAGTGCCCGTCACTGACCACTCACTTAAGTTCTGGCATGAAGATTGCATCTTTCTTTTGGGAATCTCTGCACTAGAGAGGACCTGCCTTTTACCCTCAGCTGGCACTGTCATGCTATCTCTCCCTTATTTGTTAAAACATGCATCTCTGTATATATGCAAAAAATAAAATGAAGCAAAAACCCATCTGCCAACCAACAGACAAACCCAAGAGTGCTTTGCCAGCCAGGCAGCTGAATCTGTCTTCTGAATTGTTTGTAAGTCCCTTCATATATAGTCTGAACTCCTCACTGAACACACTTTCTGCTCCTGCAAGAACAGGCTCAGCTTCCCCTGCTGCTGGCGTGGAAATGTAAATCTCAGTTTCCTCTTCCAAAAAGGAAAAGCAAATATTGATCCATGTTTCAGGTTTTTGCATTTTTCTGTTTACCTTTGTCTAGCCTGGAACCAAGCAGCATTGATACTTTTAGATTTTTGACCTCCCTCATTTGGAATTATTCACGTCTTTCATAAGTCTGAAAAAGAACTGGTTTAAACATTTTCTTTTGCTTGCCCTTGTTCGGTAGCACCCAGTGCCCCAGCAGCCTGCGTGCAGCTCTGAAGAGCTCCTGTACTGGCAGTGTTGTCTGACTACCCCGCAACACCTGTCTCTCCCTCACACCAACCTGGCCGTGGTACAGAGGCGAAAGAATCCTTTCACATACAGGAAGTGTTTTTCACCTTTTCCTCTTAAATGAATTTTTATTGCAGAAAGCTACAAATGGGCTCAGAGACTGCTAATGAATTCTACTTCCTAACACACATCCAAACATCTCCTAATGCCCTTCCAGCTTCATTCACCCTGGTGCCTTCTCTCTCCCCTTTCTCAGGTTAGCTCAGGCTGTGAGACAGTGTGTGATGTGCTGCCCAGGAGGGATAAGAAGGGAGAAGAAGCAGAGGAAAGCGGCCAGCCGGGAGATAGGAGTCCTCTGGCAGGGCCAGTATGGGGCAGAAGTTTCTTCTAGGCCAGCCAGCAGTCAGGAGATGTAAATAGTCTGACTGGCACCAGCTGGGAAGTTCATAGTTGAAAGGTGTACACTGCCTCATCCCTGGTGGGCAGCAGAGTCTGCCTTATGGGCCAGACCCAGCCTGCAAGCTGGCTGCAGTGCAATGCTGCCTTAAACCTAAGCTGGAGAATATAATTTTCCTTCTAAAATAACAAAAAAAATTACCCTTAATTTACTGAGCTATTTTGGAACATGAGATGCAATTGCTAGTTACTTGGATTAGTGTTGCTCCCTTATTTGAATTTTCCAGAGAATGATGTGCATGCCATCAGAAAGGCATGCAGTTCTGGTTCCCCCCTTCTCCTCACCTCATTCACTTCCGCAGCAGTTCTTGAGATGTGTGGTTTGCTGTTCCAGCTATCTGGCCTGAAATAACAGCCTCTGCCCCACTGACTTCTTTTTCTACCACAAAGATCTTGCTTAAACTTCTAGAAAGGGGCTACCTTCTAGAAAATGATAGCATTTTCCAGCTAAAACACATATGTTTTCTTCCTCTATGAAGAATGCCTTCATACTTCCTCAGGAGATGGGTTCCAAATAGCACTCCTATGCCACTACCCCTAGCCCCCTTGCTGATTTAGCATTGTCAGTGGCACAGTAGTTATCCATGAGCCATTAATATTCTTCGGTGACCTTGACCGGACACCTTATTCTACTGAGCCTCCCTCTAGAAGGGAGGGCTTTTTCCAGTTGTTCAGGTAACATAAAAATCTGTTTTTAAAAAACAAAACAAACCTCTGGCTACAGCCCTCAGTCTTAACTCACAGATAGGTAGTATTAGGAGAGGAAGAGGATTCAAGGACTGCGGTGACTTAGAATGTGCTGGTAAGTGGTTTGTGGTGTTATTACTCCACTGGTATTTCCCACAGTAGCAGACAACCCCATTTAAAAATGCCCAGGGCTTCTTCTTTTCATATGAAATGAAATCCTCTTGGCTAGGTACAAGCAAATTCTGATTCTCTGCCCTGAATTTCCATTGGTTTGCACAAATTAGTACTTTGTCATGCTATTTCCCTTACGATCATAAGCAATCCTCTCTGTGATCGATCCAGCTCCTGTGCTGATCCCACACGCTTTTCTAGCCAGCAGACCAGAGCATCTTTGCTGTCTGGTCTGATAGTTTTGCTGAATATTACAGATTTGTGATTCACTATTGTATTCCAGTAACTTTTTGACCTGCATTAGCAATGAGGTAGTTTTGTTCTAGGCTAGCCTGTACTGTCACGTCCCACACAGAGATTTTTCTTGTGGCTGAATGCCTGAGATGATTTCCTAAATCTCTGCAAGCTTTTCCAAGTTCTCATTTCTATACATATATTTTTGTACAAGAAAATAGGGCAGAGGGAAATTCTAGCTTCTCTCCGTTCCCTGATTCTCTTGTCTAGTAGGAAGTACCTAATGATAATTCTTTCTAAGGTTTCTTTCTAAGGATTCTTTCTAAGGTCTCTTCCTAAGTCAAGAAATTTCCCTGGATATTTTGACCATAGAAAGAAAAAAAATGCCTCCTGGCAAAAGCCACAGACCTTTGGGGCTACCTATTGATGTACACATGAAACCAGGAAGCACAGTCATTATGCTATAGGATTTAAGACACACCAAACTCAGTACTTCAGTAGAATACAGGAGAAAGAGTTAGAGGAACCAGTTTGAATCTTCATGACAGCCAATCTTGGAGTACAAAAAGAACTTCTTGAATTGCTTGGGGAGTTGATAAAATAATAGTAATGGATGCATTTGGACAGAAAGATAGTTGTTAACATGTTCCTATTTTCTGGCAGCAGGAGTGTGGGAGCTGAAGTTAATGTAATTTCACTCTATCTGTGTTCAGAAAAAGAACACAAAAGAATCTGATTTTTTATTGTTAAGCTGGCAGTACAGACACTCACAATTTCTGAGTTCTGGAAAGCCAGACATTCTTCTGAACTGAAGAATATTAAAACAAGACAGCTTGAACTCTGCTCTAGGCCCAGGAGTGTAAATCTGGAATAAGTTCACTGGTTTTGATGAGGATACTTTGGATTTACACCAGCAACTGAGAATAGAACTTGGCTCTGTGTCTTATTCTTCTGGTGCTAGTGAAAAATATGATCCTAATAAAAGACGTGCAAGCCATCACAGGAGTATTCTCATACTGGTTCTACGCTTAAGTTTTAGATGCAGGATTTAAGATTGTGGAACAAAATCCAGCTATACAAGAGTATAAGCAATCTGGCAAAGAGGATCTATAAGAAGAGTAGAAATCTAATGCTTGCGTGGCTCCTATAGTTGTGTTGGCCTGTCTTGCCTTATAAGAGGAGATTGAAAAAATATTGTTGTATTTTATTTTTTTATTTATTTTAGTTTAGGGGTATAACAAACAAAAATAAGTTTATGCAGTATTTGTTTGGGAAAAGGTTGTGTGTGTTGCAGGAACTAAAGAAGCCTCAATACTTTGTGTTGTAATGCCTTTACAGAAATGTCAGCTATAGAGCAGACCATTATAGACACTGGCATTATCAGCCTTTGGACTGCAGCATTACTCCTTGTAGCCCAGAACTGTTTTGTTGTGGGTAACTGGTTTGCAGGTGAAAATATTACAAAACCAGTAAAGCTACCTCATGTGCTGTTTTGATGATATCTTCTCTTCTGTGAGAACACGTATGAAAAGTGTTATAGATATAAAGCTAGAATCAGATCAAGCCTTCAAAGACTGTTTTTTTTCTTTTTGATAATATTTCAAATCCTGCTGTGACTTTCCAGTTATTTAGGTGCTATATTGCAAAAAACTTCCTGAGCCACCCTTCTTGGCATGATAAATCCACAGATACTGTTCTTTAAAATGATTCACAGATGGGAAAGTTTCTAACAGGCATCAAAGCCATTAGATTCGCATTGCTTTTTCTATTGTTTAGTAATATTTGAGAGGGATTGGATGCGTCTGTGACCTGGCTAATTGCAACGAAAATTACAGAGTATTAAAAACAAATGGAAAGATGGAAAAGAAATTTGTGGTAGGATTTTGAAAGGAGTTTTCAATCTCATGGACATTCATTGTCACTTGAGTGCCTAATTGCCTCAGGCTGCACTGGAAGTCCCATCATGAGAGCTGGAAAAAACAAAGCCCCAGCTAACCCATGCCTCTAAACTTAAAAACCCAAGAAGCTATAGTCACAGACTAAATAGAGTATGATTTGAGGTCATGCTACGCTTCTGCCACTGGCTTTAATTGGACAAGCATATTCATGTGCTTTGATTTTTCCTAGCGACAGCAAAGAATCAATAGAAGCGTCATCAAGCTGCATATTTTGCTCTTTATTCACTTTGATAATCCCTCTTCTTAGCTGGAGACTGCTGCCAGTGTACTTAAAACATAACGTCTTAATCACACAATCCCTTAAACTCAATGAGGTGATATTTAAAGTTTACAGGGATGATACAAGAAAATCCAAACACTTTTGGTGCTAAACGTTCTTGAAACACAGGATCTCTGGATTTTCTCCAATTTCTGCACACTGAACAGTTGAAACCAAATGGGATTCCAGTCCAGTAACGCACTTACTGTTTACATAGTAGTTGAGGTACATGAAAGGCTTTATGAAATTAACCAAACCACTTTTGAAGTTAAAATAACTAAATAATGCTTTCAGATACATTCTAACCTAGTTTACTCATGACAACAAATAGATCTTCATTTTTTTTACTGTTCAGTACTTCTTTTAGCCTTCTTTTTCCAATATTCTCTTGAAAGCAACAGGGATAAATGAATAGACTGACTTCACTAGCAGGGGCTTCTTTTGAGATAGAGAACTGTGCCTTGATGCCGTAAAAGAAGTGACTAGGCACGTCTCATTGGGCATGATGAACAGGGCTCCTACTGATGTCATTAAAGTTGATATATGTAGTTATGTCTGTTTTCTAATGAAGACTATGTTTCATCACACAGATGGCACATCTGTTTTGTATGACATTTCTTGAGCGTTATTTACATGAAAGTTCATTACTATTCTGGATTCTGTTTGTGTTTTGGGGGACTTTCCCGAATGGGATTGCTCGTCATACTTAACGCCTACAGAACCAATAGCACTGCACAGTTACTGTAAAACACCTACAACTTCCTGGGTGATGGAAGTGTAACATGGGTGAAACCATAAACACAAATGAGTTCACCATGTCTCTCTGGGTTTTTTTTGGTCCTTCTCTTGCTCTTTTCATAGAAAAGATCCACCGAGTAGATCCAGGTATTACCTGCACATTGCTGTTTTGGTTTTTTGTTCTCAATGGCTTTGGGAACATAAAGCATTTTTATCAGTGGTAGCTATGTTCTGCTCCATGTTTTTCTATGGTAAGGCAGAAAAAGGAGTTGACAAAGGTCTTTCCTTGATCTTTCTGTAATAATGACACAAGACTGAAAGGTTTTATCGCTTCTATGCAGACTAATAACTGCATGGCTACACGTTAAGAAATCTGAGATCATTCAGTGGTGAGAGAGTCTCAAGTCTACAAGGGAAAACTGTACTTCAGTTTTTCTCCATAATCCTTAACCCAAATGCTGATCTATGTTCTCAGACCATAGCCTAGTCTAGTACCATAGACTTTTAGCCTAGTCTATTACCATAGCCAGGTAAGTCTATTATTTGCTTGGTTATTGGATATGTGTTCGATGTTTTTTCTATCAGTATCGATATTAAACACCACATTCAGTAGCAGTGGGTGGGGGAATCAGTAGCACTGCTTGCAATACAAGTTGCAGTATGTCTGTATTTAGTTAAAGTCTAGCGGAAACAGAATCTATTCACCAGTAAATATCATCATGATTGATAGCTGATGACTGGCCATTTAGACAGAGGAACCCATCACTGGAAAAAAATGGGCATATATTGTACTGACACTTCAAATATTACTCCTTAACCTATAAGTATTGATGAGCCTTTTCCAAAATTCTTCTTCCGTTAGAGCTTTGTCTCATTAGCTTGACAGTTTGCGTTAAAATAGGATACCAGCTTTCACTCCATGTTCTGAAAGCAAAAAAATAGGATACATTAAGGGTAGGGTAAACACCTTCTTTCCATGTCAGATGTTCCACTGGTACAAAATATTATTGGAAAGCTGATAGCAAGGAGAGTAACAATAATCATACCAAATACTTTTGTTCAGAAAAATACACCCAAGAAGAGAAAACTAAGTTTAGATATAGTGAATCTGCTTCCTTAGAAGACTGTCTAGCTGGCTACTTTTAATTTTAAAAACTTTGTAACAATCTTAGTGTAAGGCATTTTGGAAATTCAGTAAAGAAATGAGAGTAATATTTAAGAGACTGAACAGCAGAAGTAATTACGCATACTTAACTAGTTTTACTGTTGATTTCCCAAGATAATGGTCTAGAGAGACAGATAAAAGCCCTGAAACTACAGCATTGTATAAATGGTCAGGCAATTAATAAACCTTAAAATGTAGATCTATTGCTATAGAAAAAGTTATGTCACTTCTGAGGTGGTAGACTATTTATAACATCTCAAGCACCAACTCAGCAGGAGTATTTTTAATGTCTCATCTCTGAAAAACACTCCTAATTTGAAATTCCAAATTTGTTACCTTTCATATTGCACAGCTGACATACATCAGGGTTTTGAAATCCACGGTTTGACATGAGATGCTTTGAATGTCTTGGGAGTATGGAAAAAGCTGTGTGATTTAATCTTTGCCTTCTCTCAGATAAGCCTTTCAGGCACAGTTCTGGCATTACATCAGCAAAGCCTAGGCTTGACTGTCATGACTAGGCTAGTAGGAGGCTTTTCTTCTTCCTTCTTCTTTTCTTCTTTACTGGTGCATGTGTAGCCTCATTGATTAATCCATCTCTTCCATCCCTCAAACAATCAAGGCAGAACAAAGAAGAGAAACAAACTTGTGACACGTGTAGCTAGGAAGGCTGGTTGGACTTTTAACCTCATTTATTTGTATTCATTTGGTAAATTGTTCCCAGCAGGAATTGTCTCCTTCCCAAGTTAGTACAAGATGCAGCCCTGGAGGGGGTCTTTGGGAATGAGTGCCATCAATCCTAAAATAACAAGTGCTGAGTTTGATCCAGAATGGTGTGTTTGCAGAGCATACACAATAGTCTCCATTTCCAAACTTAGTGGTTAACAGACAGAAAGGGAAATATTTCCATCTCTTCATTACATGCCTAAACAAAAATTTCTAAATGGCTTTCAGTAGAAGTAGTAGGCAATTTCACATCTCTCAAGATATGATGCAAAAAAGATGAACTATGCTACAGCTTTGAATCTTCAGCTGCAATTCTATACAGATCTGAGAAGCCCCAAGTTGCTTGACGGTCTGAACTCGTTTCTGACATCTAACTTATTCTTGAAGATGAATATGTAGGGTAGACCAGTATAGAAATACCATAAAAAATGTTGTATCGTAAATTGAATATACTAATATGTAAAAGTTACTTTGTATCACAGACCAAAAGCTATCGCACAACTTACATAATTTTTCTGAATCTTTCTGCAACTTTCATTTCTTCTGCTTATTCTTCCCTTTCAAAATTTCCGAAAGCCTCATTGATTTTGTTACTGTTGTACCCACTAGTGACAAGTCATGCCGCTTTCAGACAGTGATAACTAGTAAGCAAAGCTATCCAATGTGTCACCCAGGATTTATTGCAGTAAACACAGCAATGGTGTGAGATCTAGTCCCTTCCTGCCAGGAAGCAGCTGAAGTCACCACCACAACTTGCTAATAGCCACTGTGGAGCTTGCAAGGATGGCTGCACGGGACTAACTATTACAAGAACGTGAGATCTCCTGACAAAGATGTCGTGCCTCAGTCTGTGATGCCGCATGGAACCTTCTGGTCTGTGTTCTCCAGCTCTGCCTCCTGCTGTGCCTGGTTTTTCCAGCTTGATCCCTTGCCTATTACGCTCCCAGTTTCAGTTGTCATCCTGTTGATTTGGCTGCAGTGAGCAGGGTTTATGACTGTCTTATACGAGCCCTGAGAGACAACTTTGTTGGTGTGAATAATTCTCTCTCTAAGTCCCCTAATTGCTGCTAATATTTGTTTTGTTTTCATAACATCTCTAAGCCAGATTTTCCATGAGGAGGTTACCAATAATGCTGCATGCCCTAAGGAATTCATGTGCATGCTCCCCTGCTGTGTCAACTCTTTACTCATTCTTTGTAAACAGCTCTTGTCTGGGACAAGTGTGACCTGAGAGATGACATGTGGTGCACTGATGCTCATCTGGATTTCAGGAAAATGCATGACCAGTTGAAGTCAGTCCTGTATCTGTGACTGCCGGTGGTATCAGGTTCCTCTCACACACTGTCTCCTCTGTGCGAGCCAAACTGCTTCAGGGCATAGGCCAGATTATAGCAGTGCTGTTTAATTTCCTATCCAGCATTTAGCTCCCCACATTTTCATTGTGGATTGCTTCAAACTGCCAGTCCAACCACTGATTTAATATGCAGCCAGCTGGCTGGAGTACACTCAGAGCCTGGTCAATATTTGGAAAGAAGAACACACAATGCCTGATTTCAGCTGAAATAATGGAATATCCATAAATACAACATGATTTTTGAAGAGGCTGAGCAACTAGTCATTTTTCAGATTGGTTACCAATGATCCTAGTCTTAGTCACCCCAAGGCACCATAAAAAAAATTACAGGGCTTCTACAAAAGCAAATCAGAAAATAAGATAGTGGAAAACTGTCTCAAGCACTTTGCTGATAGCCCAAAACCTGAGCTTTGCCTCTCACAATTCAGTTTCTCAACAGAAGAAACAAAAGTTGGAGATAAAGGACATGAATATAAACTGGTTGCAGGACAGCATGTATGTATTTCCACAAAGACGTCTCATGAAATACTAAGTGAGGTTTAGGTCTGCATTCTCTGTCTGCATTTCAGTCTGACCTTTCATACCCCAGCGGCTTGAGCAGTTTGGGCAAGGGCAGCGTTATGCCAGAATGAAGAACAGAAGTAGGAAAAGACCACCAACATGCCAAGGAAAGAAGGATCATTCACTTCTGCTGCCTAATTTTCTCTTGTTTATTTATGAATTTACATAAGTACACTTTCATTTCTACTTTGGAGTTTTAGTTTGGTTCATTTGCTTCTGTAGGAGTTTTCAAAAATGCTGATCTTGGCTTGCACTTAGCAGAACTGAATCTTGTGAGCGTGAAACTTTCAGTGTTTGTTTCCCATTCAGTTATACAGGAAGTTATCCAGGAAGCTGTAACCAAGTTAAATGATATTATTAAAATATGACAGAATATTAATAAACTCTGAAGAATGGTGAAATGACATCCCATGACCCTAGGTTAGCAACAGAAGAAAGTTCTATTAAATTCAATTAAAAAAAAAAAAAGTTTGATCTACCTCCATTAATAAAAACCCTGGCTAAAATATTCCTGGTTGTGTGTGTTTGACGTATAGTGATCCTCGTGTATGGAAAAATAATAGCTCAGAGAACTGAAAGTAACCTGAACAACGTGCAGTAAGGTGCTGTGTAATCTGCCAATGAACAGCTATACCTGGCATGAATGTTCATCTCACCTGTTGTCCCACAGACTTTTATGAATGTGCTTCTGTGCTACACCTGAGTCTCGTCCCGCTATATGTAGCAAACCACACTAACTGAACAATGAATATGAACGGATTTGTAGAATGAAATCAGGAATACCGAAGCCCTGCTGCTGACTCTATGCAGACTTCAGAGACATTTAATTCGGGGTAATTCTAGTTTGTTTCCTTGGGCTCTTGGATCATAGTGCTTAGAACATAGAATCAGTCATAGAACAGTTTGGATAAGAAGGAACATTTGAAAATATCTAGGCCAAACCCCGTGTGTGGTGGACATTAGGAACATTCTTTTCTTTTCAATCCTTTTTTTTTCAATTCAGCTTGTGTCTTGGTACCACCTCACAATGTGAACCCAGGCATGGTAGTAGGAGATGACCCAAAGACCCATGCAGTAAATTCATGAGACTACTGAAAAAGGTCAGACTCCTGAAGATATCCTGGGGAAAAAAAATATACCTAGCCTAGATTATTACAATATTAATTCTATATGCTTTTAATTCTTATTTTTCTAGTTAATGAAATGCATAACATTTTAAAGTCTGTCTACAATCTCAAATGCAAAACCACTTGGCTCCTTTGCACCTTCATAGTCTGGCTTGCCCTTATCTTTATATACAAGACCTGGCAGAAGGATTAATGCAGTAAAAAGAAAAAGTGATTTTCAAAAAACTTCAAGAGCTTTATAGGCCTCTGTCTTACTTTGGATACCTCTGGGCCTGTTTTATGAACTAAAAATAGCAGGAAAGTGAGACTGCAGACATCAGGCCTGAGAACTGCTGAGCAGATGCAAGAGAACTATGCAACAGTTACTAACTTATTTTCTTGTCATAGATATCTTGGGCTTCCCATGCTATAGTCACTTGTCTTGCCCTTTAACTAGTATTTAAACCATCTATATTAATCAGCCTGCTAATGGGCTAGGAAATTTACTAATAAGTTATTTAAGCAAGGGGATAAGAACCCGGCCCAACTCTCATGGACCTCAATGCAGGGACTTTACTTCTCATGTCTTGAAAAAGACAGTCACTGAGCTATCGCTCGCTTCCCTAAATACAAACAGATTAGGCTATTAAATTACCTCATCACCTTTATATTAATGTGGGATTTATTTATTTATAAGGCAGAATAAAAACATGAGTGCTGTAACACAGATGAGAAACATAGTGGAAAATGAAAGCAGGCTGAATGTCTTTCAGTAAATACATTTATTTTAATTCATGACTCAGGCCTAATTCTTGTCATGATTTTGTTATAATAAATTCTAAAGAAAATAAGATTACGGTGATAAAATAGCATCTCTTACCAAAGTGTACCTAGAGCAGACATGTAAACAGTTAGACTGTCTGTCTACTTTGCCTGTTAAATGCCAACTCAGCTTAATTTTTCACTATTATTTCCAACACTGTCTTTGAAGCTTGATTTGGAACAACTCATCCCTAGAACAATGTCTTAGACTTCCCTGCCCAAAAGAAATAATTAAATTACAAGAAAAATAAACAATTCTATCATTCCCATGATTAATACTCACTTTTGCCTTAAAACTACGTTCAGGAGATCTCTTCTGTCTTAAATTCTTTTTTGATATGCATCTGAGTTGCTTGAAGCAAGAGATTTCTCAATTACTACAACCCAGAAGTATTAAAAATGATAAGTTTTTAGTCACAAAGTATCATCTCATTGAAAGTAAATTGTTCCTTGGGAAGGAACAGTATAAATTAATCGTTTTATCTAGAAATAAAAACAATTCTGAAATTTTTATGACATGAACTATTGCCACTGTTAACATTATTTTTTCCAGTGTCTGTACAGGCAAGATAAATCCACAGTCAATTGTAAGTTTATGACATTTAGTGGTATGTAAGAGACTAGCACTAATGAGGGGTGCTTGCTAGTGTCAACTCAGCGCTTAGATTTGACAAGATATCTCGAAGGAAGTGTGAGGAACAATTAAAATGGAATTCCATGTGTAGTAGCCTATTGCATTTGCTTTTTTATTGTCAGTCAAGATAAACTGACTATTAAAGAGGGACAATTTTATGTGTCCACTGGAGGATGAAATGATTTGCACTTAAAAGGGCCTGCAACTATAGACTTTATAACCTAGGATCACTGTTGCTAATATAGATGTCTACAACAGGTGAAATAAATTCCATGTCAACAGGAAAAATAATTAAAGTGCATGTACTGCCGTGTTCCACCCCTTCAGCTTTCCCCATCATTCCTATTTTTCTGTGTCTAATCTCAATATACAACTTCATGGCTTTCTGACTCTAGAAAACTAGGTTGTAGAGAATAAAACTGCCATGAGCAGTCAATTTCTACAGGAGAATCCTATGGGAAATGTTCTCAATGGCATTACTGAAGTCCAGTGACTACATCCACAGTCTTTCCTTCATCCACTGAGCAGGTCACCTGATCATAGAAGAAGACCAGGTCGGTCATGCAGGACCTGCCTTTCCTAAACCCATCCTGCCTGGGCCTGATCCCCTGGTTGTCTTGCTAATGCTGGATGATGGCACTTTTTATGATCTGCTCTATGGTCTTCCCTATTTGATAAATTTCTAAGCCTAGTATAGCCTTAGCAAAAAAATTGCTTGGTCCATGTTTGTTTTATCAATTTATGCTTCCATGGCCATTTGCAGAGGAGTATAGGTCAAGTAACTGCTAGTCATCTATAGCAGTTAGAAATGGTAAGATGCAGAAAAATTATATGACTATCAAGTTTTTTTCAAAATTTACATATTATTTAGACAATTGTGTAAAAAGAACACAATTGTTTTGACAAATTAGGAACTGTACTATAATATTCAGTTTCTAAAAATGTAGATTGTTGTGTGTGTGTAAAATGTAAAACACATTTTGAAATTGTAGTATTCAATGTTGTTTCAATGTTCTTTCACCTGTGATTTATTGCCCCAGTGCTGGTCTGTACCTATAGCATTGTCTGGTAGCCATGCATTCTGCTATGCTACTTTTTTCAAAATTTCATGAACTTGTTAAGGATTTAATAATCTTTATGTGTGTCTTGATATCACCATCAGTAAACTGAGAGGAGCATCTTGACTGCCAGCGTGTATTTCAGATGTCTATTAATAAATACACTAGCAAGGAAAAGAAATTCTTCCTAGGTGAAATCACTGCTGAGAAAAAATACGTGAAACCCGACTCACAGTGAAAATCAAACTGGTTGAAAGGTGGTGCCTTTCACACAACACTCTGTGCTGCAAGTCTAAATATGAGAGATGTGCAGTTTCTTCAGCGTTATGGTCCATGAGTCCATGCCAGTGCCTTGGAATAGCGTTTCCTCACATCTGTTCCTTCCTTATGTGTTTGCCAAAAATGTTGGAAGAAATTGTTTCAAGCCACTTAAATACTTGCACTGTTGTTTGTTTTGTTCTTTTTTTTAAAAAAAAACCTTTTTTCACATTAATGGTCTATTTAAACATGACACGGTCTGTCATAATTCAAACTGCAGTCTAGTTTTCCCATTATTAGTCTTATACAACTGTGATTTTTTTTCTTGGAAGTGTAGCTTGCGAAGAAGTGGTCTTCATAGATGAAAGTTATTGCTTGTAATAGGAAAATCATGAAGAAAAAGCACAATAGCTTTCTTTTTTGAAAAAGGCGAAAAAGATCACTCCCTCAAACCTGAACAGAAATGTTTAATTTAAGTATTTGTCCCAAAGACAAGAATAGTCCAAACAAATAATCCTGATTATACAAGGAAAAAAATTATACTTATGTGATGGTAGTACACAAATAATTTTAAATAATTTTAACTATTTTCACTCTTTTCTGAATTACATTGGTGTCTTATTATTCTAATAGCTCCCAGTTTACAGGTTCTTTGCTGCACTTCACTGAAAGATAAAGATCTTCTGCATTCCTGTGCACAGGCCCTTTCATTGCCTTCCATATGTTTAACCTGACTCTTTTAACCCCTTTATTTCAGCTTTCTTCCCTGCCATTGTTCAGGACATGCTGAGGACCTTGGACTGGGGCCATATTCCAGAACTTATATGTAGTTTCAATTGCCTTGGGAAATTTGTTTATTCATACTATCCAATTCTGGAATTTGATTGATTGTCAGCATCCAAAATTTTGGTTTAAGCACAGTGAGGACAGGGTTGGAATGTTCAGGTACTTTTATATATGGACAGTAAGGTTTTAAATTAAAAGGTATGGGCCTCAAGTGGATACCTGTCTGTCTTTTAAAGACTGCAACAACTTGTCAGTGCATACAGACATGTTACACCGCTGGGAGTGTTAGAGAGGAAAGGTTATAATTTCTGTGTTCTCTCTGACTGCGCAGAAAGCAGTGGCTGAATACAAGCTTACAAAGTATCCTTCTGAATTTAGAAACGATAGCAGTGGCAATACTTAAGACAGGATCTGATGACAGGGGTCCTGAACATGGGTGTTGTACACCCTACTATTGTTTTTTCAATACAAGACATAGTGAAAGAGATTGGCTGGGAGTATATCTAAATCAGAGGTTTATGAAAGATCCTTTGTGTGATTGCAATATTACTTCTGTTTTTGTGTAAAAGTTGTAGAACTTAAAGCGTGAACATCACAACAATATTTTTTTTAGAGCTGCAGGGTTTTTTTTGTAAGAGTTACATCCTAGCAAAGGGTCTAATGTGGCTAGTCAGGTTTAAAATAACAGCTGGGACAGGTAACCTACCTTTTCCATTTTATTGGCAATAAGACTTCAGGCACTTAGAACTTAAACCAGTCTGCTACCTTCAATTGTAAAAGCCCTGAGATGTTGACTTAGCTGCTGTTTTAGCCAAGGTATGCTAAGGTTTTTTTCTGTTTTTGTTAAGTAGTGTGAACATAACTTGTGACTGAAGATCAGAAGGAGCAGATCTGACACGGGAAAAGGAAGAAGGAAGAAGTGATGAAACTACAGATCTGGAGAGTTTGATTTTGCATTGCTATAGATGGTGTAACTATGGAAATAACTTAGCATTTCCTATTGGAGTTTTAAAATTGCATTATGTCACACAATAGTTCTCTTTGGAGGCTTTTTTTTTCCTTTTCAGTGGTGTTAGGTTAAATAAAAATAAAGAAAATACTGCTTCCAGTAGAATGAAACTGTCATAACAAAGTCAAATAGTTGCAAATATTGCAAAATGAAGGAGATAGCTAAAATAAAAGAAGTGCACAGGTACACATAGGGCTGGACAACCAAGAATGTTTCATGCCAAGGTTATAAATACAGTTACCTAGGGTCATTCTATAGTGAGTAAAAAAAAAAACCGTAGTTATTTTCAGTGAGGCATTCAAACCACCAGTGAGTAAGTGTTCACCAGTTGTTCAAGGCCAGGCTGCAGGGAGCCGTAACTTGGTCCAGTGAAAAGTGTCCCTGCCCATGGCAGGGGGTCAGAACTAGATAGCCTTTAGTGTCCTTTCCAACACAAACTGTTCTGTGATTCTATGGTTCTAAGCAAAGGCTCATTTGAGTTACACCTCAGTGCACTAGCTCTATATAAATGAAAAATCCTGCAACCCAGGAATGTTGTGGGTTTGATTGTTTTGACTGTTAACTGAGAAAAAGGAGAACATGGCTTTACTGTCTGCCATTGGTGTGAGAACCATAAACATGTCTAAACATCATTTAGAAAATTACTAACATCTATGCGTGATGAAGACTCTAACCAGTAGAAAAATATAAGATAATGACCAGTGCTATCAACTGAGGGACATTATAGACTGGGGTCTTTGGCCTTCAAATGGTTGATGTTTGAACTCTGCTGCATGAAAGGTTCAGCAGAAATACACCCATGTCTTATGGCTACTTTCAAAGCTGTCTAAATATAGACTCTGGCAAGTAGAATTACATTCACCTTGCAGCAGAGATCCACTACTCTAAATGTCCTGTGTAGTCATTTCTTCATTATGGCCTCTTGCTAATTTCAGTACAGGAGTCTTTTTCTCCTTGTTAATCTCCACCGTATGCAAACAGATTATGTCTGTCTCCAAATGATGTGTTAGAGACATTCTCAGAGAGAAGGCAAAGTTGGAAGCAGGTCCAGTAATTCCAGAGTACAACAATGGAAGCATTAGATCATCTCAATTTGCCATTAAAAATATTTTCTTAACTTGCTTTTCCAGCTGGCTTAAATTCTTTGTTTGAGCTCTGTGGAAATCAAATTCATCTTGACCCTGAATGCATTGATGAGTTCCTGGTCCCTTTATTATTACAAATGGTTATTTTTTAGAGGAAAAACAGTGGCTAGGAGAAACATTACAGATACGTTTTCTTAACTCTGGTACACCTTGGGAAATTCAGGTTTGGGTGAAACTTTAACCTTTTGTTTCCATTGCAAGGTGGGAGCATTTAAATTCTGCTGACTTCTGTTATCTTCACATTTCTTTAAAAAGCCCTTCTGTGGGCTATAATAAATTCTGCGTGTCTCCCAATAGAGTTATGTGGATTATGTGTGCTGTTTTTCCTAGTATTTCATCAGGCTCATTATTAACATTGGACATATCAAAGGAGTAGCCAAAATAAAGCAAACTGTAACAGCTGTGGAGATGCACATTTCTGTATACTGGCAGGCTGATTTGTGAATTATGCTTTTCAAGTAACCTCATTAGAATGTGTCCTTTGGAAAAAAAACCCCCACATATCTGTTTTTTTCAAAGCCTTTTTCTCCCCTTACATTCCTGAAGTGATGGAAACACGGTGTGAAACATCACAGGCCAAGAGATTACAATAGAATCTTGAAAAGCAGAAGAAATGTGCTTGAGACATTTCAAAAATTGAAAATTTCAGCCACAGTGGTTCCCCCAGTACATGAGAGTTACTGGCAAGGTGAAATAAACACAGAGGGCCATGTAAAAATTGGGGGTTCTGGAAAATATGGCGTGAGAGGAGAAGCAGTATGTTCACCAGGTAGAATAGAAGGTCACTAGGCCTGAAATCCTCCACTGCATAAAGCAAAGTCATAGAGAAGACACATTTAGGGCCTCCCCAGAGCTAGTCCCCAGAGCAGGCATATTCATTTTCTTTAAAAATCAGTGCATCAAAACCAGGGTGTAAATCAAAACCACAAGCAAGTTAACTAAGTAACTAATTATAAATGCACTTTTGGAAACTTCTGAATTTGAATTTTCATGCCAGTGGGCTCTGACATTAAGCAGGCTATTTTAAACTGTTATGTGAAGGTTTCCCAAGCTGCTCACTGGGGCTGGACCTGGAACTCTGTGGAGGAGGACAGTAACACTCTTCCTATAAGTTGGACTAACTGGTGACCCAAGCTAACACATTTGATCAAAGGCTTCATTCTCTTGGATTCTTTGCTAAAATCTCACATCTCACCATTTGTGAGTAATATTTCACACCATCTCCAGTTGGCCCAGACTGTGTTGCATTCTGGTGGGTGATGACCTGGCCTCCATTACTACCGACACCTTCATCACCTCTTGGCTAGACTATAGCTGTGTGGTAAACCTGAGCATGATGCCTACAGCACTTAGGAAACTCCAGCTAATAGAGAGGAATGGAACACATCTCCACAGCCACACTGGCTACCTGGGATCCACCAAGCCATAGAGATTACCCATGGTATTTCAGCTCAAGCCCAACTTTCTTTTATGCTATCTGTGAAGTTTGTGATTGATCCAGTACCTAAAGGGGGGCTGCAAGAGAGATGGAGATAGACTTTTACTAGGGTGTGTAGTTATAGGACAAGCGGGAATGGCTTTAAACTGAAAGAGGGCAGGTTTAGTTAGCTGTTAAAAAGAAATTCTTTACTGTGAGGCTGGTGAGGCACAGGAACAAATTGTTCAGAGAAGTCTTGGCTGCCCTGTCCCTGGAAGTGTTCAAAGCCAGATTGAATGGGGCTCTGAGAAACTTGGTCTAGTGGAAGTTGTGTCCAGCCATGGCACAGGGATTGCAATGAGATGGTCTTTAAAGTACCTTCCAACCAAAACCATTCTTTGATTATAACATCTGCTCTTTTGCTCTGGGCAGTGCATTGTAAATGGGATAAAGCTCATCTCTCAGAGCTTTCTTGTGTTTCAAAAAGACCTAGAATTCTTGCACGGTCAAAAGAATGTCAGTAGTTCTTGTTCCTCAGGAACTTCTTGCTGTTCCAATCTCCTCCTCCACTCTGCCTTTTCTAATGTAAAAACATAATAGCTTCCCTAATCCTAAAACTTAAACCCTGCCAGAACACTTCTCCTTCTGGAAAGCATGAGAAAATAGAAATCATACAGGAGATACACAGTTCTGTTTCTTACTGCAAAGGAGGAAGTCAGGGAGGGAGTAAGGACTGTAGCTAAGTGGACCTATGTGGTAGAGCAGACTGACCACACACAGCTAATAGCAAGTCCAGAGTCAAAACTGTGGCTTTCTTTTGAATAGAGGTGGTTAAAAGGCATAATGGCTAAATTTAGTGATGGAAAATATTTTCTGAGTTCTCTGAAGAATTAATTTTGTTTGCTACCACTAGAAACAGTTGATAAAATCAGAGAATATTTTAAGATTTTAAGTCATCAGAGTATTTATGCAGACATTTAAGTCCATGCCTGTTTAGTGAAGCATATGAGTATTTTAGAGCTTTGTTTCTACTACTTTTCTATTCATGCTGGCATATGAGAAGTGGGCCTGGATGTTGACACAAGAAAGAAGCAAGTTTCAGAATTTTCTGTTGTGGAAGCAGAACATCTGACAAGTTAAAGCAAATAAAAATTGGACAAACTAAGAATGCTAGTCCCTCTGGAGTAAGCAACTAGTCCTGAGAGCAGAACTAAATAAGCTTGCAATTTTTATAACTCGGACTCCTAATAAGGAAGAGGTTATGGCTGTTTGTATGGCTGATACAGAAGTGCAGTTCTGAGATCCACTTCAGTAAGAATAATAGTAAAAAAAATTGCTAGGTAGAGCTTCCAATACTCTGTCTCCTGAATATAGTCTCTCAAAAGAAAACCACAACAGACTTTCTAAATATTTTGATAGAATTCTCCCTGAATAACTAACTATGGCTCATCCTAGGGAACTCTGTACATCTCCTCTTGAAAATTTTCCTTATTTCAGTGTTCTGTACATAATCCAGTGACAGCAATTCCTTCTGTGTACCACAGCTGACCTACAGTACCACTTCAGTTTGAGAGCAATGCAGTAAAAAACAGCTAAAGAATGTGCTGATGAGAAAAGTTACTGAGGGAAGTGTCATGAGGTTTATAGCACCTTCTTAGTTTCCTGGTGCTTAAAATCAGCTGAGCTAGCAAAGCAGAGAACTGCAGCTGGGAATCAAAACCATCTTTCAAATGCAAGTGTTACTGATATTAAGGAGGAATCAGCACCAAAAATCTGTTAATCATATTATTTTGCCTAGACCTAAGCTTTCTGTGCTCCAGCTGGGAAGGGTTTTAAGGGATTACAACAGCAAAAAAGTCCGGTGTATATATAGGTCTATATGCAGGTATATTTCAGGTTCAGAAAAACTCCTTTTTAAAAATTCTCTATTGAATTCAGTGTGAAATGGCTGAACTACTCTGATTCCAAAAAATTAAAAGGAATCTTGTGATGAATTTGTGGCTTTGCAGTGAATTCGTGGCTCTTCACTGGAGCTGCATGCACTTCTATTTGAATAAGGTTTTGCTGCATACTAAAATAACTCTGATTCCTCCATTCATGTGTTTTTTTTTCCATGTCACTTTCTAGTCAGTGTGTCGACAAGGTTTTCCGGCCATGATTAACAATGATGAAGAACCAGTTATCTGGCAAAGCTATTATATTTTACTGTTTTGAGTGGGTCAGAAAAACAGAATTCAGCTGTAAATTTCTCACGTCAGTGGTAAAATCACTTTGTTAGTAAAAATAAAGCATCTGCAAAAAGCTTTGAAGATTGCTATCTGTAACCTATACACTGGTATAAATTAAATACCAATTATGCAAACACTGTCAATTTAGGAGTTTAATAAATTGTGCACTACTGAGGGCACACATTTAAATTATGCAAGTAATAGGTACAGTAAAAGGGAAGAAGCAAGAAGAATAAGGAAATTATCACAGTAATCACAAAGAATTGCCGGGAACTTCAAGAAACTGCTAGGAACTTTTCCTGTTGTCCCATGGTATGTTTGAGGTATATTGTTGTAACAGTTTCAGTAATGCAAAGAAAAAAGAACTAGAAGAAAGAGAAAAAAATATTCATTATGTTCACTGTAGTCACATATGTAGCAGATAATGTAGATAACTATGCTTTCCTTCTTCACCTGGGACAGACCTTCTGTGGGTCATCCAATAGTTGGTGGAGGTCAGTGGTTGTTTGATCAGTGTCTTCATTCTGTTTTAGTGTGTTGTTATACAGGAAGTGTATTATATTCTTCTTCTATGCAAAGAAGTGCTGTGGGTACCTCATTGATGAATGAAAAGATATACCTAACAGCAGCTGGAAAAGAAGGTTGTTAATACAATCGCACACTAAGGTAAATGCTAACATGTCAGCACTGTTTTCATTGGCATAACGTTCTGCAGAGCATCCTTTGCACAGAATGCTTTCACTGTTTTCCTATAAAAGCTATTCGTTACTCAGTAACACATTAAGACCCCAATATTCACTCTATTTTTTCTTTCTTCACTGTTCTTTATTTATAACTTGATGCAGAGGAATTTTCGAATCATAAAGAAAGGCAAGAGCTATTGCTTCATAGCCTTGAGTATCTAAAACAGCAAAGATACTTGGATATGCTTTCACTATACTAAATCCCAGATGACAGCATTAGCTCACTTCTGTTGTGAATTCCTTTGTTTGTGTTCCTAAGTATAAATGATGTGAAGTAGTACGACTACAAATAATATGATCATGTTCATTAGTTCACTGGCAAGAATTGTAGGGCTGCCTTACTAAGGCTAGCATCTCTACTTTTTCCCTTGGACACCCTCCATTTAACAAAGGGCAGATCCTGAATTTATCTTTCTGACAGCCCTCAGCAAGAAGCCCAATGTCTGCAGGAGCTGGACTCTGGACTGGAGAGGCCTGTGGAGGTGGGTAGCCTCTGTTTTGGGGAAATTTGTTAGTGTAATCCCTTTCACACTTCAACAAAATATTTCCCTGGGAGATGTTCAAAACACTCTTAAAAGGAGATAAAATCTTTCTCTAAAACAGTAGAAACCTGTAGACAAAGGACTAGACAGAAATTTTTTGTAAATTGGCTATTTTGCTAAGTCCTTTTTCACAACTCTGCCACAGTGGCAGAGAATATATGGACGGATATGATGCAAAAGGTAGAACTTAAGAAACAAAACACAAATCTTTCTTCACGGGAAGTTGTATCACTCCACTGGCCAGTGTGAGCTTTCACCACCTCCAGACAGTGTTGCAGACATTACTTGATTTAAAGAATCATGGAATTATCTAGGTTGAAAAAGGCTTCATGTGTCATTGACTTCAATCATCATCAAGCACACCACTAAACCATGTCCCTAAGCACCACATCTACACGACGTTTGGACACTTTTAAAGAGCTTGTTAGGACTCCCAGTCTCATACACACAATATGGTCTACAGTTCCTCTGCATTAAGCTGCGTATGGCATGATTTCTGTATAGAAAAACAGACATAGTGTTACTGAACCACGCCCATCTGTGTCTTCAGGACACAGTCACACAACAAGCAGTGTCTATGTCCAGAGAAATCCCTGGCCTTTACAGAGCTGTTGTGCCATTTCAATTCTCAGCTACAAAGAAGACAAGAAAGAGAGAAGGAAAAAAGCAAGGCAAGCAAGCATGATGGAGAAGAATTACAATGGAATAACAAGTGTACTTGGAGTCTGAGAGGGTGCTCATTAAGAGAAAGAAAGAGAAAACCATGAGACAGAAACCTGCACCAACAATCAAGTGAAAAAGCAACATAAAATGGAAAGAACAGAAGAAAAATACAGTTGGGGGAACAACACTCAGCTGAATTGAGGTACAAAACATTCGAAAGACAACAGCAGCCAAAAAGGCAAATATATCTTGTGTGTCCGTGACAACACTCACCACCGGACTTTCTCATGATGTGACAAATTTCATATTTTTGAACAAAATTTTTTGAGTAAATTGTTTTGGCGTTGTAAATCCCAAAAAATTTACAATTTTTTTGTAATAAACATAAAACTAAGAGTGGAAGTGAGTCTGTTCTGAAGATCAAGCAGTTTCCTAACAGTAAAGCAAAAAAAGTAATGAGGTTTTTTTAAACATTAATCTTCTACCATGTACACTAAAAGCATGAAAATATTGTAGTGTATAGGCGAAAAAAGAGTAAAGGCAATTTTTTCCCACCAGATAATTCCTGTATTAGAAATAGACTATTAATTTGATATTTAAAGAAGAGTGCCAAGGATAAACATTGTGCCTAACTCCGTATGGAACTTCATCTCATGCCATATGTATATTTTTTGAAATGTCTGATACAGTATGTTGATTAGGGAGATTTAAACACTCTGAGAAACAACATTCTCCGTAAACAATACCCTAATTTATAAATATTGGGCATCCAAGGAGTTCTCTGAGATTTTAACACGGGAATTAATTTCTTAAGGATAAGCTGCTACAGGCACACAGCCCTGGTTTTCAGCAAAAATTTTTGATTTTTTCCTCCACTGGTTATAATTATTGTAATTTCCTGATGGACACATAGTGCAGTGTGTGTATATGTGTAGAGTTAGAGGCAGGATGGAGGGAATTAAAATAGAAAAATAAAGTCCACTTGATGCTTGTCCACCTGAAAGAAGCCCAGTTACATGTCTAAACTTTAAGACTCATCTCTTTAATTTTGCTCAACAGTTCTGGTGATGTCAGTGGAAATTCCAAATGTGAAATGAAAACAGAATAGAGCTTATTGTCATTTGAGAATATAACAAAATATAAACTAGCCATTTGTAAAGTATTTCTAATTGCAATCATCGTGGATCACATCATTCTTGATATATTCTCACATGCATGAAGGTAGAAGTCACCCAAACTGGTAAACAGAATTCAATGCAAAATAATGTAAATTTGTATTTTCAAGGTTTTAAAAGCGTTGGCTGTATACCTCTTCCTCACAAACGGCAGCCAAGAACTGTCAGATGATGCATGTTATCTCTGGTAATGATGTCACCAGTGTACTTTTTTTTATGTGCATATATTAATCATTTTGTTTATAAGGTGGATGTCCAGGAAAAAGAATAGGTCAAGTTGCCTCATTAAAAACAAGCCTAGAAGATAAAACAAAAGTACACAGCAGATATTAAACAGTTATTTAAAAAGATGTTACCAGTCATTAATAGGTTTAGGTGGTTTTATCTGATTGCTGTGCCAGGTAATACGTCTATGTCTGGAACTCTTGTAGCATAAAAAAAAAAAATGGAATGGGAGAGGTGAATCACTTATATATGTCTGTTTCCAGCCAAACTTAATCCAAAATCCAGAAACGAGGCAGATTTTGATCTTACTGTGACCTGACTGCAAATGCACATAAGCTGATTTCTTGGAAGTTCTTTTCAGTTTTCTTTTTGGTATGAAGCAGAGAAGGGTTGGATGAAAAAAAAAGAAAATACTGAACTACAATTTTGGACTCATTTCTTTTGCTTCAACTGTGTTTTGCTGTTCAGTGACACACTCTCTATTTCAGAAATTTTGTAAGCTCCCAATAATTTTTCTCTGAAGACCTGGCAAATATAGTGATGTCTGGTCTTCCAGGTGGGTTGTCCACACTGTCAAATTAAATGGCTTTAGGATGTGGAAATTTGTAGATAATGATGATCTAGACTGGAATATGGGAGAAGAAAGGACTTTGAAGATCAAATTCATTATGTTGCAACTGCAAGCAGCTGTGATGCTTAGTCTAGATGTCACTGCCCTTCCTTCCATACACCAAAAATGGAAGTGCTTGCAAAATACCAGAAAACACAAGATTGACAATATGCTCTGCTAAGCCAGTAGCAGCTTCCAAGTGGCACTGCCAGAGTCCTGCAAGCGGAGAGACACTGATGGCCCTGCCCAGAGTCTGGTGAAGCGTGAATCCCATTTAGCCTGAAAGAAAAGATAAAAATATAAACATAAAAATATCCTGGTTTCAGCCACAGCAGACCTGAAAGCTGATCTGGTGTTGGGTACATCACAAGCGAGATCCATTGATATGGCACTGGAGAGATTTCTAACCATCAATAGATGGTATAAGTCCTGACTAGGCAAACCTCAGTGAATCTATTAATACTTTTTACTAAATTTTTCAGTTGACAGTGTACCTGAGTATGAACAGATTTGGTGTTGCTGGCTCTGTCTGACAGCTCTATTCTGCATGCACCACATGCTGTAGCGGGATTAAAGTAGCTCATCACTGCATCTACTTGACATCAAGGCAATGATGGCCTCAATTAGTGAGTGAAGAAGGTAAATGCGAATTAATCTTTTCAAAGCATTTGCAATGAAACGATTTGCTCACAAGCATGGGCCCCAACTAAATCAATTTATTTTGTGAAACTGATATATACCATGATCCCTGACACCTGGGATTTGTGGTGAATTTTTAAAAAACATTACCTTTTTTTGGTGATTATTTCTGATCGGACAATATTCTGAGCAACCTGATATATTTTACCAGGCTTTGAGCAGGGCTTTCGACTAGATGACTTCTAGGGGTCCATTTTAATCTCAACACTTCTCTGACCCTGTGATTCTATTATTATGATTAATTGTGATAAATCATAATTACATATGTTGATAATTATTATTAAGGAGGTATATGCAAACATTTAGCATTCATGGGTGTACACATCAGTGTGTGTTCAGGTACAGATTTGTTGTGCACAGACCCCTGAAGAGATACTGGTCCCCTTCACTGGCATTCCTGAAATGCAAACAGGGATATTGCCATAAAAGTTTGGGTTATCAAAAGCGCTGATGTGGCTGGTGAGACAGACTTGGGGGCAGGAAATTGAAAGTTCTCTGTTTTCTGGCATTCTGGGAGGAACCTGCCTCTGCAGTTTGCAGGCTAAAAGAGACTGAGTGCCTTGCTGCTGAGACAGTGTCCCCCGTGTAAGGCAGTAGGCCAGCTTCTCCATCCTCATCGGGCGTGATTCCCTGCTTCCTCCTCAGTATGTGATGGTGATGGAAACAATGAGGCAATACATAAATACCAGAAGAATTTTTGTCCAAACATAAGTAAAAATTGACTTAATCTGTCTCCTGACTGTGTCTCATTAAAATGAAGCTGTATTGAAAATTCAAAATGTTTTGCAATGTCTAAATTTAATTACTATTTAGTGGGAATGAAACTATGTATGAAAAATGCACAATTTTCAGGGAAAGTCAGCTTTTGGATGGTGTGCTAAGGGCTGGGTGATTTTCAGCATTTACTCGGCGGAAAAAGAAATTCATTACAGAATGGAAAATAGAGCATATTTTAAGAATATGCAAAGATATACCACTAAGCAGAAAGATACACTGAACGCAATAATTATACTGAGCTTAGGTTTCTAGCCACAAGTGTTAACTTTCTTTAAAACACTGCAAAGGCTGCAAGATCCCTAAACCTCAGCATTCCTTTTCTGTTTAGCAAATCTCTGAGAAGTCTGTTGTGCTCTTCATGCTTTTCTAATGCTTTGTCCTCATAGGAAATAACTGCTTCATCATTCCAACTGAGTTCAAAGAGTAAGTACAACCTGAAACAGAAGAAACTATAGAACATCAGCCCTTTGAAAAAACGGGGAACTTCTCTATCAACATGTAAGGATATTTTGTGTGTGCCACGAACAGGCATCAAGAGTTTTGATGTGACATATTTTGATAATTTATGTCAGAATTTTGCATCCCACATACCCAAGCTTCCAAATGTTCACTCCTCACTTTTCCTCAGATGACTTTTGCCTTCAAAGTATCCACTGCTGAAGAAAGATCTCGTGGCTCAGGACCATGTGGGGAGCCTTGCAGCTGGATTCAAATAAGTCACTTTACCAGTTGTCTTCTTAATCTGCCAGCCAGTAGAGTACCTTTCTGTTTCAGTTTTAATATGAGGAAGCAAATCTGCCACTTTAAATAATTTAAATAAAAGTAAAATAGATGCAATCTGGAAGAACGCAAGTCAAAAATGGGCATGTACATTGCATCTGCATTTCAAGAAGAGCATATGATTTTTAAATCTAGAAGTCCTCTAATCTCAGAATCCTTTGATGAAGACTTCAAATTAATCTGAGAAAAAAAAAATATTTAAAATAATTTGAGAAATCCTCTTCTCTGGAATATTTTTGTATTTTCTGTCATTAATTAGAGCAAACTCAAACTATAGCATTAATCAACCTGAATTTCCAGAATTATTTTGTCATCTTTTTATATTTCTTTTAGTTTTTTGTAGTTCCTAATCACTGGACAGTTAAGCATTGAAATGTTCCTTTGCAAATGTAGTTCACCATATATCAGGTCCATTTGTAATAACTGCTCATACTGGGACAATGATGCGGTTGTGATCATGCAATCTACATTCAGATCTCAGCCCTGAGAACCTGGCTCCCAGGACAAAATTCAGTGCTTCTATTGTTCCTTTAGTGGTTTGTTCTATTCTGCTTCTACTGATTCTTGAAGTTCAATGATCACAACATTATATCCTCTCCTTGGAGGACATTAAACCAAGAGCAAAAAAAGTGCAAGTCTGTATGATCGGTCAGAAAAGATTTTGAATTTTCTTCACTTATTATTCAATAATTGATTCAGGATGCTATTTTACTGCTCCAGCTTGTATGCAAAAAAATAAAGAAAAGGCAGATGCACTGAAGTTGGTAGAAATATTAGAAATTGCTTTCATCTCAAGGATTAAATGAGTTAATAATTTTATGTTAAAGAATTCTCATTACTTTTGGGTTGTGTGAACTCATTATCTAGGCTAGGTCAGGCCAACAGGTCTTGTAATTTTTATGATGTTTCATTAGGAAAGTACTTTTCAGGCACATTATGCATGATCAGTGGGCTATATTGTGTACAGTTGCCTTTGCTTTAAAAGATGTATTGCACTGAAGTATTTCTGTATAAAAACCACACACAAACAACATTACTGAACCACCTCCAGCTATGCCTGCAGGATACACTCACACAAGAACCATTGCCAGTCCAAAGAGACTCCTGGGCTTTCCAGAACTGCTGTGCCTTTTCAGTTCTCAGCTACAAAGAAGACGGACTCAGATTTCTGTCTTGGCCAAACAATGCCATGCAACACTATGTTAATCTGTTGCAGAAGATAGAACCAAATCTACCCTAAACAGAAAGTGAATTGATGGAACCAGAGTCACTCTGTATTTCCAATATGGGGCTTACATGGCTTTTCTCACTTTGATTTTGTTTGATAAAAATAGCTGTTACAGGCCTGGGGTTTAACAAACTAAATTGGAAAGATGTGGATAGGAATCACAAAATATATGTTTACAGTGACTAGAATAAAACTTTATTTTATAATAACTAGCTGCAAGGTGAATGTCTTAAAATATTTCCCCTTTTTTTTTCCTGTGTAAATAACACCTCTCAGATTTTTCTTAGCTCCCTGAACCTACTTTCCTAAAATCTTAGCCAGCTCATAAGTAACATAAACACAATTTATCCTGTTCTGACTCAAAGTGGGCACTGTACAGTGCTCTTTTAAATGCTCTAAACTTATCCAACTAAAAATAGGTTGAAACCAAAAAGAAATCCTTTACAAAGACACAGAAATTAAAAGAAAATAGCTTATTAGGCCTTGATCCAAACTATCCTAACAACTATGCATACTTTCATTGTGTCACTGAGCTTTGCATCCAGTCTTTAGGACTACGAACAGCAATGAACTGAAGCAAATCTTTACCTCTTGATACAGTTTCATTAATGCTTCCTCCTCTTGAAATTAAAATTAATATTAAAATTACTAAGCACTATAGTGCATGCTATTTTGCTCAATCAGAATCTCAGCATGAGACTTTTGTGTTAAGTTGAAGTGGTATGTTATCAGTACTTTGATATTTTAAAATGTTTTCTGGCACTGAATCTTTAAAAAATGAGTAATACTGAAGAATTATGGAACAAAAGACAACACTCAGAAAACTTGTTTCTAAAATTGCATTACAAACTAAACCATTAAATCTGTCATAAACTTGATTTAATCAAATTTATTCTTCAGTTTTTTGGGTTTTTTTCAGCATTGTGATAAGTTGTTAGAGTGCTATCTTTGCTTTTGAGAATTAGGTACATGTGGATTGCTAAAAAAGAAAACGGTCAGGGCCTTTCAGTTTTGGTGAGACAAGATTCAGATATCATGAAGCTTGTCAACAGAAATCGCTGAGCATGGCATGTTTTCCATGATTAGTGAGTTGTCCTGTCAGACATGCTGCCAGAGCACCTTCACCTGCTATGACACTCTGGTCAGTTATTTCCTTTGGTTTTAATCAAGGTTATTAAAACAAAGCAAACTTTGGATAACCTGCTTTGGATTATACACCAAGAAATGTAAAAGTAAAAGAGTTCTGGCCTAGCATATGTAGAGCATATCCTATTTTCCCCCTTTTTATACGCTGTCTCAGCTAGGAGAATATGGAACTTTAAGTTCCCTTGCAAGATGCCATACATATTTTAAAGAATGATGATTTTTTTTTAACTGACAGCTTCATGTATTAAAACAGCACACACATTATTCAAATCGCAGCATAAAAATAAATTCAAAAGCAAACTTCAAGGTCAACATACTAGCATTTCAGCAATCCTGTCTTAGTCATAACAATGACATAAAAAAGAGCAAGAGATCAGCCACGACAAAGGAAATATGAGTCAGTGGTTCCTAAGTTAATCAAAGATAAACAAAGATGACAATTAAAGAAACCAGATGCATAACTTTATTTTCCATATTACGAAAGTATCACAATCTTATAGTTGCTACAGAGACACTCAAATGCTGATAATCAGAGAGTTAAAAAGCCGAACATTGAGAATGGGAAATTTTAGTGCAAACACATTAAATTTTCTCTCTTGTTACCTTGGTCAGTCTGACAGCTCTTTTTGTCTCTTGTGGAATCTGAAACTCTAGAATAAATTAATAAATTTTATTTATTTTTGTCAAAGGAAGGCCATATAATGTATGAAGACAGTTTAAATCCAGATGACCTAAATCACGCTAGAATGCAAGTGGCATGCTGCTGGGATTTGTCCTCTGATGTCCTCTGATTTTCTATCCAGTTCCTGTTGTTTGTTAGTGCCTAAATTTCGTTCTTCCAGAAGTCAAAAACTGACCCACATGTCTCTCACTCATGGTCTAAATGGGTGTCAGACGTCTCCGAATCACCTCAAAATCTGAAAAAGGCAAAACAGAAATAACAAAGGATGTGCCTAAGCATGCTTTAATTGTTGTTTTTCCGTTGAAAAGGAGGGAAGAGGGTCAGATAGGGAAAAAAAGGAGGGAACTATATTCTGGTTTAGACTTGTAACACAGAAGTTTTGCTTTTCAGACTTGACTTCAGCATGACTTCCCAGTAGCAATGAACAAACCTTTTTCAGCTTTTTTTTCACCTGCCTGTTGTTGCTCCTATTTCTCTTGCTGGTATTCAGCAGGTTTTTTAAAGTGCTTTGAATTGAACAAGATCTACAGAGCAGCTAAATATAAAAGTGTAATATTTAGCCTAAAGCGCAGACTAATTACAACCAACTACTTAAGTTTTAAAAGTTATTGAAAAGTTATTTGAAATTAGACCATATGGAAGTAAGTTTTACATTTGACATCTATTATAAAAGGATTTGAAAGGTTTTTCCTGCTAAGGGGAATAGGTGCCAGTTAGAACTAAGTTATTTTGTTACTGTGTAGTGAATTTAAAGTAAGAATTGCCCACTTTCTCAGAAGCAGAAAACACCATGAATAATACTTTCAATAGAAAATCAGAAATCCAATAACGATGTGGAAACATGGTTTTGAATAAGCCTTTGTGAGATGACAGGAAGGAAATATTTCACTCTTTTGAAGTGAGATGTTGGCTTGCTTGAGAATGATACGGAACACTAAAACCCCCTAAAATATATCCACACAGCTCCTGGATCTGCTGTATTACAGAAAATATTTTTATTAGCACTCATCACACAAAATATACCTTATCCTGTCAGGAAATTAAACCAAATTATGTGATAGAGCTTTTTATTTTTACATTGGCACAAGTTCTGCATGAAGTCTGATTCATTTTGAGTGTAGCAACTTGCAAACATATGGCCCTTTCACCAAAGTAGACACAAGGATGTTTTTAGAACCTTAATATTCTAAAAGCAAGGAGAATATTCTTTGGAATATATATATATAGCAGAAAATCCAACATTGCTGCTTCCTACAGTTCTGTCAAGCAAGATGATATTCTTGCCAAAGCAACACCAATGCTTTTATAAACACCACCCCAGAATTATCTCTGATTAACACAAATGTGTTTATTTGTGTCCTGGTGAACTACCCAGTTCAGGTTGGAAGTAAGAAGCATTCACCGTCATGTGGATGGAAGGACCCTGATTCTACCAGCTCTGCTCTTTTGAAGCTTTGCTCTCTCTTTAGGCTGTAGCACTGGCTTGTGCCTTTCTTTGACCCTCTCTGTTAATCTAGCCTGCTCCCTAGTCCTGAAATCCTCATAAAACATTTACTTATGTCCTAAAAATGCTCTGTATGAGAGAAACCTGCAGCAAAGACCCTGCGATCCACTGCCAAGATTCTGCAAGGAGTTAAGAGCTGACTGTGAGGACTTGTCTGCTTCCAGAGCCAGGAGCAAAATCTTTGCCACAGGAAATAAGAAAATGCATCAACAGCCTAAATTATCTTCTTAAAGAAGTGCTTTGCCATAGGGAGGTAATTTATCTTCCAACAGAAGTGCCTTGCCATGGGGAGGTACACTGAATGCCAGACACTGTCACACCAAAATCTGAAGCAATTTCACTATTGGTCTTTCAATAAGCAATAATTATATATTCAATCTTTTGTTCAGAGACCTATTTCAGGAGTCCCTCTTAAGGACTTACAGAAAAGTGGAACCTGGAGTGTTGGCTGATTGCAACCACAAGTATTAAGGGAAAAAGGTAGCACGATGCCAGAGAAACAGTCTGTCAGGGCACCTGAAGGCTTCTTCTGGGTCTGCCCACAACCCCTGGCCATGGCACCAGACCCTCTTGGCACCCTGGTCTGCCAGCCTCTGTCTCAGTGATGCCCCAGCAATGCCAGCCTCCAGCTCCATCTCCATTCCTGGAGGCAGATGATCTCCTGGATGGACCCCCTCCTCCCACAGGGTGTCCTGCAGCTGGTCTCCATCCCTGCCTCTGGCTCCTGCTGCTTTTTGTCCTGTGTGGAGCCTGGCCCTGGTTCACTTCTTGGTGTGCCTGGCATGGCTGTAGACGGGCATGGCCAAAGGTTCAGCCAAGTCTGCAAACAACAGCCTTCTTTCCTTAAAGTCATTGTTGCAATGGGTGTATTTCAGGACACTCTTTGTGTTTGTATATTAAGTGGAGGAAGCTTGGACAACATTTCCTGAAATCATAAGGTGATGTAAAATTAGTCAAGGCAACTCACAGTAAAAATCTCTGTAGTTAATAATAACTTATATTGCTTATTGGTGCAAGCAAGAAGGATTTCTTTCAGAGGGTGAAGGAGAAATTCAACAAAAACTGATTGATAGTTTAATTAATCTGCCTTCTAGATAGCCTTTTGACTCAGATCAACAAATTTGGTAGCCAAAATGAAAAATGTATATTTTAGACTGTTTTTCTGCATAGTAGTATAGATAGAAACTGAAGAACTGGAGTACAGAGGGAGGTAAATGTTAGTAGTAAAGAAAAAAATTGGTGTGGAATTAAGTAATGAGTGGGTGAGGTTGGCACAAGCTTTATTAAAAGTTTTTCGAAATTGCTTCATAGCAGGAAAAAATTATATAGCATTAAATGCATTGATCATACCAATATAATACAAACTGTTATTACTGTACCACAGAAGAAAAAGGAATAGACCAGGGAAGAGAAGAAGGGGCATAGAGTAATAAATGAATTTAGTGCTACAAATTAAAAACTCCGGTAAAGAAAACTAACCAAGAATGCAGCCTGAGGAAGATGAGTGGGATGGAAATAACGAGCTAAATAACTAAGAAATTTGATGCTCAAGAAAATGCAGCAAAAGCAGTACTAAAGAAAGTAACAAGCTGGTAGAAATATTAGTCATAAAGGTACTAAGACGACAACTTGCTTATTATGTGTGTCACAACTCAGGCTTTGGTTGAAACAGAGAATGTGGGTGTTGACTGAAAATTCAGTAAAGTCAATGGAAATATTCCTTGTGAGTAATAAAGACTTTTGGGACAGGACTTCAGGTATTGGGCTATGCCCAGATATCAAAAAATGTCTTATTAGGTAAAACGGTTCAAGAACTAAAGCAAACGGAAGAGAACTAATTGCTCTTCTCTAATTACAGATTAGAGAGCCTTGAGCAGTACTGCAATTATTTGATGTTCTAGTGACAAAACCTGATGTGTAAGGACATGTTCTAGTTAGAGATCAGATTGCATGTTTTCAACCAAAAATGTTGTTTCCATTTAGAAGTGGGAAAGGATGATTACTGCTAAAGTAGAGGCCATCAGTATTAAGTGTTGTGTAAACCAAGACTAGTGCAAATATGAATTCATATATTCATATATAATTATACGCATTGAGAAGCAGGTTTCCAGGGCATAGATTTTTTTCTTTCAATCCAAATAGTTTTTCTTTAAAATAATAAACAGAAAAGTGATTCTATGATTCTCCATTATAGTTCACATGGGCATTTGAAGTTTGCTAAATTCTGCACTTTTCTACTCTTATTGCCTGGTTAATAGTATTTTTGATTTAACATTGTTTTTTCCAAATATGAATATTATTTCTGAGTTCTCTTGTTTTTCCCTCTGAAAAAGATTTGAATGTTATAGGTTTGTTAAGTAAAACACCATGCTAATGCACATATAAATTAGTTTATTTGTTATTTTGTAGTTCTTTTGGCTTCTTTTAAGGTTCTAGGTTATACTGAAATCACCCCTAGTAAATATTTGGATGCCAGTAGTTTATTTATATGCCATTTCAAGTGGTCAGAGTTTTATCACAAGTCTCAAAATCTATTATATGAGAGTCTACTGCTGAGAAAAGTCACTACATGGAAAAACTGAAGTTTCAACGTCTTATGAATGTGGAAGATATCTTGAGCTCATGACCTGACATCTTCTTCCTAAGAAACAAGCTAATAAGTTAAATAGTTCACCAGTTTCTTTTAAAAAAATTTGAGCACACATTTTAACACATCTGACCATATGGTATGATTCTGGTTTTCCTTGTCAAGTGACCTCAATCCTGCAGATAAAAATATTAGAAAATTGCCAGTGAATATAACTTATTCACTGATTTTCTGAATTCATCTTCCAAGAAAGATAACTAAAGTATAGTGAAGCAAAAGTTATCCTGAATCTATGGCTTATTGTTGTAACTACCTAGCTTTATGAAAACTACACATAAAAACCTTTCGGGGAGTACAAGCCTACAGATTCTTTTTCTAAAAATGGAAAATATTGTCTTTCATTAGCAATATAACATTAGAAATAAGCTGGGAAAGGTACTCCTTCTCTCTTTCGCATGCTTCTTTTTCTCTTGATGCTTTTGCCCTCAAGATCTTTATTCTGCCTGAGTCTCTAATACCACTTTTGCGAGGTCCGTATGATCACGAGTTGATGAACATTGCCAGTTTTCTTTGACTCTGATGCCATGTGGAATGATTAATATACAATTTTTCTTAAAGTCTTACAAGCTGTTTTCTTCTAAGGGAGAATAGCTGAAGTAAGAGGTTTATCTTTATACTTTGTACTGTTTGTGAACTTTTGTTCTCATATGTTTTATCGCGTTCTCTGCCCTGATAGAACTTTCAATGGCCACCCTGCTGGGAACACAGGTAACTCATTGTCTCCTCTACTACAAAATTAACTGGACTTCTTATTCCTTTCTTTTTTTCTTTTCCACTAACTGTCCTTTTAATATGAAAGTTGCAGCCATTAAATCCTTGTGCTGAGGGCAATTCTTTTTTATCTTCAGTTTTCTTGCAGTCTAGTAGAACTGTTCCCAGACTCCTGAGAAGTTCAAGGTTTCACAGATATTCCCAGTAACTTGTATCACAGCAGGCAGCAACATGTTGCTCATGAACACTGATATAGCCATTCATTCCTTCTGACTGGCCACAATGGAAAATTACATTATTTCATCTTTTATATCTGCAAACACTTGAAGAAATGTATGTTGAAAACTGCTCATGAGAAACACCTTGAAATGTAAACCCACCAGGAATTCTGAGCCAGAGAAAAACCTAACAATCCAATAAGTAGTGTTTCCTACTTTAGAGTGTTACTAAAATATATTTTATTTATTGTGTAGCTTTATTCAGAGCCCTGTCTTTTGAAGAGCACTTTAGCAATAAAATTTACAAAGATAATTTGCTAGCACATTCCTTACTTAGAACAAGTTCTTCCAAGCAACTCTTAAGCAATTCATTACTGGACAGACAAGCAGATGTTCTGAACTCAGATACCATAATCATCAGTCCTCATTCTCTAGTTTGTGGAATGTCTATGCCTCATCTTCTGTGTCAGCTCAGGTTTTAGAGCTGCTGTATCAGTGGACTTGCTTGTTAGATTTTACTTAACAGCTTCTACCAATGAGCCTTTATCAAGCAAGAGTTTGTTTCCTGTACAGGTAGGTTTAATTTGTAGCACAGGCCAGGATGTATTAACCTCCCTGAAGGGGTAGGAGGACATGAAAAACTGACCACTGAAACAAGAAAACTTACAGGTCTTCCTGTAAGGGAGACGAATCTGGACAAAAGGAAAGAAGCGCATGTGGGTAGACTTTAGTTGTGTATGAGCGTGGAGAGTAACAATGGGAGACGGATAATGGGAAAGTCTGAAGGTGATTAGAGAGTAGGGTAGATTATAGATTATGGATCAGACTGGGATATGGGCAGGAGGGTAGAGAGGGAGCTGTGAGAACTGCATGTGGCACAACTGATGAGAAATAGACTGATGGGATATAGTGATAAAAATGGGTACCCTCATATTCTTGGCCCAAACCATGCTTGATCTAAACATGTGGTTGAACTAAGCTGTGCTGGACACTTAGGAAAAGGGTGCAGGTGACCTTAGATGGCAGGAAGGAAGGCAAGTTCAGTGCAGGATATGGGCTCTGCTACTGAGGTGAATCCACACCCCTGCAATGGCACAGGCTGTGGTGTCTTGGATGGCCACCTTCAGTCCTGCACACCTTGCACTTCCACTGAGAATCTAAGGGTTATGACACAGCCTTTCATCACACACATTCAACTCACAGCCTCCCTTTTCTGTCCCAACTCATTCTGTGCATAACCCATTTGTCAGGCCAACAACCCAGCCTGCAGCTCTTCATCTCTTTGGTACTTCTCCCTTCCAACTCTCTTCCTCCCATTCTGACCCCACTAGTTCTACACCATGGATAGGCTGGGAGCATCAGTCTTTTAATATCAGGGGCACTCAGAGTTTCTGAGTGCATAATTCTTAGGAATGAATAGTGGAATTAGAGCTGATTTGTGGCTGGTCTGTCAGTGTTCATCAAAAACCATGAAATATCAGCTATACAGAAGACACTGACTGCGACCCTGTAAATCAGATTCAATTATATCCTCAGAGTTTGCATGAATTGTTAATATTTGAAAGCAACATAAAATAGAGAGGAAGAAACTGTTCCAGAACATGTTCAGACCAATGATAGAAACATTTTCTGTGCGTTTCTTATATGTTGTGAGAAACTGGCTTGTAGATCAACCCTCATTATAAAAAGGAGTTGCCATGTTTTGTTATCTTCCATAAAGAGAGGTGTACAACATCATTCATTCTATGATTAGTTAAATTTCAGATTTACATTTTGGTTTGCTCATGCAGTTTCCAGCCTTTCAGATTATTGCCTGTCACTCTTCATTTCAACATAACTCTGTGGAGCTTGAAAATTGGATTGCTACACGTTGCCTGTGACACTCATTAGCCTTCTCAGAGCACTTGGCCCAGTGTCTGTGCATCCTGTAGCTGTGAATCAAACACAGGTCACTGGACTCAGTGTTCATCTGCTGTGACCTGCTTCAGAATAGCTGTGTTGAAATAAACCACTTGGTGATTTTTCTTATCGTATGGAAAGAGGAGACAGAGACAGAACAAATAACTTCATGTTTACTTTTCATCAGTAAATGCCAGTTGGTATGACTTGGTCATGTTAAAAGGCAAAAGGCAAAAAGTTTACAGCAAATCTTGGTTGCTTGACTGTGGATATCTGGTAGAAAGTAGTGGGGAATAATGTGTGGCATAAAGGGTCCTGAAATGTTATATGAAGATTGTTTTAAATCATGAACATTTAAAAAAAACTAAAAAAGAACACTGGCTACATTATTTTCACACCTTATGAATGAGTGTACTAGAAAAATAGAGAATTAGCTGGCTCAATCACTCTGAGTAAGTACTCCTAGCTTCCAAAGGTAATGTATACTATTTTCCTGGATAACTGCCACATGTTCTCACATAATTTTTTTTAAACTACGGTATTTCTTTAAATGTCAAGATGGGCTGTGCTGTATTATGAGAGTTTATTGAATTTTTAGGATTTAAGTTCATATAACATGGTTAATAATCAAAGTTGAAATGAAATATTAAGAAAAAAGTTTTAGTGAACAGAGCATATTTCAGCCTATCAGTGACAAAGGTAATACATGGACAAAGCATAGCAAAAACTAGACATAGACCATCAGGTGAAATGAAACCTAGAACTCTTTCCTGCAGATAGTTAATTTACTGGACTATACTCTCTAAGGGTTGCCAAAATACCTATGTAGGATCCTGGAGAGGACAGGTTAATACTAATTGTGAAATCTGGGGTGGCTCAGGTTATTTGGAACCTGGTGCAATTGGAATTTCATCCACAGACTGTATAGGCAGCTGATCATTTCAAGAAACTTCCCACCACCCTCCCTCAACAAATGAAGAATAAAAAACCCAAAGCTGCACTGGATGATGGTGTTTCAGTTACTTGTCCCAGGTAAAGCCATTGCTGCTTTCAGCTCAGTCAGATTTACATACACAACATACAGTTCGAGTACGGCACGGTGCTAATGCAGTCTTTTTCAGCACATGGCCATTATTATATAACTAGGGAAAAGTTTCCTACTTTTTAAAGTTGTGGTAGAACAGTTCCTGAGAACTAGAAAAAAGTATAAAAACTGTAGCCTGCTTTTTCTGTTGTTGTTGTACATGTCTGTTTTTCACAGAATCAGAAACACTGATCGTTGTATCAGGGATCAAATTAAACTGAAGATTTCTGAGTTTTCTGAATCTCAGTGTGAGAGTTGAGACTATAATAACAGTTTCCCTCTTTCTCAAAACAAAAGATAAGAATTTATCATCTTCATTTTATTATCTACACATAGGTCTCCTGGCTCATTCTCTGACAAAATATGTTATATTTTCATATGCAACATGGAAGCACATTCATTATTGCGGTATTTAATGATGGTAAAATATAATATATAATTTGAAAGAGGGACAATATTGAACCAAAATCTTTTTCTTCTGGAAGATAGTTGCCAAATTAAAACATTTTATAATGTGAATGTGAAGAACACTATGCTTACATCAGTTGGAGAGGTGTATTCTTATACTACGATAGCTGACATAATAGGAGACTGTACAAGAAAATGTACTGGGAGAAAATGTAGTTTAAATTGTTTTAAAAAAATATGCTGGCAGCCTTAGGATGTTGACCTTAGAAATGAGAATGCAAAGGCGTTATGGGTATAGATAAAGCTGGCTGTTACGCGTAAAGAAAGTTGAATTATCCCAGTGTCAGATTCCCCGACATGCTAAAACTGTTTCAGTAGAAGGAGAAAAAAGAAAGCAAACCACACGGAAATTATGCTTCTTTGTGGAATAAAGAACTCTATGTACTCTTGCTTGTATCTGCTATTTCACACTATTAAAAAAAAAAAGAAACTAAGTTAACTAATGGAATGTCATGAGGAGACTAACAACACAGTATTTTTCTAGATGAATAAACTGAGACAAAGCATAATTAAATGACTCATCACAGACTGTGCTAGAAAAGATTTGATTTAATGGAATCTCCATCTACACATTTTATTTAATGAAAGTGTGAACGGATAAAAAATTGAATAATGCTTAATTTAATGCAAATAAATTTGTCTCAGTTGTCCATACAGGTGAATCTCTAATTACAATTTTCTTCTCATCAATATTTATGCTGTACTGAAAGATTAATTCAACCTTTTTTCAATCAGTATCATTGATCATAGACTGTAAATTCAGGGTATCACTTGTAAGCTTCTTTCCAGCTTCTGTACTTCTTTTGGGTCGGACGTTTTACTAAAGACATGGGGCTATCATGGTTATATACAATTTATTACTTAAAATACCAAACAAGGCATCAGTCTCAGAGTCCGTGGAGCTTAGTAACAAATCGCCATAATGGAAGATAGTCACGAGTTTCAAGGTTACCTGGCAATTTATAACTTTCTGGTCCAATAAGCAATTAACACCAAACTTTGTTTTGACTATATAACCTATCACCTTCGGTAAATTTTACTGCAATGCATCTATTTTCTACCAATTATCTGCTAAGTCACGTACATCCATATACTTCTATTATAACATCTAAATTCTTAACCTATAAAATCACATTACTATACTTAAAACCCTCCACCAAATCACTCAATGTATTTTCTTATTTATGGTTATAGGAGTATAGGTTCATGATTCTCTTGTTTGGAATCTATATATCTTGTCATCACATCAACCTGAGTTTTCTCCAAGGCTGTAAATCAAATCCATCATTGCCTGTGGAAGTTTAACACCTCGGTTTCCTACAATAGACACCAGCTGTCTTCACTGAAATTACATCAAAAATTATTTTGATTTTAAAATTACTTAGCTGTGTATTGCTTCTGAGGGGTTGCTATATGATCATGAGAGTTCTCACACCAGTAGAGTTCGCTTCTTGTTAATTATGGGGCTTGTCTATGTAGCTCTGAGCTCCAATTCATGAGGGCTTGAGGAAGCCTTCTTATAAGCTCCGCAAGTTGGAAATATGGTACCTGTAGCTCATATTGATCTTTGTGAGCAGTCTTAAAAATAGATTGTAACTAAAAAGTGTAACGCCATGGTTTTTGCTCTCTGAAATGGGAAAAGCAAATGTGTTCTAACAGGTCAGGTTTACAGTTTGTTTTTCTCAGCATTTTCCCCGGAAATGGGGCCAAGTTACATCTTTGAGCTTCAGAAGTGGATAAACTGCCATTTAGCTAGTTCTCTTACTCTAGAATTCCTTTTCCTAGTATCTAGCCTGAAACATCTCTTTTGAATGTTAAGCACATAGATTCTTCTTGTGCCCATGACTGACATGAGGAGAGGTGGTGCCCCTGCTTTGGCAGAAACTTTGCAAGGCACTCATTTTGTTCTCTGCCCCTTAACCCTGATCCTTTGATTCTTCAATTGTCCTAAATAAGCCATATTTACTGTGGATTCCTGCTGCTCTTGTCTGGGTTGTTGTTGCTTGATTAGGGTGCAGTGCTCAGGCTTGGTTTCATGTTCTCTGCAGAGAACCCCGGGAAGGGCATTGCAGATGTTGGGTGTAACAGTCATCCTTCACCTGTCCTGCAGGCTCCATTAATTCTTTTCAGATCTAGATAATGACAATTGTTTTTCTCCAAAACACCTTGCCACTGTGAGTCGTTATCCAGTTTTCAAGCTGTAATAATCCCTCTGCCCTCTCGTGGCCAGGTGGGATGTGTGTAGGTTTATCACCTACTTGCCTTGGTACTAGTTTAAAGCGTTTCTCAAAACCCAGCAAGTCATTTTACAGGATTTTTAGATTTCTTGGTGAAGAAGTAGAGCTGTGACAATGTTGAAGGAAACCTTCACTTGGATAGAAGTTCAGACAGAATTATTAGCAGCTAGGGTGGTGCAAGGCCTTCTCTTGAGCTGTCAAAATTCACTGCTGATTGAAGCCAGTGTGAATAAATGGACTGTGCTTTAGATTTTATTAGCTGACCAGTTTACTACTCAAATCCCTGTTAGGTGCTCTGTGAATAGTTAAAGAACAGGCCTAGAATGTTCTGTAGATAGTGTGTTAGTGTCACTGGGATTGTCTGCTTATCACTACTTAGGGAAATCAGCATTTTAAAGAAAAAAGCATTGAAATTCAGAATGTGCTAAAATCCAAACTTAGAGAAAGCCTAGTAGTCATTAGAAAAAACTTTTTTCACTGTTCGCTTTCTGCCATTACAAAGTAGTGTGGGCTCAGTTGTAAGAGTTGCAGAACCTTTCATATAGTTTTCAACTAAAGGTTAGATGTTTTTTGCCATTAATAACATTTTCCTAAGTTCTTTATTTTAAATTACTGGCTCTTGAAATTACTACTGAAAGGCCCAGCTTGCTGCTAGGACACCAGGTTGTCAAACATGATTGCTTCAAATAGGATTATTTTTCACTCTATAAAGATTAATTTGAGCTCCTCAGAGCTTTAGTTTCTTGGAGGGAAAAGGAAACAATTCTTCATTGATACTCATAATATCTCCCAGGCATAAGGAAAAATGTGGTATTGGGCAGATCTTAAACAGAAATTGCTGAGCTTAAGTGGTGTGTGGGCTGGAAAAAGAAAGAAGATGGGTGCAGTGTCACTCATTTATTTTTTTCTGTACGACTGTTCTGCAGCAGCCAGTCCCAGGAGTGCAATACAGCAACACACAGCGAAGCTGATGATAAACTAAAACTTCTCTAGTATGTGGTCATACACAGCTCAGCTTAAACAGCTTTCTAGTGAGAAAATAATCTGAGTGGTTTTTATTTTAACTCCCCAAATAATTCCCTGTTACAGAATGGCTCTCCCTCATCTGTCCTGGGAAGCCATGTTCTGTGAAAGAGTCCATTGAGTTTTTTAGCCATTTTTACTCACTTTTCTTACAGAAAAATGTGTTTATTTGCAAGAAAGTAAATTCATAGGAAAAAATTCCAGCTGTGCATACTGACATATGCTCTTGTTTCCAAGTAAAACATAGAGTCGTGGGATATTTATTCGTTGTAGAACATAACATATAACTGAACTTGTCTGAGGTAAGTGAAAGATCTTTTTTTCCATAGGAAGTGATGACTATAGGAAGCATTTACTTATAAAACTAAAAATAAAATCATATTGCTTTCTCCCAGATGCAGATCTGACAGCAGTTTTCCAGATAGTGATATGAAGATCCAGTGTCAGTCATCTTCAGTTGCTTTTTTTTTTATGGGGACCTGTTCTAGTTTCTCATTATTTGACAAATTTCTATCATTTGTATTTCTCTGATGCCGAGAACAAGACAACTTTACAAATCCATAAAAAAGCAATACATGATGAGTACTCTTTGATGAGTACTCTGTTTTAGAAAAAGTATTCCTTAGCTAAAAGGAGGATGGAATTTTCAGAAGGAAGTGTTTTGGCTTGTATGTAACTTTTTTGTTTGAAACATAATCATTATAGATATATGTGCATGTTTACCTGACGCACAGGCACAGACCTATTTCTCCGCAATTCAATGAAAGTGTTACTTTTGACATCTGTGTCAGCAGGTATGTTTCTGCCACAGGCAAAACATAGTGCTGCCAAGTACTTGTCCCTTACTTCCATTATTAGATCCTGAAATACTTTTTTCCTGTTATCCTTGAAGACCTAACTGAAAGAGATTGAAATTGTCCTGGCTTGATTATTACAGAAAAAGAAATGAAAACAATGAACGTGGAGGAGATTTGAATTAACTTGTCAAACAGGCTGAGACTGTGATGCAGAAGAAGAGACACGGACAGAGATGTGGGGTGAAACTGGGAAACACATTGGGTTTTCTAGCTGGGAGAAGGTTAAGTAATTTGGGCAAAATAACAACTATCTGAAAAATGTAATTCAACAAGGACATGGGCAGATACACAGGCTAGAGGGATGGGAACACTGAGACTGGTTCAGAAAGCAAATGGGCACCAAGAACCATGAAGCAAAATGGAAAAAAAAGATCTGAAGAGGTGCTGTGATTCTTACAGCAGACAAATCAGGTGTGGTTTGGGATATAAAATGGAGTCAAGCAGACAGCATGGAAAGAGTGAGAGAGGAAAATGGACATGGGAGTGAGTAGGAAAGGGATGTAAGTGGGACTAAAATTGAAATAAGGTAAGGTGCTGCAGAGGAGTTTATGGATCTAACAAGTGAAGAGCTGCAAATTATTAGCTGGATCTCTGTCACAATTCTGTGTTCTACGTTTCTGTTCTTCTAAAAGAGACCTTCTTTCAGTATTATCTTTTTGATCTGTGACCTTGGGTATCCATTGATCGCAGCAACGTCCAGTTGGGGTGTTTCCTTTTTTTTTCGTAGTTTCTTCCTGCTCCAGGTATATTGCCCCATTCAGCTACAGTTGGGCCATTCCATGCTATCCAGACATCTATGGAAACCCACCACTTCATTTTATCTCGGTGCTGTTGTTGGGATGGATTTAAAGTCTGATCCCATGATCTCTTAGCAGTAACTGTCCATTCCTTGTCCTCCTGGCCACTTTTTCCCAGTTTTCCTGCCAGCTTATTTCTAACATAGCTCTTGGTTGTGCAGCACAACAAACAATTATGTCTGCACAAAGTAGTGGTGGTGGGTAAGGAGAACCATGTGGGGGCAGATGACTGGCAGGCAGAAATGCTTCAATTAGCACTGCTGTTTATACAGTCTCACTCCAGCAGAAGTCCCATGGTATACCAGCGTACAGATACCAAAGCAGATAAAATGTTCCTAAATATGCTACATATTCCCAGAACATACTCCCATTGATTTCAGTGGGGGTCGACAAAATGCTTTTCCCCATGGGGAGTGTGGACCTGCAGATCAAGCATTTTGGATGTTTCACTGTGCTCTGGTACCAATAAATAGATTTAAAAGGCATTGTCAAAATGCTTTATCACATCTAATATTGTGATGCACAGAATGACAGCCTATTAAGGTTGGCATTAATTCTGTTAATGCAGGTGGTGAATGGGTTTAACGACTCTGCTCAACTTCAGTGCCAACAATGCACGTGCTGATACAATGCCAAGGGATGGATCTTTTCATGTGTATCTATGCACACACATCAAGCTCCTATGCAGAGAAGTTTGTTTATGAAGATGGTGTACAAATGGCATGTGTTTTTCCAGACTGAGAAACAGCTTATGACTCCAGTTCCTTTAATTTAATCTGAAATTATGAAGGTTGGCATTGTTTTCCTTGAATTAATGGGTAACTAATCAATTCCTTCAGCTGGTTGTAATTATATTTCACTTAGACATACTACTTTGTTACAAGAAATCTGAACTGAGCTGAACTCTTGCTCTTTTAAATATGACAACTTGTTATTGAAAGGAAAGATCTGTTTTTTATCTTTATGTTGAACTATTTGAGTTGATTTTTCAAGTAGATCAAAATAGAATTTAAAATCTAAATTTGGAATCCTATGTCCCCTAAGCATATGGTACTAGTGAAAAAAAGTATAAACAAATTAACAATGCTTGAAAAAAAAAAAAACCAGAAGAAAAAACTGTGGTTATTTTCCTCTGCTTAGCACTTCTAAGGATGCACCTGGAGTACTTTTTCATTTTGAGGCTTCCAAGTTAGACACTGGTAGAAATGGTTAGGAGTCTGCAGTACATCCGTGAGCAACTGGACTCGCTTTGACTAATCAGAGAGGCTGTGGGGTTTCCATCCATGCAGGCTTTCAGATCTTCACTGAACATTGTTCTGTTCAACAAGGTCTATCTGTTAAAACATCCCTGCTTTGAAGAGGGGTTGCCCTGGGGATCCTTTCCAAACTTATCCTATGATGATATAATGGAACAATACTGTTAGGCATAGTTACATCAGCCTATCTCCCATTTATTGCCTATACAATTTTTTTATTTGCCTTTAATTATTCAACAGAGGTCCCATTGCCACTTACAAGAATAAATGAGATGCAGATAGTAAATGTTCTTGACTGAGCAGTAAACATTGCTTCCTTAAGCCTCCTCTTTATCACCTCAGCTTTACAGCCATGGGAGATTTAAAGACAAAGTATCTTATTTTAACACCTCACTTCTACGCTTTTCTATCTGTATTGTCCTACATACTGAAGGTAGTAACCTGAGTTTTGATAAAACATATTTTAAAGCTGTTCAGTTTTTGCATTAACTTTTAAGAGGTAAAAAATCCATTAGTCCTATCTTTTGTGTCTTCTCATGATTAGTCATCCTTTCTGCTAAGAATATGAATATGATTTTTAATTGGAAGGTTTTGGCTTGTACTATACAAATAGCAGGGTTTCCATGGCAGCGGGCTGCAGGGTGCTTTGGGTGGGAAGTGACGTAAGCTGCTCACATCCAGCCACAGCAACAACCAACACATGCAGGTACTCCGTCATACCCCCAGACTGCAATTAGCTGGGAGGGGTGTGCTGAATCATGGCTCAGACACATTCAAGGTAATACGTAAAGAGAATATGTTTGGAGACAAGATGCTCTTAGGAGGACACGTGGAGTAGATGCTTTGGAGATGCATGGAAAGGCATGCTGTAACGGAGAGATGTGTAGCAGCAGGTGTGCTTGTTGGAGAAGGCTTTGGTGTTTATTTACATGTTTGTTTAGCCGTTTGCATTTTGTTTTTCCCAGTACACAAATCAGTGATTAAAAGTCTGTGTTAGCTGCCAACAAAAGAAGTAAAAATTCCCCAAGCTGAGACTCTTTTGCCTATGTTTACCTTCTAGCAGCTGACCCTTGATATTCCCTTCTTTGTGAAACAAAGAATTCTTTAGCATGATATATTTTCTTTCCAGCAAAAGATGCCTAAGTTGCATACAAACTGACCACAAGTCTTTGAGGTGAATCTATAAATATATTAAACTATTGATGTCTCTGTCACTAGGTCAGCCCTTGAAATGATTAACTGGCCGTTCCCTACAGACTTTTCAGTTTCCAGTCTCTTTTTAAAAAGGTAGACAGAGCATTGCAATACTTGTCTATGCTGCTATGCAAGAAGACAAAATAAACTTTTCCCATACTGCTTCCATACTTACCTAACCCATCTTCAATAAATTTTGCAGGGATATCTAAAGAAGACCTTATGTTGAGCTCCTAATCCACTACAGTTCCTTCTTCATCTTTCACAGTTATGACTCCTGTCTGTCTCTGTCCTCTGTAGCGGCTGAGCATTTATTTTCCTGAAATTTTGTGCTTGTCTGCATTTTTTAAATCATTGCAGCTTCCAAAATGTTCCAAAACACTCCATATAACTGTCTCATTCTCATTTACAAACAAAACTTCTCCCTTCTTCCCTACCCCCCTCCTTGCTCCTTTCTTCCCCTGGTTACCAGTTTCCTTGTGACAACCAGTTGCCATAAAGAACCAGTGATAACAGTACAAGAGAATGCCAAAGTAGTCCTATCTTAGCAAAAATAAGAGCACTAAGAAATTACATATTAGTTAATCAAATTTGGCCTCATAAACAATGACTCAAGAAATTATACAGCTATCTCCATAAAAGATAAAGCAATGAGAATGTAAATAGCCAGAAGAAAAACACTAGCTGGTGTAGATTTGTCAAGGACGGTTCATGTCAAATAAATGTAATTTTCTTTTATGACTAAACCTAATTTTCTCCTTTGACAGGGTGAGTGACTAAATGGATAATGGGAAGGTACTTGTACAATGTGACATAGTCTGAGCTTAATAAGGCTTTCATGCTTTTCTGCGTGACATTCTCTTAACCTAAGAAAATATGATGCAGTTATAGACATCATGAGGTGAGCACAGATTTGGTTGAAAAATTTATCTCAGAAAACAATTATCATTGTCAATCCAAAAAAGATGAAGTCGTGTTTACAGAATAATGATATGGATGAGGAGAATAAAATTCAAGGTTTATAATGAAATATAACACCTTTTTAACAATGCCAGTGCAAATTTTTATCTTTACTGTGAGAACAGAAATATGGCTTAGGTAAAAGCAGTGCTTAAGACCAGATGTCATTCAATTTTCTCTTATTCACCAGATTTTATGAAATTCTTGGCTGGACTTGCCTCTAATCTATGGGAGTATCTGCAAATCAAAGAAAAAATCTCAAGGTAGGAAACTACAAATAAAATGTCACTGAATAAAAAATGTATGTGGAAGATGCATACTTGAGGGTTTTACTGTTTTGTGTGACTTACATTAAACCAAGAAGTTGAAAAAAATTACTCTTATGTTGTAATCATTAGTAGTTATTATCCTCATAATAATTTTTAATACACTAAACTCAGCATTTCTTGATTCTTATGGGGATTCTGGGACACTTGTTACAAGAAGGGAAGAAAAGATTATTGTTCTTCCCTAGAAAAAGAAGGGAGATATATTTAGGCAAAAGTAAGCAAAAGCATTCAGTCCTGATGGGAGGGGCAGACATCTGCACTTCATTAGAGGAGAAAACCCTCATAAGAAATGTTTACGTTGGGGAAGAGAACATTCTTTCTAAATAAACATTGCAACAAGATCTGTTCATATCCTGACCCTGGCTGCTGGGGCCACAAATGAAGGTCTACAAAGAGCCCATTTTGCAGTCACAGTGCTGCTTTCTTGTATTTTCTTATGAGTTGAAGGATCTTGAAGACATGGGTCCCAGGAGAGGATCTGAAATGAAATCCTTTTGCTGACCATAGCTATATAGTATTTCACAATGTTAAAATTTGCAGCCGACAAGGCAAAAATATTCTCCTCCCCCACCAAAAGCATCCCCTAGAAAGCCACCCCAAAATGACGTTAGCAAATTAGAGAGTTTTTCATAAAATTACAAGTAGGATGCCTGATCATTAAGAGAATTTCTTAAAGGTGATATCTTTACATGCATTTAATCTCACAGACTTTGAGGTGTTTAGCAGTTAAACATTCCAAAGCAGTTAGTGGTCTAGGACCATGCTGTGAGCATCTCACTGAGTGCTGACCATGTCATATTTGTGCTCTGAATGGGAGCCATATTGAGTTGCATTCAAATCAGAGACAGCTACTGAAAATCCCAGAGCTTGCACGAGTTAAGGGATAAAATTATTGAGCAAAGGCTGCCTAAAATGAAAGTGGTGACTCCAAACCAAAGTGTACTTTCTTCACATATAGTTTTGATTTCCTTCAACTCTCCCTTTGATCCTTGCAACCTTGTTTCACTGTTTTGCCGTGGTGTGATGGCAAAATGAGGAATGTTCTATGATAGTTCATCTGTTTCCACTTCATGGACAGCCACAAGTGTTTTGAGTGGCTAAGCATTTCCAGTTTGATTAGGAGTTTCTTTCTTGTTTTGGCTCTACTAACTCAGGTTTTGGGTTTAGATTTGATTTTTTTAAAATGTTCAGAGAGAGCATGGGAATTGTATTTATACAGGTATTAGCTGACACTAGTTGCTTATAGCCAGTGCTATTTTTACCAAATTTAGGTTGAGGGATACAGATATTATCAGAAATAATTGCTTTTAAAGAACAATATATATTTCGTTGCATATTTATATATTTATTTATATGGTATAGCAACACATAGGAATATAATAAAGTAGCTGCCTCAACATAGGAAGTGATACTAGAGATGCTTATAAATGTTAATACAGGAAAGAAGCTGGGAAAGTGTCTCATGGTCAGTGGAGATTAATTTAGTTTTCTAGGCTCCTTTCCATCATCTTGTCATGTCCACTGCTGGAGAGCAGTCATGAACAAACCAGCATGGATACTCTTACATTATTTTCTCTACATTTGCAAGATCTTTCTGAGCTGAGATGTACAACACAAGCAGACAAGACAGACAGACAGACAGACACACACACACACACAATTCTTCACTTCATGCTATCAGTGTGGGAGAAACATTTCTATGTCTTTAAACATTTTATTTCATCCAGATTCTTAATAGAGAAGTCAGGCTACTCTGGAATGGTCGTCACTCCTTCCACATGTCTCTTGTTTCAGTCCTGTTATAAGAAACACTTAATTTTCTTCTATCGTTGACTACATCTTTGAATGTCTGGAATGGAATAGAGTAGGATAGAACATTCCAGTTGGAAGGTACCCACAGGGCTCACCTAGTCCAACTGCTTGAGCAATTCAGGGCTCAGCCAAAGTTAAAGCATGTTATTATAAAATCAGAGAACCCTAGAATTTTTAAGGTTGGAGTAGACCTTTAAGATCATCAAGTCCAACCCAAATTATGGGCATTTTCCAAACGCCTCTTAAACATTGACAGGCATAGGGAATTGGTCACCTCTTAGAAAGTCTGTTTCAGTGTTTGACCACTCTCCATGTAAAGAAATGCTTCCTACTATCAAGTTTGAACCTTCCCCAATACAACTTTGAACCATTCTCACACATCAGTGGATACCAAGTAGAAGAGCTCAACACCTCTCTCTCCACTTCCTCTCTTCAGGAAGCCGTATAGATCAATGAGGTCACCCCTCAGCCTCTCTTTCTCTGTGGATTCTTCTTCAGGTTTTAAGATTTCCCTCTATTTCCTTCCTCTTCCCACCTCTGTGCCAACGAGTCCTAGACTTTATTTTTTTATCCCAACATAGGATCACTTGATTTGCAGGTTTCAGTGGATAACCTCTTTAGTGGCAGTTATCCTGCTACTTACTGTGTTTAACTGGCACTTGTCCTATACAGTGGATTACAAGGTGAAGCTTTTGTGGTCTGCAGTGCTAGCACTTGTTTCCTTATGAACCAATTTTTACCTTACGAACACCAGCATATAAAATTTTTAACTTGCTGCAGCCTCCAAACAGCCTATTTAAAAATGAACGTAGTTGTATGTTGACAATATAGTTGTATTCAATCCTTAGAGGAGAAAGAACTGTAAAAAACTGACTCTTTTAGACATTTTTTCATGCTAGATACATAGAGATTAACTGTGATCATGGGCATGCAGAGACTGCAGCAAGAGTTCTCAGTCAAATTCAGCTCACTGAAGTTCTACCCTAGGAAAAGAAAAAAAAAACACAGAAAAAAAAAAAGATCCAGAATCTGTGATTTTAGGCCACAGCTAGAGGTCTAGAAATATAAACAGCACTCTCTCTATATTCATCTATCTATAAATGTATATAGAGCAATAAACATAGGGCTGAACTCCTGGGAGTGGGACTAAAATGCTCTTATGGTCTCTTTTTTACTTTTCCAGCCTGTCCACATTACAGAGCTTGCGTTAATGTCTGTGGAAATCCTGTTCTCATGAGCTTTGTGAGATGACGTCCTGGGTGCTGTCTGTTTTCAGTGACTATTAATGAGCCTTCTCTTCTAGTGCATTTTAGAAAGTCACATTTTCTCCTCTGTGTTTTGTTTGCAGGAGCATCAAAGTGGAGTATTTTGTGTGATATTTTTGAAAAGTTGTTGAAGAAAAAGCAATTAATATCCTAAAGAAACAAGATGAAAAAAATGTACAAGCCAAAATTACAGAACACCTGCCTTTTTAAAAATGTTGGTAAAAGACAGAGTCAGCAGGGACTTTTCCCTATGAACCAGCATGGGGCAGTATTATCCATGCAAACTCAGACCACCTCTACTGGCAGATAAATCAGCACTAGGGTCTGTAAGGTTTAGACATAAACATCTGAACAGACTTGGAACCTCTTGTAAGTAACTGGCTTGGACAAATATAGCTACACAGAAAAGACAAAAATTGCCTTCAGCCACAGAATAAAATTGTTGTTTTGTGTCATACATTTTAGGAAGCAAAGAGTGTGTCATAATAGCTAGGCACAGGCATTCCCAGCTGTAAGGATGATTATGATGATGATTATGACAATGATGACAAAGATGATAATATTTTGTCCAGTAGCTGAGGATCAAGAAATAGTAGAACTGGTCCTGTTCAAGCTCGTACTAAAAAGGTAATGTAGAGAGTTGTGGGCTGACAGAGGCACTGGGTTTTACCCACTTAGTTTGTATGCATCTTTACAAACGAGATCTTTGTGAAAAAATGACCGAATTTTATAATAGTAGCAAAAGAAGTGTATAAGTGCAACTTTCAAAAGCTGTGATTTATCAGCAGCTTTATTAACTTCTTTTGCTTCTAATTGGTGTTAGGGATCTGTTTAAATATAGCTATTATTTATCTCTGAATTCAGGAAAGTTTCCTTATTTCATTGTTAAGAGATGGCAGCTGAAGTCTGAGTTTAGCCCAGTACTGATGCCATACTTGTAAGCTACCTTCCACAAAAACATTTTCCTGAAAAGCAGCCAAATACATTCTGCTTTAGAGTTCTATGGACATTAAGGCACTTGTTTTACACCCAGGCCATGATACTTACATGATCACAGCAAAAATGTTAGAAAATATTTTCCCTGAGCCTAGTTGTGCCTTTAGATGTAGCGGCTAGACAGTTGCTCATCTGTAGCACTCAGATGATCAATCTAACATGGTACTTAGGTGGAGTAAGACAGCATTTTGCAGTCACTGCTGATCACCAGAGTGACTGGAGGGAAGAGGAAGCCTCCAATGCTGGTGATGAGAGGGAGCTCCTGAACTCTCCTGTAGTCCTGTTAGAGGATAAAGGTAGAGCAGAGGTGATCCCTGACAAGAAACTGTAGAGCTTCATCTGTGAAAGCAGTTGAAAAACAGGTCTTCCATTTTGCTTTGTTTGAGTTCTGTCTGTAAAGAGATATTTGGCTTACAAAGATAACCATTTAAGACTTAGCAGCACAATATAAAAAGTAGAGGAAGAGGAGCTAAATTCTTTTGCTGCAGAATTCACTGGGGCTTAGGACTCCTTAGTATTTCAGCAATTGCTCTGAAGTCCATTAAGTAATTTGCAAGGGTTCAACAAACCAGTTGTTCTGGGTTTCAAGGGCACTTGATTACCTGGTTTTACCAAGGACATGAAGTTTTGGCAGTTTACCACAGTGTCACAGGTCTCCTGTATACCCATATCACTTCAGGAGTTACTGAGGGTGCATGTACATTTGTACTGGGGGACTTTGTCTTGGCAGGATGTCCGAAGGTTTGTTACCAAGTATCATTGTAATGATGAATAATGGGGCCTGAACCTGTTCCTGTTCAGCAGCTGCAGATACAGACTTGGATTCTGTTCTTACCTCCTCTCCACCTGTGACAGATTTTCTGCTCTTTCACATTACTTTTCTTCCTCATGCAGTACATTCTTCTGAAGTATAGGCAACATATATGCTTTGATGGTACAAACACATTTTTTGAACTCAAGTGTAATATGTCTGAAGTACATACTTATGATGCATTTAATTATTAACCATTGTAATTGTTTCATTTGAATATGCTATTTAGAATTTTTTGATTACTCAATGAAATGTGCCACTTGTTAGGGCACGCTTCTAAAAATACAACTAGATACATTCAGGGATATCTAGCTTGGGTAAAAAAAGGTTTCCTGATTAAAAATAAATAAATGTTGAAATATTTGCTACAGAAAAGACTACATATTTTTCAAATCCCCTTCCATCAAATGTATGTCTCTGAATTCTTCTGGTGGCTCTGTGTGTAACTAAATTGTCATAGGTGCAGATCTGTCTGACACGACAGTGGTAGGTAGCATATAGTAGCGCCTATAGGGTCTTCCTCAGTGTTTGTACAGCCTACTGCAGCAGACTGGGAATCTTCAAGATTACAACAATTTTAAAAGCAAAATGAGATAGGTTAAATTAGGTACAACTGCTGTGTTTTCAGTAAAATTACAACTGTGAAAGAATCTCCATTCTGTACTTGCCTGTATTAATATAAAAAATGATGATAAATTCCTGTGTTATTTTCTTAGTTAAATATTAATATCAAAAATCAGTTTAAAATTAGCAGTAAACATAAACAGATTTTTCTGTCCCAAAAGGAATCAAGCTAGATGGTGTTGAGAACTCCTTCTTTGATCATTGTTCTCTTTGTTCTCTTTTGTGATTGGATTTCACTGCTGCCGACAACTTCAGTTAATCTGCTATGTGTTTTCTTCTTCCCTCCTAACAGCTCCTAAATGGAGACTGTCAGGTATGTCATCCCATTTAATTTATCACACACGAAGAAGGTAGTGTTTACCCAGATGATTTGACACGGGATTTAGAATGCCGCTAATTTGTGGACTCCTGACAAATTGACAAGTTGGCAAAGCACTGGTTGAAAAAAAAAGAGAAGCTAAGCCAGTTTTTGTTCAAATAAGCGATGCATAATATTGCTGGGTCTGTTTTATATTCCTCAAAATTAACAGGAATGAAAAGTCAGGAAAGGAGAATTATTAAAATTGATACCAAAACATGTTTAGGAACCATCTTTGGTATAAAAATAAATAACAAGGTGGCTCTGTGATTCAACCTGTATTTTTAAATGACATTTACAAATAGAACTGGAAACCAAATACTTTTAATAATATCCAGATTTCTGTGATATAACATCCCTCAGATGAAATTATGTGACTCTGGGAGCCAAGTACACTGTGAGGAAACACAATTCAATTTAAATATTTTGAGAAGCAACTAAAAAACGAGATTTGAGAATAGGAAAAAAAGACTTCAACATTAACAGTACATTTTCTGTAATGTGATACAGAACACAGAAAAACAGACACTTTCTGTCTTGTTCTATCCCAAAATCAAATGGCAACATTAACATAATTTTTTCACTTACAAAGCTATGAAAAGGCATCTGTAGTTTTGGAGATAATTAGGTTCTTACATACTCAACACATTTTTTTAAAAAAATTATCTCGCTTCATGAAACTTTTTTCCCTCTGGAACCAATGTTGTGGTGCTGTGAAAACAAGAAATAATTAAACGTCTGTATTAAAAGTATTTACAAATGCTTTAAACATAATTTGTCACGAAATTTAAATGCAGGTAAACTTTTAAAAATGAGATTCCTATCTTAAAAGCAAGGACATGTCAAAGCCACATACGTCAGAGCAACAAAGGGATAGAGAAAAACCCATTCTGTCCTGACGCCCCTGAGGAACCAACCCCTGGCAAATTCACACTTGTGGTTTGAACACAACAGAAGTCATGGAATGCAAAGAAGTACAGTGCTGCCAGCTTCCAGCAAAAAGTCACAATTAATTGGGCCAGACAGTGAGAAAAGGAAAAAAAAGAGAGAGAAAGACTTCACATTGTCAGGGAGGATAATTTGTAGCTCAGTCTCTCAGGTTGGGTTGCTTGTGCCATGTCTGTGGTACATATTTTCAGCTCAGCCTGAATTACTTTTGCAGAATTGCCCTGGACAATCCATTTGTTTAAAAGTACGGAGTCTTAAGTGTTCTTTAGAAGAATGAACAGACGGTGCAGTTTGAGGGAATGTTATTTAAAAATACTTTCGGCTGGGCCTGGTGCCTCAGTCTTTAGTCACAGCAAGTTGTATTTGATTGTTGCACTGGAATTAGGCTAAATTCTCTCTGGTGAAGAGACATTTGTGTTGCTTAGGGAGAAACCCCGGGTAGAACTGGGCTTACAATTTCTCCTTTGGTCTTGCCCTTGGAGAAGAATGCTTTGCTACAGCTCTTTACCAGACCCTGGAGCTGACCTCAAACTTCACTGACCTCCTATTGCCTTCCACTATCTCCACGTCCTGCAGCCCTGGCAGGAGCTAAGTGTTTTGCCATCCTTTTCCTTAGGCTAAAGAGTTCTATGTCTCAAGAACTGTCTCAAGTCAGCACAGGGTACCGGGAGGGCCCAGCACTGGGGCCACATCAGCCACATCTGCCATCAACTAAGTAGGGCAGGAATCGATGTTGTGCACAGTCCTGTGCGTGCTTATACTGATTCACTGATCTGTCTACTCTTTGAAAAATGGCAAATTGCTTTGTAGTTTTTCAAGTAGAGCATACTAGAGGTAACGTAACAATAGTAATTTATGTAAAATAAACAGTAAATAAAAATTAAAAATGATATGCCGTATGTGTAGCTAGACAACTGATGAAATTAATTTTGTACAGCACTTTAAAAAATTGTTTTTCTACTTGTCAAAATCACAAAATGTTAGCAGGTAGTGCTATGCACAAAACTGGTGGCACCACTAGTTCAAAGTGAATTGTATCAAAAATAAATAATCACTTAGCAAAGCAATCAGGACAACTGTTACACAGAAAAAATAAAGCCAAATATCCCAAATCAGTTTTTATAAGCTTTATCAAACCATAAGCCATAGTGAATCTATAAATGCTAAACTTAAATTTGACTTCTGAACAATTATTTTTGACAAGCAAACTATGTCTTCTTCTGAGCATAATTTAAATTTTGACTAGCTTAGGTATTATTAACTATTATTGCAATGGGAAGGAAAGTGTGAGGGAGATTGTGTAAGAGTCATACATAAGTTAAAAATTTCAGCTTCGGGATTTTTTTGATATGGAGAGTCCGCTTTAAAACATTATAAAATAATGTTTTTCACCTTTGAAACATGGAATAAAGTGTAAAACCCTCTTAGGACATCTAGGTGAACAAAACTTCAGGATAAAACACCCTTAATGGATGATTATTTCCATGAATATTGCTAGAAAAATCCCCAAATTATGAAAAAGAGCTCTTCTAAAATAAGAAAACATCATCATGAGAGAGGACAGAAATTAGAGGGAAATTAAAATAAAGTACCTCCCTCCTACTATTATGCCCCCAGTGAGTTCTTGGAGGCTTGATTTCGGTCTAGCAACGGAAACCATCCTCTTTAATTGCATCAAACTCTTCCCAGCCTCCGTGGGTCTCTAGCGCTGGTGTGTCCTTGCAGCACTTCTGAAGCCTGGCTGTGTATCATCTCCCTTCTCAGGCTCTGCTTGTGTTTGATGGTTTGTTTCCCCTTGCTTGGTCTCTTCCCCTGCCAGCCCACCCTGCCTGCTGGATGGACAATGCAGCGTTTCTTGATGTAATGCTGTTTCCTGTCCGGTCCATTGGGTGGGACAGATCATTACCTTTCTCTCCACTGTCTTACATCACTAGAGATTGTTTTTCACCATTACATTAAGCAATCTCAGTTAATTCATTCTCTTTTTGAACATTCTGCTTTCTAAGTTGCTGATTGTTAATAATTTCTACAGTCTGTTCCCCGGACTTTCCACTGACCAAATTCTTCTTAAAGCAAACAAGAAAAGATCTAGAGCTGAAATATATAAGGCAATGGCAAAGCTGAGTTTTTAAATGACACTTCTTGGTTCTTCCTGGGAGATTCTCTTGGGTTTCCTGTAGATGTAATTTCAATGTCCAAGTATATATCGTGACATGCATCACTGTCTCTTCTCTTGGTGTAATGAAACAGCTGCATCTTAGAAGCTTCAGAAAAGAAATGGAATATAGGATAGATCAGGTGTAACTCCCAAGATATATTGAATTGAAACATTTTTATTTTGGCTGCACCATTTTTTTTACACCAGACTACTGCTTTTACAGACTTGTCACAAGTTTTGCTTCTTAAATTGAAGGTTTAATTGTAAAATTTTATTTTCAGCATAAATGGTTTTTCACATGAAGTTCACACTTCCTATACTTGAACACATTGGAAAATAGATTTCTGTGGTCATCCTAGCACTGTGCCCTAAAAAACCCTTTCCCAAGTAAAAAACCCTGCCTTTGAGAGACAGGATATTTTACTCTAAATTTAAAGCAGTGCTAATACTTCCCTATACCTTCCAAAGGGCGCTGGACACCTTTATATGGGGTGTGAACAGAAGGAGATTACATCTCCTTCTGAAGTCTCTGTGGGTAAATTGCATGGAGTACTGAAATACACCCAAACTCCAAAATATTTACAAGCCGTAATTCTTTTGTAACGTGTCTCTGTGGAAGCAATTGTGAGGACTACTAGATGCCCACATGGCTACGGCTTTTGCAGCCCATAGAGAATTTGAACTCTTGGGTGTACATGCTGTAGTATGAAGGCTTACATACAGCCACAGCCTTGCCAACCTTATACTTTAAAAATGGTGAGTCATGATCTCAAGACATAAAAGAGCTTTATTTGATGGGATCCCCAGTCAAGCTGGTGCCTTCAGCTGGAACTGCTCCACCACTAAAATGGAGTAGTTCTCTGAAGCTAAGCATGCCAAAAGACACTGAAGGTTTCCGATCCCTAGAGGTATATTTCAATAAAATCCAAAAATAGTAAGATGGAACATGGCAATTCTTTCCAGAGAGAAAACTCAGGATTGCTGGGTGACATTGGCTAAAAATGAATCTTGAAAACACTTATTGCTTTTCTCACTTGCATCCTGGCAGTTCAGGATTATTTTGCTTTCCTTTCAGTCCAGGAACCTTTGGTGGTTTCTCAAGCTGCAGAAAACATACACTGACGCTCCGAGGCCTACAGGAAAGCCTTCTGTAGGAGTTCTATGGTGTCTCTTGACTCCTTGGTTGCTCTATGCATGTCTATCCATTGGTCTACTCTCACAGCTGGACACATCTGGCTGCAGATGTTCCCTTTTTTGTTGAAAGAGAAGGAATCTCCCCTATCTCCTGAGAACTTCTACTGATGCAGAGGGCAGTAGCCAGGAAGCAGCGTGTGGTCATTGTTGTCCCAGCCTCTTTAGCAGAATGTACAGTATGTGGTGACCTGAAAACAAAGTCATTAAACTGCCATACCCATCTGTCATCACTTTTCAAGTGAGATAAGATTTAAGGAAAATCTTTTTCTGAGCAGTGAAATCAATAATGTCTGATTTTCTGAAGATTTATGCCCGTCTTTGCTGTCCCACACATTTCAGTAATCCTATTTTTCCTGTAATAGCCCCAAGCTAAGCACCATGCCTGGTTTGGAGCTGTGTGCCTGCTGATCTGTCCGGCCAGCAAGCACAAGCTGTTTGGCCAACAGGAAGCTGCAAAAAATTAAATGTATAAATATGGAGATTTGCTTTCTTTTCCTGCGTACATCAGGAAGTTTTCTCTAAACCAAACTGATTTTCATGACACTTATGGGATTATCTGTTGGGAACTTCAACTTATTTTTTCATCTACATAAAACTGGCTAATAGTTTCCAAGATTACTAGAAAGGGAGGGGCAGATAGTTGGACAGAAATATATACTGAGAGACAACAAGACGTGATATGCATGGTAAACCGATTTCTAGATGGCACTAAATTAAAATACTTAACTGCTTAGAGTATTTTTTATTTATGTCTTCCTTAATAACCCTTTACTGTTCACTTCGCTGCCTCTTAAAAATTTTAATGTATTTTCTTTTAGTGAGAGCTGAGCTTAATAATTGGATTTAAAAGCGGCACTGCTGTCTGGAACTTAAAACAAACAAATGTAAAACTTGTGACAAGACAATGAGATCTAGCAGGATTCTTTCTTTGAAGCTCTGCTCACAAGGAATAGTCTTCCAAAGAGGGCATGTCGTTTGATCCCTATTTTTCTGTCCTTTCCACTTGAACAGACATATTACTATATTATCCAGAGCTCAGGCAGTTGCAAAGATTTATTTAGCATTTGTAACAGGTATTAAATTTATTGTTTTTGTAATTAAATTCAAAGATTTTGCAAAAAAATATTCAGAAGTTCCTGGGATTGTATTTTCTGTAGTGTTAGCATTCCCACAGTGTGTTTTCACAATCATTAGTGAAATAAAAAATGGCTTAGTTATGTATTATTGTACTTGCTATTCTGCTAAGAGTTTTGGCACTCTTGCAAAGTGAAAGAGCATATCACTATTCTCCTCTAAATAAAAAAAAATTATATTTTAAAAATAGAAGGTGAATATAATGTCCAGCTAGAAAGATTCTTAACAAATAAGGTGGATTGAATAGGAGAAGGAAGGAAGAAGAATGTAAAAAAGGAGTTTTATATAAAAAGGGTTTTAAAAAGCTCCTAAAGAAGTCACTTGAATAGGTTACACTACATTCTTGTATTTCTGTCCTTGCAGTCCTTCTGCAAATTTTTTTCTTGACTGTTATATTAATTAGTAGCCTGTTTCTCTACTTAAAATTTGCGTAATAATGTAAAGTAGGGTAGAATGCAAATACTGGATCTAAAGCCACTGTAAATTCAAATGTCAAGTATTATTTGAATACTAGGTGGAAACTGCCTGAAAAAAGTTTAATCTGAGATGTATTGTCTCGCCTGCAGTGCCTGTAATACATGCATACATTTGTGTTATGGGGACTTTTACAAGAAGTGGCAAACACAATATAATATAAGAAGCAAAGTCCTATCAGCTGTTCTTTGTTATTCTGAATAACCTTGGCAATACAAAGAAATCTATTACAGTTCCCATCAGTGCCAGTTAGGTCTTAACTGAAGCAAGTTTCACTGGAATCAATACATTCTTCCTGAAAAGCTTATGTATTTTCTTCTAAGATGCTCTTTTAAAGAGGATCTTTTTAAAGTTCATCACCTTTTCATAGAAGACCTTTTTCTTGTTTACTTGTTGCAGAGAGGATAAATTGGACAGGAAAATATTACATGAAGAAGTGATATAGTAAAAGTTCCATGCTATGTATTTTGGGTGAAGTAATAAAGCTTGGGCCACCCAAGGTTACCCTTTTTAATATGTTTTGTGAGTTTGTATGCTGACTCTGAAAGGGCATCATGGTTTAGGAACGGTATTCCTTAATTTAGTGCTCCCACTAAAATGAAACACTGGCTGCTCCTCTCCCCCAGCCACCTCCAATGAGAGAAACAAAAGGCAGAGATCTCAAGTTGAGATAAGAACAATCTACTGGAAACAGCAATGGGATAAGAAAGTGAACAGTAACAGTAACAATATTAATAACAAAAGTATACAAAAAGAAGGTGATTTATATGTGAAAATGCTCACTGACTGATTGACATTGCTCCACATGACCCCCAAGATAATGGCAAAATGGTGACAGACCCTCTGCACATCACCTTTTTCTTCCTGACCTGCTTCTTCTCGGAAGCGAGAATCCCTTTGTCCTCACAGTGAGTGGCGTAAGGTGGTACAGAACAGTAACCTAGACACACCCACAGGGCTCTACAATCTGCCCCTCATGGCTACTGCAAAAAATTTACTTGGTCCTTACACACTGGGAGCACAGAATAAAAAAACCTACACCTTTAAGGCGTGGAGCTCATGAGGGTGCTAACCTAGATCAAACAGCAGCATCTTATAATTTTAACAGCACTTAATACAGGTCATATATTGACAGCAAGGCTACCAAGAGCTAACAAAACAAACATCTGCTCTGCTTTGAAATGCATTCCAGGTTTTTCCCCGTATTTTCAATCTTACCTATCTTTGAATTGATTTTGAATGTTGCTAAGTAATACCTTGTTTTAGTATTAGAAGCATGCATACTCTTGCTGTCTTTCTTTTGTGCTATAGACAATCCACAACACCAAATAGAAAGTCCAAATACTAGTGTAAGCATCTATACAGAAAAGGAAGAACCTGTGCTCCTAAGAGCTGTTCATCGAGTAGTTGAAACAGAGACAATATTAAGTAATGAAAGCGTTAAAAATACGAACTATAAATACAGAAAATATCTAATTTATTTTGTGTCATGTGGTGCAATCAAACGGAGTAAAGAGTATAAGATGTCTGTGTGACAAAAGAGCTTTTCTGAGGTGAGATGCAAAACCTCCAAAGGTATATATGAGGAAATAGGATAAACTAGAATGTGAAAATCATTTGAACACTTGCTGACTAAAGTAAGAATCAGTGATGAATAGGGCAAAACTTGCTCAGCTACTTAAGAAATTTATCAATTTATAATTCTTTCCTAACACTAGGAATCTGAGGAGCTGGCAAGTGCCTAGTGCTAGTAATTTCTGCTTGTATAGCTACTAGTATAAGGCGATAAAGGTACACTTTCTTTTTATACTTTTATTCTGTACAGTCTCATATCATAACTTGGAAAATCCATTTTAAAGAATAATGAAAAGTGTATTTTATGCTAAATTGCTACAAAATACAACACAGACTGAGCCCCCCAAACTATTGCCGCTACAGTCAGGAAAAGATAAAACAGTGTACATTAAAAGATAATATTCTCGTGCCAAACCGATGAACTTTATATTACTTTATAATATGCATTACTTTATAATATGCATTGCCTAGGTGAGAAATCATTCAAATAAGCTGAACTTCAGGACATACGATTTAGTTATGAGTACACGAATATTCTTTCAAGCTAAAGATAAAACAGGAGAAGACTTCACCTAAGCCTCTAGAATGCTTAGAAAGACGCATTATTTTGTAAACCCAAAGAATGGAAGTGGAAAAGAGATCATTTGTATTTCAGAGATTTAGAAAATAACTTTGGAAATATAGTACCTTTTTCAGTTTTCGAGTAGGCAATAGTTGAAGTAAGAAACCTGAGTAATTTGTTCTCTGCAAGTTCTTGCAAAACTGAGGTATACTATAAACTGAGCCCAAATACTTATAGGTCATAAACTTTCTTCCCCGGGGATTTTAGAAGATGGAAAAGTAGAAATTCTCACCAGACTCTACAAAGTGATAAAGATGAGGCATGCCTCAGGAGAGGCTGACATTATGTGCAGGAGAGGCCTCTGTGGTAGCAACATGATGAGGTCCATGAGGTCGGAGGTCAGGGTGAGAACAGAGCCAGAGCTCCAGTGCTTCAACCCTGACTCATGGTAGTAGAGGAATGTAGAACTGGAGGCAATCCTGACCTCTTCCATCAAGCACTGGGGTCTGCAGCATCCTCATGTACTGGGAAACCACTGTGAGCTTCACTCAATCCCAGTCACAATCCAGGAGGTCTCCAGTCTTTGTGGAAACTTAACAGTATTCTGCTTTGGTGAGACGTTTCTGTCCCATGAATGCTCTGATAGTGATGCATCAAGGGCTTGGCTTCTACTGGCCATTGCCATTGCCAGACTGGATACGTGGCTAGCTAAGCCTTTAGTATGAGCCAATACAGCTGTTCTTATGTTTACGTTACTAAATGCAACTCTTTATCCATAACTGATATGAAATGTAAGGAGTGTATTAATACATTAATTAAGGCACATATAGAAACATCCTCAAGATGTACAAACTGGTCCTGCTTCACCCATCCTGTAAATTTACACTTGTTTACGATCTACTCAGAGTATTCAATTCTCTGTTGAAAATGGAGCAACACAGATGCACAGTTCTATAAAATATTAATATGAAAGTTAAATTTTCTGAGGTGTCTGGTTTTATGACTTGTCAGTCTTAAACGTGAGATATCTGATTGAAGTAATCAGGTTTCATGACAGCAGAGCATGAAATATTTAGGCAAATTTCCAGAAGCATAGAATGATTAATAACTAATTAAATTTCAATTACACAGTGTGAGAAAACCTATGTGAAGTGTTTCCAATGAAATATGGATATAGATGAAGTTCAGATGTAAGAATATTTTGTTATGAACATAAGACTTGGCCCATATTTTCTAAGTTTTGTGAATAGAATTCCAGCAGAGACAACATAAACCAGTCTGTGGTTCAAATAAGAAAAGAAGTAGAAATTCACCTGAAAATTTTTGTTCTGATTTCACTGCCCAGAATTAAAGTCCTGAGAGATAAGATTGTGTAAACCAGGAGTAAGGAAAACTTTGACTAGAAATTAGTGAAACCTGACAGTTTGCATCCAAACCTTTTCCTGCATGAGACTGATCGAGCTGTGCAGATGTCAAAACCTGCACTTAAAATAATACACACTTACCTGGCTTTTGATTTGAGGCAGAGTTACAATGGGAAGGGGGAACTCAAGAAGTTTAAATATATCAGTTTCATGCATGGATTTATGAGTTTTAAAGCAAACAAACAAAAAGTTTCTTATGACAACAGCTAATCTTATGAGAATTCTACACATTTGCTTTCAAAACTCTCAAAGAATATGTAAGACTTTGGCATTTTGAAACATCCAAACTAACTCTGTCTTCCTGAAATGACTGCGGTGCACCACGTAGTACACAAACGAGAACTGTTCCAAGACATGATGGTAGTGTTCTTGGAAGAAAAAGAGTTATGAGCAAGTGTAAATGTGTAAGAAGTTATTGGACAAAAGCCAGTGGAGTGAAGGGCGTGAGGCAGAGAGTCTTCTGAAGGCAGTGTCCCATTCAAGCTGGAACAAACATGGAGGAGGCCAAAAAAGCTAGTCTTTTCTGGAGGCACTACTCAAAGTTCTGAGACTTGCACGTCTCTTCCTTTCAGTTCTTTTTTTAGAACATTCAAAATCTGATACCCACAAATACCTTTCCTAAGCATTGCTGGCAGACTTTGGATTCTTTTAGAGGTAAATATGTTTTATCTGTGTAATATTTGTTTTCTGACAGATAAAGTAGCTGGTATATTGCTTTAATTTAATTCTTTGGATATAAGTAACAAGTTTGGAATGGACAGATAGATGTCTAGTTTGTCTGGAGGGTGGACACCATTCTAGATGGAGGAAGGGAGTAATAGTTAACAAGCCTGGATGAACTCTTTTCCTTCAGTGTACTTTAACAATTTCAGAAGATTTGATCTCCAATACTCTAAAACCTTGTTCTACGTGATATTTATCTAAAACAGACATGAGGAGAAACAGATGTTGTTGGCTTTTTCTCTCTCTGCATGGAAGGCATAGGATTTCTCTAGAATGAAGGGTATAGAAACGAAAAGGAAACATATTTTTTTGGTCCACACATTTTCTACACTTGATCTACTAAAATGTGATTTTGTGATTGCCAGATGTTCCCACTTTGAAACAGTAGATAAGGAATAAAATATCCATGGTGGAAAAACACTTGAAGGTGACATCAAATACAATCTGATTTATATTCTACTGAAATTCCACAAGAAATTGAAATATGCAGGTATTTCTATTGTTTTGATGTATAAATAGGCTACATTTTAATGGTACTCATTTAGAAATGTGTAAATAAGTACTCAATAGAAAAAATGTAGAACTCTTTGTAAAGAAAATAATAAGAGAATGAAGGTCAAGAAACAGGTTAATTGGGACAATAATACTTCACAAGTATTTTAGTTTCTCTTCAAGATCAATAATAATTTTAAAAAGGGCCTAGTGACATAAAACTTGCTGAGCAGAGAAAAGAAATGCAGTAACATGTTTGTATTTCCTTAAGATTAAGTACTTCATCGTTGTATAGAATTCCCTTTAGCTCTATTTGAATTTATTAGTCAGATATAAGTGAATAGAAGCTCAAAAGAATTGGACATATTATGACCAAAAGCTTATCATTATGAGCAGAAGAGAGTTCATTCCACTCGGAAGCACACAAGTAAGATATTTGGTGAAACTAATTCAAAACATGGAACAGGGATAGCCAGTGACTTGCAACACAGAGATGCCAAAATAAAATGGCAGCATGAATGGCTGGCTCTTAGGGGTAACTGCCAATGGAATGTGGCAGCAAACAAAACCAGCAACATTTTGGTTTAAGGCATCAAGAAAAAAAAAAAGATGCCATAGTGCAGGAGATGAAACTTCAACTTCATACAGCACCTAGGTAATATATGGACTGCTCCACAACTCCCAGCATCTCACTACTGGAAACACATTAAAAAAATGGATGCGGCTCTGGGAAAGGCCACAAAAATAATATTGTATTCATGAGAAAGGTTTAAAATAGCTAGATGAAACATAACTTTGTTAAAACACAGACAATTGAGACAGACACGGTAACTGAAAAGTTTTAAAGTTTTTAAATGTTTTCTTCAATTATGTGTGGCTATGAACAACAAAAGGAAAGAAAAATTTAGGCCATTTGAAGAAAAATTATTTCAAGAATAAAATATAATTGGTGTATGAAAACCATATGGGAAGAGTCCAGTACACTTAAACAACAAAACAGTTACTAAATGTAGAAAACAAATCCTTAATTACAGATGGACTAAGTGAACATAACAATACTTTTTTTACTTCTGACTTCATGACACTCGTACTTGTCTCCAAAAAGGACATTTTAGCATTTTATGGAAAGTAGAGTGTCTCAGTTATTGTTCCTTCTGTTTTAACCTAGGGCTAGCTACTTAGAAATGTTACTAGCTGTTCAGAGAGATCAGCTGTTCTTTTCTAAGTTTTTATATTAATGCTTATCTGGATAAGGCCTATGTTATGAACATAGAGTAGACTGGAGGAAAAAAATCAGCCTTCATAAAAACTGAGCTTGGCTGATGGCCACAATAAACACGTGCAGCAAACATATAAGGATGACCTGAAAGAAAACATATAAGGATTAAAAAAGGGAAATGTTTTTTTCAAGGTTTATATGACAAAAGATTTGTACCTTTGGGTCTATAATCTACAGCACAGATTATATGTCTTTTCTTTCTGGGAACTTTAGAGGTCTTGGGTGTTCATAATTATCCAGAATTATCCTTCAGGTAGGTCAGTGACTGCTGGTGCTGTGGTCCATGATAGCACTTTTTTGGACCTTTCTTTCAAAGAATGCTCTTCAGTTTGTATCTGACTCAGAGACTGATAAAAGAAATTCTCAGTGAGTGCAAGGAGGAGCCAAATGAATTATATTCATACTGTGCTATCCATTTTCACTCTTGGACTAAGCTCCTTATGCAGCTCCTTATGGCCCAAGCGTCATTCTTTTGTCATGGCAGAGTGGATGAAATGCACATTAGGGAGTTTGAGTGCAGTTGCAGGTAGGCAGAACAAGATGTGGTACCTGGGAAAGCATCCTGGATCCTTTAGTTTAAATCAAGTTTAGTTTACAGCAATAAAGTGTGATGTTTGCTTGGAAGGAAAAAGTATGGGCTCTCCTCTGGGCCACTTTTTGATCATGTTAAATGGCTTGATTAAGAGGAGTGGTGAAGAAATGGTTTGGCTGATATTTACACTGTTTATTTGCAAGCTCCATCCCTGCCATTTCCAGACTAATCTACAGCTCCAAATGGACTCAGAGATCCAGTTCAGGGGTGCTTCTGAATTTGAAAGGGCAGAGTTAAAGAGTTTTTTTGCACTGTGATTTCTTCATGCATTTCTTTTCAGAATAAAAATTAAATTTCTTTCCAATGAAATCCTGACACTGTAATTTAAAAATCTTGTATTAAAGTTAACTATATACAACCTGTTTTTGCACATCAGCCTTGGTCTACTTTTTGTCTTGTACAAGAGTCTGAGAATAACTACTAATATTTTATGGAACAGAATGTCCATATTTTAAAACAATAAATCTGTTCAGTCTAAAGCCTTGAATAATTTTAGCTTGGATTTATACCTTGTTTCAATAGTCTGGAGAGAAACTGTGAATTCCTACTCCCACAGAAAGAGGTAGAATAGGTCTACATTTTTTTATAGCACTCAGATTTATGTCAGAAAATACAGTCAGGATCTGTGACTCTAAATCAAAAAGATTAGGACTCATATATGAATGGACTTTGATTTAGATATGGGTTGCAAAGTCAAGTGAGATAACACTTTGTACTAATGCATTTTATCTTTTGTTGAATACTGAGGAGTTATGAAGCAATATTTATAGAAAGTATTGCTGATACGTCTTGGTAGTGGAGTATATTTCCTCCTAAATTCTCAGGTCAAAACATTTTTCTAATGTCATACAGAAAAAAAGCAACGACATTTAATATTTGTAGCTCTTGCAGCATAATTAACAGAAGTTTACTTTTTTCAATTTTTCATTTATAATTGTTTGATGTAGAGTTCTCTGGAAATCGCCTGGCCTTAATTTACTTCCATGGCCAGATAAAAGATGTGAGAGTAGTCCAAAGAGGAGATGTCACTTTTTAAATCATTATAATCATTCAACTGAAATGTTCTTCCAAGATTACATGTTTCAAAGTATTGCAAATAAACATTTAGTCACAGTATTCATTATGTACCAGTAAAACAAAATAAAGGTATGACTTCCATACTTTTTAACATTACTTTCTGAGATAAAATTAATCGATGACAGGCTGTTACTAGAAGACAATGTAAATGGGGCTTCTTAATGCTTGAAGCCTTTTCTGTGCTCTTAGTGCTTTTGGTGCAGGAGCCACCATTTGCTCTCAGCAGTAGTCACTAACCTCTGACCTTTCTGGTCTGATGAATGCATCAAAGTTGTGATAAGAAAGCCTGCTCTTTTTGATGTAACTCTTTTGGATTGTACTTTGTTATTTGCTTCTTTTTGATATGAAGAAATCACATCATTAATTTATAAGGCATTTAATCTGGCAGCATTAGATTATTTTGTCTTCTGCAGACCAAATCTATCCAAGTTGTAGAAAGTTTCCTGAGATATCTGTGACCAACTTACTGGGAAAAAATCAACCCAAACCAAGCCAAGAAACTCTACTGAAATCTATTATTATCCCTGAAGTCATCTGATGTCTTTGCATTTATCCCAAATAGGAATAACCCCTCATAGAAAGTTTTGGGTACCTGTGATTTGTTGGCCTAATTGAGAAAGCAACTGAACATCACTTGAAAGGCAGCAAAAGCTGTTACTGAAGGCTTGGAGGAGTTCAGCGTTTCTGAGGAGGTACAGTTCAAAATCAGATCCAAAATGAACTTCAGCACCTGCCTATTGAGTTTTGTCCTGTGCAGTGCCTTGGTTAGTGCTCAAATTAACAAGAGTCTGCATGCAATTGGCTACTATTAATTTTATAGCCAGATTTGAATGTTGCTGCTGTAGGATTGATTTTAGGCTAAATAAATCTGGAAAAAAAAGATTAAGAGCCTTAAAAGCAATGAAGGTGAGGAAATGTGCTTTGATGTATTTGAACTTAAACTGATTTCTCATTTATATACATAATCTCTGAATTAATCAGTGCCATCTTTGCCATGAAGTAAAGCCAAAAGAAAATAATTTTAGGGCGTTGCTTTCATTTAGGAACTTGTTACTTCAGTAAAAAGGAAGTTCTAGTGGCTGTAATGAGTGTTCTACAAAGGGGGCAAAAATCACTATACAAGTTCCCTTGAACTGTATTTTAAGATAAGTGCAGTGTTTGCAGCATATTTCCCACACTTGTCATATCTCAGACAAATTATTTGGATGTTAAACAAGTTCCCTTTATGTATAAGATAAACCTTGCAATGAAAAATGCCGATTTACTGCTAATAATTTAAAATTTTCCACAGAAGCCAGGGCTAAAGCTGGCTACAATCAGTACTGTAGTTATCTCACACTTCTGATCAGGGTTAGGTACCCAAATCAGAAAATACTGCTCTGAATCTGAGGCTTGCCTCCAGTCATTATCAGGTTTCTTAGAAAACTGAAACATATTGGTATTAATTTTGATATTTTTCTTCTCAGAGCACCATTACTTAGGCTGTGGAGGTAATGCCAATGAGCAGTTCTAAAGAAAGTGGTTGATTAAAAAGGCATTTGACTAAGTTGTTTTTGTCAAAGTTAGCTTACTCTGCCAGCCTTGGAGGAGACGTGAAGGCATGCTTAACAAGGGAGCTGAACCTCCCCTCCTGTGCCTGGGCTTGCTTAGGCTGCATGCTCCATACAACTACAATGAGAGACAAGAGAAGAGGCAAATGAGGTCTAGGAGGTGTATTTTCTTATTCTGGGATGTGACAAACGAGATTTCAAATGTCCCACAATTCCATCTTGATTATATGGAGAACACTTGGGGTTAATTACTTCCTCCTCTGGAATCACAAGCAGTTAAGGGCTATCATAAATTTTCAAAGTATGTGTACATCCATTAAAAACAGCTAAATGAAATATCTGAACATCATCTAAATGCAAATCTTTCTCAGAAATGATTTGTGTTCAAATCCATAATGTCAAATATGGTTTTTTAAAGCTTAAGATCCCTTTACTAAAAAAAATTGATACTAAAAGAACACTTAGGATCAAAAGAAATTTTACAAATCAAGCTATTAATGTATTTACTAAATAAAAAACACACATACAAAAAATTATCTAAATAAAGTTATACTTTAAGTATTTTACTATTTTACTTATGCTTGTCTACAGTATCTGGCTTCTGAATTGGCTTTAAGCTGAGGACTATGAACTATGCCAAGCTGTGATTTGGCTTTGATATAGAAAGAAATGTACAATAGGCCTGTATAATCTCAATAGTGAAACTCACAAAGAATATTTGGTGTTAGTGCTAAAACCAAAATCGCTGTCAATACTGAAAGTCAAGGAATTCTCAGATGTTTTTAAAATATACTATTATTTTGATCCTTTTTCTTATAAACTCTCTCCTTACTGATATTGTGCCACCACTTACTACTTCAACTGTCATTATTCTTTTCGGATATATCCCAACAGTATGTCACAAGTTGAATATATTTTGATGAGAGAATATACAGTTTTTCTTTTGGTGTGCATCAGCTCTTTGTGGAGCACAGTACCTTGTTCTGAGTGGACTGGAGTAAGACAGGGCATGTGGAGGAAGATCCATATTACCAGATTGTAAGCAATCATAGCATCTGTCCTTAGTGCCAAGAGTTTGGACACTTAGTAGAGAAACTGATCTGGCTGTCAGTTCTGTAATGAGCCAGTAGACAGGCTACACCCACCTTCCATGATCCTCTCAGATACCCCATTATGGGCTCATTTCCCAGTTTTTTACGGGGTGTCTTCTTAACTGATTCATGTGGAAGTGCAATCCCTCCCTGATTTCCTCGTGGTGGTACAAGGCTCAGCGTTCCCACCTTGAGACCTCAAGCCCCTGCTCACAGAGGAAGAAAAGGGACAGTGGATGGCAGTTAGATACAAGGTAAGCTCCAAAGCCTCCATTAGCCCATCTGTTATGTCCTGGAAGTTATAACCTGAGTTGAAAGTTCTGTTTGTGTTCTTGAGGAACTTCCTAATGACTGCCAAAGAACAGATTCATCTAGTGTAATATTTCTACTCATTCTTTCCATGTCCTTTGGAGATACTAAGTCATAAAGCATTCCGGTAATCAAATATCTAAGGTAGTAATGGCTGTTCTTTGTGCTGCTACAGTTAGTATGAGTTTACAGTGAAAGAAAGACAGGGCCTGTTGGAGACAGGGCCATATATGCCAGGACCAAGTGTAAAGGCTTCCTCACTGCCTGGACACAGGGGACAGACTGGGGGACCTCCAGCGCATGTTCCTCACAGGTGGTATAGATGCAATGGCAAGAAATGGTTCCAGTTGTTTCGAGAACCACAAGCCAGCCTTGTGGCTTTCCAGGGGCCCTGCAGTTCCTGGTGTTGGTACAGCAAGTCTTCTGGCTGCAACAGCAACTATTTTACAGAGCTTTCCAAGAAAGAACCTGCGGTTTTCTGTGGCTGCAGGTTTTGCTGCTGGGCGCAATTGTAATGCATAAACTCGTTAGAACAAAATCTGGTTTGGATTTCAGCTGGCGTGTCTGTTTGGGAAGATTTCTCCTTCAGCAGATGGTAATAATTTTTTACCAAACATTGCAGAATTAGACATTTACTGAAAGACACATGCTCACTGCATGGTAACCCTGTGCATCTCTTGCTTGACTAGCACTGCCAAAACCTTACACTATCCTGGTTTGCATTTGTCTTAACTTTGGGTCCAGAATGCAACACAGAGTAGGGCTTGCACAGATTTCTCCTAGTAAACTTGACATCGCACAGATTTAAAAGCCTGGAGGCTCAAGTGTAGGCAGCAGATACTGTAAAACTCCTTCTTCTGATCTGCTCACTAATGACGGCCAAAACTGCTGGTTCTTCAACTGGGAGATGTCATTGAGTTTAAGAAAGTGCACAAAGTACTATGAATCTCTTTTTGGAATTTCAAACCTTATGCTTCATATTGTAGGATTTTTGAATCTTTTCCAAGTCCTGTTGTTGAGAGCAATGTTGATGGCAGGCATGCACAAGGAAACAACGCTAAATGCCTTCTGCATACCACATATACAATCTCACACACCAGAAACTCAGCCTTAGAAATCAAGCCAAAGCCAAACAGAAAAGACAAGAAAAAAATTGCATGGGCTTTAAGAAGCTAACATTTACAAAATTTAAATCCTGATGTAGACAACTTCTGATGTCAGAGAAAAAAAAAAGGTACTAAATAAGAGTCTGATTTGAATTCTGTAACAACACTGATAGCAAAATATAAGAATAAACAAACTTCAGGACTTTAAATTTTTTCTGTCTTTTACTTCTCTAAATTATTTAGCATGCTACAATAAATGATGAAAATTAAAAAAAAAAAGAAGAAAGTTGCCAGATGAAGAAGACAACAAAAAACATCACTTCAGCAGACGGTTGCTATTTAGTTAAAACTTTCCTTCTCTTATACCTAGAAATGAATGTTTGTTTTGCAGAAAACCTATAGAGTGTTTAAGGTCAAGTTAAATGATAACAATTGTGTTCTGTACGCTTCGTACTCCCTTCGCAGAAAAAATGTTAGTACTATTTGTCAGCAATATGATGATGGATGAGGCTAAATCCTAAAGAGTAAAAATCACAAGCTGGAGATGAAAATCATAGTATAAAACTGATGACCATGTAAATACTTACATGCTAACAGCATAGCTGTTTGTACAGAATTTTGGCAGCTGCTTATTAAAGAAATGGACAGGAGTGTCATTCCTTTCTGCTTTAGGATCCATGTTGTGCCTGAATTAAGAGTGTGTGGGGGAAGAAGAGCATTCCAGGGTGGAGCCAGTTATGGGGATGTGTTGCCCTGAGTTTTCAGCTCTTCGATGTTTTCATTTTCCGTAACAGTTTCTCACGCACTTTTCTGTAAACATAGCCATGTTTTGCTAACCGTACCTTATTGTTTACATTCCATTCTCCTAGGCGGAGACGTTTGATGGACTTTTCCTTTGACCAGTGTGATTGAGGGGTGGTAATTTCTCCCTCCAATCCACGGTGGTTTTTAAGAACATATAATAAAGCTCGGGGTCTCTGACCCCGGGGCCTTTCCTTGCTTCTCTCCTGACAAGGTGTCTGCGTGGTTCTTTCGTGTCCAAGTGCGACAGGGATGAAAGAAATATGTGCTGGGAAGATCCACATGAGAGCAGCATCAGCAGGGCTAGAGGGAGGGATTAATTGAAGCTTGGTGGAATTAAAGCCTTTTCCACGTATTTCTGTTTTGGACATCCCCCTACTCTGCTGAATGTGTACACACGTGTGTCTGTCTCTGCCTTTTCCCTGAACAGACCAAATGATGTGAGTGAGATTACAAAAGAAAATGCAACATTAAGATAGAACCACTAAGTAATGCAGCTGTGGACTTCTGTACACAAATGTTCTTGCAGAGTTTTAGTGCAAGAGTAGCATCTCTGTATTTTCATACAGGTTTCGTACTTTGAGATAAATAAATTGATTGAGCTAAGCCACAAATGTGTGCAGGGGAATGACCAAACCTTCCAGAAAGAGATTCTACTAAAAATGAATGAATGAATGAATGAATGAATGAATGAATGAATGAATGAATGAATGAAGCAGTGCTTCATAAGCTAAGCACCCTGATTTTGAGAAAACATACCTACAAGTATGAAACTGTACTGAAAAAAGGGTGATGGTGGGGGGATTAGGCTCCTTTTTCTTTGAAAGGAGATATTTCAGTTCAATGACTGAGTCTGGTGCATCTGCCTCAGGGTGGGAATTCCTCACATGGAGAACCAGAACCAAGAACACCCAGATCCAGATGGAAATTTGAGACAGAAAGCAAAGATAACCTAGCCAATCACAACTGCCTTGGAGGGACAATTTGTTGCTCAAACAGTGTGGGCCTAAGACTGAATGCTAAATGAATAGGAAAAAATAATAATCATTCAGATATGTCTTACCTTACTTTTTAATAAAAACAAATTTCTACTTTATTTGAAAGGATTTTCTTTATTTGAAGAAATAAGTAAATAAAACTCAGGCAAAATAATAAAATATGTTGGCGGAAACAAACTTTAACAATTCCACATGTTTTTAAAATATTACTAAAAGATACTGAATCCACTCAAATACAGTGTAAGATTTTTGTGTGTATTGTGCATTGCTCAACACTTCAGATAATTCAGTGTTCAGGCATTCTAATGACAAACAGACTTGATTAAATGAAAAAAGGATGTAAACGCCATTGTCAACTACTTATAATATTCCCTTAAAAAATCATACCAACACACGGAAAGTAAAATTCTTTTGTTTCATTTCATTATGTTTTGTTTCATTTAAAAACAATATTCCGTATTGTTTTGAGTGAGCAGACATCTTGAGAAGGGCTCACAACATCAATTTATGTCACTATTTCATTTTTCCTTACTATTATAAAAATTCTAGATATTTAGCATATTTGAAAACCAAGCAATATTTGGTGCCTAACTTCAGAAAATTTTGTTTTGTCATTTTACACGTCGTTTCATTATACGGTAAGTTAAAGATATAAAAAGGCCATTATAAATATAGGATTCAATATACAGTATATAGCTCTCCTTTTTTACAAGTATTTCTCTTACACTCAGTTGACCTTTCTGTTGGATTTCAGTACTTTGCAACTTAACACCTAACTTATTCTGTGATAACACAGCAATGACTGGAAAGAGTTGAGACTTTTCTCGTTTATTTTAAGCAAAGGGCAAAAAAAATTAAAAGGCCTGCATAAGCATTTATAAATTGATGCATTTAGCTAGGACACATTTTTTTTAGGTCTACCACTTCCCTCAATTGAATGTGTTTCTTCATTAAATTCTACATAGTCTGATTCAAAAGTCTAGAGAGAAATGTGCTCAGAAGAAAATTATTCCAGCATAGGAACAACTAACTTGGAGCTACTTGGGGAAAACAAAGAGAGAAAAAGGAAGGATATTTCACATCTTTGCACAGAACCTAGCACAGTGGTGCATGAGTTTTAGCTGCCACTCTTGGTACGGCAATGCTAAAAAGTGATGACTGATGAAGACTGTTGTATGGTGAAATGCCTGACTGAAGAGGCACATCTTGCAATGTCCTCATGTCTCACACGGCAGCTCACTAAAGCAATTGGACTCAGCCAGTTCTGTGGTTAGTCGACATTCTGAACTTGTGACCCTTCAGTGCATGCTCTGTCCTAATTAAAAAAATATTTTCAAACAGTTTCTACCACTACATCCAAAGACTGTATTGGCCACACAGTCACTAGAAATGCTTCTCTCAGCCATCTCCAATCTTACTCCTCATAGGAAAAAGAAGAGTTTTTCTACAGTTTTAAAAGCAAATTTTCTGGGAGTACGGTATTTACAAAGCACCTTACTTTTAGAGATGACAGTGAGTACCATTCATTATCAGTCTGTTAAATTTAATAGCTAAATATGTCTTCAAGGACAGAAGTGGAACTTGTAAGAGTTACAGGATTGGTCACCCTTTAAAGATGCACTGTAATCTCAATTGACTGTTTAATTTGACATGTGGCTCATGTAAAGTTGGGGTTTTTTTTAATTCTGGGAGTCTTCGTATTCCTAGATAGGCACTAAAACCATGGTAGTGCAGATGAGGAATTTTTACTGATACAGTGCTAATCATGATTTCCAGTGGGGAACATCTGTACTTCCAGTGTTGGTGGATCAGTGTGGAAGGAGATCTGTCTGTTTACAGACATTTATTCACCTTGTCCTCTTAGCCATGATTCTGGGAGGACTTAATATGTTTATATAATCATAAAAGCTCAATCCAACAGTACTTATCTTGACAGCTTCTGTTGTATAACCAAAAGCATCTATGTCCAGCCATTATGTGCAATAGAACCGCAAGAAACAGGAGTTGAGGTAGAATGTCTCGGTTATGTTGTTTCCTTCCATTATATTATAAAATTGGGTTTGCACCTTTTCACAATTCCTGTGCCAGTGCACTCCACTGGGTAATGGGGGTTAAAACCAACTTTTAGAGCATTGCTATTTTGAACATTCAAAGGATGACTGATAGTTTCCTTAATATTCTTAAGTGATTATGTACATTGACAGAGAGGTTACTCATCTGAACTGTAAGGAGGTGAGACCAGCAATATATCTGTGGGGGGTGTTCTGTGATAAAAAGCACTAGAAGCAGCATTTGTCTGCATCTGAAAATGAGAGATAAGGGGCACATGAAGGCAATAAGAAAATGTCCTAACACTGCACAAAAGATAGCAGAACTCAGGCAAACAACATGCAGAAAGAGAGAGAGGATATGTACCCGAGAAGAGGAAGAAGGCTTTCATTCCTATTGCTTACCTACGTTCTGTCCGAAAACTCTGCAACCCTTTGAAAAGACTCCTGATGACTTTTGGTTGCTCTTTTTTATGAGTTTTTTAAACAATTGGGATCTCTTGCTTTTACAGTAAGACGAATGCTAAGCCAGGCCACAGAGTTTCCATGTACCTTGAAGCAAGAGATTGAATCATCTGGCTGGCGCATGCAGTTTATTCCTTGGGACAATGAGGAGCTGTAGGACACACTCTATCTGCTGGACAAAGGTTTATGGTGTACTTCTGTGCTTACCGCTCTTCTTTTTGACTCCACAGTATAGCAGGGGGAATACTAATATCTGAGCTTTTTCACCATTTGATTAATGGAAAAAAGCAAAACACTTCTGACTGTTGTCTAAAACCAGAGAGAAAAGGTGATGTTCAATAATTTGTTGACGTGCGGCTTCAGCTTGGGAGAGCTTTTCTCTCACAGCGGGCACAGGCTGTCACACAGCACAGGTGGCTTCAGGAGGCACTCCCTTATTGTTTAAAGCAAGCAGCCATGAACTTTGAAAGCCTGTGCCAATGGACTAAAAATATATACATGTCTAAATGATTTCAAATGAGAACTGTAATACAATATTTGTATGGAAATAACTCTAAAGACACCAAAAGACTTAATTGTCAATAATTCCCAGGATCTGGAAATTAAAGCAGACTTTCTGTGATGCAAAAGCATACTGAGCCATTTAGTTTTCTCTGTTTTCATAAAGGCCTAGAACCCCAAGCCCCATAGGTATAATAACTTTGATTTCACTGGACCTATGCTACCTAACTGTGATGTGCGTTAAGAGTTCCTAAGACAATACTTAGAATAAAGTTATAGACAATTTATTAGAAAAAAATTCTTTTTGTCTTGGAACTGCCCATTGCAATTCTATCTTGCTAGAACTGTCTAACGGTTTATTCAAAGATCACTCTTTATGAAATACTATTTGTCATTTTTCCACTTGAGTCTTTAACTTTGTTCATTCCATCCTTGACTTCTATGAGATTTTGCTTCAAAGAAAAGTGTCTTGTCTGTAGTTAGCCCAATGATAAGGCAGGAGGCAGTAAATGTACAAGTGAAAAAAAATGTCTTGGAAGTAAAAAAAATATATTGCTAAGTGGAGATCTGCTGGAGAGCTCTAATATGACCAGGAAAAGCACTGCTGGAAAAAATTCAGGGAAGGAGAAATAGGGACTGGTGCCAGGTACTGTAAGTGCAAAGACTCGGGATAGATGTGCAGCCAGTGAAGTGTCAGTGCCATTGGTGTGGAAAGCAGCCACTTAAAGCTGTGATGTGGCAGGGGATCAGAGACTACTGCTGCTGCAGCTGCATGCAGGGAAGAAGCTACATCACATAACAGTTGGACTCTGTCACACAGGCTTGAAGACTTGCCTGGGTTGTCAATCAACCTGGCAAAAAAAGATCTCTGCTGCTAGATGACTGTACTCTACTCTCTTTAAAATCTGGAGGCACTTTTGAGAGATAACTCTTCCTTTTTCTCACCACCCTGCCACCCCTCTTCCCTCCCCCAACCAGAAGAAAAAAAAAAAGCGAAAACAGGAATTTTCGTTTTCACAAAAATATTACTTTTATTTTGTTTGGATCATCAAAGAAGAGACATTGTTTAAGCCTGTTTTAAAATGTGCATAGTTTTGTGTGGATTAGTGGAACCCAGATGATGAACATGTCTATTTGCATAGGCTTCCAAATGGCAGGATGTTTGTCCAGATTTGTTTATGGTAATCATTTCCGCTGACCTGTGGATTTGTATGCTTGAGCTTTTATTTAAAAGCCAAAGGCAGAAGCTGACTTTGTTGTCTTGGACAGCTGACTGAAACCATGAATTTTGTTTTCATAGTCAAACATCTCCAATGCCTCTCTCATCCTCATTTGGGACTGCATTTCATTCTTCTGTCATTAAATGCCACGGAGAGGGCCAGCAGGGGTGGAGAAATGACTGTACTCATCATTTTATTACTTTGTTTATGAAATTACTCAAGACTGATTCAGATTTTTAAGGTTTTAAGGGCTTGAACATACAATATCATCATTGCTTATTTTCCAGTGAGGTCTATGGGAGCTTACAGAAGGTGCCAGATTTCAGCTTTCACCCTAAGCAAGGATGGCAATACGATTTTGAACCTACTCATCAGCATATGACAAGAGAAAAGAAGTATCTCAAACACATTTGTTGCTGATATTGTACAGATACAAATATTTCAGTGTATACATAAGAGCGACCACAAAATTTGGAGGTAAATTCAGATATTGGTAAGCAATATGAGGTTTGTGCATCTCAGGAAATAATCAAGAAATCAACTGAAATGTTTTTGTGACAAAATTAGTTAAAATTGACCGGATTTAGAAAAGACCTTAAGGTTTTTGAAAGCCTGAATGAAAAGTGACTGACTAGAAGAATTCAACTTATTTAGTTTATCCAGGGCAAGGTTGAAAAGTTCAGCAGGAATCTCTTGCAAAATATAATACATGACTCATAAATCTAAGAGAAAAAGGAAAATAGAATTAAATTAACTCTCACTTACAGAAAAAAGTTATCAGCACTTTTAAAATTTAGCACTTGCTATGTAACTGGTGTTGGTTAAAAGTTGATACTAGATACTATTTAGACATATGTATAAAAATATATATAAATATACAAACAAATATATATATATATAAAATATATATATTTTAAAGAAGTATACATGAATGTGTTGATACATATCTGTATACCTAAACATTTAATCTTTAATCGTTAATGCTGCAAACTTGTGGTGCTTAGGTGACACTGTCTCTGGAAAAAATATACATCTACATTGTCCTTGGCACTCAACATAAGTAGTATAGATAATCATATAGGTGAGAAACTATTATGCTTAGGACAGGTAACAGGCAAAATTAATGAGTATATGAACTAGTAGAACACGGGACTGCAGATGCTGTCTACTTAGAAAGATAACTGAAAAGTTACCACTATCTAAGCAATTTATTTTAGATATATTTTGCACTATAACATCAAAATCTGTCTGCAGAAGACAATGTTTGATCATTGTATATTTTTTTTTTCATCTTTATTATTGGCAGTCATCTCCCTTTACCCCATATTTATCAAGTTTCAAACGAGTGAGAAACGGATCACTCAGTGCGTATGGCAAAACTCTATTTTCCAATTCAATATAGCTGGGGAGAACTCACAGAAGGAAAATATTGATTTCTGAAAATTTTTCCTATATTTTCAGTGCCAGATTATTGCAAAGGGGCTCCATACACTTCTCTTTGTATTTTGACATTTGAGTTCAGAGCTGGTTACATACTTGAATGCTGAGAGCCAATAAAAACAACTAAATCTGGGATGCATTAAGACTATAAAGGCACATGTACTGGAAAAGCTGCAGCCATTGTGCGCGGCCACGATCTACTGTAACCTCAGGTTTGTGCAAAATATTATATTTACCATGAAGGATATTATGTTAATCACTATAATCCTGATAATTTATCGAATTAATTCAAAGTATATTCTTACTTATCCTAGAGAGAAGAGAATTTGTAATGTTTTTTCATTAGGTCTGAACCACTTGAATTATTATTGCAATATTGATGTAGCTTCTGTCAGATGGCAGATTGATTTACACTTTAGAATATTTCTTTTTCCTATTCTATTTTTTCATATAATTTCAGAAAAATTTTCTTAATTCCTTTAGCACCTATCATTGCCAGATGAGTATCTATCAAAGAGGAATTTCATTAAGGTGTTATTTTCTTTTACTACAATACTGGACATGGTTTAATAATTTTTTTGAAATATCTCCTTTGCTTATTGTAATATGTAGGTATGCATTTGTGTCATGTGTCCATACCATGAAACTCTTTAAAAACACATTTCTGATTGTGTTATTAAACCTGCCAAGTAGTTCAGCCTGGACAGCATCAAAAAACTCAAACAAAAAAAAACTGACAAACAAAACAGAAAACCCCCAAAGAAAAACCCCAAAACCAAACCCCCCAAACAAACAAACACAAACCACAACCTCTCCCCTGAATAATAAAAAAAACCCAACACTGTAGGTCAGTCTTGTCCTTAACAGAAATTCTGCCTATGCAGCATTAACGATGCAACCAAAACCTGTAGAAAACTGCTGTTACCTCACCAGCAAACTGTCTCTGAGCCCTGAGACTGAGGGACATGTCGTGAAGAAGACAGCAAATGCAAGAGCAGCTTCAGAGAGATTAAATCATCTTATCTGGAATAAAAAAAAACAGGTTACAAGCAAAGCTGATAATGTACCATGTAACTCTCATCACTGTTCTTCTGGAGCGCTTTCCGAAATCTGCAATCAACACACCAAGCCTTTTGGTCAATTCCATATGGAAGGTTTTCCAGTCTTGTCCTTGACAGTGTAAGAATCTGGATAAACTCTAGGGAGATGTCTTAGGCCCTTGTCAAATTTTTGGCCATCTAAACAATGCTCTTGCAGGGTTGGTTATGCTGGTCTGGGTATATGGTACACATTGGACAATTAGCTGCACAAAGCCATTTTAAACAGGTAATTAAAATATGTTGAGGAGCTGGGAATCAGGACAAGGAAAGGAAGAAGGGTGCAATCAGAGAATGTTGCATAGCTTCATGTTATTTATAAAGGGGAGATGATAGCTAGAATATGCGCTATAACAAAGAACATGTACTCTCAGAGTCTATAACCCAAAACCAAATTAACATTGTACTGGAAAATATAATTTTGTCTATGCACTGCTAAGTGGTGAAGAAAATTAAAATCTTATTATCAACATTATTTCATTTCAAGGAAAGAAGATTTTTATGGACCACTCTTGATTGCGTGCAAAATCACAAAGTTACTCTGGCTTTTCTCTCAGGGTAATTGAATAGCTTCCCATACAAAAATTGGTGTGTACTATCAATGTTTAAAGAAAAATTTAGAATTTCACATATATATATATGTAAGTGTTTTCTAGAAATACCTTTAAATAAAACATTGCATAATTACTAGATGCAAGAACCGCAATAGGCATTTCTAAGTATAATTCTCACTCAAAAACTATTCACTCAAGTCCAATTGAATTTTGCACCATACAGTATAGACCAAAATCAAGTTTGGTTCTAAGTTTTACAGGAAAACATAAACAAAACATAGTTTTGCATGCCTAAGTCTACTACATAATGAAACATCTAATTAATTACATTTCTAATGGAAAAACCATTTTGTATACATCAGCAGGATATCTATTGAAACACCATTGCTTCTGTAGCATTTTTGGTTACAGCTTTATACATTTCTATATGAAATTTCATCTCTCACTCCAATTAGCTCCACATGCCTGTGATCCCTTCTGCTTCTTTGTCTACTGTTGTATAGTTTGTCTAAGGAACAAGTTACCTGAGAGTGCAAGCTCAGTGATGATCTCATGTCAAAGATCCGTACTTTTAAAGCAGTATGGAGTACCTGTGATGGGAATTGCTCTGTGGATCATTATACTGAAACAACAGAGGGATATTGCACTAGAAACCAAAGCTTTCCACATGTGAGCAGTATTCAGAGGGCCAAGCACAAAAAATGTTTTGTGACCAGCTCCTCTCTGTTGGCTTGTGCACAAGGGATTTGGCTGTCCGAGCTATTAGCACTAGTGTTAACTACTTTAACTGTAGTTATTTTCTGAGCTCAAGTTGTACCTAGAAAAAGATCATTCACAACCACTGTTGTATGTAGAGATATACAATTGATCCTGAATTAATAAACCCCTTTGTAGAAAGGTTGGCTGTTGCCATCCAGTTCACATAACTCTGCCTTGTAACTATTGTAAATTATCAAGCAGTGGGGGAGGAGATCTTGCAGGGCAAAGCTCTTCTGTGAGTTGTGACTTGCTGCTTCTGATCAATCATTCTGCGATGCTGTGTGATATTCCATACTTGCTGAAACTTTACCATTTCCATGACCTTCACAACCCTGCAGACTTAATGAGCTTTGTGCTTCTCTGAGAACAGCCCAAAGAAACAAAACCCACAAATAAATCCGCGAACTTGATTCTTGACTTTTAAAGTAGGAAATAAACCCCCCAACCAACCCCCACCAAAATCCCCAAACCATCAAAAAGGTATAGGGAGATCAAGCAACATAGAAAAGTAGGTGTATTCTATGTTTATCATATATAGAGCATAACATAAATAATATATATCCTTCTTATGAACGTAGCAAACTAAGCTACAATTTTTGCAAGTCTTACTACTGACAATCCTTCTGTACAGGCATGGCAAGAATCACAGAATTGTGGTTTGAGGGGATCTCTAGAGGTTATCTTGTTCACCCGCCCTGCTGAAGCAGGGCTGCCTAAAGCTGATTGCCCTGGACCATGTCTAGGACACGGACAATGACATGGAGCGTGTCCATATTCAACTGAAGTTCATTGTGATCACGTTGCTTAGTGGGAGATGTCCTTGCCCATGGCAGAGGGGGTTGAGACTACACAATCTTTAAGGTCCCTTCCAGCCTGTAACATTCTATGATTCATTCCATGATTGTGGCACTGCAGTTGTGTAATACTTAGTGAATACTTGTTAGCACCATAAACATTAACTTCATGTTATCATTCATCCAAACCTAGGATTAGTGTGATCCAAAACAGATGAATGAAGAAAACAGCTACTGTTTTAAATAGCTCAATTGTACATTTTCCAGGCAGAAGACAAACTAGCTGTAAATCACAGTTGGTCAGTTTAACGTGGTCTGCATGGTCCCATCAGAGTAAAACCAAACTCTGGAATCATTAGAACATAATAACATTTTCCATGGGTGTGGTGTTAACCCAGCCACAGGAATGGAGAAACACACTCTATATGCAACTTTAAGTATCATTGCAGATGATTCCCGTGTTTATTAGAATGTGAAATAGATGATTAGTTAAAAAGGTGATGGCTTCTTCATCTTGAAAAGGACTTAATAAAGTAGATTACCCCCATATCATTAAGCATTGTATTCTAACATGTACTCTGTGGCTATTTTGGAAAAAAGGTGGTTGTATTCATGCAGTTGATACCAGAAAACTAATGAAATTCATTCTACTCTCACTGCTGTTTGTTTAATATTATAGTTATTCCACATTACCAAGAGATGAAGACCTTTCCCACACAAAAGCCACTTACCTTTATTTATTAAAAATTCGTATATTTTCCTTAAGACCTGAAAGAGTAATTTATTAATGGATCATGGATTTTCTTTAATATCCACCAGTGAAACTCTTCTAGTTTTTTTATGCATCTTTCTGAGATTAGGAATCAAAGCAAAGTCAGAATGCTAATAATGTCAATTTATATAAAGGCATTGTATTTTCAGTACTATCCTCCACTACATCCTTAATGTGTACCAGTATTTTAATTGGCTTTGGAGAGGCTTAGACTAGGTCTCCAGTGATTTTGTAGGAGTATCAAAATTCTGTTTTTATAATTGCTTCACCTTTTTTTTTCAGTATTTCATAAAGTTTACTGATCTATGTGTAGGAAATAGCACATAAATCCCCAAACCACTGGGAGAGGCAGAGAAAACTAATGGAAGAGTTGCCTGTTTTAGCTATTAACTAATTTTGTAGTTTGGTGGTTTTTTTAAAAAATAAAGTAAAAATTGTGTAGATGAATTAATGAGGCGGACTTTCCAGTGTGAATGACCTTGAAGCTGTTTTTTCTGCATCTGCTTTTTTCCAAGGTAAGCTTATGACCTGAATGCATGTTACACAACTGCATCACATGACAAAGCTTTCTTTTGCCTTTTTTTCTCCCTGCTTTGTTCAGCTGTACTGTCCATTTCCTTCAAAACACTTTCTATCCAGTAAAAGCTTAGCCATTGTCATCAGCATCAGCCAAGGAAAAGGCAAAAATGAGAAAAAAAATTTCTTGGTCTCAGTAGTGTTGTAGTAACTCCCATAATTGTTCTAAGATGTGGCTTTTCCTCATAAAACTGCAGATCATAAAGAAAGCTGGTATATCACATAGCCAAAAAAATAATCCAACATAAATATATGTACTCTATCAACCAAATTTGCTTTTATGCTCACGCTAGAAGTAGTAATGTAAAAAACATTGCTGGAAAACACAATTCTCTTGGAGGTTCCCTATTAAGTCCTATAGCTACCACTGAAAGCTTTGTGTCAGGCTGCGTTTTTGTCAGGAAACTGATAGCAGCAGCAGATTTTCCCAGACTTTCTAAGAGATTATGTTCTTTGCTTTTCTCCATAGTTAACCAGAAAAAGGTGCCTAACTCCACTGTTATTGTTCATCAATTATATTTAGGAACACATCCTTTGTTCATAGAGTCTTCTTTTACAACTCTTGAGAAAACTGTAGGTCCATTAAATTCAATAACAGTTTGCCACCGGCTTTTATTGAACCAAGATTCCATCCCCTGTATCAGCCTGTCAGGAAGGTGCTTTCAAATTTCTCTGTTATTGTAAAGGGGCTAAAAGCTAAAAGACTGAGATGTTTGCACATGGTCAGAGTGCTGTCAAGGGGTTCTAACTTATACAATTATTAGACCCTTAATAAACAGAGGATAAAGGAGGTAAAAATTTGTGTCTGGATCCTCAGCTGTGATAATTCATTGTACGTGTGTACATTCAACCTCATGAAGACTCTCTCCACCAGCTGAGAATCCAGACAAAATATATTTTGATAGTATTATTTTTTCAAGACTTATTTTTTAAATCAGATGAATGAATAGTAAGATGTGAATATTATTATTTATTTTAATTTTGAAAAATTAAACCCCAAACTCTTTAAATGTAGTAGTATAAGTTAGGGAGTAGATTCACAGATAAAACTGGTTTTGTCAGCTTTGTAAAACCTATAGCAAAATGAAGAAGAGGTTTTTTTAGGTTAAAGGTCTGAGGATGTTTTCTTTGAAATACATAAATATGAGTTTTAAAATAATTTAATTCTATACATTGTTTTATTTCATTTGTTTTGGTTTTTATTTCTAGTGGTAGAACAGTAATAATGCAGTTAATGATCTTTGATATGGGTAAATGTCACCCCGTTCTCACATACAGTTATATTTATCCATCAAGTGGAGAAAGAAGTCTTCTACTTCCTTTTGGTAAGCACACTGAAGTAGTTAAACAAATGAATCATAAACAAGAATAAACTTGTGCAATTTCCATAATATAAAAAATTTGTAAGTACAACATAAAATTTTGTGAGTGCAACATTATTGTGACATACAACAATAAAACATATTATTTTATGTGTAATATCTAAAAAAAGCTTTCATGAAGATCAGTCCTTGGGCAAGTATATATTTTGAGTTGTTATTTTTAAAAAAGTTGATTTTATAAAGATGAAGTACAAAGTGTTGTATGTCTGCTAAGTAACGAGAACTTTTTGCAGGATACAAAGTTTAACATTTAAAGAACAGAACTAAACTATAAAGAATTTAGTGTATTAAGCTGGTTTTTTAACTGGATTTTTTTTGGATCACACAGCTTTATCATTGCATTTATATAGAAACGTTGATGAAATTTCTGCCATAGAAGAAAATTAATTTCAGTATTACATGAGGAGAGAATAATCTATGATATTCCACATTTATAAATAAACTAAACCCACAAATTAAAAAAAAAATCCTATCACAGTGCAAACAGCTTTAAAATTGATGTGGATGAGTGTTAAAGAAAATCTAGGGCTCAATCAGCTCCAGAGTGATTTCCTATGCCCTCAGGAATGCAAAATGCATGCAAGTGCAAAAAGAAGATTAATTTTAACACATGAATTTTAAAGGAAAAATAAATAAATATAGCTCACTTAAAATTACAGGCATGCTTATGACAGATTTAGTATACTATTTCTTTTCTAGAAGTGGATATTTTAATATGAAGAGGTAATACACTTTTGGAAAAATATTAGCTATAGTTCATACTCTGTATTGGGATTAATGATCCTGTTTTCAAGAAAGAAGAATTAGAATTATTACAGTCTAAGAATTTCATATGTAGTCCTTTGGCATTCCAGAAGGGCACCACTATGAATAATCTTTTATTATGTCTATTCTGTCTTAAATAAACTTAAACTTTGACTACTGCAGCTACTTCCTGTTCAGTTTGCACCTGTTATTTAAGTACCTGCATCCTTCTGGAGAGACACAGCATTTACTGGCAACATTTGCATTACCCATTAGTACAGACATCAAGTGTGGGTTTGTAGATGGAAGTTTTCAGGAAATTTTACTTCAGACTAGTTCCAGTTCAGTCTAGTGGAAAACATGTCCATCAATGCTGGGAGCTCATTTAATGCTCTCTTGGCCTGCATTCCTCAGTTCAATTTCAGGAGAAAGAAATCCAGTTTGCATGTTCTGAGACTTCTCAGTTCATTAACCAAGCACTTGGCAGAGATTTTCTTCAAATATGTAGCCATGATCATTATCATAGAGAATGGCCTGGGTTGGAAGGCATCTTAAAGATCATCAAGTTCCAACCTCCCTACCATGGGCAGGGATGCCACTCACAGGTCTGGGTTACTCAGAGCCCCACTTAATCTGGCCTTGAAGAGTTTCAGGGATGGGACATCCACAACCTCTCTGGACAATCTGTTCCTGTGCCTCACCACCCTCACAGTTAAGAATTTTCCCCTAATGTCTAATGTAAAATTACCTTCTTTCAGTTTGAAGCCATTCCCTCTTGTCCATTCACTATAGTCCCTTGTAAAACATCTCTCTCCAGCTTTCTTGTCATCTGACACACATTAAAACTCTGCTAGGGAAACTTCTAGAAATGAAACAAGTATGGATGACTCCATGTCACTGCTTGAGTCTGTGGCATAACTTTTTCTAAGTAAATATTAACTAATAAAGGTGTGTCCCTCTATGCCCTGATGCCACAGAAATACCTAAAGATTCTTCGCTTGGCTTAGAATCACTAAAGAGGAAAGAATGATCTATTTACTTGTTTATTTATTTATCACAAAGGAGAAGATATTTCAGTTATTTTTTTTATCACTAATTTGTCTTTTTTTTCTCAGAATGATCAGGCTTCAATACAGCCATTTTCAAATGTACAAAAGTAATGTTTTTATTAACATAACACTTTCTGTGTGTGCTAAGCCTGACCCTTTGGAAAGCCCCATTCTCCACTTTCTCATAATGAGTTTTCTCTCCTTGCCCTCCTTAAAGTTTGGCTGATCAATTCACAGCCTGATGCATATGCCAGTGAGAGTCTTTGGTTCCTAGCATCTGTGCTCAGAGAACAGAAGGCAGCATGGGAACTCTTAGGGGAGTCACAGCTCAGAATGAGTCTCTAGTTTGGGATTTATTTTATTGTCTTCAAAGATTTCTTCAAAAAGTCTTGAGTAGGTTTTGCTTTCTATTAGTCCAAAGAAGCATAGATGTCACTGACACCACATTTAATGAATATATATTCTGTGAGTTCTTTTTCATAGACTGCATGTAGTTTTGTCTGTACAGGACATTTTCCTGTTACCGAACTGAGTTTTATGGGACAGCAACTTGGTTTTGGAAACAGATTGCTGACTGCTATAAGGGTCCCTAAAGAAGAAGAAGAAAAGTGAATGATGAACTTGTAATGATGGTGTTTTTACACATCCCCAGGATAATATGGCCCTGTGTTTTTCATTACGTTATTTCCCACTCAGATCAATTCACACTTTAATTTCCAGCCACATTCCATCATATTTTCCCTTAAATGAACAGTTATTTACTCTGGTGAAATGTTGTGTTAATTCTTTTAAGTGGTATTTTCAAGTTATCACTTTGTACATAAGTCATCAATTAACACATAATCCTAGTTATTAAGGGTTTATTCAAGGGTTTTGTTCATTCTTTCTTTTAAGCCTTTTTGTTAGCAATATGACATCTCACCGATATATTTATATAAAGTCAGGTTAGGCTAAAGACTACTTCTTAAACTTCCTCAGGGAAAAAGAAAACAGTGCAGACCTCTACAATCAAAGGCAACATCTACAATTAACCATGTCTGAGTTCTCATCTGAGGTCACCGAATGTGACTCCCTATATAAGATCTTAGTTTGTCTGTGACACATTTTGCATCCACTCTCATTTTTTCACACCATTCCTTTAATATCATTACCTCACTTTACTCATATGCATCCCATGCACCTGTGATACTCTAGTGTGTTTTCCATAAGGACCCCATACTCACACCTGCTGCTCATTGTCCATGCTGAATTTACTAGAAAATAATTTGTTGGAAATGAGAATTAAAGCTATCACCAGGAGCAGAAGTCACAGACACATTAACAGTGTCTGTGATACGTCCTTACTTAATCACCAGAAACTGTCAACCTGGGCAGACTTCTAGCCAGTGAGAATCATTACTCAAGGGCGGACTGCTGTTGCCCTTGGCTGTGAACATGGATTCCTGTACCACTAATCCTTATCCTTCATGCCCCTCACAGAGATTTGGCAGGAGGCTTGGCACACGCTGCATACGGCTGATATTTTCAGTTATCCTTTTCCGGTGTCATCCTGGTGCTAATCCTAACTCTGCCCTCTGCCGGACAAGGAATGACCACGACTGACCCCAGCTCTCTCTGTGACTACAATCATACAGTGTGAAACTGGTGCAGCTGCGCAGCAGTTAAGGACCATTGCCACTTGCCTCTTAGGTCAGCCAGCTGAGGGAATATTTTCAGCCACTCTTTGATTCCCAGGGAAGGTAGAAATTAACTCCCTGCAGTGAGGATGAATAACTATTCAAACACATCGTGACACTCAGAAAATGGCACAGTCTGCCTTGTAGGTCAGTAGTTATTGAAAACATCTAAGCAATCTGCAAATTGACAAACCTATGGTTAAGTGAAATTTCAGTAGATCTTGTCACTCCAGCAGAGTCCAGGTTCCTCTGCTGTTGCATAGCTTGTTTCATGGTCAGGTCAATTTTTTCCTTGCTCTTTTCTTATAAACTTAGTGCTTGAAGTAGTGTTCAGGGCCTTCTTACTGTACAAGTAACAGTGCCTCCACTGATTCTGTAAAATACATTTATAGGTTAAGGTGTACTTCAAAATATTTTAAGGAATGTCTGTCTAGAGGACCTTCAGACAAAACCATTCCAAGTCCTAATATAATTCAGAAGTTTAACTCAAGTATGTCTACCCAACCTTTCTCTCCGAAGTAAGACATTATCATTTATTTCCAAAAGATACACCTCATCCTAAACTTGGGCTGGTATTGACTGTGATCAGGAATTTATGTTTTCTTACTGGAAGAATGGATCCTGTTGCAATCAGAGTTAGGATTAGATTCGGATTAAATATTGGTAATATAAAAGCTTGAAGAAACCAGTTAATTCTTTTCTGTCTGCAAGAGTTTGGAATAGAGCTGTCATCAATACTTTTTTTCATGCGTATATAGTTATTATAATTACTCTTATGTTGGGGCTTGCAAATCTAAAACTTGAATCTAATTTTTCTTTGAGACTGAGCAGCCTTCAGAGACAAGACTGAAGAGAAGTCTGGAGCCAATTGTGGTCAAGAACTTATGCTCCTCACTTCACTGGATGGTTGGTTCCCTTGGCTAGCATTATTTTTGAGGTTAAGGTTTATTTGGGGGAATGCAATAACTGAAGAACCCATTGCAACATCTGGTGCCTTGCCCTTAGAATAAGAAAAAAGAATTGTTTTAGGACAATACTTTTTGCTCTTTTTTTCTTATAATTTGTTCCATGACCTTGGTTAAGTTCAGCACTTACATTGGTGTTAGTGTTTGGGAATGTACAGATTGAAGAAGGCTACACGTCTCAAGATTTAAGAGGAGTGATGTTAAGGACAACTGTTGTTTTTTGTCTGTCCTGTTCGCTGGAGAGCAATCCCTGACCATTGCTAGGTTTAGAGTCAGGGCTGGACTCTTGGTTTGAGAACTGGAAAGTGAAGAGCTCCTTTGAATGCTTGAAGCTGCACACTCTTCAACATTATGCAAATGAATTGTAATTCTTGTGTATTGTGTCTTTTCAAAGTATTTTTTTCAGTCTTGTTTTCTTGTTGGTTTTCATACCTGGGCAACAACAGTTAAGTTAGATCCGGGAAAGGGCAGCTTGAGGTGAATATTCGTTGTCTGGCTTGGATTTGTCTCAGGTTGAGGCTAGAGTGGTTTGAAAATTCAAAATGTTGCGTATCTCATTTTGTTTCTGAAGAATTTGGGAAATTAGGGATCAGAAAGTGACTTGTTTGTTTGGGATCGAGATGTTTTGTTCACTTGTTTTCAGTGAATGATAGCCACAGTAAAAGTAGATTTAGACTGGATAACCTAAGGACTGAAGTTGCTGCTCAGATGGCGTGGTCCTAATAGCTGGAAGTAATAGGCATGGGCTAGAATTATTAAGGCTGGGGTAGACAGCATAAATTGTGAAGAGCCATACTGTTTATGGTATAACAGGACCTTCAGAGACTGGTGTCTATTATCACCAAGAGATTATTTTCTTTGTTGTAGTTAGATATGGTTTAGTATAGATTTAGGCATAAAAGCTGAATAGAGTTCTGGTGACTCTCCTGATTCATGACATATGGAAGTCTGTGTGTTTTTCGCTCTGTCTCCCCTGTAGAGATTAATTCCCTAAATTATTAAAAGGTAGATGTTTGGTACTGGTACTTTTATATTTGTATGATGTAAATAAAGATATGTTTTGCCAAATAGTTTCCTTTGTATCCTGCTAACGTATGCTAATTCACTTTTGTGATCCTTTTGGGAGGTTAGCTAACCATGTCTCTTTGAAGAGAGTTGAGTTCAAAAGATACGTATCTCTGCAATTTGATATTATCTGTACAATTTGTTAAAGATGGGTAAGTTTGTGCAAGATTTGCCTCCTTCTGTTCTACACATCCTTCAGATTTCCTCATGAATTCTTCAGTTCTTGAAACAAATCCTCTCTGTTCTAGAAAAAACAATGCTTTCCTCATTGCACTGCAGGGCTCATTTTATTTCCTTCTTTCCTTCCTGTGCAATTTTTATTACCTCTGGTGCCCATACAAAGGGATAAATACCCAGAGACAAGTCTCACACTGACAAGTTAATTAAAAAAATTCCTTCCAAGGTGTATCATAGGATCATAAAATCTTAAGGGGTTGGAATGGACCTTAAAGATCATCTAGTCCCAACCTCACCTCCCATAGGCAGAGACACCTTCCACTAGACAAGGTTGCTCAAGGCTTTATCCAGCCTGGTTTTAAACACTGCCAGGGTTGGGATGTCCCCAGTTTATCTGGACAACCTGTTCCAGTGTCTCACCACCCTCACAGTAAAGAATTTCTTCCTAATATCTAACCTAAATTTCCCCTCTTTCAATTTATACCCATTACTCCTTGTCTTATCACTACAGTTCCTGACAAAGAGTCCCTCTCCGTCTTCTCTGTAGGCCCTCTTCAGATAATGGAAGGTTGCTATGAAAAAATGGACAATTTCATACATGCACTCTACCCATGCCTTATCCTTTCTTAGCTTATTAGCATAGACACAGCCCAGACGTCCTTTTTCCACAAGAAAAAGCCTAGTTTCATCTTCCCATTACTTACTGGAAATATTTCAGTGGAAATAAACATGTACAAAGTTGTGATAATTGCTTTAAGAAATAGCTAAAATAAAACCAAGAACTTAAAAATGGAATTTAGAAAGGGAAAAAATTCTTTCAACAGAAGCAGATACAGACAGTGGCAGAAGTGCTGAGACTGTCAGCAATTTCATCTCCCAGTGCAAGCTAGTCCATGATCCATGAATTGTACTCAAGATGAATCAAAGTGACCCACGCAGGCAAAGGAGGGCTTTGCTTTATTTTATTGCAAGTTAATAAGGTCTCCAGATTAGTAACAAAGGATTTTTTGGAATGGTTTCAAGCATTAAAAACAAAGCAAATCTTGGATCCAAAAGTCTATCTGTGATAAGAGTGGTCAGAATACTAAAGGCAATTTCTTCCTCTGCATTCTGATAAAACTCATGGTGAGGAGTTGTTTTGGTTTGAAAATAGCAGCTGTTTATCTACAGAACTGCAAATGCAGACTTTCAAAATGTCAGGAGCCAAATGTATTCTTTGGAGAGATCAGTGTGGTATATATGGTGTAACAGGGAAGTTTATTTCGCCACTGCATTTCTTTGATCTTGCGAGTGCTTTCACAACCTCTTTTCCCCTTTTGTTTCTTTCAGTCATGAGACTGTAAAGCCAGATTTATGATGGTATTAGTGTTTTGCCACAGAATGATTGGTATGTCCCAGATTCAGCCTTGTGGGATAAACATGAGCAACTAAGAAAAAAATTGTCTCAAATGGATGTAATCTTTTTTAAAAGAAAAATATTTTAAATAATATTTAAATGGGAAAAATTCAAATCAAGCCAGATGGGATGTTTGAAAATACTATTTATATTGAACATTTTAAATTTTGTTTTTCTAAGTATAAATCTGCAAAATTATTAATTTTTCATTGTTATTTCTGAAAGATTTTATTGAGAATATAGAAAACTTGAGACTGTACTGAGAAATTTATACAAGAGGCCAGCAATGAAGTCTCACTTATAAAAACTATACTGTTATTCATGTACTTTTATGTTCAGTGATCATGTTGTTTGTACATACCTAAATTTGAATCCTCAAGAAAAAAAAGAAATTTTAGAATTATAATGGAATGTTTGAAAATTTGTGTTCCCATGAACAATATACAACAACATTTTCAAATTCAGATTCTGTGAAATGCAAAAGTTTCAGAAAGCTTTTCAGTTAATTTGCAATAGAAAATCAATCTGAAATAAGGTATAGGAATTACAATGGATTACAGTATAGGAAGCCCTGCCTTCTTTGAGTGGAGATGACAACATATATATAAAAGATTGATTAATAAGTCCATCTGAATAAATGCTTGAGTGTCTTTCAAAGGTGAGGAAGACTGCTGATAATGTTTCTTGCAGTAAACGTAACCTTACATTTATATTTATACTTAAATTTCTAAATATAGATATTTATGTTTAAAATGTTCTTATTTCATAATGTGTTTTTGTTTCCTGGGATGTCTGAAAAATATAAGGCTCGCACTCTGATTCAAAACAGTATTTGTTTTCGAATTTTTTTTTTACTTCATTGCAGGAGAGAAATTCCAAATTCAACCCAAGCTGTAATAATATTTTGTCCTTCTCTTAGATACGCTTTACTTTTGGCTCATCTGCATCCCTTCCAGTATTAATGGAACCAAAGAGAATGTGAATTATTGATGTTTCATATTCTTTGTCTTGACTTCTTAGCAGTTACACACATACAAAAAGACTGATGATGGCTGTGAAATTACAGACGAGGTTTTTTTTTTTTTCCAAGAGTCATTTGCCAAAGAGAACACTCAAAAATCTCTGCTCTTCTGAATGAGAATGGTACTAGATCAGGAAATGAACAACTATCTTAGAAATTATTTTAAAGAGAGAATAAATGGATTTCATACACGTGTTGGACTTGCACAAAGTGAAAATGAATGTAGTCACTTGTCTGAGTACTGATAAACACACTACTAACAGTCTGCCAGATTGATCTCTGCTCATGGAACTTACTTTCCTACGGTTAGCCTGGAGTACACACCTGCAGCCTCTCCAAGGGGTTATCACCTGTTGTCTGCTATGAAGATGGCTCATAAAAGCAGCTGCTCAGAATTCATCATTTCCATCCACTAGGAAATTCCGCAATTAATCAGAAGATCTCATTTAAAAAAACCCCAAACAAACCTAAACACCTAAATATTTATTTTACACAACATTAAACTTACATATGAGAAATACACCATTCCAGAACGGTGGTAGAACAACCACCCTTTTTTTTTTGCCAAGATGTTTTTTCTGTTTTTCATAAATGAGATGCTATTTTCCTAGCATTATATTTTTAATAGGCAAGCATTTTCCAATGGAAAAATATTTAATCAGCTCCACTGATGAGAGGCAGTTTCTGAGAAATGTAAATCTCATAACATTTTTTGATTGATAATGGCATTTTAAATGGCAGCTAAAACAAAATTAATTAAAGGTAATGCCAAAATCACAGTGCAATGACCTGCAGGTGAGGGTGATCGCTGAATAAACAAGTATATATCTTCCATCATATCATATCATATCATATCATATCATCATATCATATCTAAACTTTTTAAGACATACTTTGATAGGTGAGATGTATATTATACCAGCTAATTGTAACTAGGTTTTAAACCCCAAATAAAAATCTTAGCAAGTAAAGAGAATAACAAATAACCCTAATATTACTGTTCTAAATGAAAACAATCACAGGTGAGTATCAAGTAAAATCATCTATCTTAGCCAAAAAGTATCTAAGCCAGAAGAATCTCATCAGTGGTAAGTAAAGTGGAAATCTAAAGAGCAGGATTTGTAAAGGCATTAGAAATACCAGAAATGCTACCCTCAATTCTGAATGTAGGGTAACTTAACCTTAAATTAACTTAAAGTTCACTCTCAAAAATAAAAAGGCCCACATGAACACGCACACCAACAATCCACTCACTCCTAAAATAATTTGCAGATGTAATTGCACAGAGAAACAAGAGCATTACACAGACCATTTAGTTAATTAATAATCCAGAAGATGCTTGTAGAGTACAAAGATTATAAGTCAAAGTAGGCCTCACAGATATTGCTTATGTTGCAGGTTTTAAGTCAGACTAATATTTCAACCAACTGAAATATGTGCCTAGATATATGGTCCTGTGACAACATCAGTAGGAAGATTACAAATAAATGAAGGAGTAGCAATACTTCTGCACAAATGCAAAGCAGCATGGTTTGTTCTTTACAAAAAACCAGTTTTTGCAAGGACATTGAAATTCTGCATACGAAGCTAAACTGAAAAAAGATTGGATTTCAACATCTGAAGACAATCTGGTTTCATCCAGATGGATTGTTTTTTAAGTATCGGACAACATGAAATATATATGGTCAATTACGCAGAAGAAAAGTATCCTTAGATGGTAGATCAGAAAATGTAAAACAATAAAGAAACTTCAGCTAATGTCTCAAACTAGCAAATTTCTTATGCTATCCTTTTACTAGAACTCACTTCTGTAACTAAAGTTTAAAAAATGGTATTTCTTATTTATTTTTTTGTAGACCCAAACACTCACAGATACTTATGTCTGCTTAGGACTTCAGGAAATTTTCAGCCAATAGAATGTATTTAACAAATGATTTAACTTAAATGAAGCACCAGAAATGCCCCAAGTTCAAGAAAGCCTGTTCCATTGAAATGTTCACTTTAGAGCCAGCAATGCTTGACTAGAGCCTAGGCATTTCCTCTTTCATTAACATTTTCCTTTCTGCGGCATTCAGTGTAGAATTTCTAACTACTGTTCCTCATATTTTCTTGGCCTATTTCTTGTATTTAATTTTCATTTGCTGCTAAATCATTCAGCTTTTTACTACTGCTGTATAAATATGTGTTCAACCTTTCTGCTTGCAGTCGGTGGAAACATGTATTACTGAAATGCCATCCTCCCAAACACATCATGTTTTTCCCATATGTGCTCTTGCATCCTGCTGGTTTTAGACCTCTGTAAGGCTGAAATTTTCTTCAAAGTTTGGGTTAGGATCTGGGTTTATTTTTAGGTAAAAGAATAATTCAGGCAAACACCGCGGTTGTTTTAGAAACATCTGTTAGTGTCTTCTGTGGATCTTTCTGTCAGACTCAGTGCTGTCTCTGCCTGAAGCACATCAGAAGTACATTCCCGAAAGACTAGTATGTGTTAGTGGTGTATGAATAACTTGGAGGCTTTCTGTGACAACAAGGGATTATGCTAACTTGTCTCATGGCTAATTCTTGGTTGCCAGCAGAGCACAGTGTTTGCCCATATGGGAATAATTTTTCTCTGAAGCCTGTCAGCTACCAGTGCTCAAACTGAGTCTAGAATATTGATGGCAAAGACACATGACCTTCTGTGAAGTGAGAATTTGCTTCACATCTCAGACACTTAAAAGGACTTGTGTATATACAATAACTTCTTTAAACATGTTATTTCTGGAGAAACAGAGTACCCTCTCCTTGTAAAACTTGGCAATTTTGCTTTTAGCAGACAAAATTAATGGAGAGTTAACAAGCAAAGGCTTAGTTTTCTGTTACAGAACTGGGGAAAATGTTACAGAAAAAAACAGGAGCAGGATCGTTAACACAACAGGTTAGAATATACTTGCCACACTTCACCTGTCTCTCACTTGGTGTTTTTCCTAGGTATGGCTTAGTCAGCGTAGAGCAGGGATCACTCTGTTCTAGAGATATGTTCATCCGCATCAAATGCCCTAGCCCTGAAAATCTGTCTCTTTCTTGTGTCTAATAGTTATCTCATTACTCTTGAACACATGTGAAGATTCAGTGTGCCCTGGGAGCTGTATTTCCTCTTAAATTATGATTTAGGGAAATGAATCATAAGGTAACTTTGATTATTAATCCATATTATGAGAAGGAACATAAAACTTCTTTTTAGTTTGATTAGTTGACTTCCTGTGATATGCAGGAAGCTGTTTGGAACATTAATTTCTCATCTGTTTTACATTCTTGCTTAGGAATTCAACTGAATTAGGGTGTTAGCTAACTCCTCCCTTCCGAAACAATGTGATGTCCACTGTGGAAACTCTTCCATTTGGCTCTGTAAGACCTTGAAAAATGTGCAGAAGGAAAAATATTAATTGTTCTACTACTCAGTTACACCACAGATTGTGACACATCTTTGTTTTCTCATAGCAATCCTTTAAAACAGACAAATAATACAGACTAACTGTTTAACACACGAATTACTTTGTCCAGATTACTCCCTCCCCTCTGCTTTTTTATGGACTTTGTTAATCCCAAAATTGCATCCTCTTAGTTCTTTACCTTGGCATTAGCATGAGGAGTAGGTACTTCTAAAAGCAAGAAAGATTAAGTAATACTCATAATTTTATATAAAAAGTAGGACATTTCACTTACTTACAACTTCAAAGAGTAAAAAATCAAAAATCCAACAAAAAGTAGACAGGAAGGAAACAGTTATGTACCTAGGACATTATGAATGTGTTTTAAAATATTTGGCATTGGAGTTTTCTTTTTCCATGTCCCTGCTTATAGAATAACCTACAAAGAGCTACTAATTCTTCATTAAGTTATGAAAAGTACTTCCATATATGAGTGTCTCTTGCCATGTCCCTTGAAAAGGGGGCTTGGTCATCTGATAAATAGAAACAAAATGAGCTTGAAAAGGGCTGCTGGTTATTTGTACTTCATGAACACCTGAAAGATGTAATACTGGATTTGCATAATGCTTTGTGGATAAAACAGGTTCATGTGTTCATGGCAAGTACCATGAGAAAATGCCCTGGAATGCGATCATATGGAGAGGTGGTTTATATAGCACCACTGTCTTCTTGCTGTGCTTGTTTAAGTGAATATTTTTAAATGAATATTTATATAAAGATGAGACAGTTATTTATATATATTTTCTCCACTTGTATCAGAAATCTGTGATCTCTGATTCTCTCAGAAGTCCCTAATGGCTGCCTGAGTCAGCACCTTTTCTACCTATTTGTTTCCTGCTGCATTGGTTGTAACTACAGGTTTGTACTTGAAAATGAGTAAAATTCTTTACAAACCTGTGGGACAAGAGCTCAAGGTAAGCCCTGAGTATTTGCCTGATGGCGTTCATTAAGTCTGACAGCTCATTAGCAAAAACTAGTCATCGAACTAGAACTACCATCTCGAACTTCTACTGGGAATGGCAGGAGAAGACTTTGGGAAAAAAAATATAAAAGGATGTTTTAGTACCAGAGGAATATGTCTTTTGAGTAGTTTGTTGCCTGTAAATGGAAAGAGAAGAGCGTGTAATAGCTCTATTAGACAGAACAATAGATAGTGTTCACTAGCTCTGACTAGAAAGTCCTATTAATCTTGGTTAGTGGAAATCTGTGAGAGATTATTAGTAGGCAGCAAGTTTTATGAAAGGTTATAGACTGTAACTACAAGGCATTAGATCTGATCATATAATTTCTTAACTTAAAAAGACCTACCCACTAATTTTTTTTTTTCATTTTATGTAGCTAATCTTTCCAAAATTTGGCAAGGTTTAACAGAAAGATGAGAATGTCGAAAGCATGGCTTATTGCACTAAATTTAGGATACCTAGGAATCACGAACACTTCATTAAAAAAAATTAGGATAGAGTGGAATGCTGCAAGTTATCCAAATTTCTGTAACAATGTTGTCAGATGTGCACCAAAGCATTATAGTTCCTTTAAGACAAAATTTAATGTAGGTTGAGTCCTGTGATATAGAAAATATTTTTGTATTTTTAAATTCAGCTTTAATGTCTTGAGTTACATTGATTCAATTTTTCCTATCACATAGAATTATTCAATTTGCCCACTTCAGATCATTAGCAAGTGGTCCCCAGAAGATAATACTATAGTTATAGAGGTACTAAATGTGAACTGTCTGCCTTTGGTTGCCTTGATTTAGGAGCATACCATGCTGCTCTCACGCTTCAGGTGAACAGCAGTGCCACCCTTCACACCAGGGCAGTCCCAGCAGTCACACACTCTGCTCCTTCAGATTTTTCCCTGCCATCCCCAGACAGTTTCTGACTGTGGTTCACCTCACTGATCCTGACCCCCACCTGTAGCTGATGTCCTGACCAAGCCTTGGCTTGTCCTCATCCCCAGGGAACTTCTTGATGGTTGGGGCCGCTCCTGTGGCCCTGGCTGCCCCACTCCTGGCTGGGGCTTTGAGACAGAGCCCTCTGACGTCCCACTGAAAGCCCCACCAGAATCCTCCCCACAGGGAGCCCAAGGTCTCTGGATGAGAAAAACAGACATATAACAAATGTTAAACTCCATTTGAATCTTTTCTGCACATTCAGTGGAGATCCTTGTAGGAGATGTTCCTTGTGCCCTGGTTTAGAAGTTTGCCATCTAGACTAATACAAATCCAAATATATTTTAACCAAAATTAATTTAATAGGAAATAGGAGGACTAAAACTAAATCTAAAATACAGAGTTGTCCATGAATCTTATCTAATTTGTTCAAAATAACTGTTTTATTATAAACTGCACTAAAAACATCTATGTCTAACCAAAATCAAAAAAGCTTTAACTTCTTTACTTAAAAGAGGCTGACTGCCTTGATGAAAATTAATGAATATCACAGAATCCCAGAATATCCTGAGTTGGAAGGGACCCACAAGGATCATCAAAGACCAGTTCCTGGCCCTGCACAGGACCATCCCGAAGAGTCACACCGCATGCTCAAGAGCATTGTCCAAATGGCTCCTTGAGTTCTGTCAGGCTTGGGGCTGTGACCACTTCCCTGAGGATTCTGTTCCAGTGCCCAGCCACCCTCCGGGTGAAGAACCTTTTTCTAATATCCAACCTAAACCTCCCCTGACACAACTTCAGGCCGTTCTCTCAGTCCTGTCACTGGTCACCACAGAGAAGAGATCAGTGCCTCCCCCTCCTCTTCCCCTCACAAGGAAGTTGTAACTGCAATGAGGTCTCCCCTCAGTCTCCTCTTCTCCGGGCTGAACAGGCCAAGTGACCTCAGTTGCTCCTCACACAGCTTCACCTCAAGGCCCTTCACCATCTTTGTTGCCCTCCTTTGGACACTCTCTAATAGTTTAATGTCTTTCTAACATTGTGACACCCAAAACTGCCCCAGTGCTGGAGGTGAGGCCACCCCAGTGCAGAGCAGAGCGGGACAATCCCCTCCCTTGCCCAGCTGGCGATGCTGTGCCTGATGCCCCCCCAGGACACACTTGGCTCTCCTGGCTGCCAGGGCACTGCTGACTCATGTTCAACTTGCCATCGACCAGGACCCCCAGGTCCCTTTCCCTGGCACTGCTTTCCAACATCTTATTCCCAGGTCTGTTCATACATCCAGGGTTGCCCCATCCCAGGTGCAGAATCCAGCACTTTCCCTTACTGAACTTCAGATGATTGGTGAATGCCCAGCCCTCTGATCTGTCAAGGTCTCTCTGCGGGGCCTTCCTGCCTTCAAGGGAGTCTTTGTATCGTCTGCGAATTTGCTTAGTATCCCTTCCAGTCCTGCCTCCAAGTCCTTTTTGAAGATGAAGAGCACAGGGCTCTTCCAGGAGCCCTGTGGAACCCCACTAGTGACAGGTCACTGGTCTGATGTCACCCCATTCACTGTAACCCTTTGCGCCTGACCCGTGAGCCAGCTGCTCACCCATCACGTGATGTGTTCGTCCAGCTGTGTGCTGGACATTTTGTCCAGAAGGATCCTGTGAGAGACATCATTGAAAGCTCTACTGAAATTCAAGAAGATTACATCAACTGGCTTCCCTTCATCAACTATGTGTGTTACTTTGTCATAAAAGGAATGATACATTCAATTTAATGCATCTACCCTCTTCCAGTAACGAAATTTATTTTATTTACCTTGTTCAGGACAGCTACATTGTTTATTCTGGATCTTGGGTTGATCCATATGTCAACTGCTATTGCTCTTTCTGGGTTCAGCCCATTTGTGACTTGGATCTCTCCAGCTCCTGTGATACAGTTTCCAAATACATTTCCAATAAAGCATTACAGTAGCAGCCACCTCATTCACAAATTGAACAATTTTATAGAATGTGCATGGCCATGCTGTGCCGTATAGTATCAAAGCCAGGTAATGTGTCGTGGCTCTGTTTGCTGTGGAAGGTTATTTCAGCTGAGGCTGAAATCCAAAGTCTTTTACTCAGTATATGGCTTAGGGCAGGATCTTATATTCAAGTGGTAGAACAAGAGGACTGGTTTTAACTATTTTTATGCTCGCAGAAAAGAAGTGACTAAATATGTATCTTCAGTGTCAGAAGAGTAAAGAAATAGGTTAAAAATATTATGCAATACTTTTGCTAAAACCTATATTCATAAATGATTGCTTGAAACCTGTTCCCAGAAAACTGACACGAAACACACCTAGCGTTTATTTGTATCTACTGCCAAAGTCATTATTAGTACAGAGTCAATATTATGTACATTAGAAACATGTAGCATAAACTATAGAAGTAATTTGGTACCATCTCTCCATCTTATGTATTTAGAGTCCCCTTACTTGTTGTGGAGTAGTGCTAGATACAAGCTGTATTCCCCAAACTTATTTTTTGGCGGGTTTTGTTTGTTTGTTTGTTTTAATAAGGAAGAGTAATAGAAATCTTTAGATAATCCCCAAATTTCTAAATTATGATCAGTGTTCAGTATTTTCTTTCGTCTTTCATTTTTAAAATATGATTTCCATTTAGGCCACTCTCCTTACAGGGTCTCCTGCAACATTCTTTGTAGTTCCTGTTATGGGAAGAGACAAAACCAAAAAAATATCAGGTTAGATCCATTATTTTAAAGGGAGAGACCAATCCCATAGATCCTTATTCATAAAAATACAAATAATTACTTCAATTTTACCTCTTTATATCACTGAAGATGGCATAAGGGTAAAGGGGTGAAATGTTATAAAAAGATCTAGAAATATATCTGAGACTTAAATAGTCTTAGAGAATTATTTGCCCTTAATTATTATCTATCAAAAGCTCTGACCCATAGATGAACAGAAACACACCCAGAAAGAATGGCTGCTGTGATAGTATTCCATCCCAAGCAGAAAGTTCACATTTCAAGAATATCTTTGCAGAAGAAGAGCTGGGCAGAAACAGAAAATTCTGTTTGCCACAACTGTTGAAGTCTTAAATCTTGTTTTTCTTCTTAGAACAAAACAAAAACCTTTCAAATATTTTCAGGAAAGGAAATTGTGGTGAAACATCTGTTTTCTGATCAGAAAGGTCAGCTTTTGAATTCATGTCTTTTGCCACTGGAAACAATCCAAGAATCTATCCTGGACAGTTGAAATTTCCCAATGTAAATGTTGTCAAAATCAATATTTTTCTAAAAGACATTCTGCTGGCTTTGATGCAGTTGCTTGTTTTGACCAAAACTAAAGAAACAAGTTGTCAGACCTGTGGACTAGTTGGAAACAAATTAGGTGGAAAAGATGTGAGGAGGACAGGAACTTTGATTTTAGCAGTGTGGCTAACTATTCCCCACAAGAAAGTGTGTAAGTGGGGAGCCAGGGCCACAGACAACTGTCGTAGTTTGATCTGGCTAAGTGCCATGGTCCCACAAAATCTGTTATTTTTATAAGGGGAAATAGGATTATACTGAGGAAAACTGGAAATCTGTGAGGTAAAACAGGTACACGCTTGAGCAACTACAGTATAAAGAAAATTTCATTACTAATAGAATTAAAGGTAAAAAGAAATAATAAGAAATTAAAGCTAAACTCCCCTCTCTTACAGCACCTCCTCTCATTTATCCAGCTCTCACAAAGTGTAACAAAGCACGGCATTGGTCAGTTGTACAGCTCTTAAAAAAAAAGTTTCTCCAATATTTAGGGGAAAAGAGGCTTTTTTTCTGCTTCAAACATGGTTTTCCAAACTCCTATTAGCACCAGGCCTGTCCAGAAATCTGCTGCCATGAAAAACATCTCTCCCACGAATCTTACAGTCTTCCCAGGCTGCTATCATGGGCCATTACATGGGGTGCTTCTTTTTGAAGGATAAGCAAATTCCAGCCTGAAAAGCAATGGCTCTCTTCTTCACAAAATCTTTAAAAGTCTCTTACAGCTTCTAGGTGACCTGGCATGCCCACTTTTCTTTTTCCGCAGGCTGCACACACAATTCTCATCCCTCCATGTCTTTTTAAATGGATTAAAGAGGAAAGAACAGTTTGTAATATTACAGTTTTTACCACGACCTGGAGAAAGCATTTTTAAGCTTTGCACAGGGAGCTCTCCGCCCTCTTTTCCCGCTGCAATCTTCAGCTCCGTCCCACATGACTCGCTTTCTCTTTCCCTGTGACCTTGAAGCCGCCATGATTTTCTTCGGGCTTTATGCTGGAGAAGAAAGCCTCTTTCCCTTTATGCTGCTGGATCCTCAGCTCGACTCTAGCTGCATTGGTTGTAGAAAACTCCATCAGCTCCCACTGGATCTGCATGGGGCTGTGTGAGGGGAAAGGGAAAGGAGGTGGGGAAGGAAAGCCTGCTGGTGTCCAGAAGCTGTGCCGCTTGGTCTCAGCTGCCTGTCGTTTAAGGCTGATCCCGGATGCCCTCTGGAGCCAGGACGGCTTTTCCCGGCAGCTTTTTGCCCTCGCCAAGGAAGGCGTCCAACCCGGCCTGGCCCAACCCCGCCCCGCCCGGCCCTGCCACCCCTCCAAGGGAAGTCGGGACAAAGAAAGAGGAATTTCCCACTCTTGCACAGGCTTTAAATATGAAAATTGCAAAAGCGTAATTGGCTTAGGAACTTGTCAATCAACTCAGGTTCAACCTATTACAACAACAGAGACCATCCAGGGTCAAATTCCATAATCACTGCGGATTACTTCCTACAGCATGCAACTCTTCATGCTGCTTCTAATGAATAATAATTCCCTTTTAAGCCATATAAAATACACATACTGACACTTGGTAATTCATGTCCATTGTTGTAATTGGGTCATACAAACAACAGAGACTTTAATAAATTTAAAGCAGAATGTGTCAAGCACCAAGGCAACTAGATAGAGCTGAGTGTGCTCTTTTTATTTCTTTAGAATAAATGCACTATGAAATTTTACTGAAAAAAAGGTAAAACCATATTTTATAGAGGGCTCAGTGGGGAACACATTCTTGGATTTTACTGAAGCCTTACATTGTCTTCAGCTTCTCAGACAGTGTGTTTCATTTACCACCATATTATTCCAAATAACTACTATGAACAGATTCTGGTGAAGACTTATATAACATTTATAGTTCTCAGCAAACCAGTATTCCCAACAGAATTTCTCAGTTTTTCCACATTTAAAATTCCTTTGTGCTTCAATAAATGTTGAGTCAGCTCTACTTCGGATAAGCAAGAGATTTTATGAGAAAGCATATGCATCAAGCTAACAAAATCTCAGCACTTGATTAGAGGCAGAGATCAAGACTGTAATTCAATTTATTCTGATAAATGTTAATGGTATATATCGTAGCCTTTACTAGTTCCTCATATGAGCATATTCTCCCTCATTCTAAAGTCCTCTAAGTGATACCATCTCACTTGAAGCAGGAATACCTGAGTTTTTTGCAATACCAAGCACCGTGCTTTTTGTACGTGCTATTTTAAGTACTGCTAATATTGTATAACGCTTTTCAGAGGACTTTGTTTCTCAGTGCCCCAGCTGATGCGTGCAATAAGGCTGAACAGGTTGGGAAGACATGGTGTTTCAGCTGGCCTTGGGAAATGAGATACAGCTGTTCCCAAGCTTTATGAGTTTCTGAGTTATGCAAGCAATTTGTCATGACACACATAACTTCATAGTTTGCTTTTTGTATGACCCTGGTGAAACTGAAATAAAATTGTTAGGGACCTGGATGATTTTGGCTGCTGTTGGCAGGCAGAAGGGAGTGACTCTTGAGATAAAGCGGCAACTATCCTCAGGAGCATATCATAACCAAATCCCAGGCAAAAGACAGGAATTAATCTGTAGGTAAAGGCCTGCTCAAAAGCATGTGCAGAGCCCAGTCTTCCCCCTAGCATTCTCCTCCTGTTTTGTCTGAGCGCTTTTCCTATGATCCGTGAGAAGGCAAAGCAGAGAGGAGATGAGGAGATGATATCTAATATGATAGATGTGTTTCTTGTGTCTTGCATTACATTAAGTTTCCCCAAGAAACAACTCCTTACACAAGCTGAAGTTTTACAATAAATTCAAATATGCCTGAATAGAGATCTGTGACACTAGACTGCTCTGTGTGTCTCTGTCCTCTTAGTAAGTGCTAAGAGGAACTGTGCTTGTGGTGGCCTGTAGGGTACTGTGACATTTTCTTTATGCTTTGTAAATATACTGTTGTGCTGGTGTTGTATTAATGCTCTTCAAACCTCCGCGGAGCCTCCTTCTCCTGCAGTCTCTGGTAGGCATTCTGCTGGAACAATGCCTATGGTATTATAAAGGGTAAAAAGTAGACTCAGACTTGCTCTTTCTGTAGAAAGAAGGAACTGTAGTTTTGCCTAATGGAGTTTATCACAGGCAGTGCTGTGTAACAAGAGAAACAAATCTAACTTCTAATCTAACTCCTTCCATTACATTTTCGAAGTACACAACCTTTTGCACTGAAGCCATTTAAATTCTAGTTAAAGGCATTCTCAGCTCAGCTTGACCTAAGAGATGCTTGTTACTCTTCCTTCACATTATTTTCCATTTCCCAGCTGTTCTTCTATGTGAAACACCATGAGGATCTTCTGGTTGTTAGGTTGCAGGGGGTGAGGAGGAGGAAAATGAGGCAGAGGCAAGGGAGGAGAGGAAGTCACTTGACTTTGTGGGATAGGGGCAATTTTGACCCAGCAGCTGGTGGAAACTTAGCTTCTGATCCAGTCTCGTGCTGCTGAGACAGTCTCGTGCTTTTTCTTTACTGTATACATGGTTTGCCAAGGACATGTGGCTTTACTTCCAAGACACATTTTCATTCTTTCAGCTTATGTTAAACATTACTGATGAAAAGGGAAGCAAATAGAAGGTTTGTATTAACTCTTTAAGGAGAAAATTGTGTTTACAAAAAGCCCAAGTAGATTTTATATTTTTCTCTGTTTATGTAAGAAAACATTAATTAGTTTATTTTTAACACATTTCTAAAGCAACTAAACAGTAGTTTGTCTTTGGAAAGACCTAATGAACAATTAAGCAAAACTTTAATAAATGAAATTCTTTGACTAATACTGAGATTAAATGGGAGGGAGATGCCATGCTCCTGACACTCAGCTTGATTTGCTCAACTGGGTTCTGTATTGTGGTTCAGTATTGAGTTCGTGGGGACTTTATCACCCAGATAGGGTGACAATTGAAAGAAAATAGAAATATTTGCAGAAAAGCACATTTTTGCAATGTAATATGAGAGTCAGCCTCAATTCTTTCTCATAAGAAAATACCACAGAAAAGTTAAGGTCACAGATGAAACCACAGGTATGGGTTTGTGGTGTGTTCTAGGCAGATAAGAGTTGGTTCAGGAGAACAGCAGCCAGGCATCATGTAAGAATGCCAGTTCAGCCCAAGCCCAAGGTAATACACCCTGCTTGACAGCAATGGCCTGACTGGAGCTTCAGAGTTCAGTGGGCTTCACCAGTCTACAGTGGGCTCCACATGCAAATGACTTGCCATATGTCAAAGTGACCTTGTAGAACAGCAGATCAGTGTACTCTTACTGCAGGACACTGTGGACTGAACTAACTGAGATTCTGAACCTGTAACCCATATTCTGCCATCAGCTGGACACTTAGAAGTTCCTTTCAGATCTAAAAGACTGCTGAGCTCTGTTTCTGCATGATGTGTGTTTGGATAAAATACTGGGCTTCAGTGGACTGTGAAAAGAGAGGTCCCTCTCCTCCTTATCTACCCTTTAAAATATTCTTCTAGTCTCTGCTGAGTTCCTATTCAAGTTTCAGCCTAAAATTTTTTCTATTTCAAATTCATTAAATTTCACTTTTGGAAAATAGCTGTTTGGGAACCTCAGCTGTGCTTTCCTTCTCCCAGAAATCATACTGTTATTCTCCATATGCCTTAATACTCTGTCTTTCTGTCAGGCTGCAAAAGACTGAAAAGTCTCCGCAGGTATGTAGGACTTCATGCATATGTCTGAGGATAGCTGGGATTCCTACATACCACTATCTTAAAAATAAATACCAGACACTCTTACAGGATTTTCTTGACAATACATTGCTTCAGCTGCCCCTCAACTATCTTATATAACACATAGTTTACCAGCACATAAAACCTATTCCTAGGAAACAATTTGTATTCTTGTCTTTGCCCTAATTTTAAATCTCCTTTAGTCATGCTATACCACGAGCAAAAATATGTTCCTCATCCTGTGCTATCATTTTCAGTACAGGACCTCTTTCAGAATTATTGCTTTGGGCTTTTGTTGATTTCCGTAGTTCTAATTAGGTTGTTTTGTCTTTTCTTACCAACTGATAAAAGACCTTAAATATGCCATTTCTACTTGAAAACGGAAGTTGGTCTCTTTGTGACACTGTCCTCTTTGCTGCTTAAACAACGAGGCTAAGGAATAGTTTAAGCCCCAGGCAACATGGTTATTATCTACATAGTGGTTCAGTTTGAAAAGTCTCATTCTCCACTGTTCACTCTTTGTTTCCATGCCAACTGTGTACATTACTGACAGGAACCTGCATCTCTCTAAGAACAGCATATTTTATTTAACCACTCTGCAGTTTCCTCTATTTATCATTGCCCTTTATGCAATTACATTTGATTTTAACTGGAATATTTTAAATCCTATTCAAATTACCTTTTCCTCTCTCACCAGCTTGAAAACTGAAATATGCCACACCCCAATAAACTGTTCCATGCAGCTGGGCTCAGAGCTGCTTAAAAAACACCATGTGTTTGTCGGTATCTTCAAGTGCATAGTGAGTTGAACCCTCACAATACAGTCTCTATGGCTGGTGCCAGTGTTTCAGGCAGGGAACAAGACAGTTTCAAAAAGGAATAAAAGAGTCTCTTTAATATCAAATTATAAATACTTCTACCGATATGGTAGGGCAGGACTTTGGCTAACACAGGACCTGGACCCAACCTCCCACTCCAAGCTGACTGTGGCTGCCACTGTCGTGAGCCAGACAGAAGCAAGGGACAAGCCTGGTCTCTCAGGCTTAACTTGCTGTACCTCAGGCACAGGACCCTGGCATGGCAGGTATCTCTCTCACAACCAGTTCCCTGCTTTGGGAGTTGGCACAGTCTGAGGCTGCTCCCAACAGGCAGTTTGGGCACTGTCACAGTGTTTTGGGATCTAAGTGTTTGACCATGTAGATGTGGCCAACTCACACCCTATGGCCAAAGGATGGACTCTGGAACTACTCAGGCTGTGTGGTTCTTTTCCTCTTCTTTTTGTTGTATTTTATTTCCTAATCTGCTTTTCAGCTCTCAGGTGAAGAAGGAAATGTGAATCAGCTTTCTGTTAATTTTCAGTCCTGTTGCTTTTTCACCAGGCTATTTGTCTTCTGCTTAGATAAAATTATACATGTGGCTTCCATACGTGTTGCATACATGTACAATTTTATGTAAAACTTGTAGATGATTTGCTTTCAGTGCCTTTGAGTACACATGCAAATCTGCTGGGTTATTAGAAAGGAATGAATTTTGCAGCTGGAATACTTATTTACAGCATAAAAACCACTGAAGTATAGTTATGACATCAGTACTTGGAACAAATGACCCATTAATCAAGAAAGCAACCCGGGCTTCTCCATTTGCATGGTAGTCTTGTCCCCAAGGCTCCTTTATTTCCATTTGCAAGTTCCAGTTGCTGACATTTTAGCCTAAAAACTCTAGCTATAATTATGGAGAAAAGTAGATGGACTATAAGAAAAGCACTTAATCCAACATAATTCTTCTTTTTAATAACTATACTTAAGAAGTTGATGGTTGCATGGCATTCCTATTGCACATACAGTCATAGTAAATGATAGCTGAAAATGTAGACAGCTATGGAGTGCATTAGTAGTAGATGCTCATGACTGGAAAAGATATTTATCATATTAGATGGTAATCCATAGAAAAAAAGGGGCAACAATACAGGATTCATACATGATAGCTGCTTCCCAGGCAGAGAAATCATCATATTTCTACCCCTGGAGCCAGAGCACAAGAAACCTGAACACAAAATGAGACAGCAGGAGGAAGTGTGATTTTGCTTTAGGCTTCTGTTTGGACAGGACCCGTTCATGTTCACCTATATCCTTGCTTACTTCTATTCCTTTTGCCTACCTCTGCTGATTTTTTGTAGAATTAGTAGCCTTTTGGGTCAGAAATTTTCATTAACTCTGAGACAAGGGGAGTTTCTGTGTGGTGGGAACCTTGGAAAAAATGGTCATTTACACATCGTTTGGTGCTGAAGACCATCTCTATGAACTAAGAGAATATAAATGTTGATTCATGTATATGAATGAATGAATGAATGAATGAATGAATGAATGAATGAATGAAGACAAGGGAAATAAAAATAAACAAACAAACAGAAAAAGACTAGAATTTACAAAAATATAATGACATAAAACATGCATCACCCATCCTTTCATCAACGCAATTTCCTTATGGCTATTCTTCCTCTGTACTACGATCTTATAAGACTATCAACAAAATTTTTAATGCATCAGAATACACAGTATTTTTGTCTGTAAACTCAACTTAGCCTAGATTTCTTTGTTCCATACAGTCATTTTTTTTTAAACTCAAATCTTTACTCAGTGCAAAAATAATCCCATTTAAGAGGAGCTATACAAAATGTACCTGCACTTTATGGAAATATGGATTCTTTTAAGTTACCTAGTGTGATGACATTGGAGATGAGTTGTAACAGCATTCTTTCAAGGCTTCTAAAACTAAAGTGAAATCTGACAAAGACTTGCTGTGTGACAGAATTGGACAGCCAAATCTATAGCCTGTCCTTGGCAGAAATTGTGATTCTGTGACTGATGACTCCTTCCTTCCTTCCTTCCTTCATTCCTTCTTTCCTCTCTCTCTTTACCCCTTCCCTTCTCTTCCCACAAGCTTGATTATTCTAAATGTCTCTTTGCAGGAAAAGAACCTTATAATTTACTGAATGGGAAGAATTGTATCCTCTAGAAGCTAAAAAGTAACTTGGAACTTTTTACCTTCCATTACTTGTCAGCCATCATAACTCTTCCAGTACTGTAATTGAAGCTCTCTTTTGCCCAGGAGAGTGTATTAAATACAGCCTGCAGCTCAAGGGGGAAAGTACTGCTCTTCAGTTTGTTATGAGAATGCCAGTGCTCAATCAAGCCTGCCTCAATAATTTGTCCCTAAGAGAAGAAATGTATCTTCTCTCTCCATTTTTATCTTCCCATTGGCAAAATACATTCATTCAATTGCGATTTTCATTCTTATTTAGACAAGGAAGCTCAAATATATGACATAATCTTTGTTGCTTTAAAAAAAAAATAGGGCAAGGATCCAGAAATAAGAAAAATAGAGAGTTTTTTCCGGTTCTTATGTTTTTATATTTAAAATGCTGCTTTATTCTTTGTAGATAGTTTGTATGAAATCAATTACACTTTGAGACACATATCATACAGTCTTCTGACAGATCTTTATACCATACTTCTTCATGAGCACATCTGTCTCAGCAGCACAGTGTAAAAGCATTGCTGTTTGTGAAATCTGCACCAGAGAATCAAACCTGGGAAGAAGAAAAAAGGAGGAGGAGTTTTCTAAAGTTTTTTCCTACTGTAGTGGCTTCATACAATATAATGGGTCACATAAAAAATCCCCATCATTTATAAAAGGATATAACATAAGATACATAACAGAATGCGTTCCTTTGTTTAGTCAAAAAAATGACATGTCATGAAATAGACATTCATTGGGAGATACAGTTTGAGTCTATTGAGATAACATATGAATGTAAAAAACACAGAAATTAGACCCTTAAATTGGGTGAAACATGTAAAAGAATGCAGGATAGAGAATCAAGCTTTTCAGGAATAATTCATGTGGCTTTGCAAAAAGACAGCCCATCAAAAACCATCAATAGGCTGATGTTTTCTATAATAGCCAGTGAGAAACAACCATATGTGCAGGTACAGAAGAAAGAATCATATTAAATGTGGAGGATTACCTCGATAAAATGGCATGCTTTTCTTTGAAGTAGCACAATAATTCATTCTCGATCATAAGTATTTCTTGTTGTTCCCATTATTTACGTGTTGCTGCTTCTTTTTCTTTGCTTGTTATAGACAAATTAAAACCAGGACATATTGTCTCTCCTTTTTACATTTACTGTTGTTAATAACTTGTACAATGATGGGGACTAGGACAAGAGAAGCAAACACTGATCATCATTTCACCATGATTTAGAAAAAGCCTTCATTACCTTGTTGGTTGCTTTGGCTTGTCTTCTCTATTTGCTTGCTAAATCTGTGAACAGGCGCTCAGAAAAAACAGTATTCTTCTCAGAGAATATTTCAACAACAAAAAAAAAGGTCTCTTGGCTTTTGTTTGATGATATTTGAAAAAAATTTTCCCACCCCAAAGACATGTCCAGGGAGCTTAAAGAGTTGTTCCTAAAACACATGAAGTTAATACTGGCAAGTATGGCCAATTTAGAGCTGAGCAGGAGGGTGAAGACAATGTTTGCAGGACTGGTGGTGAACACACCTGCTTTGTGCCAATGGCTGGGGAAGGTATTAACTGGAGAGCTCCTATTCTTCTATCTAAGCACAGAAAAATATTCTAAGACCTTCTGGCATGGTGTTCCTCAAGCAGGACCTAACCTTCGAGAGTACTTTTACTACTTGGTTCACTATCAACAACTTCCCTCTGGAGCATACCAGTCTGACTGTAGTAGTTTTATTTTCAGCACATGAAAGGCCTTGTAGAACAAAAAAAAAAGTATTTAAATTGCATTTTTTTCTCATAAAGTAAATTTACCTTGTAGGATTCATAGAAAATAACTGTAACAAGTGCTTGGCCTCAACAAGGAAAAGGAAAAAATGAATTGGATCTGGTTTCATTATGTTCACTTCTTCTGGAAAGTTCACCTAGTAATAAATTGTATGGTTTTTTTAAAAAAAATTCTTTCCAATTTCTGTTATTCTGATCTGGTCCCAGCTAAAGCCTTATTACTTTCCTGTCGAAGAAGGCTCAAAGTTAAAGCAGGCTCTTCTGGGGAACAACCGTGTCTCCTCTGTGTGATTTCTAATTAGAATTTTTTTACAAAATATCCTCCCCCTATTCTGAGTTCCAAGTCAGGTTTACCCTCAAACCAAAGTCACACGTGTGTTCAAACACCTGTCCCGGATTCTCACCCTTCGTTGTGACAATTTCAAGAAATTACTTCTAGAAAAATATTGAGTGGAATTTTGGTGTTATGGATTAGTACAGTTGGACAGTGGTTCAAAATCATGATCTGTTATCGATCTGCCAGTCAGCACTGAATATATTAATGAATCATGGGTGAGACACTCGTATGGAAAAACACCTGGTTAAGGTCATCAGCAAGGGATTCCAGAACTAGTGGCACATCAAAAAGGGGAAAAAAATATTGTATTAACAGCAATGTCAGATCCCTTTTTCTCAGTAATACTTTTAACAAGATAAACTGTCAATAAATAGATAGCATTACATCATAAAACCTCTCTAAATTTATGGCTACATTACAAGCAGCCAGGATGAATTGCCAAATACAGTATATTAACTTTTTAACTGCAAATCAAGTTTATAGTTTGCATGTGTTAAAACCATTTGTTTTACACTGCAAACAACACTTGAAATGTCCTCCTCTGGCAGTAACAAGGGATGATTTTCAACCAAGAGAACACTGGGCCCAGCGAACAAGTTCTGAAGTACGTTTGATATTTCACAAAGGCTCAGCTGTAGAGAAAGTGGTGAAAGTGTCCAAAGACAGGACACTCATGACTTTGTATGCTTTGTAGTTAATATACTTGCTTTTCAGTAGTTCAATAGTTTCAACGCAGAAATTGTTTCAGTCTGAAAGCAATAAGCTTGGTAAGCGTAAAAATTAAGATGAAAGGAAGGTGTACATCTCCTCTGGACCCCACAGACTGAATATTATTTGTTTACTTGTGTGGAAAGATAATTTTTTGGCACAATCTATTGAATGGAAAAATATATGTAAAAATTTTACGGATATTCAGAACCTGAATGCTAAAGAATGGGCTTTTGTAAAATATTTGTAAGCTAGAGTTTCTGTTCAATTCAAATAGATATTTTTCAGTTCATTAGAAATCTGCTATACAGATTTCCAATTTTAAGGGTGTGTGTTTAGAATCTAAGTTTCAATATCTTAGTTTCCTACAGGAAAATTTAAATAAATGGTTTTAATTTACAAAATAATACGAAAAGGCAATGAATTAGCTTTTAAATTTAACTTTTCCTAGTATGTAAACATAACAGCTTTGGACAGAGAAATGAAAAAGAAAAGCTGTGTACAAATTCTTTGAGGAAGAAAATTTAACAGAACTTAATTTGTCTTTGGAGAAGATGGCTTAGCAGTCACATAAAGGACACAGTTCAGAGAACTCTGTCTCATTGTTCTTTATTATGAGTGAGAAAAACAAACAAGAAAAGACCACCAAGAACTGTCTGTGTCTTGCTTCATGAAAATGTAACTAGCAATGTAAAAATTAGAGAAAATAAGAAAGCGAGTAATTTCTGAAAAGAAGCATTTTCAAAGTCTTCCATGTGTGAATGAGCCTTGAAGATGGCTTTTCTCTGTGGTTCTGCTTTTGGAAGTAATACATCTGTGCTTGATAATGTGTGAATTAACACATTTAACTCCTGTTGAAAAACTGTAGAAAGTTTAATAAAAAGTTTTTATAATATCCTAAGAGAGCGGTGTTCCAGCAGAAATCCAGAAAAAATTAGTTAAATGAATAAGACTTTGTCCATGTGAGCTAATTCAGGAAGACATAACCAAGGGGTCCTTAAAACAGTATTATTGTATTTTCAGGCATCATTGATAGTAAAGTAATTACAGATACTTAAGGGCTGCTTCTGGATTATTTAATTGTCTAAGAGTGAACTGTTTGTGATTTTGAACTATGACTCCTTCCCTTGCATTTATAGATTTTTCAAACACCTTGAAGTTCTTGAACAAAATTTGCATATTTTTTCTTTTAAACTCAGTGTGTGGTTCTCAAGATCAAGACAGGTTAAGACTGGCTTTGAGAGCTTTGACAGGTATTTGATGGGTATCTGAGCTTCTGCAGTTCTTAAGAAATGAAGAAACATGTAAATTCAGAAATACTTGTGTGAGCCAGAACACAGGAGAATTGAAATTTAAACTATAGACATCAGTATTTCCAGCTTTCACATCTGAATAGGCAGCTGACTGGGAGCCAAACTCAGAGAAGATTCAGATAAAGTTCTGGAGCAAGGTCTATCTTCTGTTGCATCACAGTCTTGGGATGTTTATTTTAGTCTTTTGATTTGGGATTCAGTTCAGTAGGTTTTCATCATTACAGAAACCCCTCTTATAAACATCTATCTAGCAAAATATAGGGTATTAACTATTGTGACTGAAAGAATCTTACTCCCTTGCCTCTGTGCAAGTTAAAAGACTGTGAAACTCTCTATTAAAACATGAGTAATCTCATCATAAGTAACTAGTTAGGCAGGCTTGATTTATCCTAGACAAATTCATATTCATCTTCCAAATCAATGTTTGGAAAATATGTGTTTGAAAATGTCTTTCCAGAAGACTGTCCGCAGTCTTCTTGGGGTTAGGCTGAGTATCTTCTTGATTTTCACCCTTACTCTTCTTGAAGATGGATATATTTGCCTTCTTTATGGTTGATAGGACACTTCTGTGATTGCTATCACCTTTAAAAAATTACTTGCAGTGGCTTTCTGATTATACCTGCAGTTCTGCAGGAACTCACAGGGATGCATCTTCTCTAATCCTGTGGACTTGTTCATGTCCAGATGGCTAAAGCGTTCCCTAACTGTTACCTTGTGACTGACACTGTATTGCCACAGACTCTGCAGTGCTACCGCATCTCATCGTTTCCAGTGATGTCATAGACATCTGACAGTGCATGGACTCTAAATTCCTCCTACTTATTTTTTGTGTGCATTTATTTGGGTACAAACACTTGAGATAGGCTCTAGCTATACCACCACCTGAAGTGGAGTGAAAGAGATGGCCCTGTCCTTTGAATGTTCTCTATGTTCCCTTCACCCAGTTTTCTTTGGGCACCATCCTTCATGCACCTAGTTTAGAATCATAGAGTAGTTTGGGTTGGAAGGGAGCCTAAAGGTCATCTAGATCCAATTCCCCTGCCACAGGCAGGGATGTCACTCACTAGACCAGGTTGCTCAGTGTGCCATCCAACCAGGCTTTCAACACTTACAGGGACAGGGCACCCAGAATCTCTCTCGGCAACTTGCTTCAGTGCCTCATTACCCTCCAAGTAAAAAAATTCTTCCTAACATCTAATCTAAACCTGTTCTCTTGCAGTTTAAAACCACTGCCCCTTGTCCTGTCACTATCTGCCCATATTAAAAATCTCTCTTCCTCCTTCTTATAAACTCCCTTAGGTACTGGAAGGCCACAATGAGGTCTCTCTGAAACCTCTTTTCCATGCTGAACAACTCCAGCTCTCTCAGCCTGTCTAACTGCAGGATGGTTGGCAGATCGAAGTCTTATTTTTCCTCACAGACCACTGACTCCTATCATTTTTGCAAGAGGAAACAGTTTCACTCTAGGATGATTTTAACTGTAGGTCCTCTGCTAGCTTTCCAAACAGCAAGCAAACTTCACACTTTCCTCTTTTGTACACAACAGACATGGACATCTTGCAAATCTCTTTGATTATGTTATGTTTGATTATGTTTGGGGTTTTTTTCCCCAAATCTGTGTGAAGAAAAAGTATAAATATTTTCTAATTAGAATTTGTTTAGAGTTCTCTATGGCACCTTAAGAAACTAGAGATCCAAAATTCCATCATATCCATAATTAACTGCTTGAAATACTGAAAAAAAAATCCATTTCAGGATTCATGTATTTTGCAAACAAAGGAAGACTAGAAGAATGAGCCAAACAAGAAAACAGCTAGCAGATGCTAGGCTTATGGTGTACAACATGCAAATATTTTCCTTCTGAGGGCACATCTATTATTTAGAAAAGAAAGTTTAGAAAATAAGTGGTGGCAAGCTTCTGGGTTGCTAAGAATTCCTAAAGACTGAGCTAAAGATTTTAGTTTAATTCACATAGCAACTATTTGGAGGGGGCCTCACTTTTATTGCAGTCATCCTAATTAGGAGTTTACTTCACTAAAGGTAAAAAGTCCAATCTAAGAAATATAAAATGTATTCCTAGACCTTAAAAATGATAACTGGTTTTGTGTTGCTATAAAACTTTTTTTAATAGGAATATTTTCATGTTTAGTGCCAGGTTTCTACAAACTTACTGTGTCAAAGCCTCTCTAGGATTCAAAAAAGACCAAATTCCAACCGTGATGACAAAGAAGCTTCCCCGTGCTTATCTGTGCAAATGATAGCAATTGTCTGTGGCTCTGCCATTCTACAGTAATTGCTGGAAGAGTAAAAAAACTGGCATACAAGCACCAAATATTCATCACATTTGTGTCTTTTTCCTCTTTTTAACATATTTATAAAATAAAATAAAAAAGAATAGTCCATAATCATTCAGGATCATCTCTGTAAATAATAGGTCAGAAGGCCAGATACTGAGCTGCAAAACCTGGAATGTGTAGCAGTCTGTTCCAAGACTTTTAATCTGTTGAACCTGCATATATGCATATAATTTTTGACAATTAAAAAATCTGTGTGAATTCAGAAAAACAAATCTCTGTGGATTCAGGAACATGAGAGTACAGCAAAAAATACAGGCGGAACAGCTATATAGCAATTGGAAGAAAGGTCTTTGGAAGCTGTTTGGGAAATGCATTTCCGTGCATGCAGCTGAACATTGATAAACATACACATCCCATTTACATCCTTGCAAATAGTGCACGGGGGAGAAGGCCAGTGATAAAATCCTGGAACAAACAGTATTGTGTTTTGGCTGTGGAGGAACAGTTACAGGCATGGAAAAGAGTCTGCTCTAACACCAATGATGTGAAAATGAATCCAGGAACATGTTAGCTGGAGGATTTTCCACAAGTCTGAAACATCCCACAGCTGCAGCATTTGTTTAAATAGACACTTGTTTTCTGAGTGAAATTACTTAGTAAAAATGCTGTGAAAACAACAAAGACAAGTAAGTTTATTCCAGAGATTTGTAGCCAGGGTTCTTTACATAGCTGAGCATCCACAAATGTGACAACAATCAAGTGCACAAGATTTTCTTTTCCTGTCTTAATTGTTGTGATGAAATTGTTTCTAAAGTTTGGAGAAGTCGGTAGAAAGCAATTGAGAATAACAAAAATAGTCAGACTCCTGGCAATTAATAAAACAGAGCTGAAATGTAAACAGCATGGTGTAGGTAGAAGAATTTCTTGCTAATCTTTCTGTTATTCTTTAGTAAAATAGCCTTTTTCCCAGGGTAATGGTCTGAGGTAATGAGTTTAGAAGTGGGTTTCCAAGTCCTAATGCATCAGACCGGAGACACATGATCTTGGATCATAGCAAGGAGGCAACTGACACACTGGTGATGGCCATGCTGGATGGCTGAAACATCAGTGCACAAGCTCACCATGAAGCAGGTAGGAGAAAGAGTGCTGAGAGACCTGAAATCTACTTTCTTCTAAAGATAACTAGCTTTTTTTCTGCCTGAATGCTAGTATCAATCTGATGGTGTATGCAAGTAGGAAGAAGAACCAAAGAATGTGTTAGTGAAATAACTAGAAGGGTCATAGGGAATTACAAAAACATTGTTTTTGAAGTAATTATCTTTCTTTTTTGCTATCCCCAGTATTTCTCCATATTTTTAACCTTTTTTTTTTCTTCAGTAGTCCTAGTGCTAGTCCTACTGTAAACACATTTTGTTGCATAAAGGTGTATTATGTGCTCCATGATGACAGAAACTGTGGTAGAAATAAACCCATCTCCTCAAATATCCAGTGCTTTCCAACAGGAATTTTCTGTTTTCCCATGCATGTGTGGTACCAGAGCACACCATATGTCCTCTCTCAGATGGCAAGGACTGCAGATAAGCACAGACCTGTTCAACTTCCTTTCCTCAGTCTCCTGCAGCCTGAGACATATCCGTGGCCTCTTATTAGCTGCCATGTTTCTAGGAGCTTGGGCAATCTAACTCTTAACACAGATAGAGACTACTTAATTTTGGGTTAGCTTTGCCAATTAATTTCTTTAATTCTTTCAATTGTTCTTAGTCTTTCACAAATCCACCTGTGTCTATTATTACAATTTTTCATAGGATCACAATTTATTTCCTCGTAACTTTCTGTATCTCTGGAATATTTTCTTTTTTCCCTTTGCTCCTTTACTGGCATTTTCTGAGAATGACTTGCTATTTATGTGTCTCCCTTACCTTTCTTTTTTTTCCAAACTGTTTCTTTTTCCTAACATTATTTCTAAATCACTATCTATGCCTGATGTGTCACCTTCTCTATTTTTCTTTCCACCAGTCCTAATGTTATTGCCATGGCTTATCACCAATGATTTATATGAGAATTATCTGTAATTGTGGAAATGCTGTATATAATTTATTTTATGAAATGCTCTAGGGCCTTGGGTTTAGTACCAGTCCCTACGATGCCATAGTAGAAATTCACTGATTCGTTTGAAATATATATATGATTAATTTTGTTCCATTTTTAATAATAATTGTTACATTTGGGAGTGTTTTAATTTGAGCAAAATAATTTTCCTTAACCAAGTTTCATGTCTTTAACTAAGATGAGAGACATAAAAAGGCACTCGGGATCCTCTGTCTATAAATTCTCAGTGATGCGAAGCCAGTTCATTTTTGCATCATTAAGCAAGAAAGATGAGGTGTTGATTTCCCAGGTCAGCTGCACTGCCCTTGTCCCTTTATTCCAATATCTTTAAAAAGTCTTCAGCCAGCTGTAATCGAGGGAAGAGATTGAGCTGTTTCCAAACGTAAAGGAATCCCAAGCTAGAGGAAAGTCATCTTTATGCCAGTGATCCTTCACTACTATTGCAGAAGGTGTTTTGGGCAAGGCAAAAAAGGAGCACACTGCATTCCTCCAGCCTTCAGCCAAAGAGAAATGCCTGTGTGATATTCCCAACAGAATACTTTCAGCAACCTTTACAATCAAAAGTGAACCAAGCTGGTGCTGAGTCTTCTCTCTCACATTACTTTTTCGCTTGTCAATATCCAAGGAAGAACTCGATCATTATGCTTGTTTTTGAAGGCGCCAAGTTCAGCACTAGTTATTAGCATTTAAAATTTATAGATATGACTAATAAAGTTGTGTAGTGGACTGAACATTATTCTAGTTAATTGTCTTTGAGATATTTAATGATTTTCTTGGTATTTTCATCTGATAAATTTTATCCTTCTCTTGTTTGATTTTTGCATCAGAATTTCCTCCTGTATTATTTTGGAAATGAAAAAGACATAGATACTAAGCTCCATGAAAAATATGAAATTCATCTAAGTAAATGTGACCTTACAGAACTACGGAAAATCCTGGTTCTCGGGAGTCTGCTTCAATAAACTTTATGATGACATTTTACCTTGCATATGCTAACTCTTTTTCCCAAAACACAGCACTGTAGCAGCTACTGCGAAGAAATTGACTTGCCCTGGCTGAAACCAGGACAATAGTGTTGAAGCCTGGGATAGCATCAGAATCTACATTGTTCTCTGCATCTGGCCTCTGAATTACTGTAAGTATAGGCTTTGTTATGTTGTAGAATAAAGATCAAAACCTACTACCATTTCATGTTAAAGACTGCGATATAGACTATAAATGTTCACAAACATATATCTATTTATTAAAAAGGAGTGTTTTCCAAATGTTTTCAATTTTACTGGTGTCAGTTTTAAAACCTTCCCTCCCACAGTGCACGATCAATATTACAGATCAGTCATAAAGGATGGGGACTGTGCAAAAATCAGGTATAGACATAGTTCTCTCCTAGATCTGAGCAGCTGAAACTGTTTATTGGTAGTTACATTTATTTTTAATGGTTTTAAATGGATAAGCAGCCAATTCAATGCCTGGAGGAGTCAGAAAAAGCTACTCTGAAGCAGTACAGAAATACTGAAAAGAGAAGCTCTTTACACAGCTCTTATTTCTATGAAATGTTACAGTAATATCTTACCAAAAATTGGCAGCAAGGTAAAAGGAGAATATTAATAGATTAAACCTATCACAACTGAAAAACCAAAAAGCTCAAACAAAAGTGTGGATTCAGGCAAATCCAGTTTTAAATTGTTCAATTCTGCCTTCAGATTCTTTTCAGAAACATTTCCTCTCCAGATTGCAAATAATTTTGCAATTATATCGTCTTTCTTGTGAAATGATGAAATTGCCCTAAGTGAAACTCAGCTCAGCACCAGCACGGTATTCTTGGGCCCAGTTAAGCATTCTTACCGGGAGAGAGGGAGGCTCTACTCACCTCTTCATCCTTGAGAATTCTGCTTCATGTCTCAAGGGCTACACGCAAGTTGATACTTCCTTAGTGCACGCTTGATGAAACAGATATTTTAGGGAGCATATGCTACTCTCTAAAATACTGTCAGTAGGGCTGCTCTGTTACGAGCTTGGCCAAAACAACCAGTAGCTTTAGAAGGAAAGCTTTGCTAGGAAAAAACCCCTTGGAACTTATTCCATGAACTCTGCTAGTAAATTTTGCATTTTTTAAAAAATCTTTATAGTTAAAATTCTCCTAAAAATAAGGGGTAGAGTCTACAGCAACTGAGTCATCACATCTTTTCCTACAGAGAGAAAATTTGAGTGTATTAGGCCTTATAGAAAGCAAATATGGCCATCCAAATGCACGCCCAGTAATTTTTATATTCTTCCATTGCTACTAATAATTGTGTTCCTACCAAGGCCATCTAGGAAGACAAATGATTGTATCAAGTAGGGTTTCTACAGAAAAGGGATACTGAGATGAAGAATTTCTGTTAATACAATTTATGGAGAGATAGGTTTTGCAGGTGTTCCATGTTATACATTTAGATTTCCAAATCTTCACCTAATATTTTTTCTTTTCATAGTGGCTGTGGTAGATTAATCTTTATCCAAATATCCTTGAAAAGAACATTATGATTCACCTTGCCAAAATTGCATATGAATTTTGAAACAGAGAAAATGTTCATGTTTGCTGTAAGAATTGGCACCCATTCTGTATCACTTCAAGAATGGTTCCTGCACTACTAGGCTGAGAAAAGGATGAAGCTTAGTTTTAAAGGAAAATCCAGTTATAAAAGGTGATATTTATTTATTTATTTTTTAATGCTTTTTAAGCAGAAGTGGCTCTCTCCTTCTATACTGAAATTAATTTTTTAATTCACGGTTGTCTACTAGAGCCAAAAAAAATTATTGATTTTGGCACTCTTTACCCTTGCTCTGTAGCTTGTGGAGGAGAGCATAAGCCAAATTCAAGCATGGTATGTATGATATAAGCAGCTCCCTGAAATCCAGTTCATTTGCCTGAGTGTAACGTGGTGGGCTGTACATGCAATGGCTACAGAATATCAGGCTGATTGCAAGAAAAAAAAGTCAAGAAAAGGTTTCTATTAATTTTACAGCAAGTCCTTCTGGCTTTTGAAGTACTAAATAACCTTGCCCCTTCAGCAGTGTTTAGCTGTATACTGGCTCACAATGCTCAGAGTGTGGTCAGCTTGGTCCCCTGGGAGCCAGGGCTCCCAACCATGGGAGTGATGGTGAGTTCAGCCAGAAGGAAGAGTGAGGACCATGCCTCCTGTCAGTAGGGTGTGCACCACCCAGAACTGGCACGAGAGACTGTAGGTTTGTCTCATGATAAAAGGAAATGGGCTTGATGAGAGCCATGGACTGTCTGAGAGATGTATTTTTATGGCAGATCTTCTATATATTACTTCACATCAGCAGTAGGATTAAGGGGATCAAATACAGCATTTCTAATGTGTTTTACATAGTAAAGGCACACTAAGGTTGTGCAAATAACACTAAGAAGCTGTGTAGCTGATACTTGCTACCTATTATTACTATTATTACTATTATTATATACCAATTTTATAGTATCCCCTAGAAAGTGACAAAACAGAACTGGCAAATTGGTGTTTTGTTTCTTTTTTTTTTTCCTCCTTTTTTTTTTTTTTTTAATGTCGTGAAATAAAGCAGTCAAATCAAAGAATCAAAAGCTCAATAGCAAAAAAAGCATTCCTAAAAAAAGAACTCTGTGAAATTAAGTCGTCTTTGTGGAAGCTTCCTGTTTACTCTTCAACATTCATTCTTCTGACTTTGACTAAAAATTCATGGTACATTTTGGATGTTTACTATACTTGCCATCACTCATAGTATTACTGGTATTATGCACTTCACTCAGTTCCACTGTTCCACCAGATTCTGTTTTTTATTGCTTTCCTTTAGGTCCTTTTCACTTGTGAAAAATATATAACTTTATATGTTCATTATATGGGCCACTATATTGTATGATTTTCTAAGTATGTGCATGGTGAAGAATGATTTCTCCCTTTCAACATGTTTATTTCTGTAAAGAAAAATTTACTAAAGAAAGCAGTACTGTTTGGGGAAAGCGATACTAGCTGAAAATAATTTTATGCTAGTGAAAGCTGAATAAAGCTGAGTCCCTAATCAAGTTTAGGTACTACTTCAATTTAGGGCTAAGTATGAACTATGAATAATAGGATCCTCTTAAAATTTCCTTGAAACAAAACTGAATTGTGCAAATATATAAAGATCTTCATTCAGGTTGTAAAATCCTGAGATTATAACTCCCCTCTCATGCTTTTGTCACTTAGGATATCTTCAGTAAAACCAGAAACACAGCCTACTCTGAGTACTCTAAGTTCATATTCCTTCAGCCAAGATACATTGTATGAGTAATTGGCTACTTGTGTTAAATGCACCATGTCCATTTTAGATCAGACATTTCTCAACCCCATATTAACTGTCAAAATAGTTTGGAAAGCCAGTTACCAGTAATGGTGTGTTTGGCAGCTAACAATTGCATAATCAGCTTTCATTTTCCATTGTCCCGTGTTCTAATAGAAAAAGCATTACATACCATAGGATGTGGGATTTTTTTCCTTATAACTATTTTCAAATTGTTATTTAGTGCCCTAGAGCAAATGTAATAAATAACAATGTTCTCAGGTATTTGCTTGAATGCAGTTAGTAAAAACACATGTTTATAAACTATTCCCCAGTTTGTGTCAGAATCCTAATTTTTTACAAGTCACACACGGACAAGTTGCACTACAGACAGGGATAAACAGTTTTATGGAATAAGAAGACTTCTCTGGCAGCTTTGTGCCTAGCCTGTGGTTCAGGCAAGAGGTATGGGTTGTTTCCCAAGGTTGTTACTAGTGTTCATAAACATAGCCAGTATAAACATGGTAGATGGAAATATTCAAGGACTCAGAAATCTAACTGAGATTCACAGTACAACCAACTGTCAGAGGAACCTGCAGAGGGAGAAAGGCATGGGAGAGTTCTTTGCATGAGGTTTGCAGGCACTTTATAGTGTATTCTTTGTGAAATTTCTGTTTTACTGTAGTAGTCACCCATGCCTTTTATATTTCTGCTTATTCTTTCACTTTCCATGGCACTATTATTTCATGTCTCATGTTTCCCTTTCAAACAATTTTTTTTGATCACCATTCTCTAAATTAATTTAGTCACTTTCAGCTAGGTTTCTCTTTCTGTATTTTCACACTGAGATCTGTCTCTCCTGAGGAAACAACAAACCTGTGTTAACCCTGAAACGACTACAAAGGCTAAATATATTTTGAAAACGTTTTACAAGCAAGCTTAAACTTGTACATACTTCAACCTCTAAGACACAATATACAGCAGAAATGATCTTGCTAGTTTAAAAGTTAATATAAAGAAAGATATAATACACTCACACAAATAAATAATGATTTGTTTTATTATGGACAAGAAACTGGGAGACAATAGTGGATTTGATAATAACGTATACTATTCTGGAGGAAGGTTATGAATGGATTTTAACTTAACATTGTCATTCATGACTTTAGGGAAAACAGAAGTTGATTCTATGTATCTACCTGTAGATATTACCAGTAAGAAAGTGACTATCACAAATGAAGGAGGAACTGAATAGTTTTGAGAATAAAAATGTGTGATGTAAGGATTAAAAAAGCAAATTAATTTATATAAAAAAATGAATAATTCTTGTTGCGGTGTGGGGGGTTCCTGGCGGTGGTATGGCATGCCGCAGCCTTCTCGGAGAGTGCAGAGAGGCTTGCTCGGGGAGAGTGGCTGTTCCGCTTCCCGTGCCCCTTCCAGGCTACCCCTCGCGTGCTCTGGCTGGCTGTAGGCCCTGCAACACGGTGACGATAAAGGAGGTGAGAATGCTCTCTGCATGGTGGCTGCAGAAGATCTTTTATTTCATGGTGGCTCCCAGAAGCCTAGAGCCAGCACATGTGCTCGCTCCCAAAGGTAGAGAGCCAGCTCATGGCATGGTTCCCCTAGGCAGAGGCTGGTGCCCCAAAGCAGTGTAGAATGCAAGAGAGGAGCGAGACAGAGAATCACCTGGCATGCAGGGTCCTTTATCCGGAGCAAGGGGGTCGGAGAGAGCACATGGACCAATGGTCACAGGGCATAGGGGCGGTACATGGGAGGAGTTGGGGTAACAAAATCAATGCGAGAAACCCGAGGGAGTGGTTAGGGCTAGGGGGGGGGAAGGGGGGACCCACGTGGAAAGGCAGGCACAGGAGTGGGGAAAACGCACAACACCACAAATTCTGACCTCACACACTAAGAAAGAATATTCAGCTTAGAAACTGAATATTTGTAGAATGGATTCTTAGATAATTTAACAAATACAGAGTACAGACCAAGTAGAGAAAAATAATTTGGGTTTTTTTAACGGGTCAAAATAAAAATGAAAAATAGATGTTACTTTTCATAAGCATAATTAGAGCAAACACTGAGGAATGGAGAAGGTAAAAGGTTTTTGGCAGGTTTTTCAGTGTAATTAACATAGTCAGTATTCCAGAAATACTGAAATGTTTTGGTTACTGCAAGCTGGAATCAAAGTCATGTAAACAATCAAAATTTACATTAAAACAGGTTCACATCACTCACACTCCAATTTCCTGTTCAATTTCTCTTCACTCTTTAACATCAAACATCAAAAGTCCATTTGGTTCTTTTGCAACAGGGAGATGTCCAAAAGTCAACTTCCAAACTGGAGAGCTTTTCAAGGATTATGAGTATATATATAAGTGTGTTATATATATAAGTAAAGACTAGTAAATCTGTTATATGAAAAAAGCTTTCTGCACAACCACCAAGGAGCACAGAAAGGCCGTGGCAGGAACAGGAGCCCAAATATTACCTTGGTGTGGTGCTCCCAAGCTCATAACAGGAGCCATCAGACAGAGTTTGAGGAAAGACCAAAATTAGAACTTAGAGGAGAGGGCACCCTGTCTGGAGAGACCCTCCAGAGTTGTCTCAGGATAACCCCAGCCCCAGTGTCCAAGTGGGACATGGGTTAGCTCCCACGGGTTAGCAGCAGAGCACCTTTTGGACAGAACAGTCACTTTGATGCGGTACACATCACCTGGTGCAGGGGAAGAGCGCTCAGGGTAGCACAGGGCTGTGGGATGTTTAGGGGAGGAAAGACATGGATTAAGGTGATCTGTACATGCAGATACATTTATTTGTCCCTTCACGGTGTAGCAAAAATGGTTCACAATAATAAAATAATGAATTCTATAAGAATGAAAGCCAGACTATTTTGAAAGAAACACCGATTCAGACACAGATTAGTTTTTGGGAAAAAATGAGTGTAATGTGTGATGTGAAGTGAAGATGGGTCAAAAAAGCCTGCTCACAGATGTGAGAGATGCCAGCACTGGGGATGATAGGCTGGGAAAACATCCATTTAGTGAAAGTTACTAGTGAAAACAAAAAGTCAGTGGAATTAGGTCCAAGTCATTTTAGTAAGAAACAAACTGCTATTCATGATAATGTTTTGCTCTGAATGTTATCTCTTTTTTTTTGTCCCAAAAGGCATAGTAAGAAATAATTCCAGATCCTGGAAATAATTGTCTTGAAACCAAATTCTTGTGCTATACTGACATAAATGTCCATCATGTGGAGTACAAACTTGAAATCAATTTTCTTTAATTAGCATAGTAGTTCAGTTGAAAAATGAAAAAAGTAAAATTTTTGCTAGTGATGATAAGCAGTAGGTGTTAAAAAATTATGTCTATTTCCTGATTCATCCACTTTCTTAATTTTCTTAACGTATATCTTGATTTTACTGCCTTTGGCAAAGGGTAAGATTTACAATTGATTTACATGTAAACTTGTTGGATCAGAATGCATATGTTGTAAAGTTGATGAGAAAACATAATCTTGTTTATGAAAAGAAAAAACCCAAACTGTTAATAGAGCTATTTTGCCTTGATCTATCAGATTTGTATGGAAGTTAGTAAGAAAATATTACAACCTATTTCTCTTATGCATAGTACTGTTCTTGGTTGACAAAAGCAAAACATGATCCTTCGAAAGTGCAACAACACGTACAGAAGGAAAATTAAGTTCACTGCATACTGTGTTATGGAGCATTTAATGAAACTTTATTTCAGAAGCTTTTTAATGTTGAATGATTGTTTTAAGAAAAGAAAAAAAAGAAAAAAAAACACATGAGAAACAAAGCAGTGGGCTGCTTTCACTTAAAGATCCTTTTGTAAGAAGTTTGGAATCAGTGAAATACACTCAGTTTTGTAATTCTTCCTTTTCTTTCCATTTATATTGATCTCTATTTTCCCTAACCATTGATGCATACTGTGATGTTTCTGTAAAATTACATCAACTGGAACCTGGTGATTATTTTGGTGGGATAGCATGAGCTATAAATGAAGGACAAGCGCAAAAATTAATCTAAAATCTTTAGTTTTCAGTATTCATCTGTAGATATCATCAGTCTTTACATAAAAGCTTCAACGTAATTTAGCTCTTCATTGCTCTTAAACATCAGGTAAGTCTTTGTGGAAGCAGATCCATTCTGCTTCTTGCTTTTCTTTATTCCAGCAATGTCCATTTTGTTAGCTCTTTCATTCCCCTACCCTACCTAGTAGATCATGCAGTCTAATGATTCCACAATAGCACTATGCTCACCTTGTTGCTGTAGTCTACATTTTCATCTGTTGCAACATTCTTGAAGATATTAAATGTAAATTTTGCTGCTGCTGTTAGCCTACTGATACAAACATGACCATGGTATGTTTTGTCTTGGAGATTAAATAATGTTAGGACATATAAACCTGAAACTATGAGGCTTTTCAAATTAAAGCTATTTTGGATTCTATTTTTAAAAAAAGCTCTGGCTACTGAGGCCATGATTTTCAGATTCTCTTTGAAATCATAGGCTTAGAAGTGCAATGACCTAATCATGATATAAAGACTCATTTGCAGTCACTGCACTCAAGAGTCTTCAGGGATCATAAATGCCATGAAAGTCAGGATTAAATTGCCAGTTCTTATGATGCTGTAGCTGCCTGTAATAAACAATATCTAAGTACAGTAATATACATTTTAGTGTACATAAAACTCTTGGCATTGTACAGGATAAGAGCAGTGAAAAAAGAAAGGGCTTAGCAGAACTGCAGCAGGTTGTCAGGGCTCCCAGAGCTTTTGGGAGCCATCCAAATGTGGGCAGTACGTGGTAAAATGTTAAATTCAGGAGGAGGCATTGCAGCATGCTGCTGGGTTACAGAGAGTCGGCAGGAATGAATGACTCTACGGAAGGAGACATTGAAGCATCAAAGGGAAAGAGCAAGCAACTTCCAAAAGGTTACTTAATTGAGAAAATATTTGCGTAATTTAACAACTGAATTTTGGTATCTATCCAAACTAAATTATAGAGCGAAATTTTCTGTAGTCAGCCCATCACAAGCTCGATTCCCTTCCTATGCCATTATAGATGCCTCCATGTCATCAAAGTGTGGTGTTGAAAACAAACTGATGGCTTCAGATGAAAATAAACAGAATTCATACTTTTAAGGCAACAAGCAGAGATTTTGAAACACAGCCTCTCGAAAGAATTTTTCTCAAAATTAATTTTTCAAATTTTGCACGAAACATCTTTCAATAGCTTAAATAGAAACTAGACTTTATGTACAAGGCTTTCTTGTTCTAAAAGGTGGTGACTAAAAATAGATCTCCAATTGCCTACCTTTTCCTGAGTGCATAATAGACTTTTGTCTGTGTATTTTCTCCCATACCTCATTCCATGTAAGGAATAGCTGAAACCCTAATGCTCAAAACTTTATCTTCATGCTTTATTATTGGACATTTCTTTTTGCTGCTGAGAGACAGATGGAATAATGCCTAAGCATCTATCACTGTGGAAACTTCTTAGATAATTTTTTTACTGACAAAAGTGTCTTTTCTTACTCACAAATTATTATGGGACACTTTCAGTTTCATGTTGACTGCTCTCTATTTCTTTCCCTGTCCTTCAGTTTCTTTTATACTCCGTTGTTTTTTGCAAGAGAAGTCTTCTTCTGATGTTCTCTCTCATCACAAATATTCTGTCTTCCAGTTGTTTTCCTAGGCCTGATGGATGCAGCATTAAGACTGATGCATTTGGAAAACGCTGGAGGTCACTGAAGAGAACTGACTGCAGCTCTGGAGCGTTCATTTTTTGGATGAGGAAGTGAGCACTTGGATGCTTCCAGCTCCCACTGCACACAGGTGCCTTCCCGGTTGTCCCAAGGATGTCTGGCTCCTAGGATGAGCTGTATAAAGCGAGAGTGCTGACTCATGCCTGGGACAGAGGCTTGACATTCAGAATTAGAGAATTAGAGCCTTTGAGCAAAGGGTGTGAAAGACGAGCCAAATTGTGGAAGCTCTAAAAGTGCAACAATCTGAAAGATTCTTGCTCCACTTGCCTCCCCACAAAGTCTTTTGAAGGATATTTCAAGACACACAACTAAAATTGCATATATAGTCATCTAATCATTGAATTACAGCACAGCTTCTGTACTTTCCTCTTTCCTACCTTTTTTTCACCTTTTCAGCTAAACACCTCCTTCTACTGCTCCAAGCCACAACTCAATTTTCGGGTTTCTGTGTCCCATGCAAACAAATCTATCAGACATGCATAATGTATGTGCTTGATTCCTGAATATATTCTTATATTTGAACCTTGTGTTTTGCATGAAAATGTATCTGTCGTATGCAAGAATGATTTTTTGTGTGTTGCACATTATGTATAGCAACAAGCATTGATACGTGTATAGTTTCTTTTTAAATTTTTTTTTCTGTGAAAGCAGCAAAAGATACACTTTAGGAGAACAGTAAATCTCTGTGGCAGTCCTGAGCCCTGAATGTATTTATTTTGCCTACAGGGAACAGCAATAGCAACATTTAAGCCACTAGAAATTGGAGCTGAATATAAATACATTAAATGGCCATGACACTTTCATAATGTAATTTAAACTCTCTGAGGAATGCAAATACGTCCTTTTTTTTTTGCAAATTTCAACAAAGGAAGGCTGTGTATATGAGAGAGTTATTTTCATTTGAGGATAAAAGAAACTCTTGTCTTGGTAAAAGGAACATAAAAATTTTGAGATAGTATAAAAGTAAGAATAAAAATATCATGTTATTTAAGTCTCCCTTAGAACGTATTACTTATTTCTCCAAAATACAATGACAATTTCTATAAAAAATGTAATTAGTATTCTACACTAAACATCTCTTGAGGCTCAAGACTTCATTTTGTATTATATTATTCTACAATAAAAGCATAATTTTGGAGTTACTTGTTTTGGGCCACACCTTATGGAAAGGGCCTACCTGCCCTCTAAATTTGCAGCATATGCAGCTTTGGTGAAATGGCTTTGGATCCTGGCTGAGGTGAGTCAACTAACTAAAAAAGACAAAACCAAAGTTTTCCACCCCAGATTTTCAAATACTACAGCCACAAATTGATTCTTCACCCAGAAATGATTATTGAGGAGACAACACAAGAAAACTACCAAAAAATGTAGATAAGAGACACTCATACTCCTCCCTGGAAGCTCTACTTTGTATTTTGCAGGCATTTTCCCTTTTTTTTTTTAATGGAAGCCAGTGGAAATAGGTCTTGGAAATTCATTATAGTGACGGTAGAGATGTTAGAACAAGTTCACAGAGTTTGGGTATTTCTACCTTTTCACAGTGATGCAAATAAAGAGGATCACTGTCCTGATATATAATCTTGCTGTTTGCTTATCTGCTCAGAGCAGTTATTTCCCCCTGTCTTCAAATCCAGGCAAGTTTCTGCTTCTCTTACTGTTAATTACATAATTAACAGTGGTAGAGATATAGTTTGAAACAATGAGTATTGTCCTGGGACTTTCAGTTTGGTGCCGATATTTGGCCATCAAAGTATACTTAGCATAGATGGTGCAAAAATGAAGCTAATCCGGACAAATCACAAAGAAAGACATTCTCATGAAGTTTCTAAAAATCAAGGTAATGAGGAGAAATGCAGAAACCACTTTAGCAGTCCAGTATTTCCTGAAACTGAAATTCAAGAACAATGGTAGAAATAATCCTGACTGCAATTTTGTAATCTTGAGTCTGATTTTTTTAGTTTAATTTGTTTTATTTTCCCTGGTTTTCGTTTCCTTTTGTTGTTTGCTTTTTCCTTCCCTTTGACATCAACTCTTTTTCTTCACTCATATCAGAAGACATTTATTTTTGTTAACATAAATTTTCTTTTAATAGAAAACATTTTCAGATAAATCTGTTAAAGTGTCAAACCATAAATCACTGGATTTATGTCTATAGGTTTGAAGAGCTCCATGTGTTGTGTTTGGGAACTCATTGGGTGCTTATTTAACTCTATAAAGAATTAAAGAACAAATGTCTGCAAATGTAAGGTAGAAGAAAAATAGATGCAGAAGGCATAGACTATTTTCCCTCCTGCATGGTCTGTGCTTTTGCCACTCAGAAATAATAAAAATTAAAGATAGATTTCACTGAGGGGACAATCTAAAGGATGGGGTTTATGGACTGAGCCAATAACCACTGAAGTTCCCTAACTATTTTGCCTCACAGGGAGAGAAGATCTACGGATTGCCTACACCAGATGTTAAGAACCAGTTCTGCAATCAACTCTATCCACTATCTTTGGATTAGTAAGCTCTTCTGTACTAGTTTGAAGGCAAACCAGTGAGAGGTTCCAAGTGAAAACTACAATTTAATAGGAAAATTAAAATAAATGCAGTAGTACAGAAACACTGACAGAGTCAGAGTACAACCTGACACCCTGTCAGTCAGGGTGGTGGTAGCAGTCCTATTAAATGGTGGCTGCAGTCCTCCTGAAGTGATAGATGTGGTTCTGTTGAAGCATCTGATCCTGTAGAAGGGTCTGGTCTTCCTCTGAAGGTCTTGTGGTGGTTATGTAGCTCTTGTCCTCTGGGAATCCAGTAGATAAGGCCGGCTGGGTGTTTCAAATCTCAGATTATATCCAGGTAGGAATGCTTGGTTCCTCCCCCTGGGTGGAGCATCTCACAATGGGATGATGTAATTCTATGAGTCATGCAGTGAGGCCTTGATGGCCTATTTGGCGGAGATAGACCCTGGAGGGAGTTATCAAGGATGAGTCATTGAGAGGATAAAGAACACTGCCTCACTTATCTTAACAGCTTACATAGATGGTAATAGAATACATAACTTTTGCTTACATCTTACATTGTAACCTAAGACATCTTCTGTGTGACTTACAGCAGTAGTAGAACTTAGATCAGTTTTTTCTACTCCAGTACTGGAATGTTACAAACTGAGCCTTAATTTTTTGTACTACAGCTCAACATTAGGCTGGATTCATACCAAACCTAGCATCCACAGCTCCTTCTACAACATTTTTTATGGTTTTTATTAGTGCACTGATGAAAGTCTGGACTAACTGTAGCAACAATAGTGGAGTTTCTTGTATTGTATTGTGCAACTGTGTGGGCTGGTGGGTTGAAGCTTGAGCAAGAAGGGCTGTTGCTCCCCAGAGACTTGAAAATGGTCTTCCCACAGGTGCTGAGGGAAATTGTGAAAAACAGAGTGTGCAGGAGGTGGCTAAAGTGGGGGGATACACAAGCAGAAACAAGACCAAATTTCACACAGTTTGGCAATGACATATGACCCTTGCATTAAAAACACTTCTGTTTGAAGTTGAAGGAATAATATGATGACATTAATAATCAGGTTGTGAAAACATGGGCAAATGATTTGCAGAGAGCCTGGGGTGAGGGTTTGCAGCATGATATAGAGATTCAGCCTGGTCTGAAGGAAAACTGCACAAAGAATTCTGAGAATAATTTTTTTGGAAAAAAGAGAAAATACTCCATACTGAACATGTCAGCTGTGGAATGGATGCTGAATGGATTGTGCCTATTCATGCCTGCTTTCTTGGCAGCTGAAATACTGCCAGAGGCTTCTGTGTAAGGAATGGCTCAGCAAGCCAGGGTAGCAGCAGAGCAGGAGTCCAGCCAACAGAGTGGATGTTAAAACAGTGTGTTGAATCTGGCTAATTTAAATGACTGTAAAAGGCTATGGCCAGTGAGGATGATTAGTAGTAGAGATGATTTGCAGGAATACCAGAAAACTCAGATAGAGATGACTGGTGGGGACTGATGAAGGGGACCAACTGCAGCAACTTTGAACAGGAATAGCAAATGGGTTATCAGCCGTATAGTGAGGCTCTCCACTTCCTGAAGCCTCAAATGGGGCAGGCTGCTGATGTCTTCCAAAACTTGGCCTCTTCCCTTCCTTAGGACAGCCAGTGAGTGAGCTGGAAGAGGGAAAGAGAGGAGCAAACATCTGCCCAGTCATGGAGATTTCAGAGAGGCACTTGCCTTTAAACAACTACCAAATATCTTTGTTGAGGTTAGTGGTAATTTGCCACTTGTGAATTGTTACTTTATGTTTTTCATTCCTTTCTGCCCTCTATAGACCAAATGAATTCCTACTTAAGTCCATCTGTTGAACTCCCTGCCTCACTGAGCATCTAGATGATTTAATTTCCTAGGTCTTTGGCTGAAAGTTCAAGCCAATGACATCTTTAGCAAGGACTTCTTGAGATATGAATACTATCAAAGGCGAATAGGGAAAAGAATACCATATTTATATGGTATTTTTAAGAATGTGAAGTTTATTTCTTCTTGGTTTTGCAGTTCAAGAATACCCTATTTCAGAAAGTAACTTTTATCACACTTGTATGATGTATAGAAAGATGATCCTAATTAAATCAGAAGTTCTTAACTGGTTATTTTTATCTTACCATCTGTAAGGAGACCTATGTTAAATCGTTAATCACTGAGTCTTTATAACACATTATTTCCAATAACAAATGTCATGCTTTTTTTTTTCATTCAGATTCAACAAGAACTTTTTCCGCAAGCTAAACCCTGAATTGTCGTTATGGTTGCTGATACATTTGTTCATACAGAAGGATGCTTTTGTTATGGCTGCACAGGATGTCTCTTTTCTGTTTCAAACACCAAACTGTTTCTGCACTCTCTTTCATACGGAGCTGAATTCCAGTGCCAGTGAAATAATCAAAATGCAACTACTATCTAGGTCTGCAGCATACACAACACCCCTTCTCTATCCTGATTGAGTCTATTTCCACAACATCCAGTGCCTCAAAAGTGCTCTGGCGCTGGAGAAATAGCAGCATAGGAGTATATGCCATCATCACCTTGAGGACAAATTTCTAAACTAGTGTGAGAGAACATAGATTCAAATAAAACCTTTTTCGTACTGAGTAGAGAAGGAATTTAAGCATGACTGAAAAAAGACAGAGATTAGCTTATGGTTTCAGAAATATCAGCCTTTCAAAAAGATTGGCTAGCTTAAATACCTCAGTACGAAACCAATTATTAAAAATAGATGAGTTGAGAAGACTGATTGACCTTGCATGCTTTTATAGCAGCTCACAGACACATGAAGTATTTCTTTTCACTCATGTTACAAGCATACAATTTGGTAATCATTATATGCAAGCTTCAGAGGCTGATTATCATATTTCCATAGAAGTTAATGTCTTCTGCAGAAGGCAAACTGTTAAAGTCAATTACTCAGTGTCCTCAGAAACTGTATTTTCTTTTGAAGATCTTGGGGCAAAGTTTGACACTCCGTACCACTAAACTAATCTAAGCTGCAAAGAAATCTTTCCACTGTTGAGCAAATGATGACAGCATAGTGTTACTCTTTAGTCTATACACTATAGTATTACACTGTAGTCACAAGTTGTCAAAATAGACTTGAAAAAGCATTTTATGCCACTGCTGGAGTTGAACAGAAATACTCAAATGAAACTTTACATCTCAGAAAACACAAATTGAGAGAAACCAGAACTTTTTCTGTGCTGCACCTTTTTAGATGGCAAAACCAGCTGCAGCTGCAATACTTGTCTCCAGATGGAACAGCTGGTCATAAGATCCATCTGAAAAAAGACATTGCATGGGAGACTGAAGGGCTAGGTACAAGTTCTTTGGTCATTTTATACAGTAGAATGATACAACTGTGAAAAGAAAAAACAAAAAAACCGAACCAATAAACGTTGCCCCAAAGGAGTCAAAGCAGAGCCTTGTCATGAGCTGTGCATGGCTTTAGGAAGGGCCCCACCCCTGTGTAATCAGGTCATGAATGATGCGACTCTTTTCATCTTGTAAATTCAGTTTCCTTCAGACAGGAAAAGAAAAAAAAAAATAACAGACATGGAACATTTTCACCAAATGAAATTTTCTGAATACTTCTGGTGCTTTGCTGAATAATCTAATCACACATTGGGAGATCATGGAGATCAGAAGATCACAGAACTGTTGGCTGGAAATTCGCCTCATCTACTTTCTGCCTCTGACAGAGTTAGTTTCGTCTTTGCTAGTCCTGTCAGGTGTTGGAAATGTTCCTGAACATTCCTGATACTGAAGAGCCCACAGCATGCCCAGGTTTTTTCTACACTTTTAACTCCTTTTTTCCTGTTGCTGCTGAAGACCATTACTTCTTAAACTGTTAGTAACCAAGAAGCACTTTTAGAGAAACTAGGTTGTTTATTTCACATTAGTATTCATGATATAAAAAGCCAAACCATTAAACCTTTTCTGCCAATTAAATCCTGGGGTGGGTTATACATTAGGACTTTCTACTTCTGAAATTTAGTCCCTGTGTCTCTTGCACTGGAATAAAGGCATTTCTGATTTGCAGCTGATGCACCATCACAGTTTTTCTTTTGATCGTTTTGTACAAAATGTTGTCCCACTGCCTTTTAAGCTTCTCTCCTATTTATCTTTACCTGAAGGAATATGTTCCTTATCCCCTCAATCCTAATTGAAAACATTATTCATTGCATTCGCAACTGTGCGAAGATACTCTTTGACTTTTTTCCAGGGGAGCCCATCCTCCCTCAGTAGCTACAGAATATCATCCTGTGATCAAGGAAAGCAAAACCCTGCTGCTGACATTACGGACATGGCCATATTTACCCTCAGGCTTTGCTTGTCCCTGTGTGAACCTTGTTTTTTTTCCTGGGAGGGTTGATGAAAGTAACATTTGCCACTGCTAGAGCACTGTAGGCACTTGTGGTCTGCTTAGGTTCAATCTGGCCTGTGTGTTGATCTGTGCATGAAGGAGAATGTGTACCAGGAACCCAGATGTATCCCCTCTGGCTGTCAATAACATTTTGGATAGCTGTTACCAGAGCTGGGAGGCAGGTGGGTCTCTCCACTGCCAGCAGGGGGAGGTCACCAACTACTTTTATGTTTTGGCATTTTTGAGAATGAGGGTAGTGAGTCTCCCAGTATTTCAGGCTTCTGACTTTTCTTTCCCTGCTATTGGCATTCCATCTGCCTGTGCTAGCTGCATATTTATTTCTGGAAGAATTAGAAAGGAATAGAAGCCTTCCTCTGAAGAGAAAAAGTAGTCATTTCTAGGTGGTGTCACAGCAGTTTTGCCTAAATTTTGCTTATGTGGCTGACTTTTAGGCAGTGTTCTAGCTCAAAATGGAGACTTAAAAGGTCTGCAGTATCTCCTTGCGAGTAATCTCGACTCCTGGTTTTGGTTTCTGCTTTGGGCAAAGCATGAATGAAGTACTTGGTTCTTACCCTGTATTCACAGACCATGTACTACTTCCATGTTACAGTGTTCTGCTGGGGAAATAGAAATACCTCTTGGTGATCATACACAATCTAAAATGTTATTAATGAAACATTGCCACTTCAAATTTAAATGAAAGCAAAATAAAGAAGCATAAGAGCTAACTTGTGTAGATTTTTAATTATTTTTTTCTTACTGATTTTTTCATGTTGAATATTGATTTACTGCAATAGTGCTACCCAGGAGATCAAGCTATTTAAATAGCCCTGACAATGAAAGGGGGACATTTATGTGGGTATACATGAAAATATTGCTGCATATTTGCAATAGTCCATAATTTGATCATGAGTGTTCACATAATTATGAAGTTATTCATAAGAATATGTTTTTTCACACATAATTATAAATTGCCTGAATTTTTTTTTTAGAAATAATTTTTACAATTTCCTTTCTTCCTTACCTATTAACTCAAAAAGCAGAAGGAGTAGTAAATGCTTGATTAGTCTTACTTCACTAGAAATCAGTCACATGCAACTGAATTGATTTTATGAGTCAAGAAACCTGAAAGCTGAAATGAGTTTGCAGCAAGCATCATTTTAAATTAAACACACAAAATATATATGATCACCAGCAAGAAAGGATTTGCTGAAACAAAAAACCACAGATGGTTTCTTTTTGCCTGATGTGGTCATTATTAATAATAACTGTATTTTGTCTTTTGCCATGTTGCATTTTTGCTATTGAGAAAGGATTTGAGATTAGTACTTCTAATCTCTTTAAATTTTTCTTCTTTAGAATGTTTTTCAGCATTGATATAAGAACGTTTGCAAGATAAACACCCACTAAAAAAAAACCTCGAACAATTTTGTGACTATGTATTTCAAATCTTAGTTGAGCAAAACCAGACAGCTGAAGTGAGAAATCAATTTTTTCTTATGGTCCTGAGAATGCTTGAGAATACACAACACTGGTATATCTACTTAACTGCTGTGGCAGTATTTCACACTGGAAAATTATAGTTTTGTTTATTGAAAGAATATACTTTTCAGAACAGTACAGAAAGAGTAAAAGGAAATGCAGAAAGCATTTTTTTCATTATATTCAGAGTTCTCTGTTGTCTTGGAGATCCAGGCTCATATCAAAAGTTCATGCAAAAGTAGGTGGGGGGTCACCCTTTTCAGCTGTTCCCCTCGTGTGGAAAAAAACTGTTGCTATGCCATGCAGCAAGGCTTCTCTGGGTAATTTATATAAACCACGTGCGGGGATTTCTCAAACACTGAAGGCTGGCATGCAAAATATTAAAGCTCTGGAGGCAATCAGATAGGATTCAGGGACTCTGTTATTACAATGCTTATACAGCTAATGTTTCTAAATCCATATCTTTGGAGAAAGCTCTTAGGAGAATACTTAACTGCACCTATGCAGATAAGTTAGTTTAAAGCTACGAGGCCCAAATATTTGCTTAAATATAAGTACCTTTTTGCGTGTTTTCCTGTTACTGAATAGGGAGTTATTCAGTTCAAGAATTAAAACTCAAGGTGTTTGGACTGACGGGCTCCCCATGCTAAGCCACCCTCCTGAGACACGTCCCTGCCACCAGGTTCAACAGGGACGCAAGTCATGCCACAGTGTGGCAGTCCAGGTGTGCACAACATAAAAAATAAAGATGGGCCTTGTTCTCTCTGCACTGATCAGAAGGGTCTACTCAGAAAACAGACACAAGCACACCTACATGGGAGCTGGTTTGGAAATTTCATTCACTTGGCACTATTATTTGAATTGTCTGGGAATGTTTTGCAATAAACCATAGAAGTGAGTTCATTCTCAATGTTAAAATCTGTCACAGTCCTTAACTATATTATTTTGTTACAGAATTATCTCAGTTTTTGATTCAGAGGAAACAAAAAAAGAACAAGCAGATATTTAATGTCCTATGTGACTGTGATATCCAGGACAAACGATGGTGTAAGGCAGAGTGATCAATATTTGTCTTCAGTCAATTTCACTTCAGTTTAATTTCTTGTTGAATACTGACCAAGAAACCAGCCAGTACAGCCAATCTTAAATGTTAGTTTAAATGAGTAACTCATATTTGCATAGCAGGTCAGCTAATTGTTCAGTTGATCAGCATCTGATTTCTTTGAAGCAGCAATGAATACAAATAATTTTTGAGGCAATGCAAGGGGATAATCTCTAGTGTCAATGTCATGTGCTTCACAGAGCTTGCAGGGATCTTGCTTTGCTTTCTGCCAGTGACTAAATCCACGTGTTTCAGATGGACTGCTATTTGCAATGATTTTGACAATTGGGAATAAATACCAGGAGCAAATATTTTTTTGGCACTGTACAGTTGTGATTTAAGCAAAGATTGTCATGATTTTCTTACATTCTTGTGGTTTTCATCCTTTGAGTTCAACATGATCTGAGCTTCCCTGCCAAAAAAGAAAAAAAAAAAAGAGGATGAAAAATAAAAAAGGGCAGGGCAAGGCAGGGCAGGGCAAGGCACGGCAAGGAAGTGAGCTTACTTTTGTAAGCCTGAAACTTAGTAATGAAATAAAAGATAAAATATATACTATCTTTTCACCAGAAGATAAAATAAATAAACATATATATTTTATAGTTCTTTAAAAGGGAGCTGAGAGTTGCTGAAATCCTGAAGGACAGGTCTTTATAACTCCTTGTGCTAGTGGGAATGCAGAAATGATGCTGTGGCCAGCCCTGTGGCTCAGAGCAGCTGAGCAGAAAGCTACTGAAATTGCTGATGACTGCAGGCCTCTGTCACACAAGACATGGCCCATATGGACATCTGAGCTTCTATGGGTTCAGCATTTTGAGCTAAAGATGCACCATGGGAGATACTGGATCGCCCACAGTGGGACTGTGATGGTCTGGGTACCGGTGAAACATATGGTGGTGGAATGCTGAGGCTGGCAGAGACTTGCAGGAAGATTCAAAGAAATCTTCAGTTGCAGGATAGCAGCTGAACAGGAAAATTTGGAGCAGAAGGCAGAAAACACCTGATGTGGTTCATGGGATAGCAGGGAGGAACCGCACTCCCTCAGTGTCACTGCTGGCGCTTAGTGCAGCAGATGAACAGCAGTGCATCCCCAAGGCTGTCATCTCCTAAAAGAGCAGGTCAGGCAGTTTGGTGATCATAAGATTTATCTTCTCTGCTGTTCCTTTCCCATCTCTTCTTAAAGGCCTTGTAAGATTCATGCTGAAAAAGTAATACTTCACAAACTCAATCATTACTTGGCTGAGGGACGTCACAGAAAAGAAACAGGCCCTTTCCCGTATTTAAGGTTCATGGCCTTAAAACTGCTTTATTATCTATGAGTGCAATAAAACTTATTGTTCCATACTCCATTTTTTTTTTTTTTTTGAGTAGAAACAGCTAGACCACTTCTAAATTCTGGTTATTAAATTTGACAGTATTACTGCCTTCCAAAATATTCAGCGCATGACTTGTCCTTTAGAACAAAAGGCTTGTGTATTTTTTAAGTAGCGTATGAAAAACAGAGTGAAATTTATGCTGTGCCCACCACGTAGGCCTCATTGTCCTGAACCTGAAAGAAGAAAATAAGATGGAGGGATGTGGTTTATTTAGGTCACACATTTATTAACTGAACTTGGCTGGGAATTTACACCAGTAACCTTCACATTTGGGATCATATTTCTTTACAGAGCTGTTTCTCCTTGATAAACAGCTGCCTTTCCCACATTCCAACAGGGCCTCTAACACCTTTACTCTCACAGGCACAATTGGGCATCCTAGCTTGTTCTGGGGCTGTATCCCTCTTAATCTCCTTTCTGCTTAATTTTGCAAGGAGGTTGAGCCCTTTCTGAACCTGTATAATATCCCTGAAAGCCATGTCAGCAACTGGACAGCTCTGTCTCTGTCTCTCCTGCTTTGTCCTTGGTGTTATGAACAGAAAAACTTCACACTGTGTTATCTCAGTGACATGGGAAAATAATAATTTCTGATTTCTCCACACAGACAGTAAAACAGTCTCTGCCATAGGTCTCAAAATCATGTTCCTAGGTTAAACCAAGGGCTGAGTAGTAAACCTGGATTTGACAGGGTTTTAGGATGGTAAAACCCACTTCAGAACCTTCTCAAGTCCAGCAGAAACCATAGAATACACTGAGTTGGAAGGGACCCACAGGGATCATCCAGTCCAGCTCCTGGCTCTGCACAGAACAGCCCCAAGAATCCCACCATGTACCTGAAAGTATTGTCCAAATGCTTCTCGAACTCTGCCAGGCTTGGGGCTGTGACCACTTCCCTGGGGAGCCTGTTCAGTGCCCAGCCACCCTCTGGGTGAAGAGGCTTTTCCTGATATCCAACCTAAACCTCCCCTGACACAACTTCAGGCCATTCCCTTGGGTCCTGCCACTGGTCACCACAAAGAAGAGATCAGTGCCTGTCCCTCTTCTTCCCCATGTGAAGGAATCTCAGGTGCCATGACCCCAATAGGTTGAGTTGGGCTTCATCCCCAGTTCAAATCGAAAAAAATGCGAGTGCTTAAAGAAAGATTTTTCTCCTGTCTGTCTAGAAAATCTGCTAATGTTTGACCTTGTGACACTTATATTTATGTTTCTGTGATGAAATTCTACTACTCAAAACTTGCTTCACTTTGGTGTGCTGGGAGTTTGCAAAATGTGGTTATTGACTCTGAATACATTCTTTCTCATGTTCTCTGTAGCAGAACATTGTGACAATTGGATTTTTTCTTTGAGAGAAGCATAGTCCTTGCTCATGCTCTTTGCAATCAGATTTTTGACATGTATGTCCCAAGTAAAGAACCAAAGATAGGTCTCATAAAATTTGAACAGCATAAATAATTTTAGACCCGTTGTGCTTATGTCTATTGTTTGTTTTTTACTGTAAGTGTGAAGAAGTCTGTACATATATAAGTTAAATATAGGAGGAAAAAGACCTTAGTACTATCCCTGTAAAGCTGTTCTTCCAGGATGCAATTGAAGTAAATCAATGATATTTACACTGGAAATGGAATGCTCGTCTTTTTAAATTCTGTACTGTAATTTCCATAAGCTGGTCAGTGGCGAACAGCTCTCCTCTGGAACGCTGATGCGGCTGCCACTGTCAGACGTCTTTCCTAATAAGGTAAATCACACAGTGTTTGGTCAATCAGCTAAACCCAGAGAATGAACTCCAGTTTAAGCTCCTTTTGCCAAAAGACACTAGCAACTACAGGTTAAAGTTCATGTCTGCCAATGATATGTTGCCAATCCAACCAGAAATGCAATCAGGATGTATTTGTTACCTCTGACAAAGACTATATTATTATATTTAAATGACAGCTTTTCTTTAAAGCAGTCATTTTTCTGTCATCTGAGAAGGCTGATCTGAAACAGCTGGAAAATAGACTCACTGTTCTTTTCAGAGCTTTTTTAAATTTGATTTTATTTTGTTTCTTAGGCATAGGACTAAGCAGCCTGCTTTTGGCTTGTTACAAACAAGAAGGAAATGGCATGACTTCTGCATAATGGTCTGTGCTTCTAAGTCTGTCCCATTGATTCTCTGGTATTTCTTGACATTATTCCAAAGCACTGTGCCAAATAGTTTTATTGTACGCTCTTTTCAAAATTTTATTGCTAATTTATACTTAAGTAAGAGCGGGTGACAAATTTTATTCTCTATAAGAATATAGCCGTGTACAAGGTAATCTACATTATTTAGAAATGAATATTCCAAACTTGGGTCGTGCACAGTATATACATGGCTCAATAGAGATAGAGATATGATAGGGAATGGGTATAGGGCTCCTAGGCCAGCAGTGTTCTGGGTCCTTTAGAAAGATGGCAGAGACACAAGATACAGAATAGTGTGTGACCTTAATGAACTCAGATATTGATACTTGAATTAAAACTATTAAGACTATTACTATTATGCTAGCAATTAACACCATATTTAGCATAATTGCTGTAAAATTAATGCAACTACATTGATTTCCACACAAGAATCACTATGCTTATGATGAATAAACGAAAATAATTCCTTTGCATGCTAGATGGAAAAGAAGTCTTCTAATATATTAGTGCTACTTGTCACCCAGTCCTAATGAACAGGGAAGTTCTACTTTGAGGCTCCAAACAATTCAATAAACAGAAACTTTAATGAAATCTGCAAATTTCAAATGACATGAGAAATGGAATAGCCTGAAGAGACAGAGGTTCAACTGATGAATTCTTAAACAGGACAAAGTAATACCTATACACATACAGTGCTGAGATTATGTGTCATACTGTGGCTATCTTTGGAAGTCTCAAGAATTATAAGTGATTTTATAAATTTAAGCCTGAAATAGCTGCCTGAGTTCTCAGTTGAATAAATCATACATGATAAAATTAAAAATCTTTTTAGTCCCTCCATTACAATTTTCACTGCATAAGGTACTGACTGTCTTCTTGAAATTGGTATATTCAACAAAAACTTTCTGCAGGAATATGAATAGCTTCACAAGAAGTCAGAAGACATGTGAACATGGAAACTAAGCATTCATAGTAACTCTTTCTAGAACACAGTACTAAGATGTCTATGGAATCTAAAACAAGACAAAGATCAAAATTACTCGATCTTTTCGATCATCAGCCTGTAGGACCAATCCTATTGTGTGGTTCAGCTGCAGTTGCAAAGCTGTGCAGTAGCAGGGATGACACAGCAGCGAAAGGAGCCAACACTCAGTGCTTCATCAGCTGTCTGTCCAAAACACCAGTTTTTTCTCTGCTTCTGTGAGATGCACCCATGAGAAAGGCCCTGGTGTACTGAATGGATCTGTGCATGTGGTTCATGTTGTGAACTTATGTCCAAGTAGTTAAACAGAAACAAATCTGCAACTTTCCTTTGAAACAGAATTTCAATTTTATGTGTCATCTGTGCTACTTGCTTTGCTTAACTGTGAAAAAGATCTTACAACTTGCTCTCCTAGAAGAGATGTCAAGAGTAGATGACTTGGTCAAATCTAGAGATATACACTGGGGCTGGAATGAGAGGGTGGATGCTGCTCCTTCATAACAGGAATCTGAGCTTAAGGCCTTTTCAGATGCCCATAAGTGTCTCTCAGCTTTCTGAACAATGATCTAAACAGAGAAATAGGGAAAAAACACGATTAAGTAGCAGAAGAACTGAGCATGGTATAACTTATGATTTCCTTCGAAATTATATGGTACATTTGCCAGCTATGTAAATACAGATTCAGTTCATATTGTTCATTTTTTAATCCTGCATCAGACATGCCAAAACTATCACAAATTTAGTATCTGTGACATCTTAAGACTGTGATCTTTACAGCTGTGCAGAAGGCAAAATATTCAATACAAGGAGGAAGTGAGTGTGGATCTTTAAAAAATCCATAGGAATTTGGCAAATGTATGATAGTATCTTTTCCTTATTATCAGACACTAACAATGTGTCTTTAACTAACTTTCCCATAAATCCTTAATCTGTATTACTTTTACCTATTATTGGTCTGAGTACATATTCTGTTTTGATAATTTCTAAATACAGAGTTGGATATCTTCTTTACCACAATACCCTTTGTTTACATAGCTTGTGGTTGCCTGTCATAGCTGGGAACTCAGTTCAGCCCGGGAGGACCCTTCCAGTCCATATAAACTGGGTTGCCATTGGGCTCCACTGGCCACTGATGATGGAGAACCAGGAAGATTTTTTTACTATAAAGTATTAATTAGCCATTCATGATGGTAGTAAGCAGTCATTCACAGATCAGTGAACAATATAGGTTTGACTATGATTAGGCAAGAACAAGGAAACCGTGTTGTATCATTTTCATGTAGCCTTTTCACATTTAAATGAGGGGTAAGATTCAAATCCAGTGTAGAAAACTCAAAATTTTGTAAACTCAAGTCCCACATGGCTCCTATACCACAGGCCTATCTAATGGAGTGAGACAATTTTTTTTCTTCTTTTTGACAAAGAAGGCAGTTTAACTGTGGTGTACTGCATTTTGGGTCTTCTTGGGACTTCTACTGACACAACTGTGCCTCCTGCTGAAGACTGGTCTCTGAGTCTCCACAACAGAGCAGAGGCAGTGGACACAGCCCACAGCTACTACTCTGCCTATGCAGCTGGGCTTAGGAAGATCATAACATCCACCCTGTTTGGTCTAAGGGGGCTAATTCTCTCTTTGCCAGGGGTGGGGACCAGAGGGGCTGCATATTACACTCCTCAGGCACTACTCTTGGGTGCAGGGGCAACGTCGGGTGAGACAAAAGGCGGTGGAAGGGCTGGACAGTGGTTGCCACTGCTGCTGAAACTGGTGCATGAGGGCACAGGGGAGAAACTATGGCCAAGCACGAAGGGGAAAACATTCCCAGGAAAAGTCATCCCATGAAGATTTCCTTCCCAGCCTCCAAGGAGGAATGAGCCCAAATCACCTAACTCCAGTCAGGCACTTTCTTTGCTTTCTCCCATGTGATGAATATTTGCCCCACCATCTTGAACTGACAAAATTCGATTTTGTTTATGCTCTTCAGAAGTCTTAAACTGAATGTGACAAGTCCAATTATTTTTTACCAACAATAGTACAGCGTAAATGAAGTGGAATTACTCGGCTTTTCTCTTCATCTAAAATTCTAGATTGCAGAATCATAGAAACAACTAGGTTGGAAAAGAACTTTGAGATCATCAAATCCAACCTATGACTGAACAGCACCTTGTCAAATAGACTATGGCACTGAGTGCCACATCCAGTCTTTCCTTAAACATCTCCAGGACGGTGACTCCACCATCTCCCTGAGCAGCCCATTCCAGTGCCCAATCACCCTTTCTGTGAAGAATTTCTTCCTTATGTCTGACCTAAACCTCCCCTGCCCCAGTTTAAGACTGTGTCCTCTTGTCCTGTCACTGGTTGCCTGAGAGAAGAGACCAACCCCTGCCTGGCTACACCCTCCTTTCAGGGAATTATAGAGAGTAATAAGGTCTCCCTCGAGCCTCCTTTTCTCCAGGCTGAACAACCCCAGCTCCCTCAGCAGCTCCTCAAGGGATTTGTGTTCCAGACCCTTCACCAGCTCCATTGCCCTTCTCTGGACACACTCCAGCATCTCAACGTCCTTCTTGAATTGAGGGGCTCAGAACTGAACACAGCACTCAACGTACAGCCTCAGCAGTGCCGAGTATAGGGGAAGAATCCCTGCCCTGGTCCTGCTGGCCACACTATTACTGATACAGGCCAGGATGCCATCGGCCTTCTTGGGCACCTGGGCACACTGCTGGCTCATGTTCAACTGTCTGTCAGTCAGCACCCCCAGGTCCCTTTCTGCCTGGCTTCTTTCCAGCCACTCTGTCCTCAACCTGTAGTGCTGCATGGGGTTGCTGTGGCAAGATGTCATAAAACTTTGCAAAAATTTTCTAAAAACCTTTTTTTAAAAAATTATTCTGTTGTTATTGTGTCCTTTTTTTTTTTTTTCAGAAATAAGAGCTCTTCCTTGGCATTCTTCAAGCTGTTCAATCGTCTTTACAGACCACAGTCCATCTGACACTGTGTTATATAAACTGCAGACCACAGAGGGAAGAGGCACAAAAAGGGAATACAAATTTCTCTGCAATATTTTTCAGCACTTGTTTGTAGTTGTCAGAGCTTTACCTTCTTACTTCCCTGGAAAAACCCTTTTAAGAGTTGAGGCATTTGTCAAAAAAGCAAGAAAGGCAGTATATTACCCAGACACTTCGATATATCACAGCCAGTCAGTTCAGATTGTATGTAAATGAAGTGAATACACACACAGTGAATAACCTTTTCAAATGGCTGATCATAACACAAATTCTTGGAACAGCCCTGTTGTCTGAAGAGAAGTAAATCAAACTGCAAAACAAGACAACCAGCATGACAAATAGTGTCCAGTTGATCACAGTTCTTTCCTCATGAAAATGCTTCCATTAATGCAAATGGAAGCATAATTTAATATTGAAAGCCTCCAGAAGGGTAAAAAGTAAATAAAGGACAAACTGTACCAGGAAAATATGACTGGCTGATTTGACAACATTACAGAAATACTCAGATTAAGAGAACATTCCATTCGAAGAACCATTACTAAGAAGTGATCTGATTCATACTTTGTTTTTGTTTTGTTTTTCTTTCATAACAATTAGGTGAAAAGGGATCACTGGAAAATCCAGCTCATCGTCTTGTTTGCAAAGAGATTCTACATTTCACTCAAAAGCTTACATGTAAAATCCCTTGCATTTTCTTCTTTTTTTGTTGCATCTTGTGTGTTGCATCTCCTTTTTTTGCATCTCCTGTGTTTGACTGATGTGTATTCAGAATTAAATTCAGGCTTGAGCTCAAGAACCCCGGGAGGGTTATTACATGATCCCCCATGAGAGTTCACCTCAATGGTTTGTCATTTTCTCTCAAAAATATCTACATCAATTTTTTGACTTTGACTTTCACTGATGTCATAATTGGATTTTTAAAAAGTATTTAATACTGGAATGATTTTTTAGAGAATTTGAATTAGAGTTCTTGATAAACTCTGATATTTTGATGTTTGTTAGGAAAGACTTCTTTCTGCCTTCTGAGCAAATTTTTCTTTCCAAACAAATCTCCAGTCTTGTGCAACATCTTTTATTTTCACATGATGTTCTGAATCTTAAACTCAGGTTATGTTTCATCAGGTCTCACAAGCCACTTTCAAATTGCAAGTTCAAGGCAATACCTCTGCTCTATGCTCTCATTGGCTAAGAATTTATAAAAAAGGTGAGATGCTATATCCAAATTGTTAAGCTGTCTCCTGGCATCTGAGAGATTAAATCCGTATTGTACTTTATTCAGCTGAGAAACTGAGAGTCGGACATCTTGTAGTTCAAACTTGCCTGCTCTAATGATTGGCTTTTTATAAACCAGCTGCCTTGTTTCTGTCTTTTGGAGTGGTTTCAGTTTCCAAACATGATTTTAAGTAAGCCCTGATGTCAAGACTGGATCTTAGCTCTCCCACATGGCAGAGAAGTGCACCAGCTGAAGTGCACCAGCTGTCAGCACCTTGTTACTCCTTTTTTATAGCAAAAAATTATCTTGGAGTACAGATGTTTCATCACATGCAATTAAATTATTTCACCTTAGCGAGTTATCCTCTTGCCAGAATGTGGTGTTGGAGCGTCCCAGCTGTGAGTGAAAATGCAGTAGTTTAAATGGCAGTGGAAATGAGATAGAATCATAAATTTCACCTCACACCTAAGATAAGCAAACAAGGCAGCCCTGAAACGACCTTGCAGTCAACTAGGACAAGGTAACCTTTCAAACCATTGGAACTGGAGCAGATTTGATCACATATCTATGCACCAAGTTTCAGTCCTACTACAGAAAGTAAGATTTTATGGAAGCTGAAAAATTTTATAGGACAGTGAATTTGCTTTCACATAGTCTTACCATACAATTTTTTCTCTACTTAGTTACATTTTTGCTCAAAGTTCTATTCACGCAAAATGACTGGCAAATATCAGATGTAAAAACAATTTAAAGCCTTGTTTTAAAGCTTTTGTACTTGATTTCTTACTTTCTAATGAAGGCATAGCCTTGGAAATAGCTTGGCCCCTGTTGTGGAACTGTCAACTACAAGCACATGGTTCAAATTTAGATTGAATAAGAGTTAATCAGTAATTGAATAATTCTTCGTAGCAGCAAATAATTTTGTATTCATTGCTTATTGACAGAACTGCCAGCTGCTATACTGAACAATGAGTGACTTATTCTCTCTAACCATCCCACCCCCAGGTACAGTCCGAACCCAAATATTGGCTCCAAATACTGCCACATTCTTTCAGGAGGGAGAAAAAAATTGTAATTTTGGATTGAATCATTATTGTCAAAGCCAATCCCATGAGCAGTCCAATATTCTTACTAAAAGAGATGTTCTAGCCCATGTCAGAGTTTCCGTGTGCTCACACATTGTGACAGACGGTGCAAAGGTTTCATTTGTGCTTGGTTTGCTGTATGCACACCATATGCTCTGGTGTACTAAAGACATGTTGTTGAGCAAGGCCTTATCCCATCTGCCCTGTTCTGGGTCAGGTAGAAACATGTGGCAGGAGGGGAGAAACATCTACTCCTTGCTGGGGATCAGCCCAGTGTTTGCATGCAGAGAGAAGCCACACGCTCAGCAAAGAGGTAGATGGCAATGTCCATCAGGGCTGGGAGGCTCCTGGGTCACAGGCAGGATGCAGGCCAACCATCAGGCTTTGGAGATGCTTGGAAAAAATCACCCTGTGGCTCAGGTGAACACTGACATTCAACATGAATACTGACACAGCTCAGGAAGGTGCTGAAAGTCTGGGGTGAAGGGCAGGTCCTGAGTGGCAGAGTACATCCCACAGAGAGGATACTGGTTTTCTAACCTTATTGCTCGCCCGGACAATATGAGGTTTCTCTGTTCCAAGTTCTGAGTTGGAGGGTTGTAGGGCTTTAATGTCATTTGGGTGCATTGGTCATTATGAAAATAAAGTGTGGAGGGTCTGCCTTAAAGCTCTGTCAGAAATGTACATAGTCTGTACCTCATGTAGCCCACAGGCTGTTAAAAGAATTTTTTAAAAATAATTTGCTCAGATAATCCTCACTGACTATAACCTGAAGCAGGAGGGAGCAGCATCAAACAAAGCTTTGAGAGTAAGAGATTAAGTTCCCATTGTACTTCAACATGCCTAACTAGTTCAATTAAGTTATATTGTGCCTTTGTTTTTTTTCCTCGCACAGTTAAGCACCAAGTAGTAGGTCTGAATAAATGTCAGGAAAGACCCATAGCTTGTGTTACACATATGGTGGGACTAAGTGATGGCAACGGTCGTCTTTCAGCTCCTGAGTCTGCTATCACGGAGTTTTGCAGCTATCCAAGGTGGGAACTTGTCTGAAACCTCCATTTAAAACAAGAACATAAAAAAGGAAGCGACCTGGAAATATTTTGTTGTTTTTTGCTTTTTCCATAATTCCTTTCCTATTTCTGTCTAATAACAGAAGGTATTAAGGAGTTGTGTGGCTTGATCTAACATTGAAGTTACATTTTATTGAACAGGGCTAGAGAAAGAGACCTGCAAATTTCTTGTACGACCTAAATTATTTTCTGATTCTATAACTCATATTGTCCTCTCACTCAGTGAATTTACTATTTCTTACCTACATTTCAGAGAATGAAAAAAACAAAAGAAAAGCCACCGTTGACCCAAAACAAGAAAGTATTTTTTAAGGGCTGTAGAGTGCTGTGTCACTTCAATCAATCATGATAGTGCTTTTTCAGTATTAGAATTCCAGTTAATATCTGTTGCCAAAAGGAATCAAAGATGAAAGAAATCTTAAAAGCCTTTGGGTTGACAATATATCTGTTTTGATGCTGTGTTATTTTACTGATGTAGATTCACCTCACAATGAAGTGCACATTCTCATATTGTCACTGCCCAGAATCCAGCAACACATCTGTGCTTTTGTATGCTAATTACAGAAGGAGAAGCCCATGAGATTACCTGATCTATACTGTTTCAACCAATCAGTTTGAAGGTTTTATGTTATTCTCTGGCAAATGTTATTTCCAGCATTTGGGAATTAAGATGCATAATATGTGTTATATCTCTTATATACCAAAGAAATTTCTTCTGCCAATTCATTTTTGCTACCTAGGTTGCCAAATCTCTCATTTGACTGACAAATATCTAGATTTTAATACACACCAATAGAAAATATTCTATATAAAATGCTGAAGAAAAAGCTTTTGTTTTCAGTACATTCCAGTTTTTTAATTTATGTAAAAAAAATACTATAACATGTGAAGGATAATAATCCAATTAATACTTGCAATTGCACTATTTGCTTCACTTGTGACTCATGCCAGACTGTTTTTTCACTTTCTTTTTTTGCATCCACTCCATCTTTGCCATACAAAAATTTCTAAAACTTCTTGTTGGTTTTTTCAGTTGTTTTTTTGTTCATTTGTTTTAACTCCTTCACCTAAATTATAGAAGTTTTATCATCCAGAGATTCTCTCTAAACTCTCTTTAAATCTTTCCTCTGCACCTGTATTAATTATCCTCATTTTATATTATAACAAAAGGTGCACTAGGGGTTACAATCAGCAGCAACAGAAGCATCATCCCTGTTGAGGGTGATATCTCCAAGGTTTCCATTCCAAACTAAATTTTGGGCTTTCTCTACCATTTAAAAAAGGCTCTTTGAGCATCAAATACACTCTTCTGGAACACGAACAAGAGAACACAGTCATTGTTTTCTTTGAAAAACAGATCCAAGTTACTTTTGAAAAGCTGATTTTAAAAGGAAACATAACAGCTGCTGTAATCCATTTTTTCCACATCCTCCCTACAAAGCAATTTGCTAGCTACACTTCAGATGAAACCTGTCTGAAAGATTATGGCAAGGTAAAATGTTTGAGATTAAATGGATAACATTGGAGTGAATGTTAAAGACCAAGTTAGGAATGATGGAAAAACACCATTTTCATAAAGGTCATGGTTCCAGTAACGAGATTTACAAAACTGCTGAGATTAATAAAATTTGCCAGACCTCCAGCTAGGCTCCCGCTTTCCAAACTACCTACAAAATGCCCACGCTTTACTGGAGAGCAGCACCTTGGAATAATTCCACTTGTGTCTCTGGGTAGCAGCTTGGACTTCATAAATTGCCCTTGTTTCAGCTGTTTTAGCACTCCTGCCAAAGACCTTAGCTGATGCAGAGGAACATGCAAATTTGCTAACCTAAGCACTTGACATTACAGCACTGAAATGATCCCACATTTGTCCTCCTACAAGAAACCATCTCTCCAGTTCATGGCAGGGCTGACCTGGACACCTCTTTTGTGGTCTTATATCTGAAAGAATAGGAGAAGCAAAACATGAGTCTGGCTCCTTAAGTACTGCAGCCCACACTCTGCCCTGGCTCAGCGTGCAGGGCTCCCCAACCCATCTGATGGCCACAGGCTGTGGACTCCCGTGTTGGTCCATTTCAGTGAACAATTTCTATCATTTAGCATATAAATAGTCATAGAATCATAGAGTGACCTGGGTTGTAAGTGACTTTTAAAGGCCTTCTAGTCTAACCCCCCTGCAATAGGCAGGGAGATTTTCAACTAGATCAGGATGCTCAGAGCCCTGTCCAAACCGACCTGGAATTTTTCCGGGGATTGGACAGCCACCACCTCTCTGGGCAACCTGGAATATGCTGTGCTCTGCAGCTGCAACTGTAAATTTACTCTATAGCGTGATAAACACTTTGTCACAGTAATTTCCTTAATTCCATAATGAATTAACTTTTTTTCCATGAACTATATGATGCCCCTAAAGCCATTTTATTAGTATAGAAGTTCTCTAGGTATTTTTAATTCTTCAAATTTTTTTGTGGCATTAGTAATACAGGAAATTGTAGCCTTATACGCTCTTTCTTCTTAATTCTGAGCACACAGCCAAGTAATCAAAATTCCCCTCAAAAGGTCCAGATGTAATTGCATGCATTGCTCCTTGTGCTGCTTTGATCAAACATCTGATCAGTGTGCTAGCATTTAAATAATTTGATTACAGTTTCTAGAAGTAAGTAATTGAAATGGAAACAACTAAAAATACCCCAACCCTCAACCAAAGACAAAAATCAACATTAATTCATTGCCTGAACATTTTATATGTATGAATATATATTAATCACTGCATATGCTCATCACCTTGTGGAATAAATAACACTATTATTCTCACTGTCATGGTGAAAATTGTCTTTGTGAGGGCTGTTATTCAGGTAGATATAAACCTTAATGAATCATAAATGAACTTTGGAACTTAACTAATGAATCTGAGACTACAATATTATATGTTAATATAGAGAACATCCTCCACAATTTCATTCTGCCTTTTATGACATACAGGGCTCCTCTTCCAATTAGCACACAAGCATATCTCGTAATGACTTAAGGCAGAAGGAAAAGGCAGTTCAGAAAGATAACACTGATTTTACTAAACATGAAAGACTTTGATGAAAATGTTTAAACTGTATTAAGAGTTTTTCTTGATTTTCAAATCTAAAAATGCAGTTGTAAATCATTTAAGGTATTTCCAAGTAGCAGTCCATTGTATGTTAGGTTAAGTCAAATTCTTCATATATTTATTCCTGAAGACAAAATCACTCTGAAAAAAAAATAGAATTAACTTATTCTTATTCTGCATGATATAAGTTAATTAATGCTAGGTAAAGTAAGAAAACAACCAATTCAATGCAAGTTATTTTAAAATAAAGAAGAAGTTCATTTAAAATCTCCATTTAGTCAACATTTGAGCAAATTAGTATATGTGTGTGATAATGGGGTACAATGCTTTAGGAAAATCAGTGATAATGGATGCGTGTAGAGAGAGGAAAATTAACTAAATATATATTAAATAGCTAAACTAGCTACCTACATACACTCACACACACATACACACACACATACGTGGATAATTCATGATGTGCTCTGAATTAGAGATTACTATTCAGGAAAAGTATCACAGATTTATAATTCATATTTCTATGAATAATTCAGTAACAGCCATGGAAACAGTCTGAGTAGTAAGAGTTAAAGGGGAAGGCACCAAAAGAGTGAAAAAAGAAACACTTCCACCTTGTGACCGAGTCCGCAGTGCAGACCCATCTTGACAACAGGGTACTGTCATCTTCATATCTCAGCAATGGTAAGATAGAATTGAAAACGATTCAGAGGAAGGATACAAGGGTGACAAAGACCTGGAAAGCTGCCATGGAATGAGTGATCAGTCTCAGCATCACCAGCCTGTCAAAAGAGGGGATTGTCCCACTCTGCTCCGCACAGGAGTGGCCTCACCTTGAGTGCTCTGGGCAGTTTTGGGCACCACAATGTAAGAAAGATATAAAGCTATTAGAGTGTCCAAAGGAGGGCAACAAAGATGGTGAAGGGCCTTGAGGTGAAGCCATGTGAAGACCCACTGAGGGCATTTGGTCTGTTCAGCCTGGAGGAGACTGAGGGGAGACCTCACTGCAGTTACAACTTCCTCGTGAGGGGAAGAGGAGGGGCAGGCACCGATCTCTTCTCTCTGGTGACCAGTGATAAGACCAAGGGAACGGCCTGAAGTTGTGTCAGGGTAGGTTTAGGCTGGATATCAGGAAAAGGTTCTTCACCCAGAGGGTGGTTAAACACTGGAAAGTCTCCCCTGGGAAGTGGTCAGAGGACCAAGACTGACAGAGTTCAAGAAACATTTGGACAATGTTCTCAGGCACATGATGTGACTCTTGGGGATGGATCTGTGCAGGGCCAAGAGCTGGACTTTGTGATCCTTTTGGGTTCCTTCCAGCTCAGCATATTCTATGATTCTGTCATTCTGGGAAGTATTTCACGTAGCAATAGAAGATGAAGTACTCTTGTGTGGGAATGAAATTTCAGAAGCTAGGTAGATGGATCAGTTGATCAATCTGAATGGTATAGACTATGACGAATCAAAAAATCCCCAAGTCCATACTAAAAATCTGTAGCCTTGTAGCCCAGTAAATAGTGGTTGCCATTGCTTGCAACATGCCACAGATTTTACCAAATCGCTTAATGACATAGGTGTATATTATTCTTATCTAATTTAATCCTCAGCTTCATAGAAACTGTTTTTATGTTCATTTTTCATTATTCATTTTAAGACTGTGACTATTTTTCCTATTCTGTCAAAGATGTCCCACAATTTGCAAACAGATGGTATTGCAACAAAATAACAGACCAAACTATTTTAAGTATTCATACTTTCACTATTCTCTTTAATATTTCTGCTATGTTTATCATCATCTATAATCACCCCTTCTGATTTGATACACCCTTACAAAGACCTTGAAACAGGAATTAACTTCCGGCACTTTGACAGATTTTGTAGAAGAAAGTGTTGTCTTGTCATCCTTTTTCAAACATATGTACATATGCTAGGTAGAATAAAAATGACCCATTTTGCATTGTTTGTTTCATTTACTTGTTATTATTAAGAGAGTAAAATTTGGCAGCAGAATGAGGAGCTCTTTCTTCTTTTCGGATGGTGTAATGAGAGAAATAAAACCCTGGTGAAAGGGTAAGATGTTTTAATACTTTTGAAACTAAGAACCCTGCACTCATGCCAACATTTCCTGAGCCCAGAAGATGCATACAAGTTTGGATAACGAAACCACTACAAAATAGCTTAGAATGGATTGAATCAGTCTCAAACTCAGCCAAAACAAACTGCCTGGGTTTAATGATTTTTACCAAATAATGGTCAAAAGTATTCTTGGGAGAGTCCTTCAGAGAGAGAGGGCAAGTGTTAGCATTAGGGTCCCACATTAGCTTAAAAAAACTTCCTACACCATGTGTCTGTGCCCATGGAAGAAGGAGCTACAAAAGGGAGAATCTGTTTGTTTTTCCATTTAAGTAGAATACTTTCTCAGAACTGTAAATTTGGAGTGCAGCAATAGAACTTGGCTTGGAAACTTCACGCTTGCTTGAATTTCTCTGGAAGCACTTATGCTACGCTTCTCAAAGAAAACCATGTACTTGGCCTACTGATAGCCTTGGGCTAAGACTGGAAGCACCAGTGAGGTTGATTTTTGGGCTGCACAGTGGAGCCACTGCCCTCTCTTTCATTTCCTTCTGATGTTCTAATAAATCCATCTCTCACAATATCTGATGCTGCTTAGAAGCTGCAGAATGATCGTATTTTAGAAGGTGCTCCAGGACGCTGAATTTTTAAAACGTTTTCACTATTTAGGACACTAAAAGAGTAAAAGAAATTGAGAGCTCTTCAGAAATATTCCCTATCTCCTGAAGAGTGATTTCGGGGAAAAAAAAACTCTGAAAACAACAGTCTCTTTCCTACCAATTGACACTACATTTCAAATAATTTTTAAGAGATACAGCAGTAATATCAACCTGTGATGTTAGAAGCTGAAAAATTACTTCATTCTTTCTGTAAATTATGTGTTAGAATTCTAAAAGGGTCCCACATGAATCTAACACCTAGTTAAGTTTAAGGAACAATATTTCACAATTGTTTTTTATTCTGACAGTTCTAAGATGTTTCGGAGGGTGGTTGAAGATTTCCATTACAGTAACCAGAATATGACTGATTTGTAAGATTAAACTGTTGGTTATCTCAGAACATTATAATGATACTTATAAAAATGATCTCACATAGAATGATTAGTGTGGCTGTCCATTATGCATCACTTGTTCCATAAAAGTGGCCTTAAAATGTGCTTTTTATGCTCATTTAAACAAGATTTAAAGTTTCTTAACAGGGTAATGTTGTCGTTTTAGAGAAATTCTTTGTTGCTAAAGATTCAGTCTTCATTACTTGCACCAATTTTAGGAGAAAAAGATTATGAGGATGTATTATAAGCTTAAATAATGACTGTAATTCAAATGCTCTGAAGACAAATGTTAATGTCACACTAGAGGAAAGTAATGTAATTAAAATATTACTTGAATATTACATATTGAAATATGTATCTAATTCTTAGTCCTCATTCTAGCTGGTCTTCCTTCTACATGAATCACAAATTGCAATGCTACTCAAAGATACTTCTCAGAATGTAAAGTGACAAAAGAAGGGAAATAAAAAGTGTATGTCATTAATGGATTATAACTGCTGGACACAAAATACCTGTGCTTTCTGAAAGAACCAGACTTACACACTGTCTCACCTGTTACTTATATAGAAAGATGAGACTGCCCTCCATTTCCACAACAAAATGTCCTTAAAGCTTTGCATATGCTTTATATTAGAATTATGGGATGCTGTTACTGATACTGGTATTCTCTATTCAGAATTAAGAGAACAATATCTGGATGAGCATGTTAAGTGTTAATAACTCTTAATGCACACTGTTCATGTAGGAGAAGTTTATTTTTATTATTCTAAACCATGTAGCATTAAAATCTCTAGCTACATTGAAATTTCACCAGTGAAAGCTGCACTCGTTTTCTAGGCAAGAGAAAAGAGACAATTCTCTAGCAGAAGACGACATTTTAAAGCCCCATTTAAATAAAGCTACATATGTTGCATACTTATCCCAGCAGGATTAAGAGGAAAATTTGCAGTTTGTTACGTGAGCTGTAAGCAAATAACTCTTAAGGAAAAGTGATACATACATGTACTTAGTCCAACATAAATTAAACACTACAGTTACTTAATTTTCCCTAGGAGTAATCTGTAGGATAAATTGCTTGACTTCAGAGATTTATAACCGCATTACAGGTGACAGACCATGCCACACAGAACAGTCCAACAGAACTATGCAAGCAGTTTGCAATACGTGTTGTACGTGTAATAATATAAGGATTTTGACATTAATCATTCTATGTCATTTAGAAACCATAAAGGAATGAGAAAAAAACCCTACATTTTTGCTGTGTTGTTTTCAGTGATAAGGACAAAGCACTTCCTTCATATAGAGAGATAATCAAAGGCAGATTTTTAGAAAATGAAAATAAAAATCTGTGCAAAAATGGAAACAATGTTATGCATAAGCTAGAAACTATTTCTTCAATGGATAAAACTTCAAAATAAAAATTGGCTAGCTGCTTACTTTCCACCCATTGATGTTTATCTGTGTACATCAGTCTTTTGGTGCACTTGGGATTTAAGAACAGCTTGCTCGTACCAAAATCTTCAAGCAATGCATTTTAAGAGGCATATAATCCCCTCCACATTAATATCAAATGCTCTCTATGTCTCATGCTTAGAAAAAATACTTGTTTTCAAACAAACTTACTACCTCTGTTACTACCAGAGGTATGGCTAGAAATCTCTTGTCTCCATGCATTCACAGGACATGAATTCACACACTTTTTATGCTGCTGGAAAACGGTAACGTAGATGCAAGTGTAGTCAGAATAGAGGATTTTCTCTAGGTTCACTGCCAGTTTAAGTGGATTTTTATTTAAAGCTATCAAAACAATATGAAGACTTTTAGATTTAGAGCCCTCAGTACTTGCAACCTGTTATTTAGCCTCCATGGCATGTCTAGTTTGATAAATGTGGACCAAACAGCTCCAGACAATGACATCAGCACTATGCCTTCCTCTGTTGTTCCTGGCTGGGCTTCAGCAGGAAGAACAGTAGTAAGCTTTTATTCTATACACAACTTAGTGAAGATCACTGAAGTTTTAGCCTGTCAGGCCAAAGCAAAGATCTTTTGCTCTGGCCAGTCACACAAATTTAGTCCAGATTTAGCTACTTAGCTAATATACACAGCTATTTGAAGCACTATATTTGCATAATAATTAAAAACTTCATGAAAATTCAGTTGTAGCCTGTTGTGCTATTCATTACAGACTCTACGTTGATGACTAGGCACCCATTAAAATATTTTTCTCATCACACAACCACTGGATTTACACTTTCTTTTTTTATAAGTGTTTGAAAATGATTGTCAACAGCTTCAGAAGTCCCTTCATGATTCTAATGGAATTAACTTGTTTCATTTTCTGCAGGCCAAGTGCATGTTGGCTGAACACACCCTCATATACTCTTTCAATATTATTCTGAATTGCAAGCTGCCTTCTTTTGCCTCCTGTATGCAGTTCACCCAGACAAAGGAATAGGGATTTTTGATCTAGATACTGGATTTGATCATTCTGATGCCATCACAGTGAGACTGAAAAAACTTCCACAGCTTTCAACACCCAATTTAGAGGTAATGCATGCTTCAAAGAACATTTTAAGAGTAATTGAGTGTGAATTTATATTCTATAAAATGGGTCCTCCTGAAAGGTCCCACTTCTTTCTAGCTTAGTCTACTCTAATGACGTTCCCTTCTATCATCTCCCCTTGGTCACCCTCAGGAAGGAAAAGAGTCTTTCCCATGTAAATTTACCAGGAAGCCTATCACCCTACATGGCAGCTTCAGAAACTGTGTAACTCAAGCTCTGATGCCTCCCAAAACTGCTGAAGGATGGTGAAATATCTAATGTGTACAGGCTCTCCACAAACATATCGATGAATCAGAATTAAAAGCTGCCTGCCTCCTGATCCCAGTCATTTTACCTTTCCAGCTGCTCTCAGGGATATTGTGGCTCCCTACGCCCTTGTACTTGTAACACTTTGGAAAAACAACTAGACTAAGGCTGTGGGAGCCCCTTGAAGGGTGAAAATACTATCTTAAAAAACAGTTAGGAGGGGGCAAGAACATAGAAGAGGAAGTCAAGACCACAGCCTGGCTTGCTCATCCATGTTACAAAAAATGAGCATTAACTGAAACGGATGAATTCATCAAAGTTGCTGCAACGCCTTTGCAAAATGGTAAAATCTCAAACCCACTTAGATTTGTGAAGGTTTGGTGTTCATAGCAGACCCTCCATGTTGTGTGAGTAACATGATATCTTCAGAGGCAACATAGGTTCTTACACTGAGATACAATGCAAAGCCCACAGCTCACACTCATATCACTCAAATACTGCTGTTGTAGCTATTTTCAACCTCAAAAAGGCAAATCTTCTGCCAAAAGTGATGGCAAGAACAAAAAGTGCTGTTATTATAAGCACTCATGAAAGGGCACAGCATGCCGTTGCCCACAACATCCCTTGCAGATCTGTTTGGACCAGTGCTTCCAAAAGTATCACTTTTCCATAGTCTAAGTAAAACTGTTCACTTCGGCTTAAGGAATTGTAGGGGAGGGAGGGTTGAGTTTTGCAGCCAGCATTGTAAATAGGCCATAACTAACATCAGTTAAACTCTTCCTTCGGTTCACGTGGCACATTATTTTATTCACCACCAATTCTTGCTGTAGACTGCTGGGGCTGGAAAAGAAAAGGGAGACAGTGTGGAAAATGCTCTTTTAACTTTTTAACAAAAAAGATTTCATAGATGAGCTAGAATTTCAGCATACCCTTTATCCTCTGCAATCCATGTCTAGATTATTTTTAGAAGTCATCAGGGCAATTTAAATGTACGGTCCAAATCCTGATCTCAGCTGCATGAAAAAATAACTATAGAGGCATGTGCCCATATTGTAGGCCTGATGTTTTACTACCAAATAGCCAACTGCTGAAAACATTACAGATTGCTGATTTACTGTTAGATGAACAAAAGTCACATTCACAGGATATTTCTTCATGGTAATGATATTTGCACTGTCTGTTTCCTTACTGTGATTCATCTCCATAATATCTGTATGTAGTAACAACAGGGAACTGAGGTTTGCAGCATCTTGATAATATCGTCCCTTATTTGGGGAATAAGGAGGGAAAGAAACTGAATAACATGTCATTTGTATCATAAGGTGTCTGTGGCAGAATTGGGAAATGTGTTTACTGTATACCAATCCACAGCATTAATGACAGAACTACCCTTTTTACTCAAAATGTAGTCCAGGTCACAGGCCGATTAATGACACACAGAAGCTAAAGGAACTTGTTAGCAGATCAGCTTCATGGCACAGCAAGTCAGTGTGCTTTGTTAGGGACTAATCTCTAACATCCCTCTCCTTTAGGATTTAGAGATGACCATTTACAGCCCTTGTTTTTAAATTTAATTTTTCCATTTAAGCTCAGTTTCTTTACACGGCCTGAGCCAGTCCATACCTGAAAACTTAGTGGTTCTGCCGACCACCACTTTCTGTGGGCTGCAGGGGGCAGCCAGTGAGAGCCAGGCACTGAAAGTGTATACTGAATCCTAGGATTTGGAGAAAGCCCAGTCTCAGTCAGCCCCAGGATGAATGAGAACAACTGAACTTCTCCTGAAGCGTCCAGGATTCAGAAAACCATTGCATTACCTCAGGGCTGGAGGGTAATAGAGAGGAACATTTCATGTTGAGTGCTCTGGTTTACATTATTCGGGCATGGAAAGCACACATAGTCTTCTGCATCCACACATTCCTGAATAATTCACACATTTCTGAATGCACACTATCTGAAGAATGCAGAGATGTTTGCTTCCTCAGAACTGATTTGGAAATCCTATAGAAAAGAACACTTAGTTAAACATAAATCAACTCTCAGGCTGGCTAAGAAGAAAAGTGTCCTAAAATGTACTAGTATGTGTTTTGATTAGGAATGAAGGAACATTCTATTACTATGCATATACAGACAATTCAAAACATATGCTCTGTACACACTGTTTTGGGGCAAAGTTTCATCAGTAAAGCAAACTTATTCAACACTTAGTGACTTACTGAGGTGACTGACCAAAGGTGACCCATATGGTTTTCGTGTAGTGTATAAGGAATACCTGGATATGGAACCCTTTTTTTGTTGGCAAATAAGAATCACTGGTTGGTCAAGTTACAGGATTAAGTTGCTTATATAAAAATTTTCACTCATGGATAAAACAAGATTTGGAAGTAGTTATTTTCTGAGCACCCACAGATCCACTGAGGAATCATGTAGGATGGAAGGGACCATGCTTCATAATACGATTGCTCATTCATATGATATAAACCCAAAAAACTTCTGTCCATAGAAACCAACCTAAAATATCAGACTAACTTTGGTTCTGAAGAAGCATATATCTGAATAGGCCACCTCAGAACTATAGATTTTGAGAACTCTGACTAGAAACTGAGACTCATTTTTAAGCTATCAGTCTGGTTCATTCACTTGCAGTACAGAAGAAAGAAAAGAAAAATGCTCTTTCTAAGTAAGTGGGGATTGTTAAAAAGTTCTTAAAATTTATTTTTAACATTTTTTAAATGCTTAAAGCAAATTTTATAGAATCATTTTTACTGCTTAAGCCAGTTTATATCTGTGACAACTCAGCAAAGCAGAGAAGTCAAAAGGTCTGTTAGTCTCAGTTAAATGTGTAATAACTGGGCACAGTGTACAAGTAAGTGACATCCTGGAGACACAGCTTAATAACTCACTTCTTCAGCTTCAGTGGAGGCTGTATTGGTCCAAACTCCCTGAATTAAGAGAAATCAGGAATTTTTATGGCATTAATATTGCAACCATTTCCACTGAAATCATGGGGTGAGAAGTCTGGGTGAAGATTCTGATAGCTATCTTTGTGTCTGTCTGAAATTTTTATGTAGGAAGTTGGGTTTGCTTCTTTACTCACTCTGTTGCTATTTGTCTTAGTCCAGGAGGGATGTTAAGGCAAAAAGGGCAAGATATGTGCCCGACCTCATTTCAGACACTGATAGTAAAAACCAAAATGATGCTTTCACCTAGCTACCAGTTATTAACAACTCTGCTAGAAATCACTACCATGACTCAAACATTATCACATTCACATTCACAGTAAATAAAGACCTTGAGTAAAACCCTTTCCACTGCCTTTAGTTAAACAATGTTTCAAACCATTTTCTCATCTGAAGCAAATAAGAGGTGTGGTTCTGATGTCAGACTGACATGAGGGCCAAATCACACCCGAATGTTTTACAGTAAAATGTTGGACACAATATTGGTAAACATTAATAAACCTGAAGTAGCAGCAATACTTGAAACTGTCAGCTTAGAAACAAGAGCAGAGAACTGCTGTGTGTGACAAGAATCTTTGATCTGTTGAGCTACTTCCTGCAAAAAAGAATCTCTTAGAAGATATTATCCCTGATACTTAATTACATTATCATACTGTTCTAGTGTAGCTATTTAAATATTAAAAAAAAAACAAACTGATTCATATTTTTATAGATTTCAATGGACTTGGAAAGAACTGTGCTCTCTTACATCATTTTTGCTATAATAAAGAAGTATTGCGAATTCATTCCTGAAGTCTTAAAATTCCAATAAAATTTTTATTTGATGGGAGTGACTTTTTTTGTTGTTGTTTTATTGGAGAAGATTAATTTTGATTTGTGCTTCACAGCAGCCTTATTTTGATTAATTGTTTTAGAGGATAAATGTAAGGAGCTTGGTAGATGGGTGAGATTTATATTGTACAAATGTAGCACCCCTGGTCCATAGGGATTTTTATTGCATCTGCTGCATTAAATTCAAATACAGTCACTAACACACTGAGAATATCATTCTGGCACATGCCAAATAGCTGTCACACTCTTGCAGAACCTATCGTTAACCCAGACTAAATACAGACCAGTGTATCACTATTTAATATCACCTAGTTATTTCTTAATCTTTGCTCTAAATAAATTAGGGAAGCTAATCTTTAATATTAAACAGAACCTGAAGTTGTTATTAGTATTTTGATTTAATATAAACAATAGACCATGTGAAATGCACAAGACACTTAGACCCAAGCCAGCAAGTCAGGTCCTTCTAAATGTTTACTAACTCCCAACATCTAGTTTTCTACTATTTGCTTTAACATGAAAACTGGAGAAAGAGGCGCTCAGCTGTCACCATCTCACCTACATCAGTACTCAGCAGATTTTTCTCACCAGCTAGCAAAACACATACCTTTAAAAAAGAAAGAAATGGCTAACAGGAAACCTGACAGAGCTGCTACCATGTAAGGATGGCAGACTATTCTGTGTCATAAGGCACATCTGCAGGTTATACTACACTATGAGCTGTCAAAACGTACAAGTGTAGTCAAATCATAACAAAATTGCTCAGATGTAATTTTCAAATATTACCATACATTGCAGGAATAGTTTATTAGCCCTGCCAGCTTCTGTGCTGGCCTTCACGACTCTGAGTCTAAGCAAGGAGGAATGGGTGGTATGTGTGGATTGCACTGGGGCTAACCCACCCAATGCGATTCATAAACTACCTGCGACATTCCCTATTGAAACTGGCCACCACATATAATCAAAACTTTCTCCAGCAGGCCTTTTTCTGGTCTGATCCGAGAAAGAACAGTACTTTCTGAATGTCCTGTAAGTTAGGAATCTCTGTGATATTACAATTCACAGCTTTATTTGCGTGCATTTTTTTGCTGAGCTTTTCACTGGTTAGCTCTGCCTTCAGACCTTCCAAGTTCCTGAGCCTAATAGCAGAGCCTGTGGGAGTGAAATATTACTCACAGTAGAGAAAATCAAGACTTAGAACAGTAAGCCTACTGTAAAAACACAAACCCATGGAGCAAGATGCATTCAGTCGTGCTAAGGAAGCCGGACCAGGAAATAGACTGGATTCTATGGCAATGCTGGATTGTGGTAAGATGAATGTGATGTGAAACGGGATATTGTAAGAACGTAAAATTCATTAAGTTTAGGTGGAAAGTCAACGGGAGGTTGTTTAACATGTTTGCATGTTAAGGACCAGGGACCATCTAAGCTGCTTGTGTTTCTCTACAGTGAAAAGGAACTCACCTTCCCTCTTTGGTGCCTTGACTCACAGGTCAAGAAAGCTAGAAATTTCTTTGGCCATGTTTTTCAAGAATGGGCTTCTTTAAGTTGGATCCTTTGCCTCAGGAGAGAGTCCTGGGCTCTGTCTCAAGGGAATAACATGAGATCATGAGTAATCAAGTAAGACTCAAAGGAGGAGAGAATTCAAATACAAAAACATAATTAGCTTTTCCCAACATCTGACTCTGGATGTCTCCTCAGTGAACATATGAGAAAACAGAATCATTCAGTGGAGTCTTCTAATCCAACCTGCTGCTTTAGAATTTAAATTCTTCTCCATGTGTTGTTGCAATATGATGTTGATGCCTATGCTTTGCAGGTGGTCAGTGCAGAAGATCTGGCAGTCCTTCAGCAATTCATAGTATATGATCTATGTTTTGTATCCCATTACAAGCTTTTTCTCTCCATAAGCTATCCATAAATCAATCAAGATGCTTATTAATTTTCTTGCTATGCATAGTTGCTGAAGAGAGTGTATTTATAACTGTTCTTTGGACTTCAAGGATTTGGCAGCTACTACTTTAAGAGCTCATTTGATTATCAACATTAAGGATTTGATTGGTAAAAATGATTGCTTAAATCCCACAGAGAAGCTTTTATTGCAACTGAATGAGAGAAATGGTTTAATGCTTATGTTGAATGAAATATTGATAGGGATTCCTCTCTTGGAGACAGGTGGGCCTGCAATATGCAGGCCAAGGATTTTGGGGATCAATCACAATAAATTATCCCAAATAGCTGACTACACTTATGCCTGTTCTTAATCAAAAAACCCAAGAAAAGCTAAGTGCATTACTCCAACATCAATGTTGTTGCCAGCATATCTGTTTATGTAGAGTTTGGTATACATATAAGTTTAAGCAGATGGAGGTAATTCCCTTTGAAATGTATATTCTGAGGGTGGAGTCATCTGCCTTAGCTTAGACATATGAATTTATCTCTATGGACAATGGAGAAAAACAGGCAGCTCAGTAAAGTGAGTCCTCCTAAGAGACACTTCTTAAGACAGGTCATATAAATATGTTTTTGTATTTTTGTTGTATCTTAGGTTGACTTAAAGGGTTAGGTGGTGCTGAAGCTTGCTCACACAAGCACACAATGGCAAATCAAACAATTGACCAAGTGACCAGCTTTCCAACACACTACCAGTTTGAACTTCTCCATTCAAGCTGAACATTCCAATCTGTCTCTTGGCATTTCACACATCAAGTGAGGAGGAAATGTAGTCCAGGGAGCAGGAGTAGCCAGGAAATCTGGCAATTTCTGATATGTTATAAGGTCATGGGATCCATGCCAGAAGCCCAAGTGCATCTAAAGTATTTGTCACAGTAAGGCAAAAAGATATTTCTATATCTTGCTTTTTATAAAGATACGAGATTTGCAAATATTTGGGGTCTGGTTGAAGACAAGGGTTTTAGATGCATCAGAAGGACATTGAAGTAAGCTCCTGCAGTAGTACAAACCAAAACAGTAACACACGGAGATAAGCAAATAATTCAGATGACCTTTCCCTCACTGGTTTTCCCAGTCTTAGCCTGCAAAACTTACCTAGTAAACCACATTTTCATGGCTCTGAAAGTAAATAATATTAAAAAGGAGCAGCTCATAAAAAACTTCTTTGAAAGGACACATTTCAGCACTAATCTTTTACTTGACCAGCTAGCATCAACAGGATACTCTCTTCAGGGTTCCTGTCTTGTATTCATTTCTGAAATAGAAACAGGAACCTTAGCAACCAAGTAGAACCCAAAAGCAATGCTAACAGTTTAATTTGTTGTTTATCAGGTTATGTCCGTAAGAAAACATTACCAAAATCTTTCCGGTAAAAGAAATGAAAGTGAAGGAGTGGACAAGAGAGAAATGTTATTTTCTGGGAAGAAGAGAGATGCATCTTGTTTGCAACTTAGAGAACACAGCAGTGGATGGATCAAAGTTCATGTGTTTCACAATGCAGCAGCTTTGAAGATTTTTTTCCCCACATTTTATTTTATCTGCCCCACATTTTATTCCCACACATTTATATGCTCAGAACCCAGAATGATCACCATATCCTGGGATGCATAAAATGCAGTGTGGCCAGCAGGTCAAGGGAAGTATTCTACTCCTCTGCTCTGATCTAGTAAGACACCAGCTGGAGTGCTGCATTCAGATCTGAAGCCTCCAACACAAGAAGGACAGGTCCACAGGAGGGTCATGAAGATGACTTGAGGGATGGAGCACCTATCCTGTGAAGACAGGGGTGGAAAATTGGGACTGTTCAGCCTGGAGAAAAGAAGGCTCTGGGAAGATCTTATTGTGGCCTTTCATTACTTTAAGGGGGCTTAAAAGAAAGATGGGGACTGACATTTTAATAGTGCCTATAGCGACAGGACAAGAGGAAGTGTTTTTAAAATAAAAGTGGGCAAATTTAGACTAGACAGAAGGAAGAAATTTTTTATTATTAGGATATTGAAAAACTGGAACAGTGTGCTTAGAGAACTGGTAGATACCCCATCTCTAGAAACATTCAAGGTAAGTTTGGGCATGAAGTTGAGCAACCTGATGTAGTTGATGTTGGCCCTGCTCATTGGAGGGAGGTTGGACTAGATGGTCTTTAAAGGTCCCTTCCAACACAATCTATTCTATGATTGTATGATTTTTTTTGTTTCAGAAGGTGTTTTCTACTCTCCTTTAAGGACCAGACGTGAGACACATATGATGGAGTAGTGGAAATGGTTCTCTTCCTGATAGCTGAGTTGCTTTGTCTTTTGTCAGTTCTTTCTGAAAAATCATTCTGCTGTATTGTGGTTATTTGCTTTCACTTTCATCATTACTATGAGGGGGTTTATAATAATAAGACAGTGCAATTGTAAGATCCAGAGATAGTTTTGGTGTATTTCTTAACTGCTTAAGCATAAGATGAACTGTATGTTTTAGCTATCCACCTTTTCCACTATATTATTTTGAGTTTTGTAATCAGCTCAGCATGTCAATAAGTCAACAGAATTAGAATGTGAGGTTCAGCAGTAGATCTAAAACAAAAATGCAAGTAATAACTGAAAAGCTGCAATGTAAATCTTTCTAGGCTAGTATTTTAATATCTTGTTAATGTGGCAAACCTTGCTGTAAAAAAAATCAAGCAACTACTTTGTTAAGCTGGATTAAAATTTATGTTTCAAAACATTTTCTTAAGGCTCTAGATATATAGTCTGTCTTGACACTTAAAGTGTATAATCTTTTCATATTTTTTGTATTTCAAAAGTCTTTACTTTTTAAATTATTCATGCCACTGAAATCCAAACTACAGTGTTTTCAATGGCTTCTCTGAATTGCAATATTGGATATGCAATCAGAGAAGGATTTTAGGTAAAACTGGTCAATTTCACGCTTTTTAACCAAATAGCAAATCTGTTACTAAAACATCCCTATGAGCACTGTAAACCTGTCTGCATGCCTTTTTCACGCAGACAATAGTGCAAACACATCCAGGTTACCAAAGATTAATGTCAAGGACTGACAAAAAATTTAAAAATTTATAAACTAGGCAGTTCTTACACAGTGTATAATTTTAAACTAAATTGGAACTGATTAAGATCACTATACTGCTTACATATTGTAAATGGAAAACACAAATCAGATGGAAAATATTTTTCTTAGGGAGAGTTCATTCCAATTTTAAGGAAGACTTAAATGATCTGAAATTTCCAGTGGATGAGTTGCTGACATTGATAGAACAGCTGATGCAAATGTTAATTTTATACCAGACTTCTGAGAACATTTGAGACCTATTATTTTGTACATTTATGGTGACATAAGCTGGTGCTTAGAACATAGGCCTGCTCTTTTCCTGGCTGTTTTTAAAAAGCATATATTTAAATTAAATTTAGAATTTCCACTGATTTCAGTGGAATGAAATGAGGGTGAGACAGCTAGGCTGAAAAAAATCAATTGCAATTAAAAAAAAGTCAGTAAAGCAAGAAAGGGATCATAGGCAAATGGTCTGTCATAGCAAGATTCCTTTACAGAAATCTGCCTAAAATAGTACAGTGCATACATCTGAAAAATAATTAAGAGATAATCTATTTGTAAATAACAAGGACTGAGCTAGAAGACTGTCAGAGTCCAGAACTGAGTGATGTATAAATATCCTACCCCTTCTTTATTGCTGAGAAATGCTGCAGCACAGGGATGGGAAGATCAAGAAAACGACCATCTAATCCATGTTTTCCCAGTTATTAAGTGCTTGATCCCTACAAACAGACTGATGTGGACAAGAAAAGTAAGGTAAATCTCTCACTTCTCAGTGTCCAGAAGCCTCAGGCATTGGCAGTGCAGAACCGTCTGAGGGCTGAGGGTAACTACTTTCCACTGCCTCTGTCTGCCAGCTGTTTGCTATCCTTGCTGGGAGCTATCATTCCCACAGCAGGGTCAGTGGAAGGAATTGCCTCATTTGCTTCACTAGATACAGAGTCAACTACTTTATTTTACAGGGCCTTCAGAAGCAAGTTCAACTTAGGAAATGAGATTTTCACTGACGTGGACGGGAATCGCTCATAATGTCATCTCTGGGTTCATCTGCAAAGGGGCTTGTTTCCAGCAGAAATGTGATTTAAAAAAAATGCTTAAGGTTCAGAGCACGGGCATAATATAATGTGGCTTTTTCTGCAGTGACATTTGAGAGTGATCTTACTACCATCATCAGTCTCAGACGGCATGCGCTGTGAAAACCAGTGTAAAATGGCAATAAAAAAAATCCTGAAAGTCAGAGCCTTTTTTTTGTAGCTTTTCCAAATCTTTCCAAATCTTATTTCTTTTGGCTTTATTCCCATTACAAAAGGACAAATAACCTTTCAGAATATGTGAACTAAAAAAGGCACATAATGTAATAAAACCACTTCTTCACCTGAATAATATACAATCAGGCATCAAATAGTGCAGTGCTTTCACTAAGTTTATTACTTTCATGATGGTTTCTAGGAACGCAGTAGAACAATTACAAATTGTAACCTGTTATTTAGGATTTATTAACCATTGCAAGTTTCATGATATTGTGCTACCAATGTTCCTGTTAACAGATATAGCATAATAAATTCCTGATCTTTAAAATGATCATGCGAGACAAGACTCATGTCTAGAGTATTAGTATTTGCGTAAGGGGTAATTCAAATTTATACCTAAAGAGACTAGACATGGGAAAAAAAAAAGCACATGAGCTGCTAGCAAAAACCCATTGTGTGTAAGAACCATGGGAGTGATGGGGCTCGCAGTTCCTCACTCCAATATTTCCATGCTTTGACAGGAAATTTGTTTATGCCTTTTTGAGTAGGTTTGACCAATGTTGTTGCAACTGTTTGGCAGAAAAACATTCCCAGTCTTGGGGGATTTTAATTTTTGTTTCTCTTTTCTGTTTTCAGAAATCAAGTAATTTTTCCCTTTTGCTGATCTGTAAAATAAGCATTAGAATCTATAAGTTCCAGACACTTTTTAACATTATTTGAAGTGTACATGTTGAAAACATGGACATTTTCCAGGCTGTGCTCACTTTATTTCCAGAAAATCCCAGAATCCAAATGCCTCGATTATCAGAGTCCTGCTGCTAAAAAGACATAAAAGGGGGTACTTGAAACATGGTATATTCAAAGGGGTAGGAGAGGAGTTCAGGTGTGCAGTCTCTTATAGAGATTTATATTTTCCGGGTGTTCCTTGAGTAATGTCTTGTTCCTAAAGTAATGGTCTTAATCCATGCAGTAATCTGTATAGGACCTAGAGACCTGCAATAACAAGTGCTGTTACTGTATTTGCAAAGTTCATTATAACGTCTTCATTAAACAGGAAGATTTTCTCCTCAAGTTAAAGACTAGAAGCTTGTAAAACTACTGAATTTGCCATGTAATGAAATAATTTCTCCAAACTTTAGAAATGTAGCAACAAAAATATACCATGTAATAGGAAGTACCAAACCCTAATTTTCAGTGCCTTCTTAAGTTTTGCTATCTTTAAAAGTTCACATCAGCGGAAAATGTGAGTGACTAAGTGAAATTAGCATCAGAGTGTGCCAAATTCATAATTACCTACTTTGTGCACAGCAACAATTTACAAGCCCTCCATTCACCGGCAGTTTGAAAAGAACTTTCAGACGGGATATTTGGTAAATTTCAATTACACTAGAAATGCCTTGGAGGGCCAGTTACATATTGTGGTATTTACGCAGACATCAAAGATTTAGTTGTTTAGACAAGGAAAACTAAGGCCATCTGACTATTCAGAGTATTTAGGAAGAGTTCTGTTTATTTCAACTTAGAATTTTGCCAAAAATAGATGTCCCAGTTACAAAGTGTTACCCCTTCTGCTAATCCAAACTTCTACATTTACTGTGTTCAAAAATTGCAGTCTTAAAATCTTTTTTCTTTTTCTTTTTCTTTTTCCTTTTTTTTTGTAACACACACTACATTATAGATACAATAATATTGAAGAAAATCCTGCACTGTCATTTTTGGTGTAGTTTACATAAACAGAAATCCATATGTATTAATGGAGTTCAGAACAAGTTCAGGTAGTGTAAACCTTGGAAAATAAATAGGCTTTGATTTTTTCTGAACTGTTTTCATAATGATCTGAGTAATCCATTTTCTAAACTATGTGGATGAGTTGCATTTGAATTTCAGAAGAGTCAGCAGACTGATTTGGGTTTGCCACTAAATAAACCGCTAAGTTAATAAGCCATTAAATCAATGACTTTTTGCCAAAAAAAAAAATTGAATGAAAAAAATGAAAGAAAGCTGAGTAAAAAGTTAGTCAGCCAGGTGTTAATTAATAATACACAAACATTGCATTAAAAATAGAGCATTTCCATTGCAAAATTTTCTGGCAAAAAACCACGTTTTGCCTTTATTAGAGGTCACATGCTTTCATCATCAGTGTGGCTCATTAAAGTGAAAGATGGGTCATTGCTGCTTTTATAGTGGCAGTCTGATCCTAAACGCTTAAAAATAGGGGGAAATATAATCTGAACAGTGAAATAATCAAACCTCAGGCTTTCACAGCCATCTGTTCTGTCCTTGTGATTGTATGTTAGAAGCCTCTGTATGCCTGCTTTTCTAAGGAAAGCCGTCTTTCATAACCAATGTGAGAATGGGTGACTTCAGCTACATTGCCATAAAAATACTAATATAGAAATAAATAGGCCATATCCCATTATAGGTTAAGGAAAGGGTGCTATGAATCGCATGATCTGTGATATCCAGGCATTTTGGACTGTATAAATGCTGAGTGAATGTATTTCTCAATTCTTGGTAATCCATATATTTACCCAAGTGTTCTTTTCCGTGTGATGAAGTAGACCAAGAACTACAATTATCCACATGTCACACAGTACAGATTTTCTTCTTCAGCTGGAAGAATGTCACTTAAGTTGATAAGTATATTTATTTTCTCAGAAGTTACATCAAGAAGATACTTAATAATTTGAAATGTGCTGTTTCCATTAGTATTGCCTTCAGAATAAATGTTTGCTAATATCAGAGATTACACATTGAAAAGAATATCAGGGATTAAACATTGAAAAGAATATAGAGGAATCTGGTTCCCTGTGTTCCAGGAACCTGGAACTCCTGGTACTCCTCTGTGAGGTTTTCTTATCTTTGGCTGGTGCAGTGGGAGCTCCCCCTTCATAAGTATAAATTTCCCAGAAAAGGAGTGCGAAAGAGGGAGAAATACAGCCAAAATGAACTAATTTTATTTAGCTAAGTATATTCGGAAAATATTTTGTGGTATTTGCTTGGCCCTGTTAAATCATCCAGTACATTTTATTGACACTGAACGTTATCCATAAGATCAGCATAGCTTCACTTTCAACAGAAATACTCTCAATTATTGCAGCTGAGGATCAAGATCAGGGAATCTGCATGCTAATTAGTATATTAACAGATGCTCTCAGTAGTACTGCATTAGGGGTTCATAACAAAATAAAAGGATATGTTGATTGATAGACAGTCTATATTGTCCCTTTGTTTCTTTTACTCCCACTGGTGTTTGCCCATAGCCGTGATGCCACCTGTAGAGCCTGCTGTCTTTGGTATTTATTCATGTAATTGTCATGTCCTTTTTTACCTAGTGTGACTATTCTATTGTTTTGCTCTTCCATTTTAAATTCACTATATCTTCATCCACTTTCCTCTGAACTGTTTTCCTGTGTATTCTTCTTGATCAGCAATGAAAACACCACACATGAAAACACAAGGACAATGATTTCACGCTTTTGATATGCACTCCACTTAGGAGTTTGCAACACTCCACCCCTTAGGTTTGCAACGCTGGCAAAGATTTGATTTTTTTGTAGACCAATGAAAAGAGAAAGGTGTTACTGGGAACTGCATAGCACCAACCAGATTCTCGGATGAATGAAGACCGTGACAATTTACCAGAAATAAATAGGTTATAGTTCCCTCTTCCATCAGTGATATTTCTGGCAAGTCATTTCCCCATTCTGCACTGTGGTTTCTTCACAAATTCAATGAAATAAAAGCTTTGCCTTTGAAGAACTGTGGTCAATGGAGTTGGCAAATTAAATCTTCAGGAAGATTTAATATCAATTTAATAAAAAATTTCTGAGATAACATTAGCACTACGCTTTCATGTTAATATTCAGAAATACTGGTATTTGAAGTCAAAAGGCAAATTCTATAGCACTAACTCCAAATGAGGAAACAGCTGGTCATGAGGAGTTCCAGACTGTTTCAGTATTCCTTCTGTTCATCATTTTCCCACCTATCCTATAGAGGAATGAAGAAGCAGATTTCAGAATCATAAAATCATTAAGGTCAGAAAAGACCTCCAAGATCATGGAGACCAAACACTGCCATATCAACTAAACTATAGCACTAAATGCTGCATCCAGTAGTTTCTTGAACATCTCCAGGGATAGCAATTCCACCACTTTCATGGTCAGTTCATTCCAATGCTTGACCACCCTTTCAGTGAAGAAATTCCTCTTGACGTCCAACCTAAACCTCCCCTCAGTGCAGCTTGAGACCATTTCCTCTTGTTCTGTTACTTCTTACTTGACAGCAGAGGCTCACCCCCACCCAGCTGCAACCTCCTTTCAGGCAGTTGTAGAGAACTATAAGGTCCCCCGTGAGCCTCCTTTTCTCCAGCATAAACACTCCCAGCTCCCTCAGCTGCTCCTCATAGGACTTGTGCTCCAGACCCTTCAGCAGCTCTGTTGCCCTTCTCTGAACTTGCTAAAGCACCTCAATGTCCTTCTTGTAGTGAGGGGCCCAGAACTGGACACAGGATTAGAGGTGTGGCCTCACCAGTGCTGATTAAAGAGGGACAGTCACTGCCCTGGTCTTGCTGGCCACACTATTGCTGATACAGGCCTGGATGCCATTGGCCACCTTGGCCACCTGGGCGTGCATTGGCTCATGTTCAGCTGCTGTTGACCAGCACCTCCAGGTCCCTTTCTGCCTGGTCGCTGTCCAGCCATTCTGTCCCCAGCCTGTAGCACTCCATTGGCATGTTGTGACCAAAGTGCAGGACCCGGCACATGGCCTTGTTGAACTTCATACAAATGGCCTTGGCTCATTGATCCAGCCTGTTCAGACCCCTCTGCAGGGCCTTCCTGTCCTCTAGCAGATCAACACTCCTTCCCAACTTGGTGTTGTCTGCGAACTTACTGAGGGTGCACTTGGTCCCCTCATCCAGATCATCAATAAATTAAACAGGACTGACTAAACACTGACCCCAGTGCTGAGCCCTGGGAAACCATACAAATGACCGGCTGCCAGCTGGATGCAGCACCATTCACGACCACGAATTTCCTATCCATCTGTTCCTAAACTCATCCTAGGATCTGTAGATTTTAACCCTAAGATAAAGATAGATGGCCTCTTCTAGATTCATAGATTTTCAAGGCAATAAAACAGATGAAATAATTCTTCCTAGTGTTTTTGTATTAAGACCATAAATTCTGATTGAACTAAAAGTGCAGCTTGCAGTTACTCTTGTAACTCTGTCTTTATTTAAACATCTTATATAATAAAGAAATGCCTATATCCTGAAATAAATCTCACAAGTCAGAGTCCCAGAGTGGCAAGGACTCAGTAAGGACTAAGAAACTTAAGAAACTTAAGAAAGAAATACATGGGTAAGATCTAATTGCAAAAATATTACAGTAATGAAGGTACCAAATTTTGTCTTCTGAGAGAGGAGCAGAGTTGAATTCATCTGTTAATATTAACTGAACTGAAAGAACATTATATTCTTCATGTCATGAATTTGTAAGGGTCTACATAATTTTATCTCACCCACTCCTGGTCAATCTATGCACACTCTTTCTGATTTTCCTATTACACATCTTGGAAACTTTTCAGAACTTAGGATAAACAGTTAAGAAGCTTGAGGAATTAATATAGGGTCACTGATAAAAAATAGGATGAAATTCCAGCTTTCAGCATAATTCAATTCCACTGAAACTGCTCTGAGATTTTTAAAGTGTCTCATTATTCTGCTGTGTCATTTTTGTTTGTTTTTCCTCTTCTGAGCTTTGGCCAGGTCCTGAAGCAGAACAAGCTTTTGTGGAACATAGCTTATGTTTATGACATATTTTATAAGGTGTAGTGAAGTGCATTATAATTATATGGTTTGTCAAGTGAAGACTTTCAAAGCATGTTATTCTTGATTGTTATTTCAAGTTCTGCAATTTAGACCATATGTGACCTAATAGCAGGGATTTGAGCATAAATATCCACTTACTGTAGTGTATTTCTAATTAGTTTTGAGATGTGTTGAAATGTTAGAGAATGTTGCCATGCCCTTTAGAGATATTTATAAAACAGGAAGCATTGTTTGCAAAGGAAAACATCCAGCTTGCCAAAAAAAACCAAAAAGGAGATTCCACCTCTACCAACAACAGCTGTCCTTTCAATATATAGACATGGTGAAGAATTTTCCAAAAGATGAGTCTTCAATGTCTGTAGGAATGGCATTTAAAAGCTAAAGGAAAAGAGTTCTCTAAAAATAATGTTGATCAACAGTGCACAAAGAGTGCCAGAAAATTATTTTTAGGCCCATGGGTTTGCATAACTAGAGACATACTAAAGATACCAATACCCTGACCACAGATGAATATATGCTCTGAAAGAGAAGCCTTGCTCTTCAGTAAGATTTTTCTATTCTACTTCAGGGTTGGACTGCTCTGTATTAAGCAGATCTCTAGGGTATACATAAAGTGTTTGGGTTTTTTCAGCTGAATTTGGGATAGAATACTAATTCTCAGATTGCCTTGAGCATCTTATTAGGCTGTAGCAGTATCATGTTTCCTGGCAATCTTCTTGGATGACTCTGCACATCTATGAACATTTCAATATTTATTTTGTTTCTTTTCATCCTTTGAGATGAATATGCTTCCTATGAAAAATCTGAAGAACTAAAGATAAAGCAAAATGGAAGTGTCGCAGTTTTACAATAAACTATTGGTGGGTTTTGCTGTTGGAGGGAGATGGCAAATAGATATGAGAAGTGGCTATCAGAGGTCTCTCCTGACCTAATTCTATTGTTTTGTTTATAGTGTTTTGTTTGGTTATAGTCTAGTTCGTTTGGGATTTGTTTTTCTCAGAGCTCCTGAAATCTTGGGGGTTTCCAGGCAAGCCAAATTTGTTGTAATATTCCTCTCCCAAAGACAAGATTAAAATGGCTTCTTCAAGACTGCTACAAGGCTTGAAGAAAAACCGAACCATAAATATCATATTCATGGATATGCAGCCCAGTTCCTAGGGTATTATGGAAGAAAGATAATCTGACTGATAACATGACAATATTAATTATAAAAGTGAGACTCACAAATTAGATAAATTCACAGATGATAATTAGGGGCTCCGAGTACCAGAAGTCCAGTGTAACACTGAATCAGATGGATATGCTGTGCCAAAGAGCAAAATTCCAGAGGTTTCTCTGTGCTCAGTATTTCTTACCATGCAGCTCTAGGCACCTTGCAGTTCACAGTGAATTTGTCTTTTTGAGGAAATTTTGTGGGATGGAGATGTCCCATTTTGGAGCCTTCCCTAGTGTTCTTTGGTCTGAGTTTCTGAAGTGAACTTGTGAAAAAAGTTTTGAAGTCATCACAAATATTAGTGATATAGATTATACTATTAGTGTTGCTTCATCTCTCTCTTGAGATGCTATCCAGAATTTTTAAAACTAATATGTAGGATAAGTACGTCAAAAGATGAAGCAAGAATATTTCCATTAAGTTTTTCTGAAACAATGGATTCAAGCAGGTTTTCTCAGTAGGAGACATTTGTATTTCTTTTATGTAATACTGTATCTTAACATTTTATAAAGTAGAGGTTCTATAAATGCAGTAGGAACTGGAAAACAAGAAGCAGCATCTTAGCATCTTCTCTTACAATTTTTAATACAATTCAACACTTGACTCAGAATATTTCTTATTGAGCTTTTTCTAATAACTAAATTTTCAGTATTCATTTCAGTGCTCCTTTGCATTTCCTACACCTACCTTTTTTTTTATTCCTGTCTTTCTCAAAACCACATGGAACAGGAGAGGAGCAATTATATGCTACTGTAGTAGTTTAGGTAACATACATTCTTTTACCAAGCTACAGCAATCATAATGGATTTACTCTGCTACTGTTATTCGAATACATTTTATGTTGCTAACCCAACAATTAAAGCCAGCTTTGTGTCTTAAGGTTAATAAGAAAGACCATGCAAGAATGCACCTCGTGGGAGTCTGTATAATGTCTTATGATGGCATGTACTTTTTCTTGATTTACCTCCTGGTTTCCTGTCATTTGCCCCTGCAAAGACGGCAGCAAATGTGGTGGAATTACAGTGCAGCACAAAACTAGTGGTGGAGTGTGAAGCAACAGTTTTTCACATAAAACAATTCTAGTTAAATTGATAGAATTCTCACTGAAAAATTTACTTTTTTTATCTTGATTTTTCAGTCAACTTTTTTGAGGTAAAAATAATTACATTGCATGACAATATACAGAAGAGTTAATGCAGTAAACAACACAGCAAAACAAGCCTTTCCAAAAACTCTTAACAAGGTCTTTTACTGGGCTATGGGTAGTAATAACTTTACTGTGGAAACAGCTGACTTAGCAGTTGCAAAATACATTCACACGTTCTTTTGCTTGAAATGAGCTAGGTGGCCAGAATGCTTTTTGTATGTTTCTCTTAAGCTTGCCCAGTGTCTGGCCTCAGCCTCATAACACAGGCAAAAACAATAGTGAAAACAGGAATGAAACATGGGGTAATTGAATTAACAGATGGAGAGTGTCAGAACTTCCTCTCCGTAGCATGAAGTAGGGAAATAAAAAGTTAAACGCAAAATGGAAACAAAAGAGGACTGGAAAAAATTCTGCCCATCTAACGAAGGAATGAAGACTTTCCTTAAAAATATTGCACAAGACTTTTGAGCAGATGACTTGCTTTTGCTCTCTGGAGACTATTCTGAAATGGAATCTCATGAAATTTTAATTGGATGCATCATTTTCTAAAAATGCAAAGGGTTTTTTGTTTTTAATTTCTAAACATTAAATAAAACTATCATCACAGCCCATAAGGCAATGGTCCTATACTTTAAAAATGCTATGTTAAAATATTGAAGTGCTACTCTGGCTATTACTTGTAATTGTGTAGGCCACTGAAATATTTTGTAATAAAATTATGATGGTTATATCTGTTCAGTTAAATAAAGAGTGCCAGGAAACACTCATAGTTACTGAAGCTGGATTGTCTATATAACTAAATTATGAGAAAGGTTCATGGCGCATTTTTGATCCACAATAGCTAGTTCACTTTCTGACAGCTCCTGGTGAGGCTCAGGGACTAGACAGACCGGAGATCATTCCAAACAGGTTGTTTGTGTCCAGCTGCATAATTTCTCATAGGCAGTTTTGGACACGGGCTATTGAATGCCAGCTGGCTTCATTGCCAAAAGAACAATCCCAAGCATCTTTAATTTACTGCTATTGACATAATAATTCTGTCTATCCAATACTTTTTGCCTATGAGATGAGTCCAAGCCTAGCTGTTACCACAGGGATGATAGTAAGTGGCACTTTTACAGATTTGCCTTCTTGCCTTCATCCAGGTCCCACTAAGAAGCAGAGTTTTCTGCCCCTACTCACGTCAGTCTTGGGATTTCACAGCTTTCCCACTTCAGGACTGAAGTTTGATTAAAAACAGTTTAAAATTGCTTATTTGTGCCTAGCAGTCAGTACTACGCAACGCCATAACAATTTCCTTCTTGGAGAATGTTGGAAATGCTACTGCACCAGCAACCTCCTTTAAATAAAAAACTCTGTTAAGAAATGGACAAAATGTTCAAACATAATATACCCTTACAAAGCAACAGTCTATATATTTGTTGGCAGTCAGTTTAGTGTGTTCAAACATAAACTGAATGAAAAAACCCACATCATCTCCAGAGTTGCAGTAACAGCAGAGGTTATGGATGTCTTCTTTTAGATAGAAGCGTTGGGACTAATTGTTGTTTCTAGTTTGCCCTCCATGGAATCCTACCTCCAGTCTGCAGTTCCTTGCTCAAGGAAAACTGCCTTTTTCATAACTCTGAGGCTTCTGAGTTTCCATACCACGAACCTTCTATAAGCAGGGGTAGGTGTTCAGCAGTTACCTAGCCAGGACAGAATTACTTATTTGAGCAGCCTTTGTGGGTTGTAATCACGAGCTTTGTGTCTATAGGAGAATGCTCAGAGACCTTCTCTTCCTGTTCCCAGCTAACCATGGAGAAAATACGTTTGGGCATATGGATGGATATTTGTCACCCAATATTCCTCTATTTCATGGCCATCAGGATTTGTGCTGAGTTCAGTCCAAATATCTCTGCAAGCAGAACTTTTCAAAACAAAGAAAAACCCAAACATACTCAAATAACATCAGTAATGCTTCCCTAAAGTATTTTGTAAATGCTTCACAAAGGCAAAGGTTGGAGACTTCTATATTATTTTCAGCAGTCAGTTGCCCAAAGGAAGAGGCAAAAACTCTATTATTCAGCATTTTTAAACTAGAATGGATAAACTGCTAAGAGATTAAGTGTAGAGAACAATTTAACTTTGAGAGGAGGATGAGGTACATGAGCTTCTCCATTTCAAATATCTACAGTTTTTGACATAATTATTATCAGAGCTGAGTTTTTAGTAGAATATTAAAGTGTTATTTAAAAAGATTCATTACGGCTTAGAGATTCCTGGAAAGATGGGTAATCAGATAGGAGTTTTGAAAAAGATATGAAAAATAAAATTTTGTTTGGCGCAAAAAAGAAAATCAATATATCTTACAGAAAGTTTAAAGCTGTTTTTTGTGCCCTTAAAGGTATTCATGTCTGCTAAGAACTGTATTTCTTTCAAATAAGTTTTGAGGGTACAAGACGAGAAGGATGAAAGAAGGATGATTTCTCAGATGTTTTGTTGCTTAGAATTCATTCTACGCTAAAATAAGCTATTTTTGTGGTTTATGTGCAGGTTTTGTTACGAAAAAGACCAAAACATGTACCTACTTGTATATCTAAAAGGAATCTAGCTTGTGGCAGAAACCTTATATTGTGGTAGAAAGAAGTTAATTTACACCTCAAGATAGAAACTATGCCTAGGAAAAAATATAGACTGAAAACTAAACAGAAATGCTGAAAGATCTGTAGCTATGGACAAGGAATACATTAATAAAAACCCCAAACAACTCACAAAAAATTAGTTCTAGAAGGGCTATAATGCAGTAATGTAGGATATCTAGTAAATTATGAAGTCAGTAAAAGGGAAGTTGTATTATTACTTTAAAAAAAACTTGGAATAAAGGCTATCTGGTTAGACTAGAGGTTTTCAAACAGCACCTTGTGTATATCATAGTTATAATTTCAGGCACTGAGGCTGCTTTCATTTGTAAATAGGATAATGAAAGCAAAGTCCAGTAGGAAAGATTATAATACTATCTGTCACCAGTTCCCTGAAATGCCTTGGCTTGTATAGTGATTGTGCTAACTCTGAGTGTCAAAGATTATTTTAGCTAGGGTTTTTGCTGCTATTTCATTATCATATTTGTGTGTGTGAGTATGCCCAGCTGTTTCCTTGACAGAACACTTGCACAGCTGAAGTAAACAGGTGAGCGAGCTCAAGGAAACACCACCTTAGCAACTGTCCTTCTTTATATATTTCTGTTCATACACATGAACATAGTTCCTCACTCTGCCCGTCACAAGTCAACACAATCAATCAAAGACTGAAGTGTCTTTTGTATAAGGTACAATGAATCTAGTGTGAGGGCCTCTCTTGCTCCCAGTCTTCTCATTTCACTTGCAAACCAAAGTTGAATACAATTTGAAGCATCTGTTTCTCTTCCTGCAAGCTGTGATGCATTATTTTTGCCGGGCAAATTAACAGTGGTAGTAAAACTACCTGTTCTATACCTTCTTAATGCAATATAGAGGAATGAACTATGTCACCTGAAGGCCAGCGGATGTGACACAGAGGCCATACATCGATTTACTAATAATTTTGTAAATTATGAAAGGATACAACATGAGATGAATTAGAATGTCACCAAACCAAATAAGGAATATAAAGTGATACTCACTAGATTACAAACTTTAAATATGTCTGCATATAGTTGCTCATGAGAAATAGGTTCTTTTCATATATTTTATGGATATAGTCTACTTGGACTTCAGCAGAACCTATGACACTGTCTCCCATAGCATACTCCTGGAAAAGCTGGCAGCCCATGGCTTGGACAGGTGCACTCTTTTCTGGGGTAAGAAATGACTGGATTTCTGGGCCCAGAGACTGGTGCTGCAGCCTGGTGGCCAGTCACTAGTGGTGTCCCTCAGGGATATGTGCTGAGGCCCGTCCTGTTTAATGTCTTTACTGATGATCTGGATGACGGGATTTAGTCTACCATTAGCAAATTTGCAGATGACACCAAGTTGGGGCGGAGTGTTGATCTGCTGGAGGGTAGGAGGGCTCTGCAGAGGGACTTGGACAGGCTGCATGGACAGGCCCAATCCAACAATATGAGGTTTAATAAAAACCATTGCTGGGTCCTGTGTTTTGGCCACAAAAACCCCCTGAATTGCTACAGTTGGGGACAGAGTGGCTGGAAAACAGTTAAGCGGAAAAGGACCTGGGGATGCTGGTTGACAGCAGCTGAACATGAGCCAGCATGTGTCCACATGGCCAAGAAGGCCAGTGGCATCCTGGCCTGTATCAGCAATAGTGTGGCCAGCAATAGCGTGACTGGGGCAGTGATTGTCCCTCTGTACTCAGCACTGGTGAGGCTGCACCTCAAATCCAGTGTCCAGTTCCGGGCCCCTCAATTCAGGAAGGATATGGAGATGCTGGCGTGTGTCCAGAGAAAGGCAACAAAGTTGGTGAAGGGCCTGGAGCACAAGTCCTATGAGGAGCAGCTGAGGGAGCTGGGTGTGGTTATGCTGGAGAAAAGGAGGCTCAGGGGAGACCTTATCACTCTCTACAACTGCCTGAAAGGAGAGTGTAGCCAGGTGGGGGTCAGTCTCTTCTCCCAGACAATGAGCAATAGGACAAGAGGACACAGTCTTAAGCTGTGCCAGAGAAGGTGTAGGTTGGACATAAGGAAGAAGTTCTTCACAGAAGGGATGACTGGGCATAGGAATATGCTGCCCAGGGAGGTGGTGGAGGCACTGTCCTTGAAGGTATTTAAGAAAAAACTGAATGTGGTACTTGGTGCCATGGTCTAGTTGACAAGGTGGTGTTAGGTCATAGGTTGGACTTGATGATTTCGAAGTTCTTTTCCAACCTAGCTGATTCTGTGATTCATCAATATGTATATTCACCAGTGGAAAATGGAACTGAAAGTCTAAAACCTTGACTGGGAAAGACAGTAAAGTCAGACATGGATTTCTGCCTAGCACTGCAAGATTAGAGGAGGGGGGCCAATACTTACAACAGCTGCTGAGGTTTTGATTAAATTAATGAAGAACAAATATGTCTGACACAGTAGTGAGTGATGCCAGAAGAATTAGGACGTTGCTGACAAAAAAAGTAGAGGTAGGTAGAGCCAAATAAATAAACGCATCAATAAACGTACCTGGAGTTCTGAACCACTGACCTCACTTCCAAACAATGACCATACCACTGTTCGTGTTTCTGATGGAACTGGTGACTGCAGACAAGGAAGGTCTCAGAAGCAGGGTTTAGTTTAAATTCTAGGCTTATTTTTTCATTCATGCTGTCCTGCCCTTCTTAATCCCTTTCTAGATCAGGTCCTTGTCATTTTTCTCTCTGAGCCATTAATTTTCATTTCCTTAGCACAGAAACTGAGATTTGGGGGAGAGAGGGAGAAGGGCTTCCCGTAAACCAGCACCTTAGATGATCACAAAAGTAGGAGGTAGTTAGGGCACACAACTGAATCCAGGTTTCCTACATGGGAAACATTACTGGGAGATAGATGCAGGTTTCTTACATTACAAACAAAATGACGAAGAGTGTGATCATAGTCTGGACTACCCTGAGTCATCTGCCCTATTTGAGTCCAGAAAAAAAGTCCACTGCAAATACCTATAGTCTTGGAAGGATTTAAACCTAGCAACAACAACTATTTTTGCAATATAATTGACTTTTTTCCTAGAATCCACTGTCAGATTTTAAGGGAAATTCATATTGAAACTGAGTGTTCTTAACATAGGACATACCTGCAGCTTCAGACTAAAAAAGTGATTATTTTAAGTCCCCAGAAAAAGCTTCTAAAATTATTAATGCATGTGATCGCAAGGAAGAGACAGTAAAATTCTACTAGCGTGAACCTCCACTCATGCACAAGTTAGAAGATTGCCTTGCTTAGTATGTTTGGCTTTACTGCTTTTTTCAACAAGTTATTTTCCGGGCTGACCTCATTACTGTGGTTCTTTTAATTTGGCCATCTTGGTTGTGCTGAAATTCTGATGCAAACTGCTTAGGAAAGACTACCAGCTTGTTAAAGCTGGCCATGCAGTCGCATGGGTCAGACTGCAAGTAAAATAATCATGGAGGCTGTGCCTTGGTAAGCCTGTCTCCTGCTGTTGAGTCAGGAAGCAAGGCTAGCACTAAATTCAGAGATTCTCTTCTTACTTTTTGGGCCTTTCAGGATTGAAGAACTTTTTATTAGACTGTTTTTGCAATGAGAAGTCCAGCAGTGATCTAACAAAATGTTTAAGTACAGTTTTTGTTTCTGACACCTGATTGTTGGTCCTTAGAAGTGATACTCAGACATAAAAAGGCAAGTATGTGCCGAAGGGTTTTGTTCAGGAGTCTCTACCCATGCTGTCCATGATGAGTTTTAACTTGACACTGGGACTTCTTCTCTCTACAGAAGAGGAGCCAGGAGCCAGGATGTGATACCCTGGAGAGGAGACATCCTGAATCCTCCTTTTCACTGCTTCTGTTGGACTCATTAGTTTAATTGAGTCAAGACTTTATAATAAATGGCATTTTAGTAGAATTGTTAATGTATTACAGAAGTGTCTTGATCAGCTCAGTAAGAGAGTTGATGCATTATAATCTGCCAGTGTAAAAGGAAAAGCTTTAAATATATTTGCAAACATGCTTTAATTATGTGTCATATCTTCCATCTTTTCCTTTCAGGTTAGCTTGTGCCTGTTTGCGTTGGCAATCCAATTGTGTAAATCCCATTACATGGACTGAATTACTCCAACACTCTGAAGCTCAAACTGTTGATATGTCCAAAGAGAAATATTCTGGCAGCCAAGAGCAAAATGTCTCCTCTTTTCCATGGCAGAAACACAAAGCACCTGCATTATCCAAGATCTTTTTCCTTCATGCTGGTAATTCTTCCCTGTAAGAATTGCAAGTGTTATCTCAGTACATATCAGAGCAGGCTGTTGCAGGTGCCTTTCAGATCATTTCTCCATCAGAGCATGTTCCAGCCTCTCCACGGAAGCAGCACCTTCCGTGACAAATGGGCTGGAAGCTGACAGAGTTCTTACATCAGTCTGGCTCCTGCATATCTGAAAATAAAATGGTCCAAGTCTACAGTGTCTGCCAGGTCTATTTACACATTAATGTGTACTGCTCATCTATCAGTTTCATCATACAACTGTGGATCCCTTGGGGGATACCAAAACAAAATTCCTGCTGGAGTGAGACTGGGATACTCTCAGCACCCGTGGCAACATACTCAGGTCAGAAACCACACAAGAAGAATTTGTTGTCTTTCCTTCTTTTTCTTTTAGCTTTTACTTACACATATGTTGGCTTCCTCTGCTTCCCTTTTCTATCTGCCTGCTGTTTCTCACAGAGCTGTGACAAACAGCAGGAGAAGGCATGACTCCCAGGAGCAGAGGGCAACCAGTAGTCTGGAGGAGAGGTAGGGATGTGGAAATGGAGCCCTCAAGATGACAGGCAGAGCCCCCTAATGCAGTAAGATATTTTGGGCATAGCAGCGTCCTGTTAGGGTGTTTAAACAGTACACAGCGTTTATATCCAGTCTTGGCCTTTACTTTTGCATACATAGATTGGATCAGGAAACTTGTCTCAAAAGTGGAATCCCCTAGAAGTTTGAAAGGACTCAGGCTTAGGTTTTGGAAAAGCCTAAATGGAAGATTAAAATCCAGCTTTGATATCCTGAATGCCCGTACTCAAGGAAGTACTTAGATGCAGCAATATTTTTTCAGCTCAAATAAAATATATCATAATTGTGGAAGCTCCAGTCTCAGGCACATTTGGGAAGGGACTTCTCAATATAAATAAAAAACCCTGTTGCCTTTCAACGTTGAAGATGGAACAAGAACATTTTTTATATTATCTTCTCTATTATACATCATATTCATAAATTTTTGAAAGCAATAAGAACATGAGAAAGTCCTCCAGGAAGTAATTTTTTGGATCATGGCTAAATGATGTGAGATTTTAGGGATGCCAACAGGCCCTTCTTTTTTTGTTCATATGAATGCTCAGTGGTAGACACATCCTCTGCCAAACTAAATGACCTTTCAGTAAACTAAGAAAACAACATTAGCAAGAGAACAAAAGTCTTGCAGACACCTGAAATCTATGAAGATACACACAGAAAAGTCTTTATTTTATTTTTTAAAAACACACTGTTTGGCTAGAGAAATGTACACAAGTATCTGTGTGTGTAAAACATCTGAATAAGCTGAGCAGAAATGACTGTGAATTCTTTATTTATGAAAATGTTTTTTGCTGAACACTAAAATGTGAGAGGGTTTTGTAGAAGTTCTGTTGTGCTTGAAAAAGGTACCAAAGGTGGAACATTCTGAAGAAAGTACCTTGGTATTTAATAAAGGCCTGTTACGGAGCATGTAGTGGATATGAAGGAAAAGTGAAACAGGGTTTAAGCAATAAGATGAGGAAGCATAATGTAATCTTTGGCATTTATAAATATGCAATCCATGATTGAAAACATTTATATATTTTCATTTGTGACAAGCAGTACAGGAAAAAGCATATATATATATAAATGATTAATGGAGGTGGGGAAAACAGAGAAATAGAGAAAAGCAAGAGCCACAACCTTGCAAAAAAAGGTGGAAGAAAATATCTAGTATAATCTGAGGTTCCTATAAGTCACACTGACCCCTTCACAAACTTCTAAATTATGTCAGCCTTTAAAAATTAATTGCTTTACTTTCTAGGTAAGTAAGCCATATTTGAGTTCACTGAACACAATGCCTTTATAATAGCCATTAATTTTCATGGAAAAGACTACTCTATGTGCTCTGGAATGCACTGCATTCATTCTCCTGTAAAAACTCATCTTTTTTCCTAGTAATTGCCATCTGTTTCTAATTTCTGACATTCTGTGTCGGTGGCAAAGACTATTTGAGCTTCTGTACACAATATGAGCTAAGATAGTTAATATATATTTTATATAGTAAGGACATTTTTCTAAAAGCAATAAATAAAATTTAACTTGTAAAGTAGATTATAATGTACTTCTGCTGATGCCAGTTGAAACAAAAGTAGGAACTGGAGACCATTTACAGGTCTTGCTGGGAGCAGCCTGCACATTCTGCTTACATGTATGCCAAGATTACAAAAAGTCCTTACAGAGTCAACCTTTGTTGTAAGACCAAAAGAAAAAAAAAAAGCCTATAGTAACACATTTTTCAAACACAGGCACTTTTTAAAAGTAAATAGCATCCTTGATTAAAAGGGTCAAGTTATATTTTACTCCTGCAAGAAAAGATTGGACACTTACTGAGAAAAGTCCAAGATTTTTTGCACTTTGGTCTTTGAATCTACTTAGACACTTTTGGAATCTCTACTTTAACATAAATCAGATTGTTAAAGAATCATGCTGTAGCAGTTCTGGGGTAGAAGCTTCTTTCTTTCCCGGCTTTGATTTAAACTGTTACAAAAATTGCAAATTTCCAGATTATTTAGAGGGATGAAATAGCTTGACCAGCAGGTGGTTTCTATCCCAGGGTTCCTTGTCCCACTTAAAGGTTTCCTTGGCTTATTTGTTTTAAGCCCAAATGGTAAAGAAATAATGTGCCCTTATAACCCACATGCCATAAACTTAAAAGTAATGACATCTCTACTGACTGACATATTGAGTCAAGTTTGAGGAAAACAACCCCCCTCCCAAAGAGCTGCTTGCATGTCTGCAGGTTCTATAAGAGATTCTAACAGCTAAAGAAAACATTTCAAGCATATGAACACTGTTGTTTTGGAGGAGATGGTGAAAAGATTTCTCCCTTGAAGACAGATAGCCAGTACTTCCAAAAAACCCTGCCTGTTCCTCTTTTGAACGAACCAAGAACCTGTGTCACTCTGGCGTGTCAGGTATTCAAAACGCACTGAAATAAATGGAAAAAAAGCCAGTGATGAATTTCCCAGCTGGCTCAGTTGAGCCTGTTTAATACAGGTATCTCACAACATCTACAATCTGTTCTTCACACATGCACATGAAAAGGGAAAAAAAAAAGGGAAAAAGAAAGGACAGGACAATGATATAGCTTCACTTGGAAAGATTTTGCTTGTTCTTACAGGTATATTCATTTTACACAGGCCTAGAATGCCACAGCTGCCCCATTTTGATGTGCTGATGGACCTGAATGCACCTCTGCCGCCCATGAAGTAAAGAGGTCCACGGCCTTCTGCAGGATCCTCTCTGGCTGTATTTCCCAGTGTTCAGGAGCACTAAAATATTGCTCTTTGGATGAGGGCAACAATGAGTAGGATGGATAATATGCATGGCTTGGGAGATAATAGGTGTTTGCCAGCACACATATTTCACTTATTTGTCCCAGCTTGACAATGAGAATATTTTCTTAACCTGATGCCAAGATGTCAGCTTATCTTGGGTTTCCTTTGAATTGGGATCTGTATAATATATCTTTGGAGAAATACAATTGTAGATAAAAGAGTTTTTTGTTTTGTCCTTTTAATTACTGACTATGAATACATCAAGAGATTAAATAATGTGGAAAGGGAAGGGATATCTAAGTCAAAGAACAATGTTGGCACAAGAACTATTATGCATAATCCAGCCAGGAATTTGGTCTGGAAACCATAATAATTCAAATAATCAAAGCAATCCTGTTCTGTAATTACTTTCCTGGGGCTGTAGCATGGACTAGAAATCTAACCAATTTTAAGATACATTTATGAACAGGATTAGATGAAGTGGTTTAAGTAGCAGGGGACTTGAATCAATGACGCAAGAAGTACTTTACAGTTCTCGATCATATGCTCGTAAATTAAACTACTGTTGCTCTACCTCTCTCCTTCAAGCACCAGCATGGAGCAAGGAATTTTCATGTCTCTATAGTCAGTTCTCTGTTATCCAATATGTTATGAGATTGACTTATCCCGGATAATGGTACTGTAACATGCTGGCCAGACCAGATGAAGGCTGAATCTGGCAGAAACTTCTGTGTTGAACCTCCGGTATCCATATTCCGAGAAAATAAATTCTGACAGACCAGAGCTGAGCCCTGCAACTCCTGGCTGCTGGTGTTGAGCTCATGAATATTCCAGGTTGCACAGAAACTTGATGTGGGCGAAACACTTAACGGTGTGAAACCACTGCCCCATTTGATGCACTGTCATGTTCGAAACCACTGGGGAGCTTGGTGCAGAGACCTAAGCAGCTCTGCAGGGCTGACCTTCTTAACTTTGGCTTAATGCCTGTCATGCCAGATCCTGATAACTCAATAAACAACAACTCACTTGTGCCTGTCTTTCCCTCTTCCAGCTCTGAATTGCAGGAGCTGTTTTTGGCCTGAAGCACGGCTGGAACTGACATGCTGTGTGCAGCTACCTGGCTGTAATAAACCCTCTCAAAACACAGTCTGTTGCAAGAAGGGAGCACAGACCCCAGTGTTGTCCTTCAGGTGCTAGAAGATCCCTGGGTCCTTTCCAGATTTTCCCGCTGTCCAGTGAATCATGCTGGGAATAGATAACTTCATGGTCTACAGGTGATGATGTGATTCCCACAACTGTGACATATTGATGATGCAGGATACCTACATTATGCACTGTACTGCACACAGTATTTTAAAGCTGATTTTAAAGACATTCAGCTCCTAGAAACATCTTAAATTTGATTCTGACCAGTGACAGGGTCTTTCTTTCTCTGCTCCAAGTTGTTACTTTATTTTGATCTTTTCCCTTTAGTAACACAGGATGGGTGGGTACAAATATAGGAGAAGTATAACCAGCATGCATAAACATCCAATATTTTTTTTCATTCTCTCTCCTGGGGAAATGAAAATGAGAATTCTTTTAAAGTTTTTTTTCACCCTGATTTTTTTATTAGTGATCAGTAAATCAGTATTTTCTCTATCCGTTTTTCAGCAAGAGCTGAACTATTTTGTCTGATATTTTATAAACCTATTCAGCCAAAGGAAGACACCTGGCACAGAAAATTTCACATATGTGGTTTTACATTTGTGAAATTATAAATCTTTACCTATTAGAATGTGGAATGTACCAGAAAATCTGACAGTCCTCTCATACTCTTTTTTCCCTAGCTGTTCCCTCAGTTTATTTCCAGTTATTATTGATCAAAACTTCAAGAGAATGTCCTTCTCTCAGGAAACCATTTCTGTGTTTTTAAAGGTCTTCTCTATAAAACAGTGAGAAAACTTAATTTTAAAACTATTTCCCTGGAAAGAACATTTCCTTTCCACAGTCAGTTGCTCCTCATGGACGAAGGTGCCTGGAAGCCTTGAGAGCCCTGGCCCTGGGACCAGGAGAGAGATACTGGAAGCCCAGGAATTCCCAGCCCTTCCATATGGCAGAATTACTTGTGAAACCTGAATCCTGGAAATTTAGAGTTCCTGAACATGATTTGACAAAAGAAATACTTTTACTGGCAGAAATCCTAGCTGGCCCTATTTTTACTGGCAATCCAAGGCACTGGTCTGAACTGTCCAGGACAGCAGGTGACTGGAGATTATCTCTCCTGTCAAGACACACAAAGCTGGTTATTCATGAGATTCGAACTGAAAAGTACATCTGTATTTCTCTGCCTCGGAAAGCAGCTTAAAGGTATGTCTAGAAATACTAGGCAAAGGTGGTAGATGGACACACTTCTTCCTCGGGCTGGGCATCCTTTTCAGAAGACATGAGTGCTAACTTCAGCAAGCAGCCTCTCGGTTCTAGGTCACAGACCTAATTTCTCTCTGAATCTCAAGGAATTCAGCCTCAGAGCATCTAGTTCCCAGAGGAGTACCTCTAGGCTATACTCAGGAATGCAGAACAAGGGCAGTCTCCAGTGGCTGCCATGAAAGGAATAAGCAGTCAGGTGAGAAAGGATCGGGGTTGTCCTGCACAATGAACGGCTGTAACTCCCCGGTGCTGCTGTCCAGCGTGAGTTTCCTGCCACTCTGTAATTTGGTGCAACTGCTTTCAGCTGCGGCAGGTCAGAAAGCCCTGAGTGTGTCTCCAAGGTTGACTAATGCCTGGTACAAACCAATGGTGGGTGCATTCTCACAGAGGTAAGCTTTAGAGAATCACAAAATCAATTAGGTTGGAAAAGACCTCTGAGATCATCAGGTCCAACCTGTAACCTAACACCACCATGTCAAATACACCATGGCACTGTCACATCCAGTCCTTCCTTAAACACCTCCAGGGGCAGTGACTCCACCACCTCCTCAGGCAGTCCATTCCAATGTCTAATATCCTTATCATCTGAATATCTAATCACTCTAATCACCCAATCTCTAATCTTTCTAATGTCCAACCTAAACCTCTCCTGTCACAGCTTCAGGCCATGTTGCTACCTGCCTGGGAGAAGACCTTCCTTTCAGGTAGTTGTAGAGTGGTAAGGTCACCCCTGAGCCTCCTTTTCTCCAGCATAAACACTCCCAGCTCCCTCATAAGACTTGTGCGCCAGACCCTTCACCAGCTTCATTGCCTTTCTCTGATCTCACTCCAGCACCTCAATGTCCTTCCTGAATTGAGGGGCCCAGAACTGGACACAGGATTTGAGGTGCAGCCTCATCAATGCTGAGTACAGAGGGACAATCCCTGCCCTGGTCCTGCTGGCCACACTATTGCTGATACAGGCCAGGATGCCATTGGCCTTCTGGGCGACCTGGGCACACGCTGGCTCATGCGCATCCACTGGCAAACAGCACCCCCAGGTCCCTTTCTGCCAGGCAGTTTTCCACCCACTCTTCCTCCAGCTTCTAATGCTGCAGGAAGTTCTTGTGACAAAAATGCAGTTCTTGTGACAAAAAACCTTTAGCCAAATGAAGTCCCTAAATCAGACTTCAGCGATGCAATAGGAAAAGAGTTGCAAAAGATACCCCCAGTTTTTCGTCTGGCTAGGGTTCTCTCTTAGGTAAACAATAGGTTAGTAAAGCTATAATTCTCTAAGAAAACCTGACAGGTTTTTATACATTTCCAAAAGGAGGAATTTTAACATGTGTGTCTAAGTGGCTTCATCTTTGGTAACTCATGAAAAATGATAGGTAGATGGTTAGCAGCTGGTGCCAGAATCAACATTCTTTCTTTTCCTAGAAGCTGAAGATTTAAAGATTTTCCCATCAGAAGGATTTATGCAAGGATTTATGGATCCTGAAAAAGTTGGCTTAACCTGTATTATTCCTCTGTCTTTTGGACATTTTATTTTTAACTAACTGTGGGGTTTTTTAATATAAAAATAGTGAGCACTTCTCCATGAAGTCCATGAGACCACAGTGTAAGCCTTCTAGTTATCTTTTCCTTTATTCAACACTTTTGTACGCTTGGAATAATACTTTTCACTGGAAAAGTTGCTAAATGACATAAACTATATACAGTAGTAACAATACTTTGATCAGTAATGAAACCCAGTTGCACTAAATTCTACTTGTTAACTAGAAATGGTTAGTAACAAGAAATTGTTATTCAAACTAGTTTCCTTTCTCTGGCAGCTGTTTCTGCTTTCCCTCACCTGAAGAACAATGACAAGCTCTTGGTCCATTTTGGCATAAATGATATCTGAATTTCGTCTTGATCTATTTATTTGTAAATGGATTAAGTTTTGTTATCTTTTCTGAAACATTTCAAAAAGAGATAAAACCTCTAAAAATCATTCAAACGGTGACAATAAGAAAGTGTGAGTCCATGAGGGGAGTGATTTGATATGCAAAGATGAGCTGTTGTTAGAAGTTTATCACAGTTAATATCAGTAATAGAAAGAGAGGAATTGCAGATAGACTAGGAAAACCCACTAATTTTGATGAATAATCATCCAACTAGGATGCTGTCAAATCAGCTGACCCTGTCATAACTCACCTTGTTAAAAAAATATGGACTGAAATAATTTCTAAGATACTAACAACTGTTTTTGAGAGTACATTAGGGAATAGAGAAGTTCAGGAGGCTGGAAAATAGCAAATATAGAGCCTATGTTCAGAAATGGGAAAAAAAAGTGTCAGGGATTTGAAGCAGAATAATCTTAACTTCAGTTCATGGAAAAGTACTGGAACAATAATCAGCTAAACTCTTTGTAAGCACTTGGAAGATAACAGGGAGGTAAGTAACAGCCAACATGGATTTGTTGAGAATGAACCTCTCCCAACTAACTTTGCTTCTTCTTATGATGGAGTAGTAGGGTTTGTGGACAAAAGAGAGTCAATAGATGCCAGATACCTCTTGACTTTCGTCAGAATTTTGACAGTTTCTCACATAACATTCTCATAAGAAATGTTAAGAAATTTGGTCTTAGCAAACTATAGAAACATCAGTGCAAGACCAAAGAACAGTGTGTGATAGAGAGTAAAATTATTATTTTTATGGATAGCACCAAGTTTGGATGACTCTCAATCACACTAAAAGGAGTAGCACACAATCCATACAAACTGGAAACATAGTCCAAAAACTAGGATGTAAGTGAATAACCATGCTCAGGCATACAGAATAGTCTGTGTAAATAATCTGATCAACAGATTCGGTGACAATTCTTCATGAACAGCTCACAAGGTTATAATACAGGACAAACTCTGCAGGAAACAACAATTTCGTATAGCTGGGGAAAGAGGAAAATACCATTCTGAGATGTATAAACATAAATTTAATCTGGAAGGTATGTCTACTCAATATGATAAGACCACAGCAGGAGCCAATGCTACATTTTCAAGGTCTTTATTAAAGGGATGTATAGAGTATTTGGAAACAGTACAAAGTGGAAGAATGATCAGAGGTCTAGCAAGTATGATCTATGGCAAAAAAATATGTCGAAAGAATTTGGAATGTTTAGACTGGAGAAGGAGTGGCTGGAGGGGGTGATAACACTCTTTAAATATGTAAAAGGTAATAAATAGAACAAACTGTTCTGTCTTTAGCAGGCTGAGATTGTAGGCACTGCAGCTCAGTCCTGAGGGGCAAAACACTATCTGTGAGCAGAGTGAGGACTGGAACAGGCTGTCTGAGGACATTGCGGACTCTCTGACACTGGATACTTAGGAGACCAGCATTAGACAATCACCTGCCAAGAAGACTTTGGATATAGTCAGTCTTCTTGTGGTGAAAGATGTGGTGACTGTGAGGTTTCTTTCACTCTCTTTTCCATGGGCTATGATAAATATAAGCTAACAATAAAACACTGCATTTTTGCCCTTTAAGTTCAGTATGTGGAAAATTTTTCTGAAACTGGAGATTTTCATAGTATCTTGTTGCTAAAGAGACCACATTTCAGGCAAGGAAAATGTAGCAGTTGAAAACATCCAAAATGTCTTCAGCGCCTGCTGTGTTACACCGAGAAAGAAAACAAAACGTTCTCGAACTATAGAGTATAGCACATAGTTTGCTTAGTTCATTTTGATGTGGCTTTCAACAACTACAGACTTAGTGGAAGTTTCTTATAAACCTCAGGGGATTTATTAGCCATCATTGATAACTGGATTTTCTTATTGAAAGAGATGGGATCTAACTGACTAAGTGAAACCACAGGCTATCACTTTGGTGAGGAGAGCTTTAAATTAAGAGTGATAGGGGAAGGAGAAGATGATCAGCAATGAAGTGAGAAAGTGGTGGATTGTTAGGCTAGCAAAGGTTTTGGTGTGGTGTGAAGCAATCCAGGAGGTTTCTGAAGTGCATTGATGACATGGGTGATCAAGGAACCAATATGGGTACACTGTCTACTGTACTTGTACTTGGGAATGTGGAAACTGGGGGCAGCTTCAGCTGCAGCAAGCATGAAACATCGGAGTTCAGGATACTGAGAGGAGGGAATAAGACAAAAAACAGGATCATGGTCCTGAACTTCAGGAGAAAAAACTTTGTCCTATTCTTCCGTTTGGAAGAATCCTCTTCTTTGAAAAAAAGAGGGGTCTTGGTGAGCTGGTAGATATTCAAGTATTACCTTCTTCAAGCTTAAGAAACTTCCAGCCCCATGTACTGGAATTTATGCAAAGACAGCAGGTGGCCTGCATGGCTGAGCAAGATAGCCTTCATAAAACTCAAACACAAAAAGGGAGATGCAGAAGCCAGGGCAGGAAGGAATATGGAAACACTTCAAGTGTGCAAGCAAAGAGCTAGAAAAACCAAAATCCACCTGAAGTTGTAAATTTAGAGCTTTTTAAAAAGTCCATTGTCCATCAGACACAATCATTCAGCTCTGAAGAGATTTATTTCTAATCTCAAGGATTATGTCAATTAATTTGTGAGAAATGTAAAAAAAATCTCAAAATCTATGAATTGTCACTTCAGAACAGGATGATACTGAGTTTTAATGTCATAAGTATGAGTACATTCCCTTTGGATGTCTCCACAGAAACTGGTTATTCCAAAAACACCTTTCTTTTAATATATCTGGGTACAATTGTTGCTCCATAACTCAGCTAGTCCATGGTACTCATATTCAGTAGGAAACGCAGTTTATTTTCTTATGACCCATACAATTTTTCTTCTTTCTCTGTATCTCAATCCAGAACATAGTAAACATTTTAGAGTATTAAATCAGCTTTTAGCAACAAGTAGTAAGTCAATGGTTTTTTTAAAGAACATTCTTTAAAAAGGTTCATGAAGACAAGAACCTGTTTAGAAAAAAAATAGAAAAACTAGAGCAGAAACCCATCTTACAAGTATAACAGAGAAATACAACAGCAGATGAAGTTTAGAAACTAAAGGCAGAATAATTGAGGCAGGAGTACTATGCTATTTTGACAGGGGAATGTTACTGACAACTGAAACATGTTTTACTGGTGAGAAAGACTTGCTACCATAAACACTTCTAAATTGAGACTGAGTGACTTTCTAGAGCAGGTTGCAGAAATGATGAAGCAATCCATAGGTGTATAAATCAGGGAATTAATATGCTGAAGAGATTGTATTTGATGCGCATTTTCTTTTCGGCTCAGTCTCAAAAATTAAACACTTTTTCTCCTGGTGAAAGGCATGCAACAGTGTTCCAACAAGATCACCCCAAATACAAGTGTGAATACAAGGTCCTCCAGCACATGTGCGGTACAGACTTAAGACCACTATTTTTTGACTACCGGAAAAGATTGTTGGCATAGGGTCCAGGAACCATAACAGACCACAGTAAACCAAACACTTTTTAATTTTCTCTTTGTGCGTTAGAAGCACCCTGTAACTAAAATGCTATAATGTATTTGGTCCTGGAGCAAGGACCAGCTGGATTCTCTATGTGCTGGGCTCTCTGATAACCTTCAAGAACAGATTTCCTAAAAGAGGAGTATAACATTTTTCTGTCTTTCTTTGACAATTAATATGTTTGTGAACTAGAATGTCACGCAAGATCTGTAATTTATCTCTCATGGTGCCTTGTAGTGATTTCTGTACATCAGCATCAGTACATTGTATTATGTCATCAGTAAGTCCTTGTTCTACTACTTACTGTGTTCAGTTTGATAAATATGATTCACTGAGTCATCAGTGACAACTCAGGATTTGCAAACAGTGTTTCTTATGAGATCAGAACACATTTTCTGTGCCATCACAGGAGCATTATTTTAAACTCATGGGTGGGTGTGAACAACTTTAAGTCTTCCCAGTCATTTGCAAAGCAGATTTTCTGAAGATTTTAAAGTTTGAAATCTTATGAGAGTATATGTATTATAATTTAAAAGTTTTTGTTTCTTTTCTTGAATTTGAAGTCATCCCTACACAAGCAAAGTCAACAAAGCACTTTTCACTATCTTTCTCATGTGACATCAACAAATGATTAGAAAACCTGTTTGGATCTGGATTACGCAGAATAGATGTTTTGTGCACACTTCTCCATGGTGCTACAACATGTCACTTTTCTTAGTCACCTTCAGTGTTCTGAAGTGACTCTTTAGACAACATAGTTACTGAAGACGTGTGAGCGGAATATGGAAAAGCATGTAAACTTTCCCAGGAATCTCTCTAGTTTTGGTAGTACTGTTTTTGAAGTACTGTTATTTGTGTTAATCCCTACATCGCCATTTACTCAGATGAAGACATTCTTCAGTTAATTTGCGCTGTGTTATTCACAGACTGTGTAACTTCCAGTCTTGCCAGAACAATACTTTCCTTTTTAATTTTCTTGCCATAGTTTGAGAACTGTTTAATATGCTACTCCTGTTATTCAGAGGCATAGTCCAAGTCTGTCATTTCTCAGTGGAACACTTCCGGTTCATCTGAGATACCACCAGCAATGAAGATTTTATTCAGTAATATCCAACCTTCCTCAGCTCAGTTGGTTAAAACATGGTGCTAATAACACTAAGGTCCTGGTTTGATCTCCATATGGGCCATTCACTTAAGTGTTGGACTTAGTGATGCTTGTGGGTCCCTTCCAACTCAGAATATTCTGTGATTCTATGAATATACCACATTTACTCATTAGTGATGTGGAAATATATAAACGTAAAAAATTTGAAACGCATTGTTTCAAGAAGAATAAGGGTCAGATATTGACACCAGGTGAAAAGAAGATAACAAACTGAGGCACATGAGCAGAACGTTCTCCCTAGTGGGTGGAAAACATTTATTAGCTATATGAGTCCCTGGTTGATAAGCACAAGGACTAGCTTCCTCTGTTCCTTAGAAGGGCTATGAAGGGATATGTGGCAAAGACAGACCACAGATTCTGCACAAACACAGGTATCTTTTGGCAAGGGCTGAAAAAGGCTCACATGAATGTGCTTTGACACACATTTAAATAGGCGAGCAGTCACCAAATGCAGAGGACCCAGAAGACCTGATCACTGAAGAAAATATGAAAGCAAAATTGGTAAGGAAACTGCCTGAGATGCAATGTACTAACACCATATGCAGCAGACACCAGGAAGACTTGCTGTGTAGTAAGATATTTAAGAATTAAGCCACTTGAACTTGGTATCAAAATCAGAACTTAAACCTTGACTTATATTATTCAAAATCTTGTCCCTATTCAGCAAGATCTACAACAATATTGCTTTCTTGCAGTTTCTACTGTGTTCAGTATTAAAATCAGATCCTCATCTGCTGAAACTGCTTTAAAATGAATCACCACACCTCATTAAATTACAAATGAGAATCTAGCCAATAACATTAAAGAAAATAAAACAGTTATCATATTTTTCACACACACATGCCTGAGAGTACATAACATCCCTGTCCTTCCTATTTTAAAATTTTTTTAAGGACATTTATATTATTAAAACATCTTTTACAGTTCTTCCTCTGAATTAACTAGCATTATTTGTCATTATGTACCGTTGAAATTATGGTTTGACTGGTGACCTTGCCAGTGACTGGTATCATCTTTTATTTTAATGCACTAGAGAACCATACTTTTCCTCACCAGTACTATTATCATGCAGATGCACTGGTAGGATTTCTGGAGACATTTGCTATATTGATATGCTGAAACACGGAAGAGTAGGGAGTTGCTCTGTTCTGGAAGTTCTGCGGAAATGCTGGAGATGTAGCATTTTCTTATTTTAATGTATTCACATTAAAATGTGGAAGTATTACCAGTCTTACCAGAACAAAATCACTCAGCTTGGACATTTAGCCTGATCTGAAAGATCATTTGATTGAGAGATTTTTTGTACTGCAAAAGCAAATCTGAAGAGTATCAGTAGAGAAACAGGCAGGCTACTTCTGCCACAAAGGCAGAAGGGAATATCCAAGGGAATAGAAGCCTGTAAAATGATTGCAGACAGACTTTTACTTATATATCCAAACTCTAGACAAACTTAATTTCAGCATAGAAAACACAACATGCGATTGTTTAAGCTGTGTTGGATCCCCTTGGGTTACCGTAGCCACATATATTTACAAGTAGTATAGCCAGGAGGTTTCTTTCTACCTTTACCTACCATTAGGATGTCACTTTGAAAACAAGTTGTTAGGTTAAGTCTGCAGTGATGTTTTCTTCCTCCTGTCTTTGAACATGAACTACTGATATACAGCTGGCTAGATGCATACACATGGTACAAGCGGAAAAAATAAAGTTTCACCAGTCTGAAGTAACTATATAGTTATCTAGGGAATGAGAAGGTAAACTCCAACCAGTAATAACTAATTGACCTTAATTCAGTAACCACTGCATAGAATAATGCACACACAATCACTATGGTTGCTTTTCTTTGTCTCCTAGACACAGAAATCCAGACAGCCACAGAATCAGTGAAATGCTTAGGAATGTGTCCATTTGCACTACTCCTGACTGCCTAAGACTAGAAGGATAACCTTGTACCTAGCCCATGAGGATCAGAGCAAGAAGGTAAGCAAAGGAAATGCTTGGCAATTATTTCAAACTAACGATATTTTGTGAAATAGCATGTCTGGATAAGTAGGTTATTTTCATGGAGGAATCTAGATATAACAATTTTGCTGCTGACCTGCTGGTTAGTTTTCAGGAGGTCCTTTCAGTTCACTGTGATATATTTGCACCATCTGTACATGGGGATTAAAATGTCTCTCCAGAGTGCTCTAAGATTGATGAGAGCTGTAAAGATGACTTTCACAGTGCTTACCCACAAAAGATACATTTCAGGCAAAGAAAGACGCCTCAAGCCTCCAGTGATTCCATGCTAATCAAGCATCCTATTCCAGGCACAACTTGTTCCATGGGTTCATAAAAAAATTCAGTCTACCAGACAGCTGAATATATTGACCCTGTGCAAATAGGCACTGTTTTTCCCTTATGATGTCATTGCTTGAGATTTCTTTAATAACATGAAGTTATACTATTATAAAGTCATATCCTAGCAATTTGTCTCAACAAGACCACCAGCTAGGGCTAAGATGCTGTTTGTGGCACCATCTTCATTTCAAATTAAGACTTGAACATCACCATCAAAAGACAGATGCACATAACTTAGCAGGTGAATAGGTTTTAATAACATCTGGTACCTACCATGAGTTTTCAAAACTTACTAGGCAGAAACTTCGTGGGTATCAACTTGGAAACACAATATTTCACAAACAAGAAATACCTTGATACTGCTTAAAAGTGTTTTTTGAACAGAAAGAAACTTTATTTAAGAGTCACAGAAAAACTATTCATAAATACCACGAAGATGGCCCAAAAACAATAAGGTACTTAAATGTGGTACTGAGGGCCAGGCACAGATTTATGCTAAGCACTAAGAGAAACTCTCATCCATTAACGTCAGCCAGTGCACTCACCGACTGGATCACTGAACAGGAGAGCAGCTGCAGAGTTTTCCTGTTTATGTGCAGCTGCACCCAACCTTTCTGGATAACTGCTCTGATTTATAAGGGGTAGCTCTTTCCTATTAATTTAAAGCTAGGTTGTGTTATTTCAGTCAGTTTGCTTTTTCAGTTCTACCAATTACTAGTGCAGAAGCGACACAAAGCACTTAAAATGCCAGTAGTAACTAAGTAACTGAACTGGTTTTGCTTTAGACTAATAAAAACATGAAGCATTTAGGATGTCCCCGGTTAAGTGAACACAGGATATTATTCTAAATCAGTCATTCATTATAAGAGAAGACTAAACTCAATGCCCTAGCAAGCTCCATCCTATTCAAGGTTATTATGAGACAAGAATCTAGGCCAAAAATTTTACCAAATAGGTAAAATGAATGCTCTCAAAATTCTCAAAATGTTTCCCAAACCAAGCATTTCACATACCCACGTTTCTTCATAAATTCCAAACAAAATGAATATTTATGACTTTTAAGTCTTGCCAATTACTGTCCATGCATAAAACCATAGCCTATTTGTCTGTAATTTCAATAAGGGTGAGGTTTCACCCCATATTCTTCATATGCTGTAACTAAATCCAAGGTATATCACAGAGCTGTCACTTAAAAAAAAAAAAAGGAGACTTGTCTACTTTTCTGCATTAATGTGTTTTTATATTTTAAATTTTCCTGTGTTAAGTAGAATATTTCTGCCCATACTTGCTGAAGTACACTTAAAACTGATTAATAGAAAGAGTGGTCATTTTTAAAAATCTAGCTCTAATTGGAAGATATCACTTCAGATTATTTCGCTGACATTTTTGAAGCAAATAGTGAGGTTTCTGTAATGGAGAAAGATTGTCAAATGTGTGCTTTGCAGACCTGTCACCAAAAATTACTTTAGTAATAATATAATGATCAGTCAATAATACTACATTTGGGCATTATGTTCTCAAGTGTCCAGTTTTTTGGTCTCTCATATAGGACCTCCAGACCTTTAGAAAGCCATGCAAAACTTGAGAGCAGTCAGAACTAGCTCAAAAGCTGAAACTGAAAGGCATTTTCCAGGTATACAAGGCCATTTGTAGGACACTGGTGTGGAGCAATAAAGATCTTACAGAAAGAGGTGATAGATCTAAATGCTCTAATGCAAGTAGCATACAGAGGCACCATCTTGAGTGTCAGAAGTTGTTAAATTGTGTTAGGTGGCACTGAAAAAACCTAATCTGTCTGAGCACAGCACCCCACCAGCTCAGCCCACCTGATTTGTCCTAGAGCTGACATATCACTGCTTCTTTACAGACAGCAGAACCACTGAGTATGAGACTGGACGACTACTTTGGAAACACCTAGTTCAATCTGGGGTCAGCTACAGCATCTCGCAGAGGGTTATACCCAATTGAGTTTTAAATATCTCCAAGGATGGAGACTCCAGAACCTTTCTGGGAAGCCTGTTCCTATGCTCAGTCAGATTCACATTAAAAAGAAAAAACATTTTCTACACTTAAATGGAATTTCCTCTATTTTAATTAGTTCACTGTGCCTCTTGTCCTGTCATTGGAAATCCCTGAGGGGATCCTGACTCCATCTTCTTTACTACTCTTCAACATCACATTCAGAAGACACACCTGAGCTTTCTCCTCTCCAGGCAGAACAACCACAGCTCTCTACCTCTCCTTGAATGACCCATTACTGCACAGCACTGCCCTGTACTCTGTAGCATAGCTGTGCCCTGAAGCAGATTGTTTTAAATTGCATCTTACAAGAATCTTAATTTTGCAGCCATATACACCCTGATTGCTAGGATCCATGTACAAGAGTATTATAAATCCTTTTTCTTAAAATACCAGGAGAATATTATGTGAAGAGGAAATGCAAGTTCAGGGCTCTTCTATCTAACAGACCAATATCAGCGGCTGCACTGGAAGTTAGTGATTTCCTGAGAAATGTATGCCTGAAGCTGAGGAAGTTTCATCCTGTGCACATCTGTAGACTCCTTAGTCCCATATGTAAGCAAGACTATTTTTTTTCTTAACCGATGTCCTGAAAACTCCTTTTCTCTCCATCTTCTTCTTTCATTCTCTGGATTATGGGCTCTTTCTTCAAGCCATGTCTGGCTGTGTCTTCTGGATAGAGTTCAGAGACTGGGAAATGAACCAGCTATGCTGGTTGGTTAAATCTTTATTGTTCTCCCTTTTGGTTTCAAGTCCATGTTACAGAGGCCTCAAAATGCATTATAAACATATGTACTGTATGCGAATGAATGAGGCTGGGCAGGCAGTTATCCAACAATGACTGTGCCTAAATGCAATTCTGACCCTAACCACTTCACTGCAATGCTGTAACAGAGCCGTATCCTGTTGGCGAAGCGCCATGACTTAAAAAAAATGAGTGTGGTTTCAACTCTTTGGGGATTTACAGTTCCTACCAGCCTTTAGTCGCTAGATGTCAGGGCTTTCTCTGGCAGTACCCATCGTAACCAAAATAATGTACTTCTGTAGCTCAGTATACTGCAGGCATTTCTTAACAGCTCTGGGTGACGAATGCACGAGGTGTATTGATAAACATTACCAATGTAAAGCTAAAGTAATGATTATTGACTATGTGAAAAAAGGTGAGAGCCTTCACACACAAAAAAATACAGTGCTTAATGAAATGACCAAAGAAAATATTTGAAAATATTGACCTCTTTGCAGCACCATGCCTCAGTAATTGCAGTGGCTCCAGTACTAATCTGAAGAGCACAGTGTGCACTCTGAGCCAAACATCCAGAATCTGATATGTTACAAGACCTGCATTCTGTAGCATGGAATTCCCTCAAAATTTAGAAAGAAAACAGCTGTCTTGTGAGGAGTATACTCTGATGAGATGAGTAAAGTTAGAAAGAAAGAGAGCAAGGACCATTCTCCCGCCATAAGAGCAATAGCCCAACCTGTCACCTGTGCCCAAATCATAGCCTTTTCCCATCTCCTGAACCAGGGAGTCCACAGTCTAAAAACCCTGGAAATGGAGCCTGGCAGGGGAGATACCTCTGGCCGGCAGTGGTCTGAGAGAGGGATGGTGACAATGAGCAGGCATCATGCAGGTTGTTGTGCTGTAGGGCCAGCCATGTTCTGGGATGTGAGCTTGTGCCTTGAGTTTACCCCATTAGCTACTAGCAGGGGCCACGACATGCCTGGCGTAACAGCCTGGCCACGACAGTCTGGTGGCTGATGTGAGGGATGTGTCATGGTGGCCTTGCCAAGTTCAGGCTACCCTTAGGAGACAGGTGTGCCCACAGGGTGCTAACTCATAGCCCACCTGGTAAGTGCAGGAGGGACTGGAAATGCCTCTTAAGTTGTGAACCATGGAACTGGGTGTCCTCCTGGTCTCTGCACTGATAGCATGTGTTTGCGCCTCCATCCTGGCTCACAGGATGCACACAGTGTGCACACAGTCTGTTCCATGGTACCTCAGGCACTGTGCCATCCCTCAGTAATCCTGTTTTCTTGTCTGTCTGCTGTCGCTGAACAACGTTGAGCTGTTCTTTGAAAAATATGTGTTTCATCTGTTAAGGTCAGTGAGCTCTCTGTCTGTATGTCAGTAACCTTTAATCCTATTTTGGAATGTTGATCCTTCTGTCGCTTGATTGCTTCTATCACTTTATTACAGTTTGCTGTTGGATTTATGTTTTAATCAGAGTCACAACCTACATATATATACTTACCATTAATAGATTTTAATTGCTTAAATTACTAATACATGTTACAGCAGTAGTATAGTTTGAGTTCCATATCTATCCAGGCTTACAATCTCTTTTGCAAAACACATTATTAAGACCTAGTTACTCTAGCATGATTTGTACATTTGTTGAGAAGAGAGCATAACCCCAAATTAATTTCATGCAGGCTGTTAAACAAGTGACGAAATCCTGCATGAAGCAAATTTCTTGACTGAGGTGTAGAAGCTTCCAAAGGCTGGTGCCAGTCCCAGAAGTCATTCATGGTCTAAATACTTGTAGTTTAATATTTTTGTATATTTTTTTACATACACTCACATATACACATATTCCTATCTATATGGATACAAGCTGTATCCAACATTATATATGTTCTTCTTCTATTATTTGTCCTTGCATTAAATAATTAAAAACTGACTCTTTTCCTGACATAATAAGATATAAATAAAATAGTCAAAGAAGAGATCAATAATACTATAGAAAGGAGTATTGTGGATTTTAAAAACATAACCCAAAAACTCTCTAACAGGGAGATACGTTTCAAAAAGCCTCTGAAATTTGGGACTGGAAAGGCAGCCATCAGGCCTTACGGGACTGTCATCACTATGCATAGGCTTCCCTTCCCTCTCTAGCACATGTGGTCCTAATTGCTGTGTTGGCGAGACCGTGGAGCTGGATTCTTCATGAACTGGCTGTAACATTGGCAGACATTTACTCATCCACTGCTAACAGTTTTTAATGGAAAATCTGTATCCATTCATGCTAAAAAAATGCTTATGTTAAAACAGAGGAAAACTAAACAGAGAAAACCAGATATCAGTAGCTTTTCTAGATGCCAGCAGTGGATATTCTACTTCTTCATTAGCATTTACTGTATTCAATTTGAGGACAAACCAGGGAATGCTATCAAACATTAAGAAATATTTTGCAGATATTTTTTACCATATTTCTGATTCTGCCTATGCCACAAATTGAAAATCATACAGCACGTGATAATAAATTGACAACTTGTTTATACCTGACTCAAACTTATGAGCAAGACTCGCTGAAAGTTGCAAAATTGCAGCTGCCACATAGGCTGATTAAGGCACATTTCCTTAGAGAGAAATAAGCACTTCACTCATGGTTGTTGAACATAACATACATCTGTTTGACCAGTGGAATAATAATTCTCTGTTAGAGGGCCCACTTTCCTCCAACTTTTCAGGAGTTTCTCTTCACTTACCAGGAGTCTTCCTGCACTTCACAGCTCCAAACACTCCCTTGGTATTAAAACAATCCTTACATTGATTCTGCTTAGAAGGATATTTATTCAACCATAAGAAAATGGGAATTTTGAAGTCAGTAATCTTCCAGGTCTGTTACTCACTGTGGTGTGAGAGATCACATTCAAATCTCTGATACCTTAAGTTGGAGCAGAAGCTCAAGTCTTGTAACAGGAGCAGAGGTTGAGTCTAGAGCTGAAAATAAGTAAGACAGATAGAGAGTAAGAAAGAGTAATTACACTGGTGCAGAAAACTCTGTGTGAGTGACAGGAAACATGAATAGCATGTGTTAAAAGGACAGATTGGGCTGAGAAGGATTTACAGCTGGAGCCCCTCAAGAATCAGTCTCCAGGACAATTTATTATTTCAATATTTTTTCACTTTCAATACTGAACTTGGCACAAGTAGTAAAAATCATCTAACAAAATTTGTTGATGACACAAGCATCATCAAATACAGATATATATATATTTACATGGATTTATATATCTTTATATCTCTCTCTCTATATCTATCTATCTATCTATCTATCTATCTATCTATCTATCTATCTATCTATATCTATATATATATACATATGTGATTTTCCATATAGGGAAAAGCTGAGGGATCCTGGAGTCTATACAGCAGAGTATTATCAGAAAAAGATGGGGAAATATATTATATGATGAGGAAAATTCACACTGGAAGATGTCCAAAGAAGGACAAGGAATCTGGTAAGTGGTCTGGAGCACAAGCTTATAAGGAGCAGCTGAGGGAACTGGGGTTGTTCAGCCTGGAAAAAAGGAGGCTCTCTTGAGACCTTATTGCTCTTCTACAACTGCCTGAAAGGAAGTTGTTGCCAGGTGGGAGTTGGTCTCTTCTGGGTAAAAAGCCACGGGACAAGAGGAAATGGCCTCAAGCTGCACCAGCGGAGGTTTAGATTAGATATTAGGAAAAACGTCTTCACTGAAAGAGTGGTCAGGCTTTGGAACAGGCTGCCCAGGGAAGTGGTGGAATCTCCATCCCTGGAAGTCTTCAAAAGATGTGTGGATGTGGCACTTGGGGATATGGTTTAATGGTGAACACGGTGGTGCTGGGTTAACAGTTGGACTTGCTGATCTTGAAGGTCTTTTCCAACCTAAATGATTCTAAGATTCTTTGTGTGGAGGAGGGCTACCAGATTTGGCAACAGAGTTAGACTTTGTTTACAAAGGGCTAGTAAAAGAGATTTGTTGTCTAACCTAGAAAAAACAGAATTTAGAATGGCTGTGATTGTTAGCTCTAGATACACCAGGTACACAAATTCCAGTGAAACCATTTAAGTCAAAGGGCATCATTGCAAATGAGTGTAAAATGGTAAATTAATATTTTTTGATTAATAGATTAAAAAAGCTTTTTGGCAATCAAAGCAGCGAGGTTCTGAGACTTCTCCCAGTCACATAGTCTCTTGCATAAAATAGCTTTAAGATGTAGTTTGATTGATCTGTAAAACAGATTAGAAGAAAGAGTTTCCAGCTATGTCAAGGTGCTCAATTCAATGTTGTAAATTCTGCAGCTTTGGGACCAGAGTGTGAACTTGAAACTTGACTGACCACATCTTTTCAACATCCTTTGCCACCAGTAGTCAATCACAGTGTGTTTGTTCCCACTACCGCTAAATGTCAGTGTTATCTTATCCATTGATGGTCTGTAGTTGATGTTCCCATATCTTGTTCTGACATGTACTCTGACCTCTTTGTAAGATTAGACCATGCAGTCAAACTGGAAAAAATGTGCATACATAGTGGGTTTAGACATTTAATTCCTTTAAACAATCTGGACCAAAGCAACTTGTCCAAGATAACATGGGAAGTCTGTCTCAGAGTAGGAAGTCAAGTCTAAACCTAATAGCCATTTTTCTGTGAGAAATCACTGGGGACTTGGAAGAATTAGGTTCAAATCCCTTTGCAAGGCCATTTGTACAACTTGAATGAGAAATGTTGCTTTAGGTCTAAAAATTCTTTTAACAACATAGTGATAAACAGATTTGTTTCCCATTTTAAAAAATTGCTGTTTTCCAATAAAATACAATTTATTGAAAATCTTCCAAATAGATTTTACTCCAACATCCTAACCACTGGTGTGTAGGCTGTTTTGTATTTTAAATTAAATATTTGAAAGGATGTAATTTTAATTCTATTTTAAAATGAAACCAAATGTTCAAACTTTAACATTTTTCTTAAAACAGTGTTCTAATTTTCCATCCAGGAACATTCCAGCTGCCATTTGATTCACTAGGCCATGGTTCTTATGAGTAGATGAAATAAAGTAAATTACAAAATTCTTGGCAAAGCTTGTATCAGTATTTCTGCAGTATCTTTATGACCAAGGCTCAGCAGTAGCTTCTCAGTGAAAACGAATTGGTCACTTGAGGTAAATGCAATACAGTATTTGGTACTGACATTTCTTTTGAAATTCTATTATTCCTTTTAGGCACAGTCACTTTCAAATGATAAAATATACATATACAAAAAGGGAAGCATAATAAAAGTTTTCAGAACAAATAGAAATACAGACTTTCTGACTTTCCTGTGTCTCTTCATTTTGTCTCCTTATAAATTTACTGCTAATCATCAGCTCTTCTTTCGCCAAAGGTGAAATGAAAACATATTTAGTAATGAAATAAGTCCAACAATACTTCAGCAGAAAGTTGGAGCTCTCTTCTTGTACAAATTGAACATCAATGTCTGCTAAGTTGCCGGCAGGTAAAGCTCCACTTGGACAAATGGAAACAAGAAAACTATATTCTGCTTTTGCATTAAGAGTTTTTGCATTGAATCCCGGTATACTGAATGCTCATTTTCAGGACTAATTTGTTGAATCATGAGGATTTAATCCTTCATTTCTAATAGCAGATCCAGCCTTCATATGAAATAGGTAATTCTCGTTGTTCAACGCTTTCCTACATATTAAATTAAACTTCATTGAAGGTTGTGGTTTTTTGTCTCTAAGATAGTGTGCCTATCTTTCAACTGATTCCTTAGAAATTACACTCACAATAATGCCTTCTTGCTGCCTGTAACAGCACCTTTTTTGCCTTAACTACAATCACATAATATCATGTGATATATCTATATGGAAACTGTTAGGTTATCTGTCCATACAACAATTAAGTTCTGTGATTTTGAAATGTTTACCATGGTTAAATTTCTTTTCATTTTTTTCTTTTCATTCTTAAGGCTCTGGCTTTGCAATAGTATGCTTTATTTTTGCATTTTTCCCTGAGCATCTTACCCTCTAATATTTGTGTATTGGGCTGACTGTGGCTGGACACTGGCTTCCCACCAGCACCACTCTTACTCCCTTCCTCAGCTGGACAGTGAAGAGAAAATATAACAAAAGGCTGAAGGGTCAAGATAAGGGCAGGGAGAGATCACTGACCAGTCATAGTCAATTTGACAAAATTAGTTTGATTTGTTACCATCAAGTCAGAGTAGGGTAATAAGAAATAAAACCAAAAATATTAAAACACATTCCCCCACCCCTCCTTTCTTCCCTGCGCTCAACTTCACTTCCCATTTCCCTACCTCCTCCCACCAAGCAGTGCACGGGAACTCAGAAGGGTGGTTGTGGTCAGTTTATCCTCTGTTTCTCCTTCATCCTCAGGGGTAGGGCTCCTCACACTCTTCCCCTGCTCCAGTGTGCGCTCCTCCGGGGGCTGTAGGTGGATATTTGTTCCCGCTTGGTTCTCTATTGCCTGCAGGGGCACAGCTGCCTCACTACAGGCTGCAGGGGAATCTCTGCTCTGGCACCTGGAACACCTCCTCCTTGTACTGTTTCACCAAGCTTGATGTCTGAAGAATGGTTCCTCTTGCATATTCTCAGTCCTTTCTTCTCTGGCTGCAATTCGCTCCTACACAGTAAATTTGAGGTGCTATGACTGCCACTTATGGGCTCAGCATTTGTCAGTGGCAGGTCCGTCTCAGAGCTGGCTGACATTGGCTCAATCGGACACAGAGGAAGCTTCTAGCATCTTCTCACAGAAGCCAACCCTGTAGGCCTCTTGCTTCGAAAACCTTTCCATGCAAACCTAATACAATTTGATGTATGTTTTCACCCTCAGCTCTTCTTTTTGAGCAGATGGCTGGGACATAGCACAGCAGTGCTATGATAAGAGGTGGTATCCCCTCTAGGAAGAGATGTTGTACTAGTGAAATCTGTATGACCACTTTCAGTTCAAGAGATGTCTGCCACCTTCTGCCTCCTGGAATCATTCCTTTCAGTGGGCCTGGTGACAGTGGTGGGTCATAGCTGTGTTCTCTCCCTCTGTTTTGGAAGGTTAATGCTTCAACAGTAGCAGCAAGAAAGCAGTTCTTGCACTTCAAGTCCATGGCTGAGTTTGAAAAGTTTGAAAGACTGTCACTCTCATGTCTCATTACACTAAAATTAGCAGCCCAGAGAAAGAAAAGGCTTCCCAGAAAAACACACCTCTCTTACATGTTTCTGAGTCTGAACCAGTAGAAAAATACACGCGCACACGTAACATGGCTGATAAAATCCCAAGAGAAGAGCTTTTCTAGACCTATTATAGATGGCAGTGGTTTTTTTACACACTGTGATACTGCAAAATTATTCCGGAGTATAGAAGCCAAAAGCTAAGTCCCCTAACACCTAAGGTCACTGTCCATCTAACAGAAAAGATAGTGAGGCCTGTATACTGGTAACTCACATTTTGCTGTCTTGGCATCATTTTTGTGGAGTATTCAGTGGCATGCAATACTCATGTATCATATATTTGATGATGTGGATTATATATGTGGTGATGTGGATAACCTCATCGTCCAACAGGACAACCACAGATGGGCAGACAGTGTCTTCATGGAAGAGTAAAAAGGGTTCAAAAATTACCTGAGTCACAAAAGCTTTGATGAAAACTATGCAAGCCATCTTTCTCTTCTTTTCATCTTAGTTGAAATTATCATGAATGTCAAACTTAGTAAAGAACTTTCAAAAATATGGTGTAGCTGTAGAATGTAAACAGCTATGCTGCAAAAAATGGGCAAAGACTGTGGTTAAAAGAGAATAGTCAACACTTGTCAGCATTAACTGGGAGCTATGGCTCATTCCTTCCAAGTTCACAGCTTGGCCTTGCAAGGTGCTGAATATCTTTGTCAGTGCATAAGGGTGGTGCTGAGTAAATTATATGCTGAACTGGTAGCACTGCTTAGTATTAAGGCTGCAAACATTTCCTCTTATAAGACCTAGTTGCTTATACTTTTGCCAAACTAACTGTTTAGGTTGAAATTTTCCATGTGCGGCATTTGCCTTGTGAAGAAATCTTTTGGAAAATTTCAGCCAAAATGTTTCTGCTGTGAAGCAAGAGAAAAACATGCTATTTTTTGCAGTTAAGAAAACAGTCCCGTAACCTTTACTTTGGCGGCTCTTGTGCCCTCCTCATATGCTGAGCAGGAAATTGACATCTGGCAAAAGGGTGGTCTGTGTGTCACTGATGCGCTGTTTGCTATCCATACAAGAAACCACTTATAATGTAAATCTTGGAAAAGTCCAATTTTTATGAACTCACTAGCAGTTTGCTAAAACTTGACCACAAAAATCCCAGAAACTTCTGCTCTTATGGAGCATACTGACATTTCAGACCTGTTTAATTTCTTTATTGATGATCTGGATGAGGGGATCGAGTGAACCCTCAGTAAGTTCACAGATGACACCAAGCTGGGTGGGAGTGGTGATCTGCTGGAGGGTTGGAAGGCTGTGCAGAGGGGTCTGGACAGGCTGCATTGATGGGTCAAGGCCAATAGTGTGAGGTTCAACAAGACCAAGTGTCAAGTCCTGCCCTTGGGTCACAACAACCCCAGGCTGTGCTACAGGCTGTGGGAAGAGTGCCTGGAAAGCTGCCCGGGAAAAAAGGCCTGGAGGTGCTGGTAAACAGCAACTGAACATTAACCAGTGTGTGCCCAGGTGGCCCAGAAGGCCAGTGGCATCCTGGCCTGTATCAGCAATAGTGTGGCCAGCAGGACCAGGCAGTGACTGCCCCTCTGTAATCAGCACTGGTGAGGCTTTGAGTACTGTGTCCAGTTGTGGGCCTTCAGTTCAGGAAGGACATTGAGGTGCTGGAGTGAGTCCAGAGAAGGGCAATAAAGCTGGTGAAGGGTCTGAAACACAAGTCCTAGGAGGAGCAGCTGAGGGATTTGAGGGTATTTATGCTGGAGAAAAGGACGCTCAAGGGAGACCTTATCACTCTCTACAACTGCCTGACAGGAGGTTGCAGCTGGGTGGGGGTCGGCCTCTACTCCCAGGTAACAAGTGACAAGATGAAACAAAATGCTCTCATGTTGCACTGGGGGAGGTTTAGGTTGGAAACCAGGAAGAATTTCTTCAATGAAAGGGTAATTTACCATTGGAACTTGCTGCCCAGGGAAGTGGTGGAGTCATCATCCCTGGAAGTGTTTAAGAAATGGCTGGACATGGCACTTAGTGCTAAGATTTAGTTGACATGGCAGTGTTCGGTCCAAGGCTGGACTCAATGATATTGGAGGTCTTTTCAACCTTAATGATTCTATGATTCTATTCTTAACATGATTATTTCCAGACTGGGCTGGGGCCAGACATCAAAAGGGAGAGAAACAGGTTCTTCTCTTCTGCACTGTGAAGTCAAGTGTCAAAGGAAACACGCCCTATGCAAAGACACACAGGACAGGCGGCGAACATAGGGTGCCACAGAAATGAAAGCGGAACAAGCAAGAGAGGTGGATGCTACTGCAGGGAAAAGACTAGTAGAAGATGGGAACTGAGACTAATCAAAAATCTATGGCTTGAAACGAAGGAGGGAAATACAGAGTTAAAACAAAATCCATGTGAAATGTAGATTAAAAGAGACTGGATGGCAGTCTTGCATTTCTTGTAACTAAAAATCAGCAAGAAAAATCAAAGGATGTTTGGGTTATAAACCAAAAGCCTATGAAAGTGAAGTCTAGGTGAAAATCTTATAAAAGATTCAGACTTCTGACGAAATAATTGTTTCTGATGAGAAAACAACTTTAGTACCAAGTCTCCTTTTCAGCATGGAGTAAGAGGTTCTACAGCGATCTGTCAAGGCCACTGCCATTGCATGTCATGTTTCTATACTGCTGGTCTACATATTCATATATTTCTAAGAACATTGAACTTCATTGTTTAAAGGTGTAACAAAACTTCTATCACAGATTTAGTTGTATGTACCTTTTCTTGTACTGTAATTTTGTAGTTTCGTGTATTTGTAAACTGCATTTGTCCTGCAATCCTTGAAGATTAAAGAACTGTGAAGATTAAAGAGTAGTGAGGGACAAAAAGAAACATCACTTGTGAATGTTATCTAAATCCTATATGAAATTTATGCTAACAAGTACACCATAAAATATTGCAATAATAATGAACCCTTTTGAAAAGTATTATGAAAAGGTTAGTGGGACTTATAGCAGTGATAAGAATAGGGATTTTTGTAGTGGTTTCCAATAAGAAATTTCACTGTCTGTTGCCAATAAATGTTACATTTGACTCATTTAAAACTCAAAAACATCCTGGTGTCAATGTGAGATATGTAATAGATGACTGTAGTATAAGAATGAGTAATACACTGTTGCGGTGTCCCAGTCCACCTTTAAATTCAAGGTGAATGAGGACATCAACTGGGTGGACTTCCCGGATCAGGACAGTAAGGCCGGGGAGGAGCAAGCCGCCCTTTAGGGACGCCAATCACCACATCTCCTCCCTCGTTCCTATGCATATTTATTTTTGTTCTAGAAAGTTCTGTTAAACTGTTTCGTTGATTGGTTGGTTTGAATAAGTTCCTCCCTCTGTTTCCCCTTATTGGTTAAATGTCACCCCTTGTCATTCCCTGATTGGTCTGTTCCTTGTTCCTCCCCTCTTTTGTTTCGGTATAAAACCCGTTGTAACGGCCATTCGGGGGCTCTTTCGTCGGTTCCCTTCTGGGTCTATGTTCTTCTGTCCTTCGGGGCAGGGAATAAAGCCTGGGATTAACACCACCAAGAGTCTCCTCTCTCCTCCTTCACCTTCGCCTGTTGCTCAGCAACCATCGTACTGCAGCCTGCTCCCTTGTGAGCCGAGGGCAAAGCTCCTGCAGGAGCTACCATCGAACTGACAAGGTCCTGCCAGCCTGTGCGGACTTGTTACCGGGGCTGAGGCACCTGACCTGTCGCCGGCCAGTGCCACCGGGCGGCCAAGCGGTCGGAGCAACAATACACCTTCTTAGACTGCTTGTGACTGAATACTTATCACAGAACCACAGAATGGTTTTGAAGAGACCTCTGGAGGTCATCTGGTCCAAATGCCTTGCTCAATCAGAGCCACCTAAAGCCAGTTGTTCAAGCTTGTATCCAGTCAACTTTTGAATACCTCCATGACCTCTCTGGGCAGCCTGTACCAGGGCTCAGACAGCCTCACACAGGGAATCACCTGTGTTTCAGTTTCTACACATTGACAGTCCTGTCACTGGGCACCACTGAAAAGAGGCTGGCTCCATCTTTTGTACACCCTTCCACCCCATAATATATTTATATACATTAATGAGGTCCCCTTCATACACACACACATATATTTTACATGCTTTATTTGACCATTTAAGCCATTTAAATGAATGAATTTCAAATGCTAATAGCAATATAATACTTCTAGTAACTCTTGTAAAGCAAAAAATAACCAAACTGAAAAACCAAACGTAGTTATACTTTTTATTCTTAAAATTACTCAGAGTTTACTTCTGCATTTTTAACAAATGCATTGCAACCTAGCTTTCTGCCTACATTTTTTTTTGAATGGCCAAGTGAGCAAAGTTTTGAATAGTAGGAAGCCAAAAGAAAATGTTACTGCATCAAAAAAAATTATGTTGTGCTGGGTGTCTGCTTTCTAGAACAACATGAGTTGCCACATAAGAGCTTAAAACACAATTTTCCTAAATTATATACTGAAATGTTTTAAATTACACTTGCATATGACCTCTCCTATGTAGACCCAGAAAACCATTTCTGACTGAAATGAAAATACTTTAAGACTTTACTTTTCATATGGAAAGTACTTTAAGCAGGTGTGGTCACAAAGCATCCTAAACAAAAAAGAGGCACTGCTCCAGCATCTGCTGCCATCCTCAGACATGTTTTCTGTGATACCTTAAAATAACATCAGTAAATCATACCTGGCAGCCTAAATTTTCCTATGAACTTCTCTTTTTCTGTTTCCTATTAACCTCTCTTTTCCTGAGAATATTGTGCAATGCTCTTTAAACATGACCTTGTTTTCCATTTCTTCCAAGAGACAATAAACTCCTTTACTTTCCATAATCAAACCTTGTATAATTTTTCTGGTCTGTATGACAGTGAGTCACACCACAAACCTAGCTCTTCTATGGAATTTCCCGGGCTGTGATTGGATTTGCCATTAAGCGGACAAAGAAACTCAATCCTAGTACAAGTTGTGAGTTTTTCTTGCACGGGTATGGAGACTAAACCTGCATCTGACACATATAATCACCACCAGACTCATGGTGGAGAGTAGAGCTGACAGTGGACTGGAAACCATCCATACACAAATAGCACGACCTTGCTGACCAAGCTCTCCCTCTTGAGGTATGTGTGAGTACAATCACCAATCCCAGGTCAATGTGTCTGAACAGCTTCTGGACCAAAGTTGGCTTGGATGCACCAGTCCAGATTCATAGAGCGCACGACCTTGCTCTCTGCACCTAAATATAGATGCACCTTAACTCCATCTTCAGTAAAGTTGGATTTTTAATAAGTGGAGAAATACTAATGTTTTCTCCAGTAAATTTCCTATTATTCTATGCTGCTGAGTCAAGCAGGCTTACTTGCTGTTCCAAGCTTCCATCTCAATAGGCACCAGCAACCAGATGTAGAATACGTATCTTTGAGTCAATAGAAAAAGATGTTTCAGTTGTCAACAAGCAGTCATAACAATAATTGAAGTTCAAACCCTTTTATTGAAGTTTTATGCTAAGAGTAATCCAACACATGTTCTTCATAGTGGCTTTGGAATTTTATTTTTCTTAGCCACTTGGAAGTTTCAAATTAAATTTATTTATACTTAATTTACATGTCGCATTTGATGGCAAAGCCATGTAGAGGCTCTTTGAGTTCACATGTGACTGAAGTGCAAAACAATCCCCACTCTAAGGAAATGAAGGGCAGCATGTTAGCTTAGCTAGAGAACAGGCTGCTCTGAATGCCAGGGTGGTGCCTGGTATTAGCCAGGATAGCATAATAACTCATGTACCTTGACTTATTACCCCTTTCGATTTGTAAAAAATCTGTTTCCAGGTGTGAGCACACTTGATGTTCAAGGATATCATTAGATGTGCCAGTAAATCAGATACAGCATCATACACTGGACTGGAGGTTGGACACTCAATAAGGGAACGTTATCCCTCCTCCAGTCTGCTAAATGGGAAAAGGATCATGATAAAAAATTAGCATGTGATCCCAGTATCAAAAGCTGCATCCATAAGCAAGCATAATTCTCCTTTTTATAACTTCTAACTGCTTGGCTTTGCAATAATACTCTTCTGAAGTTTGAATATGTGAGTAGTGCACATGTGGGATATACATATTTACCGCGAGTCATCACAAACATATATCTTTTAAACTATTAAAATAATTATGAGGAAATACATGTAACTGTGTTACGTTCAGTATAGATACCAATAAGTACATATGGTTTTACAATATTTACGAAGCAGACGCCTTTGGTGTTACATAAACAAGAAACAGTTTGCATCTGTAACATCACTTGTATACATGTAATGCAACCTGGGGCTTAGTGGGGCTGTCTGTGGAAACAACCCTGTATTAAATCCATCTTTTTACATTCTGGAAAGTATTAAAATTATTTAAACAGAAGAATGGAGTGAAACTGCTCTGTGGCTTATAAGGAACAAATATTGCCAGCTGAAATGCTTGGCAACCCAGCTAAGGTTGGAATACCAATACCAACCACAGGCATGCATTTCATCTTCCACAGGACACTTTGCTGAAGAGGGAAGATTGAGAAGTCTTGAGACTAACTTTATATAATATTTCTTTTAAAAAAGAAATCAATATAAAACTATGTTATTGTCACAACCTGAATTACTTATGATTAATCATTTTGGGATCATCATGGTCTTCACTACAGCTTTTGAAGTGCTAGTATAAAACTATAGGAGCAAAATCATTAAATGTTGTGGGAATTTTGTTTAGTCTAAGGAGTAGTGGCTGGCATTAAGATTTTTTCACTGTTTTCAAGTAGAAAGAATTAAATTGTAAGACCATCACCACAATGCTACTGAGACATTTTTTCCATAGAAAAGCTCTTTATTCCTTCAGGCATGGGTATTATATTTTCCTATCTCTATGAATAGAAGATAAAAAACACTAATGATGAGAATAAAAATTACTGCAGTGACATCCTTCAGAGAAGGAAATAGTTACCCAGAGCTGTTACTTCTTTAGTAACACTTAAGTCATGAGGAAAAACTCCCTTTATCCTCTGCTTCCTCTGAAGAGGGGAAGATGAAGACGTAACCTGACTAAAACACAAATGGATTGGATACAACATTATTTTCCTAGGTGTAGGATGAATTTAGTTTAGCACACCTGAAAGAAAGCGCTCTACTCTTCATATCATTTAATTTAATATGCTCTTTTCTGTCAGAACTGGATTAGGGACTGATTGCCTATGCTGTTGCACTGAAAGATTTGGTGTGGCATCTGTAGTGGGAAAATTGTGATCAGCAGGAAAGAATACTCTAGAAGAAGCATCAAACGTCAAACATCAGCCCAAATGCAGATGAAAGAGCACATCTGACTGGCATCTGATACCAGCCATTGTCCATACTCTTTTCTCACCCTTCTCCCTTACAATGTGACTCATATAGTGCTGGCAAATATAGGCTACCTCATTTGATAAGTTTTACTTACACTTGTAATTGCAATGTTTGTTGTTCAAGGAAATATACTGTTTCCTTTTTTTACTGATTTCTTTAAACAAAGATACTGTTTTCTCCAACTTTCTCACATTTGCAGTAGATTATGGCTAATTATTCTTTCAACCCCATAGAAAATGAAAATCATAGACATTTTCCTTTGCCTTCTGAGCTGTGATTCCTTGCAATCATCCTACAGTGCCTAGAACATAAAATGGCAACATTTCCTCAAAAATTGATATATTATTCTGTAGAGGCAAATTACTTTTGACTAGAGAGGTTCTTATGGTAAAGAGTTGACAACACTTTTCCATTATCCTTGTCTTCCACCAGGAAATGTAGCATGCCAGGGCAGACTTTCAATCTTTTGAATGATGAATGTGGCACTAAATATGTAAAAATTATAAGGCTCATCTCAGTGGATATGTGTGTATTACTTTTTTTCCATTACACTCTAAAATTAGAAGTCAGTAAAAACTTCTACATTTTTCAAAGAGAATTTATATTTTTAAAGAAAAACATGACCAATGTATAATTAGAACTGCTAGAACATGCATAAAAGCATAATTTTTATGTTCACGTTTTTGGCAAACTGTTCAACGAAAAAGAAGTTAAATTTCATTTTAATGAGCATGCTGCCAGCAAACTATATGACTCATCTGCATGGGTATCTATGAGAAAAAATATAATTTTATACTTCTCAATACCTTTAAAAGTAGAAAAAGTGTTTCCGAAGTGACACAAAAGTTCAATCTACAGTAAATATGCAAAGTAATTATGTTCTTTATTTTTATAATTGTGGTGGAAGGGCAAATAAGTGTATGATGATTGATACTCGTGCTCTGCTCTGTACAGTACTGAGTAACAGAAGAACCTTGCTATGAGCAAATTATACTTTGAATAGACTTGACAGACACAACAGTAGGAAAGTGAAGTTGCATACATCTGAGCCATGCTATGTGATGTTGGAAAACATCTCATCAGTGTCAAGACATATGTTGCACTAGTGGGTTTCAACAGGAGGGAGTACGGGAAGAAGATAAAGCAGTTTCTATAAGCAAATTCTGCAAAATGAAGAAAAAAGAGGTATTTGTGGTAATGCCACGTTAATCAGGCTTCATCTGAGCCTCAAGGTTTGTCTAGCCTAGCTAAGTGAGTTGTAAGCCTCTTGCCTTCAATGGCATATGCAGGAATGATAAAGTCACGATTCACAATTGTTTCTCTCCTCTCAGACCAGCCGCTGAGTAGTGATGATGGTTCAGTTGATGGCAGAGAAGATCTGGCCTGAGTCTAGAGTACAATTCAAATCCATGTTATGGACCTGCAGGAAATTGTTATTACCGTATTTTATAAGTGTCTGGCTAACAGTTCACAGTCGATAGTCCTTGCCCTTGGGGGAGACTTCAACTTTTCAGGTGTCTGCTGTGAAGAAACACAGTGAAGAAAGAGTCTAGGAGGCTGATGGAGTGTATAGAAGATAAATTCCTGACACAGAGGGTAAGTGAACCTGCCAGGAGTGGTGCCCTGCTAGACCTGCAGTTTACAAAAAGAGGTAGGACATGTGGTGGTTGGAAGTCATCTCGGGCATCATGAGACTCACTATTGGGCCAGTCTTGTTTAATAACTGTCTCAGTGATGTGGATGAGGGGATCAAGCGCACCCCCAGTAAGTTTGCAGACAACATAAAGTTGCGTGGGAGTGGCCGTGCTACAGGCTGTGGAAAGAGTGCCTGGAAAAAGCTGCCCAGTGGAAAAGGACCTGAGGGTGCTGGTCAACAGCAGCTGAACATGAGCCAGTGTGTGCCCAGGCGGCCAAGAAGGCCAATGGCATCCTGGCCTGTACCAGCAATAGTGTGGCCAGCATGACCAGGGCAGTGATTGTCCCTCTGTACTTGGCACTGGTGAGGCCAGACCTCAAATACCATGTCCAGTTCTGGGCACCTCACTGCAAGAAAGGCATTGAGGTGCTGGAGTGAGTCCAGAGAAGGGCAACAGAGCTGGTGAAGGGTCTGGAGCACAAGTCCTGTGAGGAGCAGCCGAGGCAGCTGGGGTTTATGCTGGAGAAAAGGCGGCTCAAGAGAGACCTTATTGCTGTCTACAACTCTCTCAAAGCAGTGTATAGACAGGCGGGGGTCAGTCTCTTCTCCCAGGCAGCCAATGACAGGACAGGGAGAAATGGCCTCATGTTGCACCAGAGGATGTTCAGATTAGACATCAGGATAAATTTCTTCACTGAAAGGATGGTTAAGAATTGGAAGGAACTGCCCAGGGAAGTGGTGGAGTGACCATCGTTGGAAGTGTTAAAGAAATGACAGGACGTTTCATAAGGCACTTAGTATTGCAGTTTAACTGACATGGTGGTGTTCAGTCAAAAGTTGGACTCAAAGATCTTGGAGGTCTTTTCCAACCTTAATGATTCCATGATTCTATGGTATTTCAATGTATACATGCTTTTCCCTCTCTTTAGGCTTGTTTCATAGGGTAAATGTAAAACCATCTCTAGAGAAAGACTATATAACAGATTGTTTCTCTAGAGTTGCTACATAAAGAGAGAGCAAAAATGAGAACTAGAAAAGTAGTAAATGCAGAATGATGTCTTTAGTCTTCTTCTCATGAGCAACCCAAAATCTTAGCTACCTATTTAAGCATAGTTTTGTCTAGTTGTTGCCATATTATTTTTCAACCATGCTCTTTGGAAAATGCAGCCATAGAATATCCAGAAATGAAGCTGGTGTTATTCAAATTAGATTAAAAGCATATGCATGAGTCACACCCTAAGTAGGGAGTTAATTTAATCAGTAACAATATGTTAAAAATATTTTAGGGAATAGTTAGCTCAGTTCCTTCTTTGCACACCCTTATGTTAAATTAAAATACTGGCAGCATTTAATCTTTTAATCTTTTTGATTAATGGAGTTGTTGCTGTCCAATATGGAAACTATGTCCCAAAATCCTGAGAACTTACTTCTTGCGCAATTCCGCAAATTCTCCATCTTTTACTTAGACAAGACTCGAATGATGTCAGTGGAACTGCTCATTAGGGTAGGCCTGTGGTCCTCAAGGCTTTGTAAAACCTGGACTTGGTTAGCATACTGATGAAAGTAATCCCTTCCAAGAACAAATGGGGACCTCCAACAAAGGTAAAGCAAGTAGAATTTTACTCTTGGTATGCATACATGTATATCTGGTGGATTTGCTACCAAGAAATTTACTAGGTTACTAAACATCAGATTCAATTACTTTAAAAAGTCTGACAACTGTTCTCAGGAATTAACATACATTTTAACCCAGCACAAATTAATTCTTTAAAAAGAAGTTAAAAGGAGAACATATTTCATTTTACAAGCATGTTGTATTATCAATTATTAGTTTTCAGAAACAAAAAATATTTCTATTTTTGTTAAATTGAGCAATATTTCAGAGTGATTTTTTCATTCTGTACTTCAGCCAGGACCTCTTCTTGCTTTTAATCAGAGAATCACACTTTTATAAACAATAGCATTCTCAAAGGATGTTTTCACAAGTTGCCTGGTTTAGTTTTAACACCTTGCCCTGTTTTACTTGCCTACAGATATGAACTTATATCCTCTCCTATGGAGTTGAAGACTGTTGCTTTCTTTACCTCAAAATGAACATTTTATTATTTATATGAAGTAGAACTATTTCTAAGATGTGGAAAAAGTGACAAAGAACTGTAATCCAATCACTAAACATAAATTTGGAAGAGAAATAGAACTTCAGATCCCTGCTCCAAAACAGACACAACAGGGATCTTAGACTTTTCCTCATGTTTGAAGTCCCTAGTCATTACACTGCTTTTTATTTACGATTTTGACAAAAAAAATAATTGACATACTGGAGTGTCTTTAGCAGAGATGCAGAGATGCCAAAATAGTCACGATATTAGAGTACATGAAATGAAAGGAGAACTTGAGGAAGTTGATTTTTTTCATTCTGGAGTGGCGGCTTTGGAGGAAATCTTATTGATGTCTGCAACTACCTGGTAAGATGATGCAAAAAGGATGGACCCAGACTCTTCTTATGGGTGCATAGGATGACAGAAAAAACTCAGAAGATAGAAATTTTGCATTGACTCTAACGGGGAAAAAAAATCTCCCTGAGAATTTTCAGACTCTGGACCAGGCTGCCCAGAGACAATTTTGTTCTTTGGAGATATTCAAAACCCAAATGGACATGGCCCTCAGAAGTCTGATCTGGCTGAGCCTGCCTTGAGCAGGTTGTTAGACAAGACCTTCATAGATCCCTTCCAACCTAGATGATTTTATGGTTCTCTGGAAAAGAAATTACATTAGAATTGAGAAAAAAAATCTGACGAAAAAATGTTTCACTGAAGTATCCCTGCTCCTCCTATTGAGATACTATGAAATATGGAAGAGGGAGATGTGTTTTATAAATTGACTAAACCCTTCTTTCCATGTTACTAATTCAGTCAAGATTTTTTTTTTAATTTAAATAAAGTGAAGTTATTCTTCCTGAAACACTTATTTGCTTTGTCAGATGAACATGAAATTGAGTCATGAAATATACAGTTCTTAACCAAAAATTCTTAAATAATTGCACATTAATTTGCCAATTCAGATCACGTTTATGCCTTAACATTTAAAGTCTATTTTAGTATGTTTACACACTTGCTATGTCCTACAACTCTGTCATTCCATGATATATGCCACATATGTGTGTAACTTTTTTTGTTCTGGTTTTAATGTATTTTTTTCCATATCAAGCACAAAATAATGACATATACATAAAGACAATGAAAATGAAATGCCTAGGCCAAAGCTTTCATCAAGTGTCAGCAATTTATGGAGACCAAGCTGAAAGTGAACATAGACAGAATTATGAAAAAGTAGCATTTTTATTGGAGTATTTAAAACTATTGAAGCCAACATTCCTCTACTCTGGTGGAAGTGGATTCATTCCCAACTCTTATTTTAGCAACAGATTTTTCATCCAGCAATATTAAAATAACTCCACACCTCACAAATCCTCCACATCAGATTCTTGCCCTCCTCCTCTTTCCTGGCATCAGCAATGTACTGTTTTCTCTACTGAGATTGCGATCTACTTAGAGAAAAAGAAAGGGAGACTTCATTCACTCCCTGAATTTTCATTTGAGTGATCCCAAATTCTTATTCAAGTACTGATTTATACAAGCTGAGATGGGGGAAAGAGATACAACAATTTATAAATTAGATAATGCCTTTAAAATATGTGCACAGCGTATGAAATCAGCACTATGTTACACAGCAGACCTTCCCCGGTTGCCAGGTAACTGAAGCAGGGGGACATTTATATTCTTACTGGGGTCATGGATGTGATCATCATCTAATGTAGACCTATCTAGTCTACCTGTAAACCCTGTAGGCTGCTGAGGTATTTAAGAGTGATGCAGAGGACAGTAGCTTTGTGCATAATTTTTGAGAGCTTCTGAATGCATCTCAGACTAATTGTGCTTAGAGTTAAAGCTATTTTTTCAAGAGCTGGATGTCTTTAAATCTAAATAAATTTTCATTCTTGCAAAATTTCCAAATTTAATCTGAATTTACTGATTAGTTGTGAATAAATTTGTTTTGCATGTCTACATCCACATAATTTTCTCACTTTTGTCTCTCAAAAACACCTGCAGTTTTCTATGTTAAATATTATGAGTTACTGAGTGCAATTGCATTTTATTTGTCCTGGCTTAAGTCTGACTGGAAAGCATTCCTCAGACAAAAGTGTGAGAAATGTATAAACTTGAGATCCCGGACACTTGAAAAAATATCCGTACCTGCCCAGCTCAGCATCCATTGGTTTTACACAGTAACAGAGTGTCTGTACGATCTGTGTACATCATGAGAGCTGGCATTGTAGAGGACAGTGCAGGCAGAAGTGTCCTCTGTGACATTCAAGGTTGTCTGGCACACAGTAAGAGAGCTTGGTGGCACAAGACAGGAATGCGCCTTTACAGCTTGAAGGTCAAAGAAAAATGTCATGCTTATTTTAGCTCCTAAGGCAATAAAACCTCAAAGTACTTATTTCTTGCTGTTATTTAAAGGAAGATGGGGATATCTAGATGTAGACATCTGAATTTGATCAGATGAATTTGACTTGTGTGCAATGATGAATGCTATTTAAAGTGGGTGTAAAAACATCACAGAAAAGGAGATCACTTTTTCTCTTAGAATAGCATATGGCCTGGTTGTAAAGGTACTGTCTTGAAATGAGTTCAAAAATGCAGTATCTGGACCTATTTTTCCAAGTATGAGTGAAAATTCTAACCTTGAACTAGTGACTAAAAGAGAGAGGAAGAGAACAGCAGCAGCTTAAGGAATTTTTATTTTGTGAATCCTCCCTTTTTTGTTTTACTTAGAATATATAAAACCTTTCATCTCAGGCCAACGTGTTGTATTGTATTGAACTGTTTTTACTACATTTTCATTTCAGCAAGGATGAGAAGCAAAAAGTATTCATAGTTTGATCCAAACTTTTTTTCATCTTGGCTATTAAAGAGAGAAAGCATCTATTCAAACGACCTTAAAGCCCTGATACTGATCTCATACCAGACTAAATCAGGAATCTCTCCAAAAAGGTTATTTGGGTAAGCTGGTATAAAATGGTGCTATATAAATGAAATCAGAATCAGGCCTTGATAGCAGCCCCATTTAGAAGAAACATGCTGAAACCTCATCTAGTCAGAAGGAAATGAGCAGCAAACCTCGTACCAAGAAGGTATTCCAACAGAATTTAACTGTTCCAGAGAAGTTCCCATGTGAAAACATTCTTTCAAAAAAAAAAAAAAAAAACTTTATGTCAGGCTAAAGCTAAATCAGCTAAGCTGATTCTAGTTTTATTTGCAAATCAATTCTTTGGGGTTGAAGCATTTTTCAAATAGTGTCACAGAATCATCAAATCACAGACTGGTTTGGGGACTAAGGGACCTTAAAAGTCATTTAGTTCCAATCTCCCTGCTGTGGGCAGGGACACCTTCCACCAGACCAGGTTGCTCAAAGCCCCATCCAACCTGGCCTTGGACACTTCCAGGAATGGGAGATCCACAACTTCTCTAGACAACTTGTTCCAGTGCTTCACCACCCTCACAGGTAAGAATTTAGTTTTAATATCTAATATGCAATCTACCTTCTTTCAGTTTAAAGCATTTACCCCTTGTCTCATCACTACATGCCCTTGTATAAGCCCCTCTCTGGTTTGCTTGTAGGCCCCCTTTAGGTACTGAAAGGCTTCTATAAAGTTTTCTTGGAGCCCTCTCTGCTTCAGGCTGCACAACCCCAACTCTCTCAGTCTTCACAGGAAAGGTGCTCCCACCCTCTGACCATCTTCATGGTCCTCCTCTGGACCTGCTCCAACAAGTCCATGTCTTTCTTGTGCTGCGAACCCAAGATATGGACACATTCCTAGTGGGGTCTCATGAGAGCAGAGTAGGTGGGCAGAATCACCTCCCTTGACCTGCTAGCCACACTGCCTTTGATGTAGTCAGGATATGTCTGGGCTGCAAAGACGTGTTGCTGGGTCACGTTGAGCTTCTCCACCAACAGCCCAAACTCCTTTTCTTCAGGGCTACTCTCAATCCACTAAGTTTCCAGCCTATATTTGTGTCTGGGATTTCCCCAACCCCAGTGCAGGACCTTGCACTTGGCCTTCACAAGGTTCACACAGGCCACTTCTCCAGCCTGTCTCTGCAGGGCATCCCTTTCTTCCAGTGTGTTGACTTCACCACACAGCTTAGTGTTGTCATTTGAGGGTGACAGAGCACTGCAACAGGCTTTGCAGAGAGGTTGTGGAATCTCCTTCCCCAGAGGTAGTCAAAACCTGCCTGGATGAAACCCTGTGCAACACGCTCTCAGTGAACCTGCTTTACAAGGGGTTGGACTAGATGAACTGCAGATGTCCCTTCCAACCCCAACCATTCCGTGGACAAACTTGCTGAGAGTTCTCTCAATCCTACTGTTCACGTCACCAACAAAGATGTTGAACAGTGCTGTTCCAAATACCAGTCCCTGATGAATGCCACTCATCACTGCTTTCCTTTTGGACATCAAACCGTTAACCGCAAGTCTCAGAGTGTGATCACCCAGCCCATTCCTTAACCACCAAGCCCTCTAGCCAGCAAATCCATGTCTCTCCAGTTTAGAGACAGGGATGACACACAGGACAGTGTCAAATACTTTGCACAAGTCCAGGTAGATGATGTCAGTTGCCCTTCTCCTATCCACCAATTATGTAAGCATGTCATGGAAGGCCACCAAATTTGTTAGGCACAATTTGCCCTCAGTGGAACCATACCAGCTGTCACCAATTACCTCCTTATTTTCCACGTGTCTTAGAATAGTTTCCAGGAAGAGCTGCTCCATGATCTTGCCAAGCACCAAGATCAGACTGACTGGCCTTCAGATACTTTTTTCCCCTTTTTTAAAAATGAAGGTTATGTTACCACTTTTCCAGATTTTGAGAACTTCACCAGACTGCCAAGACTTCTCAAATATGATGGATAGTGGCTTAGTCACTTCATCTGCCATTTCTCTTGGGACACACAGTCGCATCTCATCAGGTCCTGTGGACTTGTGCACCTTCAGGTTCCTTAGATGGTCCTAGAATTGATCTTCTCCTGCACTGGGCAGTGCTTCATTCTCCCAGTCCCTGCTTTGTGTTCTGCAACCTGGGTGGTGTGGCTGGAGCACTTGTCTGTGAAGACTAAGGGAGAAAAGTCATTCACTTCCTCACCCATCTCCACCTGAGTAACCAAGCCTCCTGTTTCCTTCCAGAGGGAGACCATAATTTTCTCCTGTCTTCCTTTTATCACTGAGGTACCTATAGAAACTTTTCTTATCGTCATTGATATCCCTGGTGAGATCTAATTCTCTCAGGGCTTTAGCTTTCCTAACCCAATCCCTGGCTGCTTTGAGCAATTTATTTGTGCATTCCTGCCAGGCTACCTGTCTCTGCTTCCAGCCTCTGTAGGCTTCCTTTGTGTGCTGAGTTTGTCACAAACTTCTTGTTTGTCCATATGTCAGGCCTCTTGGCCTCTTTTGCTTGACTTCCTTTTCTTTGGGATTCATTGTTCCTGAGCTTGGAGGAGGTGATCCTTGAACATTAACCAGATTTCTTGGGCCCCTTTTCCCCCAAGGTCTTTATCCCACAGTAATTTACCAAGCAGATTCCTGAAGAGGCCAAGTCTCTTCAAGTCCAGAGCGGTGAGTGTGCTTCCTTACTGCCCTAAGGACTTTGAACTTCTCCATTTCATGTCCTCACAGGAGCCATTAAGTAATGGTTATTGTGAACTAGTTATTTCAGATGACTAAAAGTCTGACAGCTACCAAAGCAACCCTTATCCAGTGCACATTCCTTTCCTTTTTCAGTGGGTGACCATCTTAGCTTATCTCTGTTCTCTTTTCTTCTTTCTAGCAATTTTCCCCCTCCCTTACTTGTTTTAGATCACTTTTTCCTCATCAGCTTCTTCTAAGTCTTCATTATAGATAGAATTCTACAAGATTTTTATTTCACATTCAAGGCAACTTCTACAACCAAAAGAAACAAAATCTGTGAGAAGAGACAAATAGAAAGAAAAAGATATTGCTTAGCTAGCTTAATGATGTCAGCTTCAAAAATAGGAGGAGAAGTGACATAGCTAGATAAAATAATGTTCTGTTTTGAAGATTTGGTCTGATATATGATTCTTCAGAAAAAAAAAAAGGATTTAAACAGAAAATAAAGTCCAGATGACACAGATGGGGCATAAACCACAATATGTCGTTTCTTTCTATTTTGGGCAATTGATCTCATAGCTACAGCTTCCCAATAACAGGGAGAACATGGAAAATTACCACGATCATGTATTCCTCATTGATGAAGACTTCAAACCATTTTGGAAGGAGTCGTGGGAATATAGAACTGGAAGAGTCTGAAAAACAAGACATAAATGAATGACTAGCAGCTGAATAGAAACATGAGACAAGCTGTATGAACTCAGATTAAAAGTCTGTTTTGTTTAGTGGCCTTTCTCCACCAGTGGCCTTTTGAATGGGCTTTCTCTCTCCTTAAGGTCTCTGTTCATGTTCCACAGCCTTCGTTTGATCCTGACCAATGACGGACCCTTAGCTCTTTTACTGGAAGAATAGCAGCCAGTTTCCCCTCAATGCCATTCATGATCATGCAGACCTTTCTCATATCACCAGTGACTCGTAACCACAGACTAGCAGTCTGTGTTGCAAAACCAATCAGTAGCAGGAACTCCATACAGCTACAAAGATAGTATTTCCTTCTTTATGTTTAAGTTGGCCTCAGACGTCACTTCAGGGGGCAGGAGGGAAAGCTGCTGTCATAGTGTGAAGTCAGACAATGAAGAAGAAATCCCTCTCTAGAACCTGAAGTTCCCTGAGTTTTGCTAATATTTCTTGCACGTGGAGTGTTTCACACACTTGTTTCTTTTGCCTTTCATGTGATCTCATGTCCTGTATAACACCTTTCCTGGTTAATAATAATCACTAGAAGACATTTCTTTCTCACAGCCTCTTTTGTTACTGACTATGAAACAATACATGTGGGGCAGGGAATACTCCTCGTTACTTTTTATAATATGATTAGGGGCACTGGCCACCCTACACTTTCTGATCACGGCCCTAAAGGACAAAGTTAATATAGAAAAAATACTCATTTACAAGAAGCAGATTTTATAAAACAGCAGAGCAAATGAAAAATAGCAAAAGAAAACAGCATCGGGGGCTTCTTTCACAAAAAAAAGCTCAAGGAAAAACCGTAACAGGGTAAGGAAAAAAGTCACTGATTCAACTGTAATTGAAAACAATTAGGATGATATTTATGACAAACCTTTCTATCTTCCTTAATTTTGTAAGAAACAGATGTTTTCTTACACAGTGATGGTGTAAGAACAGTTCAGTGTGTCAGCACTCAATCTCTACACAAGTTTATAGTTTGCTAAAGAGCAGTTACTGTATTAAATTATCTACTTTCTAACAAATTTTTGTATTTTTACTAAAAAATAAAAAATATAATAAACTTTTGGAAAGGTTATGATATTAATACAGCTTTCTTTTGTTCTAGAAATAAAGAAAATCAGAAATGTTTTCAGGTACATCAACTAAGATTTCTTGAGACACAGAAAGGAAAATCTCAGAAAACCTCTTTTAGACATTTTAATTTTAACCTTAAAAGAAACTGTTAAAAACATTCTTATAAGTTTGGGTTGGTTGGTTTTTTTTTATTTCACAGAGCTATCAGATGATGCTAGCATACATTCTTGAAGTATGCTCAAATCACACTAATTTACACCAGCTGACAAGATGATCCAGTGTTCTGGAAATCTCATTCAACTTTTTCATGTCCACAGCACAGATTTTTCCACAAAAATACATTTTCTTGACATTTTCTAGGCATTCAATGTGCCTAAAAATAGAAGCAAAATCACACATTCAGACTTTATGGTAATATCTGTTCTGGTAATTTTAAGAAAAATAAGTACATATTAATTGTTCCCTTCAGTTGCCAATTTGAGATTTCATGAACAAATCACAATATAAATATACCTTATTTAGCACCTCATTCTTTCCCTGGTATGAAGATTTATGGATGTCATCAGAGCTAGGCTTGTTGTGGTTACATTGTTCTGAAACTGACTTTATATAACAATTTCAATTTTGGAGTTCTCCCATATTAGCTGGGCCTCAAAACTTTAATGCACAGAGTAATCAGTGGAAAAGAAGTTAAAGATGTGTTTTGGCTTCTCCTAGCTTGTATGAACCTGGTATTTATAAAGCCCTTTGTTTTTCAGCAGAGATGCCTTCCCAGCAGTCAGTCTATCCTCATACTGGAAAAGAAAAAAGCCACAATCCAAATGCATTGGCACTGTCATCTCTCTTCAACAATTAAATAGGGTGTGTTACTTAAAAATTCTGTTAAATGGATAGAATTTATAAAGGCCAGTGTTTTCTTGATAAACATTATCAGTTTCTGTTTCAGGCTGTCAGCAGGTAGCTAAGTAAAAGTTATCTCATGCTGGTAGCAGTGGTGTTTGGGCAGGGGCAAGTGGCCAGGGCAGCTACATGACCTTTGGTCACTTCATGGAACAAAGAAGTGAATAACAAAAGCTTATTTAAGGGCTACATTTGTCACTTCAGTGGTCAGCAGCTCCTGCCATCACTGACAACAATTTCTTATCCAATTTATGGTCCACAGTGCCTCAAAGTGCTTTTTAAAAACCTATGGGCATTTTGGTGTGAGTATGTCTGTAGTACAGAAAAATTAGTGTCAGTAGTGCTGGAAGACTGGAAATTAATTGAACTCCCATATGAATGCATGCAGGGTTCCTCAGTGAAATGAAGCAACCTATTTTCCTTATTCCTAATGAATGTAAATAAATTCTCTTTGTATTGTACAATTTCTATTATGTCAAGTGCATGTTAATGAACAGTGTGGTTTTTATTGAGTCATGAATTGGAAGAGTGCTTTTTCTTCACTGTAAAATTTTCTTTTTCCAGAGTCAGTCACAGGCTAGTTTCTGTTTGAACTTTCTCTAGAGTTTACCAGATGTTCTGTTTGGATTCCATGTTACTGTGTTGTGTTCACTGGAGTCCACAGATGGGCTTTTCACTGAACTAATGAAAACTTAATGAAATCCATATATATATTTAGCATTTGAGAATACAGTATAATATAATGCTTTCTGTTGCTGTTTGTCATTCATGCTTAAATCGGCAGGACAAATGCAAGCCTCTAAGAGACACTGTGAGTTTGCAAGCAGCCAGAAGATTTTTCTTTTCTTCTTTCCTACTATGTGCCCCTTGCTATCTTGTGGTAGCAGATAACTCCACTTTCAATGGTGCCTAGGTTTTGGTTCTGTTTCAGCTAGTAAAATAGGAAAGCAGAGGGTCAGATAAGAGGTGTGTTCAAAAGCATGTGTCAACAGAGTTGGTTAAACTGGAGGGTGCTTGATTTCGGGAACAGAAATCAGTGAGGAACTGAAAAAAAAAACTCCACAAACTCCAAACATTTTTATCAGTTTTTGTTAAATAGCAGTAGTGGACAGATAACCCCAAACACTATACTTCCTGCTGTCGGGTGTGTGAGTACTTGACAGGCACAGAGGGTTTTGCAATATGAAGTCTAACCAGAAGCCAGTTCCAAATGTTGTTCCCCAGAGGCTGATAGTGTTCAATGCATGCAAGGATGGAATACACCCTCTGCAAGTTTGCGGGCCATGTTTACCATGGGAAGCAACCAGCATGGAGGAGTTGGAAGACAGACAGATCTGGACAGGCTAAAGAAATGGGCAGAGAAGAACCTCATGTAGTTAAAAAGAAATCAATACAAGTCCTGTGCCTGGGATAGAATAACCCCAGCAGTGCAAGCTGGGATCTGCCTTGGGAAAAAAGCAGCTTTGTACAAGATGTCCTGAGCTCCCAGCAGTCAGCAAGTCAAGCACTAATCAGCAGTCAACATTTACAACAACAAAGGCTAATGTAATACTGAGCTATGTTAGCAAGAGTGTAGCTAGCAGGTGGGGAAAATGATATGTTTACCTCCCTCTAGTCAGCTCCTGTGAGCTGTTTCTAGAAGTGTCCAGGTTGGGACTCCTTAGTGCAAAAAAGACACTGACACACTGGAAGGTCCAGGGCAAGGCAACAGTACAGATTAGGAGGTATGACACATACACAGGGATTGAAAAAGCTGGATTTGTGCTTCTTTGGAGAAGACAAGGTTAAAGGAGAAATCTTAACACTGACCTCATCTGTCTAAGAGGACATTTATAGAGAAGATAAAGCCACACTCTTCTTGAAAGTGCATAGCAAAATAATGAGAGACAATGGCCAAAACCTGCAAATTCCAGTTAACTACTGGTAAATAATTTTTTACAGTATAGTCAAGAGCTAAAAAGGATTACCTATAGAGGTTGTAGAACCTGCATCCTTAAAGATAACTGCAATGCAACTGGAAGTGACTGGGCAACCTGGTCCGAATGGTGGATCCAGCTTCAAGTCCGGACCTGTTTCAGAACTTCTTTCTGGATCCTATCGTAATGATTCTGTGGTTAAGTTTACATCTTTTTAATGCCTCGTAGTGATACTCTCCTTTTTAAAAGAAAATATTTATACTGAGAAATTAGTGATAAGGTTCATTACTAGTAATTTTACTCTTCTCTATCTCCAAAGGTACTTTGAATCCTCCTTGCAGAGGAAGGCAGTGTTTTGAAAGCAGACTAGTGACTTTAAGTTTGAAAAGGAAGATTCTTTCAATGTGAAAGTCTTTGGAAAATTCTGGGACAGAACATTCATAAAGTATCCAAGTAATGAAAATGGTGGATCCAGTAACAATACCGAACAGAACACATCACTTCGTTTCTAAAATACTCACATATCAATTGTATTACCTTTTTGCTAATGGTAATAGAAATTTCTGCATGTAATCTTGGGACTGTGACCCTGTAACATAAATATGCAGTTGTTTTCCTTTTTTCTATTACTGAAGATGGACTCTGGGCAGGAAAAAACAACTGTATCACTTTCTTGCCTCAGCATAAAAAAAAAAAAGAAATTTTTTCTTCTAGAAAGATATACTTGAGGAAATTTTGTAACAGATAGTTTTCCCACAGGAAAATGGGGATTTATGAGCACCTGGCTTCCTAGTTTCTTGGCAGCTCATAAGACAGAGTCTTACAGTGCAGCTCCTTGTAGTTCCCTGGTCCTATGACATCCTCAGGCAGATGCAGCAGCCCCAGGCCAGGGCACTTCCCAGCTCCCAGGCTCCAGCGCTCCCCTGCAGGCTGTCATAGAGGGAGGGAGCCTGGAGGGCAAAATGCATTTCTGAAACATGGACATGGTCCTGTAGTGGAAATAGAGAGCTTGGCTTTACATCCCTCCCCCCGCCCCAACCTTTTCAAAACATAAAATCTTTTGCAGAGATTAAGTTAAGCTTCCCAGCCAGGTGGGTGCCTGTGCTGAAGATCCATCCAGGCTTTTCAGTCTGGTCATAGGGAATGTAGTAGTGGCTGTGTAACCTAGAAACACTCTCCTAAGGCAGAGCTGTCTTCAGATTTTCCAAAGAAATGGGCAGTGAGCATCCCAAAGATGGTACAGGTATCAGAAAACTGCTTTCTCTTATTTTTTTTAAAAAACTAATGACTTCATAATACATTCATCCAGCACTGACTCATGGAAAGACAAGACAACCTGAGAAAAATCATGAAAGTAAATGAATATTACAGGTGTGTTGCATTCCCTGAAGAAAACACATGTTCTCTGTGTTCCCTGCTCATGGAAGTGTGTCTGGGGGAAGTGAGCACATTTGACTCCATTCATATATCAGTGTCTGAACCTGTTCTTTAAAATGTTTGTTACTTTACATTATACCAAGAGTAGTTTTTGGAAATTATTAGGCACTATAATATACAGGGCAGATGATACTAAATATGATTATCATTTGAATCGTTGCAGTCTGACAAGAAGAATTGCCGTAATGAAGAGATAAAGATGTGCAATACATAAATCAAGTTCAAACATCAAAATTTTTAGATCTTGGCCCCGTCTAAAGAGAACATGTGTTATTCATACATCTTTGAATTACAGACATGTGTTTGCACACCTCTGAGAAAACAGATGACATTCTCATATCCAGTTTGAATAATGGTATATATTTTTGTCTTTGACCAGGGCTTTACTTCAATTTGCTTGCAGCATTTTTCCTCTTTCTTTGCATTTGTTTTCCATGTTTGGTATGTAAGTTATTAGGGCTAACGCAGGAAAAGGACCCAGACAGGTACTACACAATTGGAGATATGAGCTTCTTCCCTGAAAAGCTAATTAGAGAAAAGCTCTAAAAGATGAAATTAAAAAATCCCTCATAAGATAAAGATATGGCTGATCAGCAGAACATGTGAGCAGATCAGTTTCAAACACCCAATTTCAATGCATTAACAATTTGCTCTTGATTTTGTGCTTTACGTTGCACAACAAGGTTCACTGGAATCACTTCCAGAGTGCTTTGTTAGCTGGAAGATGGTGGAAGGTGTTGGAGGTGAAGAAAGACAGGAAACAAGGGCACAAGCAGTGGCATGCTGAGTGGGAAACCTACAGGGGTAGCAGTGCCTGAAGGTCCCTGCTGATGACTGCCTCATTCCCTATTCCAGTTTATTTCGTGGAAGTTGTCTGATTGGAGAGGAGAGGAACTCTATGAGACACAGCCCAGTCGAATTCGTTCTCAGGATCTGCATTCAGACCAGAGAAGGTATGTTTAACTTTTCAGGAACTGCTAATGCAGTGACAGTGGATGCTCTGGCTTCCAGGGCACACATCACAGAGAATAGCCAAGTTTATGTGCTCCCTTGCTGCCTGAAACGGAGTGGTTCCTTCATGGGCCACTGATTCGTCCCTGTCAGGCATTTGTTAGGTTCCTGAGAAGGTACAGAGGGATAGCGTATCCACTCCAGAAACCCCTGCAAATCTGGAAGAACACTATGTCAAAGCGGCTGATGGCTGAGGTCTCATCTATGTCACTTGGCAGAGCGGATTCAGGAGTGCCTGCTGCTTGCCATTAGTCTACCATTGCCTCAGTGTCGAAGCACTTCAGTGTCAACAGCTCCACAGCTTTATGCTGGCTTCTTTATCCAGATGTGCTGAGTAATCCACAGCAGCCTCACACTCCTAGCTCCGACACGGCAGTGAACTGCCCAGTGTCATTCCTTTAATTTCCTGGCTGACATTAGTGCCAGCTCTGCCTTTCTCTTTACCATGCAAACTATAAGCCTGAAGGACCAGAAAAAGAAAATCCTTCATTACTGTACTTCTTTTCTTCTCAGAAAGGAAACAAAACCTAAGCGCTATGGGGCATGCTTACATACATTGTCTGCCAATCCAAAGATTTCAGAGAATCCCATAAATCATTAAGTTACATAGAAGATGTGGCCAGTCTGACTCTATTTCTCCACTTCAACTGCAATTTTTTTTCTGTCTGTATAATTTGTTCATGGCAATTACATGAACATGAAAACAGAGACAATCATCATTAGATAAGATTTAAAATTTCAGCATTAATCAGCTCCTATTCCTGGCTCTTTAAAAGCATTTGGACTTCCTTCTCTTTTTTGATTTATTTTTATTTCCTTCAAAAAATCAGCTGTTATATTTTCCACATAAAGCAGTGGCAGAGTGGAAGTGCTGCCCACGGTTAATCTCCTATTCTTGGTCATCATGTTTGCTGGCTTCCAGCTCACTTGGAGCCAGCTTACTGGCTGGCCTAATGGGATTTCCAAACCTGCGTCCTCTCCTTAGCATGGCTGTCCCTCACACACCCTCAGAGCACCCAGAAAGTATGCCAGAGAAAGGGCTGCCCTTCAGAAAAGCTTATCAGAAATGGATTTTAAGGAGGTAGATGAATCTGTACTTCCCTGGTCTTTAAAGGAAGGCAGTGACCTCTCTGTTTCTCACTGAAGCTGTCATTTGAGAGAAGCTTGGGCAGTGCAATCAAATGAACCCTAAAACATATTTTCCTGTGCCAGATTTGGACTTTGAAAATACTTTGAAAGTATTGAGAAATTAGACTCACCATGTGCCAATTCACCATTATACAGAGACACATCCAGAAACTCAAAATTATGAGTGGGGGAGGATTTGTGACACTATAAGACACAGGCAGCAGCAAAGGAGGTACTGATTTTCCATATTGCCTTTAAAACCTTTCATAAAGAGATTTGAAAGGAATTATACATTCTTAAATTGATGTACTTTTCGCTAAACTAAATAACCTATTCCTGTTATTTAAAGACACATATCATTTGTCATTAAATGATAATCAAAATAAAGTTTAAAATCTGAAGAGCCTATACTAACACCAAACTCAAAGGACGCTTCAGATTTCTACCAGTGGCATAAATACATGTCTTAGGTTTTATTGTTTTATCCCTACTAAAGATTTTATGTCGATTTAACAGACTTTGTTCACCACGCAGCCTTACAAAAGGTGACATCTTGATGTCTGCTGATTTACTTCAGCAACTATGAAATCTTAAATCACAGCTGAATGTGACCTGGCACAAAGGCAACAAATAAATCCCTGCAGCCATTTTAGTCAACATTAATAGTATTAACTCATAATTGTCCAGAAACACAAACTACATATTTCCATGAGACTCAAACTCATGAATTATCTAGACAAAGAAAGACCCAGCACATCAAGAATAAGTTACTTTTGTGCACATATAGCAAAACAGACATGGAGCCAAAAATGTGTATTTTTAACTTGTAAAGGCCCTTGGTAACTGGCTCAAAGTCTATTTGCATATTCATGTTAACAGCACCACGAATCAGAGGTGACACTTCTGCCTGTGCTGGTTTTTCCTATATGCATGAAATAGTGACAAAATATCATGAAGACCCACATTTTCCTTCTGATGGCTGTGCTCAACTGCAGCTTTCCAATAAATTGTTAACTCTGCAGGGTTTCTTCTAATTTTCCAGTGACTAATTCAAAGAAAGAAATCTGCTCCCACTTGTTCTCATTGTTACTTGTTTAGATTATTAGAACTAAAATACTGACATATTAAAAAAAAATTGTGAGAAAAAGTGATAACAGTATCCATTAGTAACATTAAATAAAAGAAGGCACTAATGGGAGACATCTTACTGAGTTGAAATTTACTTACCTTTTTAGAGCTTTTTGCTCTTTTAAGGATTATTTCACCTTCTAAAAGCTATGGATACCTGATAACAGCTCCTCAGCTCTATAATATTAAATAGCTTGTCTGAAGAATGATAAGCTCCTAGAAGCAAATGAGGGGACAGTTTTGCCCATGAACAAATTCACACAAAGGATTTTCCACTGCATAAACTGTGGCCATAGCAAAGTTTCTTGAGAAAGTAGGGAAAAGTACTTCACGAAGTTTTTTTAGGTGGTCTTGGAAATCTTGTGAGTCTTACAGTCATTTAGGAGGAGCTCCTTTTCAATGGCTGCTCCACACTATTATGTATAGGCTTATACATGAATTTCCACCATTTGTAAAGAAAGACATATTTTTTTATCTTCTCTGCACTCCTTTCACATATCTGCATCTCTTCTGAAGTCTCAGTCTCTAAAACTGAAAACTGTTTTCCAACCAATGTCATACCAACCCTGAAGATAGCAAAATATTAATTTCTTATATATGATAGTCTTACATTTGCCCTGTTTTGAGATAAATCGCATTTGTGATGTGTTGGACCCAAATGTGTGTGTGTGTGCGTGTATATATATATGTGTGTGTATGTGTACGTGCATATGTAGGCGGGTGTCAAATTAAATTTATTAACCTCATGTCAGATAGGAAAGGTAAATTTCCTTTTGTGTGGTGCTCCTGACAGCAAGAAGGGCTGTACTTTGTAGAGTATAGATAGTCTTGTTAGTCTGGACATTTTTATCTGCAGACCCAGTGGGCAGGCAAGTAAGTGGATCAGAGTATAAGTGACATTTCCTTCGACAGACGCTTTTCAGAGTGAACACATCAGGAGTGAACTGGCTGTGTTTGACACTACTCCAGAGAATTAGACTGGAAGTGACAAACACTGAACTTTCTTCATTTCTCTCTTTTGATTTGGCCACAAAGGATCTGTAATTCAGATTTGTCACTTCTCACTCTTTTCACATTAGGAATTTGCCTTTTATAATGCAACTGCGGCCACATGGCCCCCCTGTTACTTTAGGGGAGATGAAGTTTACACAAAAAAAACTGACTTGCAAAGAAAATAGGGGCACAAGCCTCTACAAGGCAACATAGCACAGTGATGAAAAGCAATGCCATGTTGAAATGATTATTGGAGTCTTTCTTAAAAATATGTCAATATACTTTTAATGTTACAAACACGAGGGTAGCATTGAATCAAACAGATATAACTGAGTTTTGTAGGTGTAGCTGATTTCAGCTGAGAATCTCCCAGTGCCTTCAGAAAGGATGTCAAGGTATACTCCAGCATCTACCACATGAGCTGCTTTGATTTTGGCCTTTTACATATATAATGAAAATAAATCTAACTGCTATATTTAAAACATCTGTTTAGAGAGCATGATGTTCTGTTAAATCTTTTCGGTACAGGGAAGCTGGACCACCTGAGACACTTGTAACCTGAAAATCAAGGGAGGGATTGAAATGACTTAAGAGTATAATTGCAGTTCTAAGGGCAAGATGTAGGCATCTAGCTCCCCGTAGAATCCCCGTAAAGGAGTAAGCACCTCTATATTATTTAGAGAGTCTTTGGCTAAATATCTACCATAATTACCACTGAGAGCATGAACACCCCTTCTGAAAAGAATACAAATATACGTAGTATGACAAAAGCTCATACTGGAAGGACTTTGGAACCTAAACTGAACCAACAGAAGAATTCAAAAGATGGTTTCACAGAAGCTCACAGAAACATTCACCATTGCATTAAAATAGCTGATTTAGAAAGAACATATTTTTACCCTTGCAATAAATTTCCCACGTCCTGCTGTGAATGCCATTCCTTTGAGAAAGGAGCCCTCCAGCCCGTATCATCAGAATCAAACATTCGAGAAATGTGATGGGGGGAAGTAGAGGCGTCAGCGGATGGCAGCTCGCTTAACCCAACCGCTAGATGAAAAGCAAATGTATTAAGAGCTCTGACGTCAAATGACAGGCATCTTTCCAAGAGAAATTTTGTCAGAACTTCATATAAATCAAAAGACAGATTGTGAAGCTTTTTATTGGCAATTGCACTTGTTCATGAAGTAAGATAAATTAATAGGGAGCAGAAAGGTAAGCCAAAAGGTATCTTCATTTTGCAGACCTTGCCTTGCAGCTCTGGAATTTCCTGAACTGACAATTGTTAAGAAAATCCAGAGATGATGTGTTCACATCCATGATTAGTTGCAAAGTAAAATAAATTGCAATCAAAAGAAATGCTTCCTAACTGGATGTTTAGATGGAATTCAAGACAAAGAAAAGCAATGGAGAAAGTTTTAGCCAGGATTTTTGCTAGCTTTGCTCTTTGCCAGCCAGAACCCTAAAGCCAAGGAAATTTAGAGTTGTTCTAGATTACTTGTGTCTTTGGATGTGTTACCCTGAGTTTTATAGTGGCCTGTAGTTCAATCAGGAACACAAATTGTGCTCTTGGGTTCAAAAACTCTCCGAAGACTTTTCCAAACTGTTGCTGTTATATAGCTGGAAAACAGACAAATGTTTCAGTAATAGTCTAAGGGACAGTCTGTCCTCAAAATCACTGCTGCCAATGAGACTTCATCTGCCCAAACCTAGATTTCTTCTCCAAGAGAGAGATAACAGAACTCAAAGACAGCAGATAAACACTACAGTTTATACATCAATAATTATCTTGAAGACCACAAAATTTATTGCTTTTTGAGTATCTAGTCAAGCCTGACAGTTTTAAAATACTGAAAAAATATTTTTGCATAGTACATTGGATAAATATTCTCAAGTCCATATTTTTCTATTAAAAATTACATTGGTAAACAAAATCTAGTAAAGAACTAGTAGACAGACATGGCCAAAGAGTGATTTATCTTTTCCTCACAGAGACACCCACTCAAGGTGCCTGTGTCTCTCCTTTGACTAAAAGAAATCTACAGACAAAACCTGACTTTAGGCAATGAACTTCAAGTCTGAGGTGCATCTTTCCACTATGCCTGAAGGTTCTGATGTAAAAAAATTGTAACTGCCTTCACACTCACATGTCTTGCATATATCTGTGTTTTCACATTTAAGTTGTCACTGTCTTTGTTGCTTCTGTCAGGTTCTATGAAAGAAGTTGGTTTTCTTCATCTATTCTAAACAAACAGAAGCAATTGCATAATTTTTTTACCTTTAACTAGTTTTCCCAGCTATTTTGTTTTCATCCCAAATGGCTTATTTTGTTTTAGATAAATTAAGCCTCAAATTTGGAAAAATGCATAATACTTGTAATTAAAAATTGTTAGTTTTAGGAGATCCTTGCTCTTCAGTAAAACCTTAAACTCAGCAACTAAAACCTGAGTATGGATACATAAACCAGTAGTGTTATGCAAATAATTAATGCTTATGAAAAAATCTCAAAAGTAGAGAAAACTGAACAAAAATTTTATATAACCATTCAATAAATATTTTATGAGCTAGTAATTATATTTTTATTATTATATTTTTTATTATCTTGTGAGCAATGTATCTGTCTTAGAGTTAACTTCTCAAAGAAATTGCATCAGTTAAGAAAATTATGATTGATTTTATATAATTTTAAATAATACATTTTCTGGATGGACTCCGTAAAAATCTCTGGTGTTTTAAAACACAGAATTAAAAACAGAAAAAAGATTTGCAAAGATTTCAGAATATGCATCTTTCTCACTGCAAGAGTATATGATGTAGGTGTATCCTAATATTGCACACTTTCAGCAGGAAGATTACTATACTTTAGGTGCATGATATAAAGATGTAATTGGGGAAAAAAAAAGGCACTTTGGTCAACTACCCAAGCACCACAACAAGGTGTTTTCTACAAAATAGTCTCTGTGTCCATGACATACTTCTTGTATGAGCTCATCTGGAGTCCTTGATGTAGATATGAAAACATCCTAGGTCCTACCAACCTCTCCAACAACATGAAGAATTGGAATAAATGACACTGACTTAGCCGGGCCAACAATACAAGACTTGACTCACTAAATGGTGTAGTTTTTGGACTTGCTTGTTGAGGAACAACGAAGTTCACAGTATCAGGATCTGAACTATGATCAAGGACCCTTGCTGAGAAGAACAGGCAATTTGTATTTTTTGGAACTCTTCCCTGGAGCATTTACATTCTTCAGTTTCTCAGACATTTTTACATTAGTTGTAAAATATGTTCACCACATATGTTTGGTAGCTTTGTACATTTTAACTTTAGCACCTGTGATTCTAATCTGGTCTGGGAACAGAAAACATGATTTTCTAGTGCAGATAATTTCCACCAGGAAGCACCAGGTATTTCTAGTCAACCACAAAGCTCCTGTGTGTCAATGACGAGACAAAGGGAACCACTGGGAAGAAAAGATAACCACAAAGCTCCTGTGTGTCGGTGCTGAGACAAAGAAAGCCACTGGGAAGAAAGCTTTGGCTTGGATGGCATGCTGGCTGATGGGGGAGATTCAGTCTCCAGGACGTAGGATGCAGGTCGATTAATTCCTCTATATTTCTGTTTGTTTGATATTAAGGACATAGAGAACAGAGATACAGCTTTTAAAACAAAACAAAACAAACAAACAAACCAACCAAAAAAAATTCAGAGAGAGAGAAAGACAGAGAAAGAAGCAGATCAAGGAAAAGACAGTGGAGCTTTCTCCATAATGGGGAATGTCCTACTCACTACTAACCTCAGCAATGTGAACGATTAGTGAAATGCAGCAATGCTGCTATATATACACTTCTCATGTTTTAAATTTCACTTAATCTTCCCAAGCCTCTACAGAGACAGGTTGCAAAACTAATAATTCTCACCTGTACAGTTACTGGTGTAACAAAACTTCTAGAAGGAACAGAATGCCACAGGATACTCACATATTTACACACGTACACATTTGAATTCTATTCAGAAGTGTTTAAGTTGACATGGTACTGCAGACTCCATCTCTTGGCTACTCAAATCCACAATATGCTTAATTGCACAATGATTTCTTTCCAGTCTACTCAGTGTGATGCAAGCATGCAATGGGGCATAAACAGAAGCCCAGGAGCCACAGCACAGAAAAGGCACAGACCAATTTTCCTTGGGCGTAGACATCAACTTCTAGATCTGAACTGTTTTCCAGACCTCCAGACATTGACTACAGCCATGCTGACACACCTATTTCCATTTGAGGCCACAACCTCAATAGCCCATGCTCTCCCACCCATAGTGACACGGTGTGGGTGTGGTGGTGGTGGTCCGAATGCCGTGTCCTTCCTGAAGTGTCCCAGCCCGTGCTTGGGATGCCCAGGCGGTGTCTCTCAAGCACACTCACAGACACTCTGGTCACCAGTGCTGGTGGAAGCACACGCACACACTCACACAAAAGCCTTCGCTGCGTCTCCAGGAATAAAGAGGTGGGAGGGGCTCTTCTACTGGCATTCCAGACGCTTACTGCTGGAGCGGTCCATGGGAGAAGAGCACACAAAATGGAGAGTCTAGGGGTTTTATAAGCGAGCAGAGAGAGCATCAGGGCCAATGGTCTGAGGGCACAGGGGTGGTACAAAGGGGAGGCTAGGGTAAGGGAGCCAATAGGAATACCGCAAGGGAGGGACTAAGGAATGAGGGCTAATGGGAGAGCAGGGAAAGGAGAACATTCTAGGGTGTAGACATGTAAGGGATAAAAGAGGTGGGAGGCCAACGGGCTGATTGACAGGGGAAACATAGCAACAGAGCCCTATGGGGCAAAGCCATAACTTGGGGGAGGATGATCCTGAAACTCGGGTACCAGAGCCGGCTCACCAGTGGGCTTCTAAGGCTCAGGGGCTTTGCGGGTCTTAATCCAGCCCGTCCGTGGGCTGGGCCACCACAACACCTGAGATTTACAAAAAGTACAGTTAATATTCCAATTTCAGAGATAGGGAAGTAAGGTAAAAAACTAAGGCAGTTCTCTAAATCTTTCAGGTATTAACTTTCCACTGTCATGCACGAGCAAAATTGACAGATTACTATATCCTAACTACAGTGCCATGTTCTAGCCTGCCCCCCCCCCCCCCCCCCCTCCTCTTTCTTTTTTNTTTTACGCCCGCCCCCCCCCCCCCCCCTTTCTTTTTCTTATAGCATGTTTTCTCAGGCATGAGAGATTGGTTTCAGACCTTTTGTGGCCATTGACTTTGAATTAGTTTTATGAATGCAAAAAAGCTGTCTGAAATCTCTCAAAACCTACAGAAGATTCTGCTCTGAATTGAACACCTTGATGCTGAGATGCAAATACAGCTTTCTACAATGATCAGTGCAGTTCATTTTGAAGTTGTTGGTGTAATTAGTTGGATGTGACAGAGCATAGTTTACCATTTCTTAAAAAATTAGATTTTCGCATTTACCACTTCAATGCAACCAACATGCTACAAGTACAAAAATGCTTCAGCACTTTTATCATATTTATCTATTGTACATACTCACTATGTAAAATAATTAGAAAAATTAACTCAAACCAAGCAAAGCATGAGAAAAACTAAATAAATTGGCTTTGCTTCATAATGAAAGCCCAGGTCATTGAGACGAGTTAAGAAAGATAGGAGGATCAAGGTGGATGTAATATTCTTATCTTGGAAGTACTGACAACCATCCATGAGAAAATTTATGCCGTGAAGATCCATAACTATGTGCAGCATTTGATTGTAAGAAACTGTAGAGTGGTCTAGAAACCTCCCAGGGTCCTTTCCTGTCTGAATTACCCTACAGTCCTTCATCCTAGTAATTAATTAAATTCAAAAGAGTAGCATAAAGGAAATGTGATCATCTGACAGTTATACTAGTATGACTCACACCGTGAATGAAGGCAGTGATAAGTCCCGTTCCACTGACGTCAGTGGGAATTCTGCTTGATTTCCAATAGTCTCTTACTCAGCAAGAAAATGAGGAAAAGCAAAATGTTGATTCCTGAAAAATGTAGAAATGGAAAAATATGTGGCACAGCAGATTAAGTAATGATAAAATATGTTCAGTCCAAAACATCTTTAGGGCCCTATAAAAATCTTTTACATGATTAATAAATATAATATTTTTTCCCAAATTAAGGAATATACTTAAAACATTTACCTCAATTACCAACAGCTTTGTCTTTTCTGAACATTGTCATGTCTTTTTTGAGCTGTATGTTTGAAGAATCAGAGATTCTAACTTTGGAAGAAACATTGAAATCTTGTAACAGAAATGGTGGGCAGATACCAAATATTCTGTCCGTATACTCCTGCTACATCTTTTTTCTGCAAATGAAACTAAATCACCCATTTTAGTTTTTCCTCCTGTGAATAGTTTTTATGTTTAGAGTAATTTTTAAGACCAATTCAGCTATAGTACTTCCAGGTTGTTGTTAGGTATGCTGCAATGTCTTTGAAGTTATTTGTTCCCTCATTCTTGGTCTGAATATTGAAATCTTATGATGAGCTGTGGAATGTGGATATAAACATTTTCATACCAATACCCAAGGCCTTCCTTTTCCTTATATGGTTCATTACAGCTTAAACTGCACAGAAGCTTTAAGAAATCAGATTTTTTTCTCTCATGGACTTATGCAGTATGGTCCATAAGCTCTTCACTCTCTATGCAGAAAGAGCTGGAAGTGGCAACATTGCCAAGTGTTACTTTGAAATTACACATCATGTTCTATCCCAGACTGTGATCTATTTTGAAAGGAAATGGGGCTTTTATCCCTCTTGCATGCCATTAACTGGCAATTGCCAGAGCCATCCTTTTCCAGTGTAGAAATAGGAGGACCAGAATAAAGACAGTCTCACACTCTTGCTCCTTCGTGCCTAGGTGTGGGAGCCAGTGACAGGGACAGAGCCCGAGAGATGTCCCCAGGTTAAAGTGACTAAAAAAAGGCCTCCCTCAGAACGCCTTGTTCTGTTATGGAAATGTATCTCAGTTCTGCTTCCCCAGTTGGTCTCCCTGCCCCCTTATACCTTATCTACTCCTTCATTGGAAAATTCTCCCTTCCCCACTCTCCCATTGGACCTTGTTCCCTGCCACTCACTCAGATTTTCCCATTGGCCCCTGCCCCAATACTTTCCCCGCCCCTGTATATAAACTGAAAAGCTCCATCTCCCAATGTCTTTGGTTCCTGGTCCCCTTCACGAATGGGTCTCAAGTAAACCTGTGCGTGGAATTCCACACAAAGACCCTTCCTGCCTCTTTACCGTCAACCTGTCGAAGAAGCTAGCTGGTGATTGTGTGTGTGTGTCTGTGTGAATGCAGTGGCTGACGAGTGACTTTCTGTTGGAGTTGGATCAGGAGATTGTAGCATCCCACCAGAACACCCCCTGGATCCCAAAACCTAGGTATAAATACATAGTCATCTGCAAGTATCTCGTGGCATGTCCTGGGAAGTCTGTGCTCTCAACACCTGTAAGCAGTCAAATACCACTGTATAAAAGGATTACTTTTCAATAATGTATGTGTCATATTATTTATGGTGTAGAAATTGGATTTAAATATGCGCTAAGATTTATGAATAGTTGTTAAAGCAAGAATGTTGCTGAGGTGTTTTTATGACTGTAACACTCACTGTTCATATTAAAGAAGATAACTACAATAAAATGATACAATGAAGAATTTATTTCTCAAGGTGCAGCAGTTCATTGTGGTTTCCATTTCTACTCCCAGAAATACTTGAGGCTAACAAATGTTCCATTCCTGGCATTTGTGAAGGTAATGTACTTCAGAAAAAGTCAGCATGGTTTTTCAGCTTGTCTTGTGCTCTGGCACAAAGAATACACTTTCCTACTGCAAGGATTTCCAGTTTTAAGAATACAAGGAATGCTTCTGGTTCAGACAGAATTATTATGTTTGCAACAGTGCATGTGTCTTAGAGAGATTAACAGCATGTGAGCTCTCTAAAATGGGATTCACTGAGTTTTGTGATCGTATATAAAATCTTCTGCCTTTCAAACTCCCTGGTAAAAGATTCTCAATTTTTTTCACAGAAAGATGTTTCTTATTACATCAAGATTCCTACTGATATCATACGTAAGATCCATTTAGGATAAACTACATTGTCTTTCAGGGACACTGATGTTGGAAGCTATATAAGCTCTGCATTTGACAAGCCTGTCATTGTTTGAAAGTTGCTTTAACTGGTCTCACTTCAGAGGAATACTTTAAGTATGAAATTGCACATCTGGACAGAGTCAGAACACCTGGAAGATACTTCCCAACAGCTAAAGTAAATTTGAAGGTTTTTTGATAGACAGTGTGCAAATGAAATCTGCAATATGACTTATTTCATCCATGTCACAGAAAGTGTAAAGCTCACCTTAGTTTAGCCGTGATGACCAAGACAAACCTTTTCTCCCCTGCAGTTCTTCTTTCTGGAAACATTTTTGTTCCTACTGGAAACTTTTTTATTTAATTATTTTCTTTTTACATGTCCCTGTTCTTCGTGTCCAATTGTCCTACTTTCCTAAAGGATGGAAGTAGGCACCGTCACTCCCGTACAAAAGCCTCTCCTTAAGCTTTTCCTCTTCAGAATATTTGCAGCCATCTTGAGCCTACTGGGGTAAACTAATTTAATAAATGGTCTTTGGCTAAGAAACAACAACAAAGATAAAATAGATCTCTTTTTGCAAAATGATGCTATAAAAAGACTGAAAAATAAAGCAGCAGTACCTCAAACAGACTGAAGGTCAGCTTTTCCTTTGCTGCTTGACTTTTCTATCACTGAATACAAACAGCAGTGTTGGATGCCTAAGTATTTTCCACAAAGAACATATGCATTTTTAGGTACACTTGAAAGAAAGAGTATATGCTGGCTCAAAGAAAGCACAGCACTGCCAGCATTCTTTTTCCTCTCTGAGGCAAGTCATGTTCCTGGAAGCACAGAAGTGTCAATTTAGCAAAGGTCACCATGATGCACATTTTTGATGTCTCCAGTGATATTCTTGCTCATCACCACTTAAGACACAAGTGTTTGTCATCATAAAAAAGCTAAAAGATCAGACTTAGAACAATGTAACAAAATTAAGAAAGACCTTGACCTGAAAAAGATTTCTGCTCTTTCGCTTTATCCAAAAAATAAGAATGTGCAAAACCTATCAAAGTTAGATACATTTCAACCAAATGTTTGTTTTGGGCTTAAATTTCATTTCTCATATTTATTACACTATTATTTACAATTTCTTTTAAACATTCCCAGCTAGTAATGTATTTAATACCCTCCATCATTCTGTGACTAATTATTCTTTTTCCTGGCAATTTTCCTTTTTTAATTTGTTTCACTTACCCTGATGTACACATGGCCAAAATATTCAAGCCAGTTTCCTATAGTCTGCTAAGCATTCAGTGAAATGAGAATATTTAGGTAATTCTATGTGCTCTTTCAAATTTTCAGTGTTTACTTTCTTTGGATACTGACATGGAAAGGTCATAGGCAGGAGTTAAACATTAATCAGAATAAATAAAAAATAAATAAAGATCCTTATATAATCTAGAAAATTGGTTGTATGGGGTCTTTTAATCCATGTCTCAACTGCAGCCAGAAGCATTTATACCTTCATCAGTCCTGGTAAATGTTTGTTTCAATTACTCTTGAGGAGCACCACAGCTGCAGGCATTCGCCAGTTTCCCAAGCTCTCCAAGGTACTTCTACTCCCTATGGTAAGAAAATACCTTGATATTTAAACTGATTTTCCCTGTTGCAGTGTATCTCATCCACTGGGCAAATTTATACCTGCAAATAGGCTTTTCAGAAATTTTGCATTTATAAAATTGTTATTAAATTCTTCCTCCTCTCCTTCATCTTTCACCCCTTGCATGTCAAGTTCTCTAGATATTTTTCCCTTTTTTTGTCTACGCTGTTTCTAGTTGGTCTACACTGATGCACATGGAAAGACTTACTAAAACTTAGATCTAGCTGAGGCCTTACTAATGGTAATAAAGAAGTTTACTTCATGCCTCTTGAAAGCTATGTTATAAAATATCCTAGAACATTCTTATCTGACATAGTTCATTCATGTTCAGATGGAGATCTATTCCAGCTGTCAGATTTGCTAAAGAACAGCTACTTAAGTAATTGTTCCCCTGTCATATTAGTATTTTTTTGCCTAAGTTATTGCCTTGCACTTTTCATAGAGAATTTCATCCCTAATAAATCTTCTTCTGTTATTTTAGACTCCTCATTTTGCCTTTTCTTTTTAAGGGCATATGTGAGACTAAAGCAAGTATGACTCTGAGTTATTAATGACAGAGTGGCTTCCTATGACTGGCTGAGAAGACCTCAAGGACTGAAGTATTTATTACTAAGTCTTAGAGTTTCAGATGTTAATTAGATTTTAGCTTATCCTCAAGTGACAGAGTAATAACTTGCCCTAATTTATGTCTTTTTGCCTATAGTTAAGAGCAGTGTTCTACTCTCAGAGTTGAATGCTGCCCTTCGAACCCTTGCCTCTGATTACTCTATAATGAAATACTGTTGTGAGCTCTCTGAATGGTTACACTTAAGTTCTGTTTATAATATAAATCTAGGCCAAGCTTTTTTTAAGTAGAGTCTCTCATACTGGGGCCTTGGCATCAGGACCTCTGACTTCCACTAACTGTTTTTGGCTTCTAAATGAGAGAATTATGATAGATGGGGAAAATTACTAGACATTAACAGCAAGACAAAAATTGATCTTTTCCTAAAAATACTTTTTTTCAGATAAATTTCAATGTTTAGCTAAAAAAAGTGAGGAGGCACCCTTTTTTGCATAATTTTAATAAAATATTTTGATACTTCACTAGTTCATTCCCAATTTTTCCAAGATTACCCATTTTTTCTCTTATGGGAAATACCCATAAATAAAACACTGTCTTGTAAAAGAGAAGCCTGTTTTCAGATGGTCTTCTTCCAGAGACTCCAATTTAAATTCACTTCCTCCCCTTGATTCCTTTGGACTAAACATTTACACCAGTCTGAATGCTTCTTCTTTTGTGGAGGAGAGAGTTCACCTTTAGGAGCTATCTTTAAGATAAGTAACTGTCAATTCCCACTGCTGCCAGAAGAGACCAGAACAATTTTTGGTCAGCAAACTATGTGCTGGAGGCCTGATAAGAGCTCAAGTTCTCAGCTTTCAGCCACAGTTTTCCACTTGTTTGCCCTTATCCTTGAGTAATCATTGAGATGCAAAGCTTACCGTGGAATGAGGACAGCTAATGCACCAGAGCTGGAATATGCACGGAAATCTTCAGGGTCAGGTCCAATTTTGGATGACAGCACCATACATCTTGCTAGTAAAGGGATTTTTATAGCATCGCTATGATGAAGAGTTGCAGTTCATTTCCCCCACACATCTGAGCATGTCCAACACATTTGAACTATTTAGTTCAAGCAGCTTACTCAGAAAAGGATGGATAGAGGACTGTAAGCTGGCTGATTATCAACATGACCAAGACCACGTAGAAGGAAAGTTAGGATATTCAAAGAATACTTTAGCCTTGTGAACAAGTTCTTATGAGTTCAATTGTGGAGCTGCTTTCATTCTAGTGCATCTGGAAAAATAAATTTGAAGGAAATATTAGGGATGGAAACCTTAAATAAGGCTGAATTTCAAAGATAACAAGTGTTATTTCAAAAAGTTGGCTTCTCAAATGGTCCTCTTCCATGAGAACAGTATGTATGATTTCTTGCTAAGTCTTGGGAAATTATGTGAGAGTTTACCAAAAAAGTCCATAAGAAAATCAATATTTTCCCCTGTGTTTTTTTTTAAAGTACACACACAAAGCATATATTCATGAACTGTAGCAAAAATATTTAATTGTGCCCTATTTTAACTCAGCGTCCTCAACTGTACATTAAGCCCATTATATACCTGTGCCATGTTTAGGCTGCAGAAAGAAATAAAATCCTTCCAGTTAAGTGCTGTGGGAAAAATATTTTTCTTAATCCTTTTAATGTTTAAATGTTCTAGTTATTTTTAATAAAATTTTGTCCATTTTTATGATCTCAGAAGATTAATGTGGAACTTCTTATGAAAATGCATATTTGTCTGCTGCCTAGATTAGAAGCATTAAGGTTATATTTTATAAAGATATATTTACACATTTAAAGCTAGAAGGAACATCTTTTAATGAACTAGAATAGTATGTTACTAGCCTTCTGGTTTGTTTTATTTAACTACAGAAAGATGTAAAAATGTCTTGAAAAACTACAATTATTTACTTCCAAATTAGTAACTTCTTTCAGAATAATATGCAGGGTTGCACATCACATCACTTTTAGAAAAGAATAATATTCAGTGGCTTATTGCTATCATACTCACGTTCTCACATACTTCGTCAGCTACAAAATGAAGCATTATTCAGTATGTGATATTCTACGGCCCATGAGTTAGGATATGTATTTCTGTTCCAGTTTTTTTCCCAGTTCCTCATCTTCTCTAGTTAAAGGCTAGACATTGGTAAAATGGGTATGTCCCACCACAAGCTACTGAAAAACTGCAATAACTCCTTGCTCCTAGAACTGGGATGGAGTTCAAAATCTTAAAGGTTCTTCATCAGAACTTGTGTTGATCAAGCTTGTATTTCTTTGTTTTGGTTTTATTATTTATTATTTCTTCACAAAATAAATATGCCTACATAGCCCTCCAAGTCAACCTAGAATTAACCTAACATACTTGATATTCTCATTGCTGTGAAATACTTAAGATTCTAGTGCATGCTACAACAAAGACAAAATAAATCAGTTACAAACAGACAATCTTGTTTCCAGATTGTTACAAGGACCAGCAAAGGGAACTGCAGATCCATACGGCCATAAGGCAACTCCAAAAAAAGTTAGTCTGTGTGTTGTGTGTTTATGTGACATTCATCAGGAATGGGAGACAGAGGCAATAGCAGCAATGGCCCTGTCCTAGCTAGACTGAACTGCACACGAAACCTCACTTCCAGTTTTCCTAGCAAAATCCAGTGTCTCATGTTCTCTGGAATGAAAGAAATCAATAAAGGGCCTCATCTGCAGCTGGTAAGAGCATTCTTTTCACCAAATAATGAGCAAGAACATAACAGATTTTCTTTCCAAAAGGAACATGTTTTTCATGTTCCAGAAAATTTCCTTTTCCAGAAAATACTTGGTGAGGTTCATAATGTGATCTTTTTTTGTATGAAAGACCAATCTGCTGAACAAATGTTTTCTGCTTATTTGACCAAAAATTAACTGAAATCCTAAAAATGAAATAGCAGAAACAAAATCTCAATTTTAGGGAAAGGATAGGGGGAAAAGACTTCCCATTTTCCCCTCTTTTGCTCTGGTGTGAGGCAAACTATCAGCTGCTAAGTGCTGAACTACATAAAACATGTATACAGGTTGGCAAAGAAGTTGGGAGTGTCCTGAGGAGGTTTTCAATGTGTCCACATGATGCTGACTCCATCACAGGAACAAGCCTGTAGAAGTGGAACCTTATGAAAGGGAAAACTACCAGTACAGCTGATGCTGCCTGTGCCTAGTGAAGAGCCAAGATGAAATTTCATATGGTTTGTTTATCTCAACCTAACAGGGGTTAGAAGCCTCTAACATTTGAACAGATATCTTCCACCATGGCAGGAATGTTAGAGGCCATTCCCTGTGAATGTGGTTTTTCAGCATAACTCTCCTTCTCGTGCCTATTTCAGTATAACCTTTTCTTCATGTACACAAAACATTCTACTAGGTTCTGGTTAAATGGGGGTTGTTCATAATCACATAGAAGGGGGAACAAAACCAGAAAACAAAATATAAAATTCTGATTTTCAGTCCAAGCACATGTCGAAGTTGGACCAGCTACTGGGAGTGTTAAAAAACTGGAGTGAGATGAAATTCCTGTAAACAGTGTATGTACTTCCTATATGTTTCAAGGCCTGTGAAGGAAAGATATTAATGCAGGTCTTTCCATTCAGTACAAGACCTTTTGAGAATTCCTCTTTCTATATGTCCAATTTAATATGCTTTTACTCATTAAAAGGTCGGAAATTTCTATTGCTTGCCAGACAAAACTCTTGGAGAAGGTACTGGAAATTAGTTTGGAAGGTATTTTGTGGCCTGGAAATAACCACAGATGCTAATTGCCAGGTATATATATTTTTTAAAAAAGTAAAATAGGAAGAAAAGACCTAACTCCAAACTATACAGGATTTATTAATAAAAGAAGTTGTTTAAGGAGGTTATTTACATCTTTCTTTAGGCATCTAGAGGACAGAAACCCAGGTAAGGAGATGGGGGTCCATCTGTGGTCAACATAATGAAATATACCTCTTCAAAGATGACTGCTAGAGTCAGTTATAGCCCAATTTTGCTGCTCTGATTTGTCCTCTTCTGGCACCATTCTTTCTCCATTAACAATGGAGACAGGTACTTTTGGGTATCTAGCAGTTTCTTCCCCACCTCTGTTGGACTGCAGCAGAGCAGGGTTGTCCTGAACACAACATCCGCTGCGTGATGGCCATGAGACATCTTACAGCAATGTCTCCATCAGGCATAATTAGACCACCTCGTATCTCTATCCCTTTCGTTTCTTGTCCTCCGAGACTGTGCCATTCACCATATGTAAAGATCCTGTAAAGAAACTAGGCAAGAATCAAACATGTCTCATACTTTGTTTCTTCTCTAAAAATTTGAGTATTTGAAAAAGAAGTCTGCTTGATAGTGTTTCCAGATATTTTCTGATTCATATTATTACCACTTCTTTTTGAAATTTAGTATAATTACTTATAGTAATTACAGAAAACAAATGTCTAAAAATCCAACTGCATGTTAAGTAGGCTGATGAACATCAATTTTGATGGCAGAAGCAAGTAAAGAATGATTTCCAGTTGACGGGGGGGGAGAAATGTATCATTAAGAAATCCCAACAAGATCTATTGCCATAGATGGTAGGTAGTGGCTGTACCACAAGAGGCCTAGCTATTTGAGTCAAGGTCCTATTTCAGCTTTGCACTTAGAAATGTAGCTCTAGATTTCATTACAGAGCAGTGAAATTGTTGTACAATTATCTGTAATACTACTTTGACACAGGCCTGAAGCACAAATTCTTTAATCTGTTAAAAGTATGATCTGAAAGTTGTATCACACTTGTAGGAAATGACATAGATATCACCCTTGTGTGCCCCATTTTTATTAAGAGAATCATAAACCATCTTGACACATTGTGCTGATGGCACCCTGGTGCCCAGACTGATCATGGAATTTGGACTTTAAATCACTAAGGTAAAAAAAAGAGGTTAAATTTTCTAAAGATTATATCTCTCATTTCAAAAAATTAAGCAACTGCATTACAGCTTGATCCCACAGATCTTTCTGTCCTTCCTGACCCATATTCTGACCTGTTTAAGCCTTGGTTTAATATCTCAATGAATTCCACAAGAACTTCCTAAAATAAAAGAGCATTTAAAAGCAATAAAGCAATAAAAGTGATAGGGATGACAAAATGTGACCCAGTAGTTTGCAAAACTATTCTGTTATAGAAATTGTTTTTTCCAAGTAAAATGTGAGGGAATAAAACCATTGCTAAAAATTCTTTTGCTCCATATTTTCTCACATGAGAAAATTTATTTATCATACTCAGGACAACTAAAACTATAAGCACTAAATATGACTTCGAGGTTATTGACTATAACTTACTAAATTTGGAGGATTAGGTATATGAATATAGCATTTCTGTTATATTTGTCTATCCCTGAATTAAAGAAAGAAAAAAACCGGCTGAAACATTGCAAGGCGATCTTTATCTGGAACCAAAATGGGTTACATAGTAGAGAAAAAATGTGTACAGACACCAGAGGTCAGTGAAACCTATCTTGTCAGCAGGGACTGAGTCGAAGAGTAGGACAAAGGTGCAACTTCAACCAGCATCTGAAATTCATTAGATTTCCAAATGTAAATTCCAACACACATAGGGAATTTGAGCTCTGAGTCTCTATGATATTCTGTACTTATATCACCCCCCCACCAAGTCATCTATTATTCTTGAATGGTTTCTTTGCTTTATTTTGACTTTTTCAATCATAGTGATGGTCATCTGAACTACATATGTGGTACATAGGAATTTACAGCATATCCTCTAATTAAACTGTAAAGAAACACAATGTTGCATCTTAGCCCAAACCTGCAAACACCATTAAAAGAAAATAATGAAACACAGGGTGTGCATTTTTCTTGTTTAGTATAGGAGGTGATTTACAAATTTTGTAGTGTTCTTTTTCACACAGCCATATTTCCTAAAGAGTTATACCCCATCTGGTTAAAAGTGACCACAAAACAGATCAAAGCCACAGAGAGATCAGGGCTGGAATGTCACTCTGGCTCAGAACAGCAAAGAATAGCTTTTCTGAAGTATTATGAAAAATTATTAATGCCCTGTTCTTTCTTCCCAGCTGTCGTCCCCCTTTTTACTGGATTTTTCCCCCTCTATTTCTTTCCTACTCCTCTTTTTACAAGTTTTCTTATGGGAAAAACAAATCAAAGAGCCCTTAATTTGAATCTAGCTTTAAAAGCTCCAAAGCATAAGTGAATCTGAGATCAGATAGTTAATAAACCTCAGCTCAAACAGGAATCATCTATGATAGTCTGCATTTAAAGTCCTCCATGATTTTCTGCTTAGGAATACAGCTGTCATCTTTCATCTTCTCCTTTTATCTAGACTGTTCTTTCACTTATCTTTGATGATACAAATCACTGTAGCTCCAATGAAACCAACGCAATTGTACTAATGTAGAGCAGCTGAGATACTTTTATGTCCTCTACTCTGTACTTTTTTGGCAATAAGAAGTCTTTGTGTTACCACTTTATAGTTTTGGTGCTTAGATATTTGCTCTACATTAATTTTGCCAAATTGATTTTATTTTTCATTCAAGATTGCTTATAAGTTTCTTACAGTTCAAAGACATACTCCCTTTCCTCTTCTGCTTTTCTCTGATGAACATTTTCTCTTGGAGCATCCGGTAACTCTGTAATGCAACCTCTTCCTTTGGGAGGAACCAGGCCTCTGTAATAACTAGTATGACCTGACTTCCATTTGTCATGCTTGTGTCTACCACTGAGCTTTTTTCTCTGTTTGCATTTAGTTAGAAGCACTTAATTTATTTTCCAGTTTTGTCAAAAAATAATAATGAGTTTCTGTGTTTTTCCTTTTTTTAACTCTGAATACCTTTATGTGGTCTGTGTAATTGAAATATTAGAAACATTTACCCAAAACAACTATGTCCATCTCTCCCCATGTTAAAGTAGAATTGTTTTCCTCTCTCTTCACCAGAAAGAATTAATTATTCCTTAATTTGTTAAATTTTCTTTATCATTCTTGATATTTTGTTAGGCTAGAGCAGTGGGTCTGTGGGAACCCCATGAAGTTCAACAAGGCCAAAGGCAAAGTCCTGCATGTAGGGCAGGACAATCCCAAGCACAAACGAAGTCTGAGCAGAGAATAGACTCAGGGCAGCCCTGAGGAGAAGGACTTGAGACACTTGCTGTATGAGAAGCTCAACAGGACCCAGCAATGTGCACTTGCAGTCCAGGAAGCCAAACACATGCTGGGCTGTGTCAAATGCAGTGTGGCCAGCAGGGCAAGGGAGGTAGTTCTCTCCTTCTGCTTCTCTCTCATGAGCACCTGGAGTGCTGCATCCAGCTCTGGGACCCCATCATAAGAAGGGTGTGGACTTCTTGGAGCAAGTCCAGTGGAAGGCCACAAAGATGATTAGGAGGCTGGAGCACCTCTCCTATGAAGACAGGCTGAAAGTCTTGGAGTTGTTGAGATGAGAAGAGAAGGTTCCAGCGAGACCTCACTGCAGCCTTCCAGTAGGTAAGGGGGTGCTGAGAAGGGAGCTGGAGAGGGACTTTTTCAAAGGCATGTAATGATAGGACAAGGAGCGATGACTTCAAACTAAAAGAGAGTAGTTTTAGTTGAGAAGAAATTCTTTACTGTGAGGGTGGTGAGTCACTGGAACAGGTTGGCCAGAGAAGTTGTCGGTGCCCCATCCCTGGAAGTGTTTAAGGCCAGGTTGGGAGGGGACCTAAGCAACCTGGTCTATTGGGAGGTTTCCCTGCCCATGGTAGAAAGGTTGGAATTCGACGATCTTTAAGGGTCCATTCCAATCTAAAGCTTTCTTTTTATTGGATCCCAATTAGACAGTTGCTTGTGTTCTCATTATTTCTACCATCTAGACCTCTTTTCTTTTCCAACTTGCAAGTTTGCACTCCTGCCTATTGATGGATAAGTCTGATTTGTGCTGCTAGTCTGAGAGATCTGCTACCATCTTGAGACTGTGCTCTTCTGCACTGCATTTTATGCTGGTCATATAGAGTTCATTTTGTACAGAATAACTACTTGTAACTAGTATAAACTGAACTACAACAATCTTAGATTATGGTCAACTTTTAACTTGACAGTTGCTGCCACAACTGAAACAAGATAACATCAGCTCAGCCCAAGAAAATCCTAGGTAAATCCAGAGGCCTGTATTGTCAGCTAGTACAAAAGCAGGAGGAAGGACACTGAATTTTGACTTCTAATGAAAAAAAATCATTGCTCAAGAAGAATAAGATATTTTATTCAGCAATTGTCTGAAATTGTAAGGCAAAATTAATACTTCTACAGTGATAGTGCAACCTAATGAAAGGCAGCCATAGACAGAAATTAAATAAATGCTGCTTCTTTGCATCATCATTGTACAGGAACATCTGCTTAGACTGTGTTTCCCCTGAGGAACAAAACTACGTGAGCAAAAGCCTCTTTGTGATAGAGTGAATTAGAAGATGGAAAAAAACCCCAGTACTTTCCCCTTATAAAACCAGAATTTAGCCATTCTGAGATGCCAGGAAAATGGCTCATGAAACCAGAAAATCTTGAAAAGGATACTAAGGACTTGAATAGCTCCAGTGTGTTTGGTATACTGGCAGCAGAATGCCGTTTCCACCAGAACTTCTGCCATGGATCACCACACTTCTTAAGAAATATGGGCCACTTGAAGCCACATTAAAGCAGGTTTGAATTCCAGTGGAGAACTTTAAGCAGAGAACAAATGAAAGAACAATAAATTATTATTATCTTATGTGAAAGGGCAGGAAGTATAGGTGAAGGGAACCACTTTCTTCTCTGCTGTAATGACCACAAATCAATTTTCTGGCACTATTCAATGAAGAATCATAATTACACTCTTCAGAAATGGTTGTCCTGGTCTGCAACCAATTACCATACTCATTCCAAGTGAGATATTATATTCTTTACTGGCAACTCTTTCTACACCTCACAACAGTGAGGCAGGAAGTTCTGGAAGTCCTGCAAGATACCAGATCCACCTCTGCAACAGATCCATATCTTCCTTTGATGACACAAAGTTACCCAGAAATTACAAGTAGCCTTAAAATAAAAATGCTGTGTTAAAGGAAATTGTCTTCACATCCTCAGAAATCCATTAAGGGAATCAATCTAAATTTAGCTGCTGAAGCAGTGAGTCTCACTAAATCATCCTCACTGTTTGTTTCTCATTCCCTCCAGAGATATTAGCGGCAAATTGAAAGTCTGATTTCAATGCCACTTTGGCTGCACTAGCATTCTTGATGTGAAACCTATATGGAGTCTATAGAAAAACAAAGGCAATCAGAACACTGGGATTAGATTTTATGTTTATATTGCTGTACAGAAGAAGGTTAGGTTTCAACGTCAAGAAAACAGCTACGTTATTAAGGATGACATTCCCATACGTTGGCTGAAATGGGTTTTGAATGTCTGGGATATTAAACCAGCCATTTCCTAGCAGAAACCCACAGAAGACAGGCTGGAAAAATAATTTCTGACTGATATTTCTGTAGTGATACTGCCATGGGACTGCAAAAGTGGTAAGCAAAAGGGGTCAAATACCTCCAGGTTTCACTTGCTGCTGCTGTCTAGGAAAAAAGGTAAAAACTGCAAGGTGGGGGAGCAGAGAGGAAACAGCAGCAGATGGAAGGAAGATGATGTTACCGCCCTTATTTTAGGTCAGTTTGGTCGTTTTTTGATTTGGTTCAGAGATTCTATAAGCAGGATACATGCAGCTTGAAAGTGAAAAGGAATTTTTAATTGATTATCGCACAAAAAAAATATTTAGACTTTGAAGAACTGTTAGACTATGCATCCATGTGCTCAGCAGCTCCATACAACACACAGAAAGTTTTCTGGCTAGACAGGAGTGGAAAGTTGGCCCTTGTGGCTTCTGGGGACAAGGTCTTAGTCCTGCTGAGTTGCCCTTGTCCTCCAGTCCTGTTGACACTGGTAACTTTAACAAGTTGACCCAAAACTCCCTAACCAACCACAAGCAGAGCCTCTTGTTTTTTGCACTAGCATTGTATCTTTTCAGGTTGGTATTTCTCCTCTAGTCTTTACCTGGGATCCTGGCTGGCAAAGGGGAAAGCTTGCAGTAGGACTTACAGAGACACTAAGGAGAGATGAAGGTGTAGGAATAGAATCTATACTGGGCCTCAAATATGTCTTGTCAATTCTATGTGGATTCAGTGAGAATTTGAAAACATCATACTCAAAAGCAAATTAAAACCAAAAAAAGTAAATAAAAAAGTTAATCAACTGGTTCTGCCAAGAAGTTGCATTAAGTGCTTCACGTTACACTGAGAAATTAAGTAGGTTGCAACCAAGCTATACTCAATAGGATTTATTTTAGTTGTAGCATTTCACAAGTGTTACAAACTTACCTATTTTGCATATCTTCTTGATTAAAGATATAAATGAAAATGTTCATTGCAATAACCTCAGGTTAGCATATATACACTTTAAATACAACAGTTTTAGAACGTGTTGTACAGCAGGCAGGAAGTATTCTTGTTAATTTATTTAGAAAATTCTGAGTGCCCTGATTGTGATTTGGGTGTTGCCTGTCAGATAGCAAGCCTGATCATCTACATATTGAGAATAGTTTGACTGATGTGTCTGTTCTTCTCAGACTCAAGTAGATGGATGTTTGAGAGAGTCATGTTCTCTCTTTTTTGTTTTCCTGTTCAAAATTCTTTGCAAGAAATGCCTCAACATATTTAATTTTATTTGTAAGATGTTTATCTGTACATTTATGCTTCCAAGTTGTTGTAGGATGGGGATGCCTTAGATTTGGATAGCTTTAGGTAGCTGTTTGCTGTTATCTGAAGCTCTCTGCTATATGACCCACTTCCTAAATAACCAAAGGATTTTGAAGGATGGGTAAGCTAGAGATTCATGCAAGGTTCTAATTTCTTATGAAAAGGAAGAAGTGAGAGGTTTTTTTATGTTCTGTGAAATTCTTTCTCTTCTTAAGAGTCAAAATTAGTATTTAAATTTTTATTATCTTTCACATGAGAAAGAAATTATCTGTTATCACAGACATGCATATCCTACACTGGAAAACATCTAGACTTACTGATTGAAGGACCATGACATCCATGAGGCTGTAGCCTTGCTAAGCAGAATTTACATTTAATTTTATGTTGTCAAATTCTGTGAAGCCCATGTACCTGTAGGGAAATTCAGTCCCTTTTGCAGAGCCATAAGTAGCTTTTTCTGTGTCTTATTTAGTTGTGCAGTACCTTAAACCCCTTTGAAATCAATAGCTTCCATTTTGGCATACTGCTGTGCTCACTAGTGTCTATCTGTACCATCTCACTTACCAAAAAAGGAGAGAGTATCACTTCCCTCCAGTTCTCCCCAATAGCATTTTGAAATAGGAAAAGAATAAGTTGTTCATAAGAAAATTGTTCTCATTCCTGTAGAATCATACGTACATTGCCTGAAAATACTGTGGTCATCGCAATGACTTTAATTAGAGAAAGATGCTCTCTAAAAATACCTTTGAACAGTACTTCGTTCTTTATTTGCTGTACAAAACAAAATTGTTTCTAACTGAGTCCCAGACTCAAAGAATTAAGTCCATATTATTTCTGTTTATAAATCATTAGTCATAATGATTTTCAGCCAGTAAACCTCCTGATGTTAAGGGGCAGAAACTTGTACGCATTAGTCTGCTCCAGATACCACTGTTCTCTATTAGCTCAACAGCTTCTGACTACTGAATACACAATTTTATTGCAAAATTTGAAGTGCTTTGTATTGAAAAATGAATAAGGGATCACGAATATGTAATTTTTCTGATTATGTTGAAATTCTGTGTCAGAATTAGTATCTGTTCTTTTCTCAGTATCTTTCTCTCCCTTCGCACATTGCCAAATGAAACCGTGCTTTCATAGTATTCTTTAAAATTACAGAAATATTAATGGCATGGTTATAAAATTTAATCTTATACTGCTTTCCAGATAAAGCCAAGATTTTTGATCAGTGATAATTCAGAGATATCACAAATTTATAATTATGTGGTAACATTTCCAGAAAGTTTATGAATCTAGTGTTCATAATAACCCAAATTTCTACACAGTTTCTAGCTCAACATTGCACAATAGTTTGCTTTACTTCTTAAAGCATTATGTTGCCTGCTTTGGTCTTGCTTGCAGTGAGCTTTATTATTCTCTCTAGGGTAGCACTAAGAGAAGTTTGGTCCTGGTAAGTTGAACAAGCTGTTAAACTCACAACCAATTCCCATATCACCTGCTAAAATTGTACTTCCCATCTGCTCTGCTTCCTGCTGCTGCCGTTTCCTCTCTTGTTGGACAAGACAGGTATTCTTAGCTGAGAAGGCAGTGACGTTTGAGAAGTTCACAGTCTTGAAGGATGGGAAGAGGAGATTCCTCCCTGCCAGCTTCTCACTACTGTCCTTACCACCTTTTTTCGATGTCACCATTATCACCCACATTTAGTAATAACTGGTACCCAGATAAGAGTGTGTCTGGCTTTCTATTGCTGATTTGCATAACAAATAAAAGTGCACACAAAACTTGTAGGGATCTTTTTGGACTATGAGCTGTTTGCATTACTGGACTCATTCCATACAGTAAAACTCAAATAATATTAATTAATTTTAATTCTAGAAATCTGAAAAACACTATTAAATCTCAGTTAAGGAGGACTGTAAATAGACAACTGTTCTTTCACATGGATGGTAGGTAATGTGGCTCCTACCCAGAGACTGTGTCCAAGGCAGAGAGTACTACCAGGGAACAGTCTGGGGCTTAGAATGCCTGCATTCAAATTTCTGTGGCCAATATGTTTCAGGATGTTTACTTTTATTGTAAGTATGATATTACTTTTCTTTTCTACATCCATTGCAGTCCTTAGATAATCAATATAGAATCGTAGAATCATAGAATGGCTTAGTTTGGAAGGGACCTTAAAGATGACCTCATTCCAACACCTCTGCCATGGGCAGGGACACCTTCCACTAGATCAGCTTGCTCCAGGCCCCATCCAACCTGGCCTTAAACACTTTCAGGAATGGGGCATCCACAGCTTCTCTGGGCAACCTGTTCCAGTGTCTCACCACCCTCACAGTAATGAATTTCTTCCTAATGTCTAATCTCCACCTACTCTCCTCCAGTTTGAAGCCATTCTTATCATTGTGTGTATAATAAGTGTAAAGGTGCTTAGAATCACTTAAGTAGAATTCATTATATACTATTATATTCTGTTAGTACTGCGTAGTCAGGTTTTATTGCTACAATAATTTCTTCATCTCTGATTCCAAGTATGGTATCTGAAAATGGCATATTTCTCATATAAATCACTTCGGTCGCTCATGAGGTCTCTTGAATATGTGTATTTAAATAGTTCAAATAGGGAGAAACAGTAATGTTTTGACATTTTAGTTTTTTGAATATGCTTTGGTATTAACTAGTAGCAGAAAGCTTCCTGTGTTAGGCAGTAAAACAAAGAATTTTTTCCATAAGCAGAATGTCATGTATTATCAAACTGAGTCCTCTCTGTTTCTAATAGTTTTCCCATGTGTTTATTTAAAGGGCCTTACTGAATCACAGCTTGAATATTTTGATCCCAATTTATTTTGGGCCTTTTATTAGATTTGGGTGAGCTGTCAATTTGTGTAATTTTATTTATGACTATGCTGCTCCATTGGTATGTATGTGGAAGAGAATATTAAATTTTTTAATTGTTTAGATGACATTTACTAGAATATTCATCACAATTTAGTTAATAGAGACTAGAGATCTTATGATATTTTACTAATGAAAACATGGAATAAATCTCTCAGAAGCAAAACTTTGACATTTATTTTTATTCTTTGTTTATATTCTGTAATTTAACATTCAGATGTCTTCTTCATATATATGGAATAATTGCATTAAAATCCATATTCAAGTTACATTTTACACAAATACAGCTTAAGACATAACATTTAAACTCTGTGCACTTTAGGAAGGGTTTACTTGTTCTCCATGTAAACAGTGTTATACAACAGGCTCAGGATTTATGTCCCAGACTTTGATATTTTATAATGGAGGCATTTTTTTCAAAATGCTATGGGATCTGTGTGTTTTCCAGTAAATCCTTAGAAATCTTTTACTCAAAACTGAAGTTTTAATTTTTTTTTACACAGTTAAGAGTTCCTCTATATTAAAGTTTTTACTCACATTTAGTCCTCGTTGACCACTGAAGTATCACTCCAATTCCATAACATATTTGGAAGGGTTATCTCCTATCACCGTGTGGGTGTCGATGGAGAAGCTGCTGCTGGTTCCAAGGGGAACTTTTAGCTAAGGAACCCCTGGCAGTGCTTCCTGGCACCTCGCAAGTCAGCTCTCTCACCAGTGCGATGGATACACGCAGCCACGCTCACACTGAGCCAGCTAGCTCAGGCGACACTAGAAGCAAATGAGTCAGAGATGGCCCCCGCTGGAGAACCCGGCTTTAGTGTTACCTCGATGCTGTCCCGGACGAGAAGGGATCGGTTTCCGGTCCGTATAGACTCATAAAGGGGTATGGGGGGACGTAGGGTAATACAAGAACCAATGGGGATAAGGAGGGGGTGGAGTGGGGGCTGGATGACATCCTCTTCAGGGATACAAGGGGGTCTGGCTGCTGACCAGTCAGACAGACCGAATCTCCATAGGGTCACAAGATCAATGGAGGAGGCCTTTCTCACTGAGGTAAGGGTTTCACTGAGTCTCACACTTTGGAGCCTGTTCACCAGCGGGCCCCCTCTGTACCTGGGCTCTTTGGCCCCCTGGCCACGACAGCTGCTGGTGCAACAATCTCCTAGTTTGGAAACAGTGTGGACACACATTTTGGAGACTGCTTCCTTGACCCCTTATGTATACTTTTTGCACATAGTTTTGGCAGAGTCTTGGATAAAAACTGAGAAAACCTTCAGAAAATACACAAACAATTACACATCTGTGTCAAAACTTGTAGGGATCCTTGAAAAACTGCTACATCTCAGTGATTTTCCAAACTTAGTAAAATTAAAATAAATTGAAAATGGGAAAGAAATTAAAAGACAAGAAGCTTGACACATATTTAGACAGAACAACATAGACGTTGTAATTCTCTGTCCTACTTAAAGGAATGACATGTCCCAGCTGTATTCTATCTTGTGAATTGTCTTCAAAGATCATCAGTCTTCTTGAGTTTATTTGAAATCTATTTTACTAGGGTGCCTTTTCCCTTTGTTTCAGATACAAGTATTCAGTTTGTCAGGAAAAACATGAATTAGTATCAGACAGAATATTCATGAGAGCTAATCTCTTTCCCAGCTTCTTTAGGCAAAAAGAGAGTAAAGATGAGACAAAAAGCCAGACAGGCAGATTCTCCTTTGGAGAATGACTCAAAAGAGGAGTTTAATTTAGATCTGTATTTTAAAATAGCCATTATGAATAAGCCTTCTTTGTCCACCCCTACTAATTCTGAGGTAACACTGACAAAATTTAAGGTCCCTTTAGAGGAAATTTAAAGACTTCTTCCAACCCAAACCATTCAATGGTTCTGTTAAAAAATTAAAACATCCAATCTCAAAGAAAGGAACCAAATACTAGCCCAAAAGAGGCATATTGAACTATGTACGTAATAGTAGTGTAAGCACGGATATAGGAAACAAACATATACAATGAAATATTTTCTCATAAAATGAGAATTTAGTTTTTACAGTGATTCCCCCTCTAAACAAACCAGGCCTGATTATCCTTTGCAGGATTCATCAGCTCTGAAACTTCAGTCAGACTGATATGCTGTATTAACCAAAGATATATAAGTTTTCTGTAAACCCCATGGACTCATGGAGCTAAATCCCTACCTCACTCTTTGTTCAGTTTACAGCAGTATATCTGCTTATTGCTATGTGACGTAGATTGTTTTAATAGTGACAATAATTAATCCAATATGTTTAGAAAAGTATTGAATTTCCCCATTAACATGAAAAACTAAGAAATATTTTTTCAATAGTTAAGGTTTTTCGAAGAGATAAATTTATGAAATTCAACAAATAAATCTGCAAAAAGAAAGAACTGTGGATTAGCCAACAGTTTGTAGTTCAATAATCATGATGAGTTCTTTTATTATAGTATCCTTAGCTTGTGAGAGGATTACATATTTTCATTTTCCTTTCTTTTCATGTCCCATGAGCACGAAACATGGCTAACTTTCCCACTGGCAGTCACGTTACATTGTAAAAGTGCCAACTGGTGATTGTAGGATAAAAATAAGTCTTTGATCATTTACCTTTACTTCTCACTGACTTTCATCTACTTTCTTTGACATTTATACAACTCAAACTTGTACTTCATGAAGTCACTTCTCCATACCAGTAATCAAGTTAGTAGAAGCATAACTGGACAGATAATGCTCGTTAGATACCAAAGTTGAGTATCCTCCATTCCTTTAGTTGATTTTTGAGGATATGTATTTGACCCTTCCTGATGTCTTTAGGATGAGTCCTGTTCAAGATTGTGGCATTGCCCATTGTTTTACTGGGAGAACTAAGTACCCGTAAGGAAGCACCTTTGCTCAGCAACTGGACTAATGGAACCTCCTGAAATAAGAAAAATTATTATTTGTGGATTTCTCATAATTGTCTACTTCAGGTTTCCTGTGTTTCCTTCTGATACACTCAGCACCACTCACTACACTGGGGTTGGGACATAAGGGTGCAACGCATATTTATTTTAACCTGATACTCTCGTTGCAGAGAAAATGCAGCCCACATCTGTCATGGCTCAGATCCTGATGCACTGGGATGAGGTTATAACTTTGTCAAAGAAGTTATCACAAAGAGGCATTTCAGGAGAGAAGTTAGCTTCCAAGAGGTGTTTGCTGGAAGCCATGACAGGCAGTAATCAGCTAGCAGAAGGGAACATAAAGTTTTAAGTAGGAGCTAAGTCTTGCAACAGGGTGGTGCTGTCGCAGTCAATGGAGCTTTATGGAGTACTTGCAAAACACAACAGGGACAAAGCACCAGGGCACAGACAAAAGACAAAAAAGGAAAAAGGTGCAGTACTTAAGAAAACAGTTGGCCAAACCCAGTGTAGACAGATATGTCATCAGGGAATAAAATATTAAAAATAATATCTGTATATTTTCATCTTTTTTGTGAAGAATTTATAATATCTTTTTTAAAAGCTATTTTACACAATGTTTCAAAGAGAGGCTGTGGTCAGGTCAGCCCTATTTGTCTTGCATGCAATCGTTTGATAATCATCTGCTACAAATGCTTCACAGCATATGGTACTCCCAAAAATGTTGTTTCAGATCCAATAAAGAGAGCCACTTGCTGTTCTTGAAATGCCATTCCAGACAAAGCAACTCCAACTCAGTAGTTCATGAGGCATCAAAGACTGATTATTTGCAAAAAATCACTAGGAGTTAGTATTTATTTCTTTGCCTGAAATCCTTGTGAAAGTTGGACTACTATTATCCCAGTTTCCAAAAGGACTGCACTGAGATGATTTTGAAGGCTATGTGTCTTCCCTTATTAGGAATGTCAGTGGATCCCAGGACTGGTACTGGGACTAGTCACTTTAATGCTTTAATTCCTGTTCTGATACCTCTGGGATTCTTCAGTAATCAAATACTTTTTTGACTGGAAGGACACTGGGTATCCATTCTAATTTTGTATTTCAGATGTGAGATGTTTGTCCATTTTTCGATGTGCAGAAGATTGCACAGATTCCTGCTGTATTTAGAGAAAGGACTATACCATCTGTTTGTGCTGTGAAGTCCAACAACCAAAGTGACTACCAAATGCTGAGCTAAGCTCTACAGTTTTCACAAGTCATTCGTTTCCAGTAAGCATCCTCATCCTTGTGGCACTTATTTTTTCAGGAAAGGGGATCTTCCCACTGACTTTCTTCAGGAATCTAGATTTTGACAATGTGAGAGGCAGTTTGAAAGCTTAAACAGATTTTTCCTCGTTTATCTTATGTTTAAGTAAACTTGGATTTAAAACCACAAACCAGTCAGATCATTACCGTCCAGTGAGTTGTATTCCCATGGAAGCAGCTATTTTTATATGAGTCAGAAACACAAACTACTGTTTTGTTTAATATATGCTATTTTTCAAGCTATGTTTCATGTTAGAAAATTCTGCCAGCTTGACAAGCATAGAGGAAGGGAGGTGTGGGATATTCAGAAGCCACCTAGAGCATCTGGATGCCAAGTTTCCATTAATTTTAATGGAAATTAGCACCCTCATCTTTCAGGCATGTTTGAACACTTTGTCTTTACAATGCACACTGCAGACATCTTGTGGGTTATTTTTCCTAAATTAGAATAATTTTGTTATTTCTCACTTCGCTGATGTCACTTGGAAAGCAAAGAATATCCCTGTTCAGACTGCAAAGATAAAATTGCTCTGAGAAGCATATTGGAAATTATTTTACTCAAGCTTTTGAAAAAATATGGATGTTTCCTAGACACACTTTCCTTGCTTTGGAAGTGTCTTTAGCCTTAGAGCAGAAAACGACAGATTTGTAAAAGCACTCCAGGCTATGATCACTGTTGTCTCATCCACATTTCCATATGGCCTATGAGCACCGTACTCTTCACAATGAAAGAGTTCGATTTAGAGCCAGATCCATTGCTATCCCAGATCCCAAACTTGTATCTCATCTTTTCTCTTTTCAGTATTTGACTTTTTTCACTGATAAAAAAACTGTTCTCTGAGCAAGTTTAACTGATTGAAGTTAACATTATAGAACTAAAAAAATTTGGTTGTGATGAATCAAGTTTTTTTAGAGATATAAAAATGTCACAGCAATTCATGTCACTTCGATGAAGTTTTTTAGAATCTTCTGCATGGCTCATAAATAAAGGAGGAAGTATATTAAGGGTAGTAAAACTTGCTCAGCCGACATAGAGACATAGAGATGTCCACAATAAACATGCATTGCAATGGCCTTGCTCCTTCCTCAGTTCTTTTGCAGAGGAGTAGGAGTCCTCTGGATGGAAAAAGAAGTGTGGAATGGGCCTTCTACCAACCAAAATGAACCTTTACTCATGCCTGGATTTAAGGGCAGCTGCTCTGGTTCTGCTCTGTTTTAGGTAAGTGTATCTTATAGGTCAGATCTTACAAAGGCTGAAGCAAAAGCTTGGAAAGCTGCCAATAAATTGAAGTGAACTTTTCTCAGATTGATGCTGCTGGCCTGACCTACTCAATTCACAGCTCTTCTTTGCCTCTCGGTCTGATTTCAACATTGCACCAAATTTTGTGTTTCCTGTCCCTGCATTCCCACACTTCAATAAATACTTTGGATGAATATTGGAACTCTGGGTTTCATACCATAAATGGCTCTTAGTTCATTACCAGTGATTACACAACATATTGTTCTGCTGAGTCAGTGTACTTATTGGAAACATTTGAATGTCTCTTTCAAGATGATATATGCAAGATGGGAACATTTTCACCCCACAGATTTAAGAGAGGAAAAAGCTTCATCAGCCAGAACCTGTGCAACAGAAGCACTGTACTGCTGGCCAGTTGGCTATCAGTCTTCATTCAGTTAAAACTCTTGGCCACACCTAGGACCTTAGAAATAAAGCTGTATATGTTCTTTTGATTCGGTGAAAACTTCTATCAAGCATTCAATTACACCATAGCCACGTTCCTTCTTGCTGCCTCACGCATGATCCCATACAAGGTCAGCCTGACACTCACGTGCTTTGGACATGCAAATGTCTTACACTCTTTCTAACCTTTTTTGCCATGTGTCACTGGTCATTGTGTTAATTCTCCATTGGCATCTCCAGCTTTCATCAAATACCATTAGGAAGAGACTGCAGCAAACCAGAAGACCAGTGGCTGGGTGAAGCTGTTTGCACAGCATTACCAATTTACTGGCTACAACTGCAGCTCAAGTCTAAAGGATGCTGGGTTGGGCCCAGGTTCCAGTTAAGAATGGAAAGTTGACGGAATGATTCCCCTTGACTTGAAAGCGAACTTTCAATCAAGCCCATTAACCACAAAATAAAATGTTCCTTTTGTACAGGCACAACAAGGACTTACAGGTTACTTGGCTGGTTTGTTTCTTATCTCTCGTATTTCTTATGTTCACTTTTAACAAGATTTTCTAATACCGCAGGCATGAAAACATTGCTTCAAAACATTTCTACTACTGAAAATGTATCCTTCCATAGAAAGATTACATGGTATGGGGCCACATTGCTTGTTTTGAAAGGACCTATAAGGCATACTGCCTATTAATAGTATCTGCAAGAGACACCCAGATCTTCCAGTTGCCATCCTCCTTTGTTCACAGTTATTTCGTTCTAACTACAAAAGCCCGAATATTGACTACCCTTGTCAAACAATGAGAGCTAGACCTGCAAAAAATGGAGAGGAAAACTTGTTTTCCCACAGATGTTGATCCACACCTTTTACCTACATTTCAGAAGGAAAATAAACTGCTCCGTGTTCGTTTTCTCCTTTTTGTTTGCTTAGATGATGCACTCCCTCCACTTGTATCAAAACCATTTAAATCCTTCAAATAACCTTCTGACTGCCCCTGACCACTTTGTGCCAGAATGTGTTATCCACTAAGTGTAATTAATGAGCACCTCAGAAAAAAATTCAGTGGCTTTGAAACTGAGCTTAAAAGAAGGCCAGCTAACTGCAGAATTTAAAAAAATAAAAAAAAATTTAAAATCACACTATCTGAATGAGTCCATGCTCCTGGTTCCTGCAAGATTCACATGGTATCCTTTATGTTTATGACATTGCATGTAATGTCTGTTTATCATCAAACTTATGAGAAGTGCAGGAGCAGTAGGGATCAGGATACGTTTTTTAGTAGAAAGCAAAATAGTAAATTGAAAGTGATTTCTGGCAGGCTGCAAGAGGATGAAGCAGATGGGTTAAAAGTTGTGGAGACAGAAATAAACTGATGAGAAAGTACAAATAAAGATCCTTGCAAATAATTTCCTTGATCAAAATGATAACAAACTTGCTTTCAATATGACCTTTCTCTCCTCTCCCCATACTGAAACTTCATTGTTCTTTTTCTCTCCAGAGCATAACTCTCCTGGAGAAATCTAAACTCAGCAAATGAGAATGTTCCCTGACTGCCAGGCGTGGGTGAGCACTTGAGCAGTGCCCTGGATGGATGCATGTCAGGGAGCAATGTGGGCGTAGAGCATCCACCCTGTACATGCCAGATTCTGCTAGAAACAGATTCATAGCAAGGAGCCTGTGATGCACTTTGCCAAATCTGCCAGGTGGGATAAGAAGGAATTGCAGACCACAGTGTATTTTTCCCAGAATAAGAGAATAAGACTGAAATTAAAGTAGAAATCCTTATAATGAGGTACTATATTGTCAAAGGTGAGAAATTATGTTGAGTAATCAATTGGTTGAGTAATTCCTCATTTTATTGTTTGTTGACTGCTTTTTTAGTCTTCTAGTGAAAATGCTGAATAAAAGGACAGCAAGTTATGAGAAACTAAAATGCAAAGAGATTGTGGCCTAGGAACAGTCACTGAATGAGCGGGACACGTGTTTGGTCATTATTGTCATGGCTTCACTGAACTTCACAGAGGTATAACAGCTTTACATGAGGAGTTGCTCAAACCATTAATTAAATAAGTGAAAAAAAAATCTAGTATTTATTGGTAATAGAGTAATCTTATAGAAAAGTGTAAATTCAGTACAGTGGTGACTCCTTATAAAATTAATAAAGGTGAGAATTTTAAAGTGTCTGGTTTATCAACATAATGATGACAACTGTTACCCTCTAAGGAAAGTAAGACTTGTGAGATAAAATATGCTGAATCACAATGAACATAGAAAGGTAATGTTGTCCATCTGTAGCATAAGTAGACTGAAAGTGAATGTGAAATTAAAATGAAGAGGTTGCACATGTCAGAATGACACAAGACTGATGCAAAGGCATATGCAGAAGTTAGAAATATGCACAGAAAATTTTTTATTTATTCCCCATTCCACGTGAACACAATGTGAAAAATATACGATTAAGTAAAGGAGAAATGCATTAAACACCTCATTCCAACTTGATATGCTTTTGCTTGCTTTTACAACTGCCCCAAATACTGTTCCTCAGCCAGTTTTCAGTCAGATCTAAGTCAGTTTGAGTTGGAAATGAAATGTAACAAGATATAGAGCTGTTTCTACAGATATTCAACCTCAGACACAGGCAAATATTGAGATTATTTTCCGAATTCAAAATTCTGTTTTTAAACTAGGAAGTGCCATCAGCTGTGTCACTTTGTATTTTATTAATTTCTCGGGCTTTCGGCTTTCTGGAAGTTAAAAACAGGTAGTGCTTCTGACTATTTTATTTCCTTTGTTCAAGACATTTCTCAGAAGAAATGTCTCTTCAGTGTAATCCCTGGCTTGCACTCTGTCTTCCCTCTTGAAATCTGACACAGCAGGCCCTACACCCCTTCCATGTCTTGCCAGGGACTAAAAAAAAAAACTGCTTCTCTGAAATTAATGCCTTCTTGATTTATTCAAAGGATTTCCACAATCAGAGAAAACTTTTTAAATAAAACATACTACATACATCAGCATACCCTAAACATTTTCTTCTCTTGCAAATTAGGACAGGCTCCATTCAAAACTGCTGTCCTTCACTGGACAGCAAAGTACTTACAGACACACTGCAGTTTCCACTTCTGCTAGCATCTTCCTCTCAAAGGTTAATATACATAGCTAAGAATAAGATTTTTTTTTTTTCTTATCTCAACATTCTGAACTGTATCAAAAACTTACTGGGCTTCACTTGGAAGTTAACCCACCATGACTTACCCAAAGAATCTATGGATGTCCTATCCCTTCAAATGTTGAAGGCTGGGTTTGACATGGGGCTTTGAGCAACCTGGTCTAGTGGAAGGTGTCCTGCCATGACAGGGGGCTTGGAACTTGATGATCTTTAAGGTCCCTTCCAACTCAAGCCAGACTATGATTCTATGACTATTCTATGGCTTCAGGGCATACCCCCTCAAGTATTTTCTGGACTATGCCTCATGTATATAGTGCAATGCTTTTCTGCTTATTTCCCTGGAGTTTATTAACAAAAGGTATATGAATATTCTTGTTTTTCTGTAAATTAACATAAGTAGGCATACCTTAGAATATCCATCTTTGTAAACAATTCATGTATTTACAAAGGAAGTTACATGTTAAACCTACAGTCTCATAATTTTTGCTTCTGCAGGCCTGAATTTTGTAAAGATTTAGACACATATTTAAAACCAGCAATTAGGAGCCAGAATGTACTATAATGCACTTCCTTCTACATCATTTTAAAAAATAGCAAAAATGTTAAAACACTTTCCAAGGTTTTTGCTGTATGCTACATTCTTCTTGGAAATAAAGCTATTAAACTTCTGTTGGCTGTGAAGGAAGCCACAGATAATGGATGAATATGCAAGCAGTATCTTGCATAAATTCCTTTTTTTAATATTTGTGCCAATTTTTAGTATTGAAGTTAGTTAGTGATTAGCAGTGGTAGTTGAGGGGATCTGAGAAATCCTCTTTAGCAAATAGATTTAAAAAAAATCTCTTAGCTGAATCTCACAGCTAACAAGCGCTCCTCTGCGCAGACTAGAAAACATTGATCAGCTCAGTCACAAATTCCATCTGATGAGCTATGCTGAATTAACTACTAGAAATTTTGAAAAGTTGGATGAAGTCTACGGAGAAATGGTTCCTCGTTCCAAATAAGTTTCCCATATCCACTAATGGCTTGAATCCATTGAAAATCACCCCAAATGCAGATCACTGACATCACTCCTCTGCCAAAACCTCATGAAGTACATTTGGCTTGATATAGAGTCATATACACTAAGGAAGGTTTGACCTAGAAAATTATTGCTTTGAAGTAAACTAAAATTACAAAAGTTCTTCAAACTGTCCTCATCTTGCTGCAGCCTCACTTGAGAAGTACTGCAGAAATCCTAAATAAGAGGAGAGGGAAAAAAGTTAGGAAACCTGAAATATAAGAGTAATTTCTTCAGCAAAAAATATTGCCTTGGAATCTCAGTCTAAGATCCAACTTTCTATAAATATATAGCATACATGCACGTGTTAAGTATTAATTTGAATTCTTAGCAGAATTCTCATTAGAATCTGTTAGTTCTATCTAAACTTTCCAGCTAAACACATTTGCATTTACATAGAAAAGTGTTGCAAGAATTTCAGGAAGCTTGACGAGTCACAAGAAGTTGAAGAAATGATGCAGGCATCTTTTCGTCTGAAAGAAATATATAAATTCATTGCCTCAGTGTGTTCTACAGCACCTTCAGCTTCCAATATGTGTGCAAAAAGTTAACAATATGTTGTAGTTCCCGAAGAATTAATGGGATTTTCTGTATGAGAACACATAAGAGACATAGGATGACAAGCAGTGTGCAGAGCTAACTAGTTCCTGATGAGAACTCAAAGTATGTTTTAGAACTGTATCTGCAGATGTGCTCTAAAAATTAAATAAAACCTTAAAAGGTACTCTCAACGTAGTATAGTTTGACATACCACCATCTGAAGGAATGAATAAGAGGAATTTAAAATTTAGAGTCTCTCATTCACTTGATCAACAGGCAAAAGTCAAAGGGTGCTTAACTAGGCAAGGTATTGAAAAGAATCCAAGTCTCAGCTGGAAGCACATTGTAAGAAATACAGGTGGTCACAACACCACATTACATTAACACAGATCCTCCAAATTCACCAGCTCTCTACATTTAGTTCAGTGTTCCATGGCAATAGCAAAATTCTCTTTATCTCAAGACAATAAAAGTATTTAAAACATTGCTTTCTGATTTTAACTGGTTTTATTTGTTAATTATGTAACTTAATATGTGTAAAATTCTATTGTTAATTTTTTTCCAGTCTTGAATATCATTATGAGAGTAGTTGCCAACTAAGCCGTAACAGTTAATGTTGTTTGTGAAACCTACTATGTATTTTTATTATTTATTTCCCACTTGTGTTTTATATACTGCTAAAATTTGAAATTGCCATTAAAGTGATAAACTTTAAAAGATGAGAGACATATTCCTTGAAAATCCAGAAGAAACTAGTAATTTCATTTTCAGACAGTTAAACTATCTAATAAATTCAGTAAATCCAGCAACAAGTATCAAGAGATCAGTATCTTTTATTGTAGTAGGGCCACAAAGAATTTTTGATCAGTTTAAAACCAATTGAACAGCTGCTGTCTTCAAATCTTTATTCTGAATGTAACATGCACTCCGTTTTAATCCAGCACGATATTCCAAAGCAATGAACAAACAAATGTCTTTTCTCTTTCTAACTGAGGATACCTTTTTGTGTAATTTTTTTTGGTTGTCATACGGAGGTCTGATGCTGTTTAAAGCATCACATGAACCAAAGGAATCAAAAAAGACTTTATGGTATCTGTCAGCTAGTTATTATTTCATTCCCATCATAACACAGAGTACGCTTACTTTTCCTTCTCTCTCCCTATTGATGAAACTGTAGACAAACTAAGAATGAACTGGTGCAATACATATAATACCTTTTTGATACAGGGTAAAGTGTTCAGACAAATGTAGCACAAGTTCAGGAAAAGAAACAGAGACCTAATTATTGTAAAGCCACAATGTTAGCGAAGGACATTGTCATGTAGATGCAAAATCAATTTGCAAGCCAAAAATGTTTCAGCACAAATTTACCGAAGGTTCCAGTAAGCAGATTCAAGAGGCATGCCTCACGTTCTTGGAATTTAGCTTCCTGGATATTTTCTCCTTCTTTGCTCAGGCATATTGCTTTTGGTCCATCTTCACAGGAATGTAAAATTTGTTAAAAAGAAAATATTTCTGCTAATTCATGTTACCAGGAAACAGAAAGAACTTTCCTGCGCTAGACTTGCATATTTTTGGTCCATAGCACAGTGTATAACACAGAATTCTCAGGACCTTTTTGAAACCTGAGATACACTAATGGTATTGAATGGGTGCAAGTGGCATAATAATTACGGACTTAATACTTCTTGCCCACTTGTATGCAAGAATTCTTCTATATTAATGGCAATATTACTTTAACCTAGAAGAAGTCTTGCCATGCAACAATTTGTCTATGCCTGGGTTGCCCAGCAGATCTAAGGAACTGATTTAGAAAAGGAAGACATCTATAATTAATACTTCTATTTGTAGAAATAAGGGAGCCGCTTGATACTTGTGTCTTTCTTTAGTCAGGTGGAGTTGACTACAAGAACGGCAAGTGATTTTATGAGATTCTGGCTACTCCAGGGACTGGGGAGACCTTAAGAATCTGCAGGGTCTCAGGAAATACTCTGAGAACCGTTCATTGGCCCAAAGGGGAAATGAATGAGGAAACTTCATGATGCAAGCCTGTGAGGACCTCCTTTCTCTTGGCCTTGTCTGTACTTTCTCCCCAGGAATGGGTCTTGATTTTGTCCCTGACTTAGGGCATAAGGGTTTGGCTCTCCAACAAGTGACTGAATATAACCTATATTCTTAAAGATGGAACTGTATTGAAAAGATGCCAAGTAGTCAGAAGTACACATCCAAAACAGTCAGCTTCTTCATTTACCATTTGCTTTCTCTCCCCAAAAAGGTTTCTTTGTATTATGCTCATCTGTGAAATCAAAGCTTTCTGCTTCTCAGACTTTGGAAACATCATATTGTTAGGTCATGTTTTAGTGAAGTGTCATCTAAAAAGGCACATGCAAGCTCTAACCAAAAGTAAGACAAACCTGATTCAAAAGCAGCAGAATAACCACCCTTTTGCTGAGCACAGGGGGGAATTCAAGTGTTAAGTACTCCTGTAGCATCAGAGATACAGCTTTGTTGAGGGTGTGAATAGCCACTGATCATGCCAAACACTGCCTTAAGTCAGCAGGATATTACTATGATTTATTTAATCACACATACTTTGAACTTAGTTTAAAGTAAACCTGTCTAAAACTTACCCTGGATAGTACTCTACTGGATACAGTTTTTGAAGGGTCCTGAATTTCAGAAAAAGATCTTTTAAGGTCTCTGTAAGGGTTCCGGTCCATTCTGGTATAACATAATTTTCATATTTTCAAAGCAAAATTTTAAATCCAAGAAAAAACAAATGTTTTGCTAAATATGCTGGAAATATGTCCCCTTTTTAACCAACCATATTTTTAGTAACATTTTCATGAATGAAGTAATAAATAATCTCATGAAAATACCTTTGCTGTCACACAAAAAGGGTTTCTCTGACATACCCCCATAAATTTTCTGTAAATTTAAGAATTTTTTGTTAAACTTTGCAAAAAGAACTTGTTCTGCCTAGAATAAGATTATAGAATAAGAAATAGAATAACAAAAACCCCTGTTTTTTTCTTTTTGCTGACAAATCTACTGCTTTTGAGAAGTTTTCTCATTGGAAAATACTTCTAATGCTGTCCAAGGTCAAAAAGAGACTGACATTTGCTGGGTGTTTTGTAGGCTGCGTAAAAGGGATCTGCAAGCTCAGTTTAGTTCCCAGTCAACAAATGTCCAACACAGCTGTCATTAATCGGCATTCCTGCTGGCAGCCTCTGCAAAGAGGGCAAAGGCTAATGTACATGGAAGCTGACCTATTTTATGACTTTATTAGTAATTCTTCAGAACAGGCTTCTCAGTGTGAGGAAGTGAACATTGGTTCTTACTGCTGTTGCTGGGGCTTTAGGCTTCCTTTGGATAAATAAACTTGGTTTCCAAAGCTCCCAGTCTGGCATCTTTCATACATGCTAAAACCCAGTAAAAAAGAAATATTCATACAAGTTGCACTGTTTGAAATAAAGCATATTAGCACTCATGCTGAGAAGACTGTATCTGTTCAGTTTCTTTCCAGAAAACTATTTGCTAATTAACTATTCCTTTTTCTTTCTCCAATAATATTGTCACGCAGGTATGGACATCTTCTGCCAGAACTAATTCTCATTCTGTTGTTTAGCCATCTTTAATTTCCAACACTCTTAACCAAGCTAATTTTCCAGGCAACATTTATTGAAGTTGATGAGCACCAGGCAACATCTTTGTGGGCTAACCCATAATAAAGTACTACTTCCTGTCTACAATACCACATATGCCCATTCATTTTCTGCATTCACTTTTCTGTAACAAGTAAAGTTTTCAATATCACTGATGACCTTGTTTATAGAAAAAACCTGCTCCTACAGCAAACAGTTTGCTAGCNAAGAGAGGGAAGAGATTTTAATTTTGGGGTTGTAAATACAGTTTGCAATCATAGTATTACAGAATACTGATCTTTGGTCTTATAAACTGAGCTAGCTTAATATGGAAAAAAGAGGATTATGGAAACGGAGGGAAATTAATTACAAAACAGAGTGGTGTAATTCCTTCCATGCATAGTTGCACTTCAAACTGTGATGCCATTGTTTTGCTCATAACATAAATCCTAAACTGAGCACAAAACACTACTTATTTACCAAGCAGATACTGATATTGAAGTCTAGAAATAAAAATTAATTTATTGAATTCAAAGAACTATTGTTTTTACTATATTTCTATCTATTTGACTAACCTGAAGGACTCATATTCTTTGATCAGGAAGCATAAAAAGCAATGCAAAAGACAGACATTGTGCAAAAGAATGTTTCATGTTTTTTCTAATCCAATTTTCTCACTTTAAAAATACTTTTTGAACTTAAAACAATTTGTTTCCATTTCCTTTTACAAATGTTTATTCCTAGCTTTATAAACTTTAATTTTATAAGAATCTTTTGCCTTAAATCAGCTTCTGAATTGGACATATTCATTTTCCTTTTGCTCACCAAGCAGACAAGTATAAAATGCTCCAAGTTTTTATTGAAAGCTTTTTTTTTCTGTTTATAGCGTAGTTTTACAGCTTTAAACATTCATGTATGGTTTGGGCCATCAAGACTGTTTTTTCATTGCTCTAAATGTACTTGCTTATTTACCCTTCAAATAGTTTGACATTTGATGTGTCAAATTTTCTCTATGGAAAAACATTAAAGGGAAATTACTCACAGTACATTGCTCTTGCATATTTTTCCCTCATAAAGCAGATTTTCATACATAGCAGACCTCTTGACAAGATGAGATCCATTAAGTGCAGCAGACAGATCTTTTTTAACCATTTCCATACCACATGGCAATATTCAAGGACAGAGTAACTTATCACTGGCCACCTATTCCAATCTCTCAAATTTGTTGTTTAGGACTGTTTTATTTGAATGTCACATAAGCACATATTTTTGACTTACAGTGAATCACCAGTCAGGACAACATATCAAACCAGCTGAAATAAGCTTGATAACCTTTTCCATCTGTAATGAATGAATGACATATATGCCAAATCACAGCACTTGTGATTTTTTCTCCTTGATAAACACAGAAGTTTTAGAACTATTTTATCAGGTTGCATGAAAGTTGTGCAAACAACCAAATAAAGACTGAGCCATTCTTTATTGAATGAATAGAAATGAAACAACCAAGCATCACACATGAACACTCTCAACCCAAAAGATTTTATGTGTGTGTCCATTATAAGACCTTACCTGTCACAAATTGCTCATCTTTCCTATAATGTATCTATTAAGAAAGGTTCAAAAATGTATCGTTCAGAGTCACTGAGTATTTGCATACATGACCCCCATCTTTCTGTCTCTGTGTCTCACTTTTTCCTTCAAAGTTTAGAGGTTATGTAGACCTCCACAGACACAGCAAGTTGCCATAATTATAGACAAATGTTTCACAGGAGACAGCGAGACAATTAGAGGAAAAGGGATGGCACCAACATTTTCAAAGAATAAATTCCATGTACCCCATCTAAGTCTGTCATTTACTCTTCATCTTGGAATTGCTTGTGGTTTTTTCTTATATTTTTCTCAAGCTTTCTGGTTGCTTTAATTTCACTTGTTGCAGCTTCAGCAGCATGTTTTTGTCACATCCATACTTCTGCTCCAAATACGGTGTTCAAGGAAGAAAACAGGCTCTAACCTGTTCTTTCAAATTAGTGTTTTCCAGGGATGATCAATGCAATCAATGCAATGATCTCTTCCCACTGCAGAGGTGCAGAGCAGGACCCTCTTCCTTTTTATTGTTAATATACTAACTGAAATGTCCTTATTCCTATTGCACTCAATGCCTGTCATTTTCTTTTGATGACTAGAGTTGTCCAGTATTTTAAATGCATATTCACTGACATTTTAACAATTTAACCTGTATTGGAAGCTATCAGAGGTCTTGTCTACACAATAAGTTGCACAGCCTAACCTGCAGTATCATTTGAAGTAGTTTTACTCATATCCATGTACTTGCAAGCAAAACTCAGATTCCTCCTGCCTATCTTTCCAATTCTTGCATATGCTGAATCACTCTCTGGGGATGTTGATTTCTCCCCAGTTCCTGAAGATGACAATTAGACGTTTATCTATCTAGATGTTTCTATTAACTCACAAAAGCAAGACAGGATGAATTCAAACATCTTATTAGTCTGAGACCAGATTATTTCCACTGAATTTACATCAGCTTCTAAAATTAATTTTGGACTACTGAATGAGGAGTTTGTATCGGATTTGTAAAAACATTATTAAAAAATAATGCACATTGCTGTAGCTTTACAGACCAACAAAGCCAACCTGAAAATATTTCTTACCACATTTAAGAGAAAAGAAAATGAGGGAATAAGGACAAAGTTATTTCTGTCATTCTGTCACAACACATTGATTGCACTCTAACAATAGTAATTCGAATACCATAGTAGAAAACCCAAGTCTTTTTCTAAGGTGTTGAAATATGTCCTCACTGAAAGAACAATATATGATTTGACAAAATAGACATCTGCCTATTTTCAACATTGTTCTGATTTAAAAGCAAGCCTACCCCAGTCATTTTAAAGAATAGGTTTTTTAAGGTTCAGGTTATAGAGGAAAATATCCAAGTCTCACACTGATATTACCAGAGCTGATGAAATGACTGATGGTAGGACCATGTGAACTTGAGGTCTAGGCATTCTTTGCGAGTCACCAGCAGTGGAGTTATCGCACCTGCATAGTTCAGTGGACCAGCTAAGCCAAGATGAATTTCATGAATTTTATAAATTTTATGAAAAGGAAGTCATAAGATTCTTCACCTCCATGAGAATTCAGATAGTAATTCAACATCTTTGTACAAATAAGTAGTTACTTAGCATCATAACACTGAAGACTGATGGTGATCCAGCCCATTCAAAACCCCAGAGGCAGGTAGAATGTGGTACCATGATCTGAATGCACTTTGGTGGGGACTAATAAAACAGTTCTTAATTCAGGTTTAGGAGAAAAACATCCATATGACTTACTGGAAACAGAATGAAATAGGTAATATAGTGAAATAAGTGGAAATTAGACACATTAATTTCCTGCAATTTATAGTAGTAACTTGCAGATATGCCACTCAGACTACATTTCTGTCAGATCTCATAAGTTCAGAAGAGCTGGGTCTGGCTAGCAACAAAATCAGAAATCTCAAAGGAATGTCATGCATACAGCTTGAAGCAATGCTGACAAGTCAGACAGTGATTCCTTTCCCTTTGGCTCTACAATGACACAAGCTCTCTCAGTGTGAAATGTGACATCATGCTGAGTTGGTAACATCTGAAGGAAAGAGATTCAAATAAGTAATTTCTGTTTTCTTGGCTCAGTTTTAACTGGATATAACATTTTTCTTCACATCCTGCTCTCTGAAGAACTCCTGTAAAGTGCTGGAGCATATTCTGAAGGGGTTGCAGTGCTTCATCCCAGAGGTGGCCTGAATGTCTGCAAGCACTCTGCATTTGGGAGGTTACCTACATTTTTACAAAAATGAACCAGATAAAACTGCACACCATTTTACTGATACAATTTTATACTGAGTCCAGACATGAATATTTGCTATTAAATTAGTTACCTACACAGCGTTCCTTCAACAATTGCATTGTTCAGATTAAATTTTTTCTCCACTGCTACCTTAGCAAAATTTGTTTGATACTCATACTACCTATTTTGTACTATAACCTATCTATTGGTCACAAAATTCCGTAAAAAATATGGCTGTGCTTTGAAGGACAGGATCTCTTTTTTATAGACAAATGTAAATCATAAGGTTTTTGGTGGGCAGGCCATAAACTCAAAACATGACATCAAGCTTCACGTTTCCATTTCAACAAATGCCAACCATATCCTACAGAACTGTAACAAAATATTTTATAAAAAAGACCTTTTTTTTAAATTCAATAAGAAGGAAGCAGACTACATAAGAAAGGTAAGGGCAAGTACATGAAGAGCCAGAACTGGTATATAATATCTTTTTTTCCTTCACAAAATTGCTACATCAGAATTGTTGTTTCAGGTCTCAGTGGTATTTCAGCAGAATGGCTACCTTCATCCACATCTGGCACAGGTATATGTCCAGTTGGAATATTATGGGCAGTTGGATATCCACATTGTTGTGTTTTAACCCCTATGGACAGCTAAATCACACATCACCACTCACTACCTCTTCAGTGGGGTGGGGGAGAGGATACAAAGGTAAATAAAAGTATGAAAACTTGTGGTTTGAGATAAAGACAGTTTGATAAAGCAAAAGTAGCACATGAAAGCAAAGCAAAATAAGGAGTTAATTTACTACTTCCCGTGGGGAGGCAGGTGTTCATTTCCAGTTACTTGGGAAGACAAATGTCAGAACTCCAAATACCCCCTTTCCTCCTCATCCTCTTCCTGAGCTTTTATCGTTGAACACAACATCATATGGTATGGAATATCCCTTGGTCAGCTGGTGTGGCCCCTCGCTCCAGCCTACTCACTGGTGGGTGTGGTGAGAAGCAGGAAAGTCCCCTGTGTAAGCCCTGCTCAGCAATAATGAAAACATCTCTATATTTTCAACACTGTTTTCAGCACAGATCTGCAACGTAGCCCAGTACCAGCTATTATGTAGAAAATTATCTCAGCCAAAATCAGTGCACACATTTAAGGAAAGATGTTGATATGCAAAAGTATTCAGGGAAAAGCCAGAAGACTACTTGGAGGATTGGAAACAATATTTTACAATTAAAAATTTGAAGAGACCAATATAAGTATTTCAAAAGAAAGTTAGCGTCCCAGCTACAGCCATAAAAGTATTTTATATCAACATTTTTCAATACAGAATTATTTGTCAGAGAAATCTGCAGGACCAGAACAGTCTTTGGATGGTAAAGCTGGACAAATTCAGCTTAGGGAAGAATCGAAGGCTTGTTTGGTGATCATTTTTCCTTTGAAAGTAATTTATCAGAGTAATATTTTGCTAACAATTATAAGAACCCTTGTGAAAAAGATATGATATATCTCTGAGAGCCATGTTCTAGTTCAAAGTAGAGAAGGCCTATGGCTTAAGTGATGTTGGAGGTCAAATTAAATTATCAAAGTGATCCCTTCTGGCATTCTGGAAATGGCATCTTAGAGTAAATCTTTCTACAACTGATGTTTCAAGAGTGTCTAATATAAACATTAAGAAGAAAATATGAAAATCTAAGCTTTACTTACCTGTAACTTTACAATCCAGAGCCAAAGAACACCTCAGTGACTTTCCTATACTTCGTTCACGAGCCAGAGGCAGACATGAAAATCAACACAACACATATTTTTAGAAGTTTATATATTTATTAGTGTGTGATAATCTAAAAAGACCTTCATGTAGACACTATTACCTATCAGGAAATTAGCAGTATTTCTACTTATTTTGAAAGGAATTCAAAATAGCAACCACAAGTTACAATACCAAAACAGATCTGTTTGAGAAAGCCTATTTCCAGCCTATTTTTGCAGACAGATTTGTCTATCATTTCCTTTGTGATGGTAACCCAAGATAGAAAGAAAACAGAAAGGAAATAACATGTTCTAAATGTAATAACAGAAGTCATGTTCCAATTTTCTGATTTGCTTAGTCTGCACGTTAAAACCAAAAGGGATATGAAGCTTCCAAAGCCATTATATTCTGTATTGGAGGTTTATATCTAAAACATGCAGCTCTTTATAACTGAAGTGACAGCAGTAAAAATGCATAATTAAATAATAGTTGAAGTGCCCTTATTTTTAAAGCGTTATAAGCTATATTCCATCTCAAGACATAAATATAATCCCAAACCTATCTCTGAACCAAAGAATATTCAGTGATAGCTTCTTTTCTATGATTCACCTTAAAGATGTGAGTCTGAAGTCCAGGTCTTCTACATGTAGGTGTCTACATGCATGTTAGAGATGTTCCAGGACTCCAGAAATTCCCAAAATGCTGTTACTGACATCTGGCCACTCCACATCTCTCATAGATTTGCATCTGGCATCGTGAACAAATCAGACATGCATAGCTCACATAGGTTCTAGCTGGCAGGCTAGATGGACTCAGTTGTATTACGGGTCCTCTATCTTATCTCACAACATCAGATGGACAACTCAGAAAAAGGCTTTGGGTTTTGTGTAGCTGAACCAGACACAGATGTTTCTTTTAAGATGATCTGAATCAGCTAATGCTTGAATCCCAAAAAATACGGAATTTGCATCTTCTTAGAGTACCTGAATCTCAAAAGGATGAAAGAAATTCCAGAATGCAGTGTTTCCTACAGAATTTACAAGTTCAGGACACAATGACCCCCAAAGTTTATTTGATTTCAATAAAATTCTGAATAGAACCAGATCAAATTCAGATTAAATTCTTCTCAATTTTCTGTCATCAGGCTACACTTCGAGGATCCATCATGCACTCTCACAGCACAAGGTGAGGAGCCTCCCCTTTTCACAAGAGTGTTGATATCTTTTGCTTTCATGAAAAAAAATCAAACTGAAACCAAGCTTAAAATTATGGAACACCCTTCAGGAAAAACAATTACCTTTCTTCATGCAGTTCTCACCACCCGTAGGAACGTGACCCAGTAACAGATAGAGTGTGTGTGAATTCTGCTATTTACTGTCCATCTTGGGTTACAGTCATAAAAGAAATGATAGACAAATCTGTCTGCAAAAGTCGGCTGGAAATAGGGTTTCTCAAGGGATTTCCAACATCTTTGGCTTCCCTTCAGGCTGGAAATACCACAAGAGCAAGCTTTTCATGGTGTTTGTATTTCAGCACATCTGTTTTTATGGCCCGCTGAAACCAGGAAGTTTAGAGCACATACAATGAAAAATCACCTCAAGAAAGCTAAGCAAAGAGTCAGAGGCCCAAGTTTAAAGAAATATTCAATTACATTATTATTTTAGCTTATGTGCTCGCCCACCCCTAACTGTTGAAACAGTTGTTTAAACCTTTGTTAAATAAGTATGTAAAGGCATAGTAAAGAAGTGAAGGTGTCAAATAATTCTCATATTCTATTTTTCACTAATGTTTGATAGGTCACCTTCACCTTCTATTTAGAGATGGCAGAAGTTATCAAAAATAATGGACGGCACTCCTAAATCAGTGATAGGATCAACAGCAGAGATGGTATTAAAGCCCAGAGGGCTTTTTTTCTAAACCATATCTATTGCCCTACTAATCCTTAACTATATTCTTTCTGCTATCAGCCATTATTCAGCTTCTCTTCTGTCATATTCTCTTTCCCCTTCATTTTCTACTCACATTTTTCAGTAGGAAAAAGTTTCCCAAGGATTTTAATGTAAAAAAACTGTAGAAAGGAACAAAAGTCCTTTAAGGAAATCTTACATTCTTACAAGATGCCTGGCATAAGAAAAAGTTCATCTTACAAATATCTCCAAGCATTTAATAGAGCTTTTCATTGGTACAGGTATGTAGAAAGTTTAACCATATATATGAATGTCTATTATCTTCTAATTGAGATAAATGCTTAGAAAATTCTGCATTTTCATATTTTTGGTTGCTTGTAGGAAGACCTATACAGTATAAGAAACAGCCATTTGTATTGATAGATGTAGGAAAGGGCCTCAGAAGAGAAAACTTGAGAGGAGCAAAGTTTCTCAGGTAAATTTGTACCATTTGTAATGATACTTATGTTTTCTTATTAAAGAATTTTGTTGCATTTTTTGGCTGTGTATGGCCGCCTTTGGAACAAGATTTTACAGAGCAGAAGACCCAAAAAAACCTTTGATAACTCCTTTTTAGGTGTATTGTCTAGCAGTTTTAAGGCATGGCCAAAAGGCCCTTAAGACATTACAGTGGCTAAATGACTTCTTCTCCCATGACCAAGAAGCCAAAAGATATAAGCCAAATCAATTCCTCTTCTGTTTTCCCTTGAATAATAGAGAACACACAAAATCGTTTATACTTTCTTTTAAAAAGTAAGTATTCTAAAATGCCAGAAGTGATTTCTGTCCACTTTGTTCTAGCTATGCCAGATGCTATAAGGAAAGATTTTTCTTTTATTTTGAAGGGCAATGTCATCTGCAGTCTGTTAGATGTGCTTATGCTTAATCACAAAATAATCCAACTTTCTCAATGAAGGAATCTTTAAATATAAACTTCCATGTTAGTTATGGGTAGTTATAGTTAGTTAGTTTATGGATATTTTTACTGTTTATTTTCAGATTCACTTTCTGCATCACTGTTACAGGTATTTTGCATGGAAATATATTCAAACACCTAAGATTGGGTTTTGCCTGTACATCACATAAAATATGCCTGACTGGCACCGAGAGATGAAATTCTGTCAAGCTGGAATATTCACTTATGCTAAAATCATAAATTGGGAAATTTTCTAGTGCCAGAACAAAATATGCCTCCTCGGCATGCTATCTCATCCTGACTTCTTCCACCTAACAGACATTTTGCAAGACACTGAAATATCACCTTGATGTATGTGAATCAAAATATGACTCCTTTCATTGCCCTGTCAATCTGCAGTTGCTGTACTGTGAGGCTGAAGCTGTACTTTTGGAGGCAGACTCTAATTCACTTCAGGCATTGCAAGCTCTCTCTGTCACTGAAGAAATGTGACATATTCCTACTTCTGTGGGATAATTCTCGGTAGTGTTTATGCCGTACATATGCAATTTATTCTGTTTGTGGGATCAGAAAGCCCAAAGGCCACAGAAAGCTTCAAGGTCAGTGAAGGTTGACAGAGGACAGGAAAAAAGCTGGCAGTGGAGAAGGATATGTGCTATAGTCGAGCTGGGGGTATTCTCCATGCCCTCCCCCAGGAACTCAGGGACAAACTGCTCCTCATTTTAAGACAGCTGGTGGCGGTGTGTGGAGTTACAGTCCAGGAAACAGCTCATAAATACTGGCTGAGGGATAACATTGTCAAATTGCATAAGTATCTGAGAAGCCACAGACATCTGAATTCATTAACAGTTCATTTTCAAGAGCGAAAAATTTGAGGTTTATTTTCAATGTTGTTTTGAAAAATGATAAACTTTCTGTTAGGAGAAAGACTTTAAAATACAAATGTTTTAATTTGTACAGCAGTAAATTTTGTACAGCACTAAATGTCTAAGCCTTTATTTGTATCTTGCCTTCTTTCTCCAGCTTTCTTCAGCTCCCTTCCTTTCTTTCCATCCTTCTTCTCCCCCATAATTAGAAAGGTAATGGATAGAAAAAATTAAAACAACAGTGTTCATGGAATGATTCCTTTTCCATTGAAGACAGAAAGGTACCATAATCATACCCACTGAATTAGCATTGTTTCAGCAAGTGTTTGGAGAGATTAACATAGATGGTCTCTTAATGTTGTTTCACTGAAATATTCTGGAAAAAATTCACAGAATTTCTACTGTTTCAGGAGAATTAGTGTTAGCTCCCTATAAAGAGTTGTAGCAATAGGATAACTTAAAAGGTAAGGAATTTATAATCTCTCACTTAAAAATAAGGGAAATACAATCTGTTTACACAGACATCTTCCTCAGCTCTGTCTCCTTCCTGCTAAAAGTCTTGAAGAGGGTGGTTGTAAAGCAATACTGGGGTTCCTCACCAAAGATGGCCATTTTCTGATTTGGACTTAGATTTAAGGACAAAATTACCTTACAACAGTCACTGTTTTCATCTTGATTAACAGTACTATTTTACTATTCCTGTTTTGAAACATACGGATTTAGAGGTAAACCTGCAGATGCCAAACAAGGTTAAAGGAACTGTTTTGAAGAAAGTCGTGTCTACCTTCCCAAATGTTTTGGAATTCAATACTTAGAAATGCTTGGTCTGTGCACATAGAGCAAGTTTCTCTCCTCTCTTTTTAGTGAGTTCAGAGAGACAGGTTGGATATGCCTTCACTGGGTTGTATCCCTACCTCGTTTTACCCACTGATGGTGGATAATTAATTTTTAGACAGAAAACAAGCTTCATTAAGTTTGGTTTTATAACAGTGTTTCTGAAAGAGAATATGCTTAGAAATTCATATTTTGGAATTGAAGTTACTGTAGGAGAAGCTGTACCTACCAACAGTGCACTAAAGGATTCTTACATTTGAGCGTGGGGGAGACACAGTGAAGGAGCTGTGTTTTTTCCCAAGAACACTCTACATAGTTTACACCTGAATGCTTAAAAGTAACAGTTTTCTGGGTTTACTGGACATGCAGGAGCTAAGAGACCATCATTTTAAATGATGGTGCTGTTGGATGGATGTTCTTTATGAGATAGTCTCTCTTTTGGCATTTGTTTCTGAAACCCTTTCAACAGAGGTACTAACTTTCCAGCTATACTACAAATTCTTTCTGATCTCACAGAATTTTCTGAAGGAAAGAAAAAAACAAAGAAGGATTGAAAAAATCAGTTTTCATATGAATTGATGCAGTGGGAAGATAAATTGTCTCTGATAGTCCCCACATCTGTCCCACCCTTCCTTGGAAAGATGAGTGCAGAGTAGGCCTAAGGAGCAGAAAAGTTGGCAATTTGAATAAACGGTACTAAACACGCATAAGAAAGCCTTGCAATTTGCATGTTGTTATGTGCCAAGTAGCAAGGCAAGTCTCTGGTTTTCTGTCTCTTCTAACAAGAATGAAACAGTCACAAAGCAATTTCCCTTTCACACATGAAATTCAGTGCGAACTTGCAACTTCAATTTACAAATTCTTCACACCACTTACAAACTCTGTTCATTCAGTCTCCTCCCATGCAGTGGACTTCACCCTGAATTTGCTTTCTTTTCATGTTTTGATGCTTCTACTCCTCTCCCTCTTAAGCAACCCAGTTACAAAAACCATTCTTTAACTGAAAAAAGCTAAAATATTTCTTTTGCTTTTTTAAAGCTAGCTACTGCTTTTCATTTTAAATATTCTCTTCCCTGTCTGTTTCTAAATATTGGAAGGAATAGGCAAAGAGAAACTTTCAAAGGTCAAAATATTAAGGGAAATAAATTGCATTTTTGAGAGTCAATTATTCATTCCAGCTTGGCCTGCAGAACTGTAATGTAAGTCCCTTAACACAAAAGAATTAGATTTTCCCTATAGCCTTTCCCATGTACATGAAGAGTGAAAAATGTGGTTTTTTGGTGATATTAGTATGGGAAATAAAACAGAATAATATAAATAACATAATGCAAATGAGAGCAGAGTATTAAATGGACTGGTTCTTTTTGGTTCAGCTGTAATATAAGTGAGATTGCTTCAAGCAGTGTCAGAATAATGTACAAAACTCATGTTAAGGCCTGAATAGCTGAACTGTATATTGCTTGAGGGTGAAAGCAAGCAAGAATGGAAAGCCTATCCCAAATCTTGATGTAATGAGATAGAATGCTCTCCAATTCTTTGTTACTTTTCCACCTATAGGTTAATGTCTAGGAGGTGAGCAAAAAGCTGAAAGTTGGCAGTATAACTATAGCTTTCTGATATCCTTAGCTCAACTAGTCTTGGCATTCAGTGCCAATTTCACATAGGCATGATACTTCTGTGGAACTTGTAATGAGTCTCTGCTAATGACATTCATCTTTCACATCAGTAGCTAAAAGCACAGCTTTGTGCAATGCCATATCCATTACCAAATACCATATTTCTGGGTGAAACTAGGTCATGGCACTAGATTAGTTTTGCACAGAACTGTGTGCTTTTCTGCTGATTTAGCAATCATCTGAGCCTGGTTTGATACTTCAGATTTTAGCAAGCTTTTTGGCCCCTCCTGAACTATCTGTAAAGAGTTTAAGAGGAAATACCTTGAGCAAGTCCAAGCAGCCAAAAACATAACCTTACATCTGCTGGTGATGCAACACAGCAAAGCACAAACACTCCAGGAGGTTTCTGGAAAATGCTGGTGACAACTTCCTGCACAGGTAGTGGAGGATCTGATGCCTTTTCCCTGGTCCTAGAATTAAGAGCCAGACATGGTTAAGGGATAAAAGAGTTTTTACTTTGGTATTCAATAAGGATTCTTATGGTGTAACAATTCGTCAAGGTGGAATATGCCAAAATGCACACACATGGTATATTGCGTATGCAATTTTATAGACCTTGCAAATTAGCATATCTGACAAAGATTCCCCAATGAGAGGCTTAAATGAATGGCATGACATCTCTCTGTTCTAAAATATTGCCCCCCAGATGGGCTTAATCCTAGTTTACAGAATATGTTCTAGAGAGGGCCTTGGTTTCTCAGGACAGCGTAATGCTTTTCGGCCTCCAGTTGTGAGGCTTTTAAGATACTTGGTCTTCTGGCCTAGCAGAATACCAGGACTATGTTAAGATATCAAGCGTAAAGAATTATAAGTATGGATGCTAAGAATACTATGAATACATAAAGGTATACAAAAATAAAATTGAAAAAAGTCATCTCATGGCATCAGATCTTACAAGGAATGGTACTGTACAAACAGGGAAGGCCTTGTTGGAGATGTGAATGCTGGGTGCAGTCTTGGCTACAGTGCCAGTGAGATTGTGGAGTTCAGTACCGGGCGAGGAGGCAGCAAGCAACAAGTAAGGACTTCAGAGGGATCACTTTAGCCTCTTCAGGGATCTTCTTGGAAGAATCTCACAGAAATAGGCCCCACAGGGAAGAGGGGTCCAAGACAGCTGGTTGATATTCACATATCACTTCCTGTAGGCTCAAGAAAGATGCATCCAGATGAGCAAAATATCAAACAAAGAGAGCAAGAGACCTTCATGGATGAATAAAGAACTCCTGTCATTACTGAAGAGTAAGCAGGAAATACACAGGAGATGGAAGCAGAGTCAGGCCACTTGGAACGAATATAGAGAGGTTGTCAGAGTAAGCAGAAATGAGACAAGGAAGGCCAAGGCCCATTTGGAATTAAAACTGGCCAAAGATGTCAAGGACAACAAGAAAGGCTTCTTCAAATACATCAATAACAGAAGGAAAACTAAGGAAAATATGGGCCTGTTACTTCGTGGAGGGGGAACACTGGCAACAGAGGATACAGAGAAGGCAGAGTTATTGAATGCCCTCTTTGCACTGGTCTTAATTGACAAGACCAGCCCTCGGGAATATCAGACCCAGGAGACCAGGGTAAACGAGTGTTGGAAGGAAGACTTCCCTTTGGTCAAGGAGAATTAGTTTAGAGGACACTTAGGCAAACTTGACATCCACAAGTCCATGGGCCCTGATGAGCACATGGGCATCCACCAGTGCTGAGAGAGCTGGCGGATACCATAGCAAGACCACTCACAATCATCTTTGAAAGGTCATAGAGATGAGGAGAGGTGCCTGAGGGTTGGAAGATGTCAAATGCCACCCTGGTCTCCAAAAGGACAAGAAGGAGGACCCAGAGAACTACCAGCCGGTTAGCCTCACCTTTACCGGCTCCATATGTTAACTAATCCATCTGGGATGGCATGCTAAAGAATTATCTTACCACTGGTGCGTAAACAACCTTTGATCTCCAAAGTGATGTACCATGACGTGTTCTTCTCTCCTGTAACCTGCTCATTATAACCTGATCTAGTGTGTGGCATCCCTGTCCATGGCACTGTGTTAGGGGTTGGAACTAGATGATCTTTAAGATCTAATCCAACTCAAGGCATTCTGTGATTCTATTAATGACACCATCTTTCTTGTCATGAGTCCCTCTGACTGTTCCAACTGCAAAGGTTACGATAAATGGCAATACTTAGCCTGTTGGTTCATTTTCTCAGCAAAAGGCCCACTGCACTGCAATAAATACTTAGGGACAGGGTTTAGTAAGAGACTTGGCAGTTGGACTCTATGATCTTAAAGATTTTTTTCAATCTAAATAATTCTATAATTCTATACATCCCCCGGGCCCATAGTAAAAAAACATTTTTTTTTTAAGATGATTAGAATGGAGTAATGAAGCTTTGAGGTATATAACTTTGCTTCTTAGAAAATAGAATAAACACGGAAATGTGTATCTCTGACCATTAAGAAATTTCTTCTGAAATAGAAATAATAGACATATTTTAAAAGTGAAATTAGAGTCTAATGTTTTCAAGTCAAAAACTGCAGGTGTTTGTTGCTGTCAATAGAAATTCAGTGCATTGTATCAGGCAAAAATCTCAACCAACTTTCACAATAAAAATAAAAACAACTTGGGCAATCAAAAGTTTTACATACTATTTTGTTTATCTGTTACTATAGTTACCTTGGTTTCAGAAGAAGATGCCAGCTCAAATGACGGAAAGAACATCATTTATCAAAAGTTCAATCAAAATATAGATATTTTTAAAACATTTTTGGTTTTAATTAAGGAATTTGGTGACACTCTGTTTTGTCAGAAACACATTTTTTGACAAATTAGAATCTTTCAGACACCAAAGCTTCTTGAAAATGCCTCGGCTGACTGAATAGTCTATGAAGGCATGAAAACCAGTCCTCTTACAACCTTGAGATAAAACTTTTCCATGCTGTCAGTATAGACTACTTTGAGCTTTCTCCTACTTCTGCCTTTTATAAGCAGTGTTTTTAATTAGATATTCAATACTTTCTGGTCTTCTCTCTCACATAATGAGAAAAGAGAGAGCTGTTAGATGTTTTCTATTACTGGCTTCCATATGACATGCATGGCAAAGTATTCATGTTTTTTATTTCCGCTCAGGATAGTCCACCATTTTCCAGTTCCCTTAGTCCTATTTACATCACATAAAACAAGGTTACATTTTCATTATTTGATGAAAGTCTTTGGTTTTCTTCTGTCCTGAAACGACATAAATTATAAACAAATGATCTTACAAGCCCAGCTGTGTAGCTCTGTCTCATTTTCTATAAATAAATGTGTTTAGGCTTTTATATACTTTATCTGAAGCATTTATAAGTGTTTTGATTAAATCTCTACAGTTAAGTATGCTAAGACTTTTTTTTCTGACGCCACTCTCCTTTATTAATGATAACAAGTAGCTGCCTTTTCACGCAATATTTTCCATTAATTACCAAAAAGTCTAGCATTTAAAAAATAATGTATGACCATAGACAGGCTGCTGCACAAAAATATACAAAAATTAAAAAAGGAAGTGAACAAAGTGTCTTTTGTACTGTTCCTTTTCTGCAGAATTAACCAAAAGCAGACAGATTCCTAATTTAAAATATAATACAGTCCAAACCTGCCTACAATTTTCTAGATGAGCCGTGTTCTTCTCAGGAAAACCAATAATTACAAAAAATGTGTTTGCAGTTATGAAAGCACACAAGGATTTTTAATGGAGAAAACTACTAACATTATTTATTTATATTGACGTTTAACATTATGAATAAAATGGGATTTGTCTGACTTCCAGATTCCAGATTACAATCCAGTGAAACTAACTGGTGCACAGTGGATACACCTCACTAGTCAACAGAAAAATAACACTTTCATTTATTCCTTGCTGATATATATGTACATCCTTTCCCCCTTGCTGTGCTTTCAGAGTTTTTGTGCTGAAGATCTCCTTTTAACCCTGTCAGAGAATTGAGCTCCCCACTAGGCCTTTCCAGAGATGTCCTGGAAGATGCATGGACTAGGGTGAAATCCATCATGATGAGTCTAGTCAAGAAGTTTTCTGATTCACCTCACTGCCTACCGCCACACATACCCAAACATAGTATTCATGGGCTCCTCAGTACAAGAGACACATGGAGCTCCTGGAGCAGGTCCAGTGGAGGGTGAAAAACATGATTAAGGGACTAGAGCATCTCTCTTACAAGGAAAAGCTGAAGGAGCTGGGCCGGTTCAATCTGGAGAAGAGATGACTGAGAGGAGAACTCATCAATGTCTATCAGTATCTGAAGGGGGGGTGCCAAGAGGATGTTTCTGAGCTCTTCTCGGTACTGCCAAGCAACAGGACAAGAGGCAATGGGCAAAATCTGATGCACAGGAAGTTCCACCTGAACATGAGGAAGAACTTCTTTACTGTGCAGGTGACTGAGCACTGAAACAGATTGCCCAGAGACGTTGTGGAGTCTCCCTCACTGGAGATATCCAAGAACTGTCTGGACACATTCCTGTGCCATGTGCTCTGGGATGACCCTGAGCAGGTAGGTTGGACCAGATGACCCGCTGTGGTCCCTTCCAATCTTACCCATTCTGTGATTCTGTGTTTGTTCAAGCAGAAGAGAATCTTGGGATTGTACAAGACTTCTTATGGCATGTTTTATGGGAAGAACTAAGGATGGAGAAAGGGAAGGATCAAGGTAGTTTGTGGAGAAACAAACGAGGATGGAAAAATAAATAAGGGGCTTAAGGGGGACAGTCACATGTAAACAGGACCTGGTCAGGACATTTGTCTAGCCATATGTTTGAACAGACATGGCTGATCAGTGCAGCCTACCCTGTCTTATCAAACTCTGTTTTCTTGGGTAGAAGGACTCTGTATTCTGCATGCATGCATGAGATTGGGAGACAGCTGCTGAAGCAGCCATAAGTCTGTGCTGAATACTGGAGAGGCCAGAGGACCTGAGAGATGGCTACTGCAGGGACCTAGACATCCAAGCCAAGGACTGATGAGATAGTGTGTCTGAATTGTATGGTTGAGACCCACCCATTTTCTTATGTCTATGTATGAGGCAGGTGGGCCGTGAGGTTCCAAGGGCCAGGAGCTGGGTAAACTGAATCTGAGGCCAATTATGCTCAAGACTGCTGCTATGTTTTATTACATGGTTTTTGTGCAATAGCAAATTTCCTTCTATTTGCATTTTTGCAATGTGTGAAAGATGTTCCATCCACAGTCTGACCACTCTGCCATTGACACAAATACTGCTAAATCTATGACAAAGAAAACTTGCTTCCTCTGTTTTGTTTCGTATTCTTACATCTTAATGCCAGTTTTTAATTTTATTAAAATTTCTAAATTTATTAAAATAAAGTGGCCAGATTTCTTTCCTTTTCCTTAATCTGTATTAGGGTTGAATAGAATTTTGCTCTCACAGCACATATTTCTCAGTTGCGCTGTACTTTTCTGCTCTGTACTTGTTCTCCCTTCTCCCAGGCACTTTACTTTTCTAATAGCTGCGAATCTGAGGTTGCTACACACCTCCATTTAAAAGCTCTGTAAGGCTGTTCTTTTGCTGTTGCATTCAATCCTCCAATCAACCTAATTCTTGATCACACTTCTTTGTTTTATCATCTGCCCAGTGCAACTTTCATCTGCTCTTCAGCTGTCACGTACACCCTACCAACACAAATAGTTTTCCTAAAGTCAAATTGCCTGTAGTTGGTCATTTTTCTTGTAGTTATTTTGAGCTTAATCATATAGAGAACCGTTTCCTCAGCTTGCCAACTCCATCAATGAATGCAGTGTTCTTTTATGAACTGCAGTTAGAGGTAAGCTATTCCTCAGAAGTTTCATCTAAGTGTGTCTTTCTATGGAGTTATTTTTTCCACATCCTGACATCAAAAGTGTCAAGTAACCTGTCTAGAATTTGTTTTCTATGGGTTTCCTCAAACATTTCTTCTTTGGTACTTGACTTTGCAACTGTTTCAGGCTCTGCAAGGAGGAATTTTGTTAACTTTATTCACCATTCTCATTCTTTGCACTGTTTCCAGTATTTAATTCCATAGGCTGACCACTTCTGGTGTTAGTCTGAATATCAGATATGCCACAATTGCCTGTCTTGTACTAGACTGATGGCAGGAATGGGGACCCAGAGGAAAAAGTAAACTAAACAGAATCTGATTAAGACCCTTTTAAAGCATGCATTAATCTCAGTAGTTCAGCTAAGCAAGAAACTATCTTAGATTTAACTCCTTCATTGTTTTTTAAAGGCATAGATCATTACTTACCTCACCCTTCATGACACTATACAAATAGTACATAGTTGACAGTTAGGACACATTTACCAGATAATTATAATCTAAATATTTATTCTCAAGTTGTACTCATTTTCCAGTGCTGTTTAAAATGTCATGCTTTTTGATCTCTTTATGTCATGCAGTTAGGGAAACTTCCACCTCTTACATCTCAACGTACATGTTCCAATCATATTGTTTCATTACATCAAATTTAAAGCTCCATAAACTGTGCAGACTTTCACTTTCTAGAGAGATATGTGGGAAATTGAATTTTATATGGTTAGAGGTTTTGAGTGATTAACAGACCATGATTATCTCCTTTCATGATCTTTCAAGAATATTCTAGTGAAAATTCAAAAAACAATATATCTGTACATTACAAGAGATTGCACATACTCCCATTTAAAAGTACTCTGATATCTCTGTGAGCAAAAAGTAGTTTTACGTTTAGTTAACAGAAATGTAACTCAGCCTCTAAAGCCACATAATTGCTGTCAGTTCAGTATTAAATGAAGCCAAATGTTTCATCTGTTCACTTCTTACCCTGTTATCACCACAGAATTCTCTCAAACAACACTTTTATACATGCTTCAGGTAAATTCTATGAACTGAATCCAATTCTGTACCATGAACTCTGGTCAGCTAGTGAAAATTAAAGATTACATTTCTTTGTCCCCAGTTGAAACAGAAATTTCCCTTATTTAAACCAATTTCCTTTTGATTAAAATTGCACATTTACTCTTGCCAAAACTCTACTGGAAAAGGAAAAATAAAAAGGGACATGAAAATTTTGGATATACCAAACATGAAGCTGACATTTGCAGATGTGAGCGAGACATAAGGAGCGATACACTTTTTTGCCAGTTTGGATAAACTTAAGGATTTTCAGTGGAGAAATTACATAAGAAGTTCTAGGACCTTTAGTACATCTGAGAAGGCATGAGTACACTGACAGAATTGCAAATCACACTTACCAGCTCACTTCAGTTAATATTCTCTCAGTAAGGATATTGCTCGCCTCCCTTTGGCCCTCTTCAAGAAATCTTTATTGTTCTAGTCTCCAGTTTCCATCTGGCAAGCTCTCCCTCATGAATAATTGTTCCTTTTGTCATTCTATGTCTGTGCTGAATTCAGTCTCCCTTATGTTTTACCTTTACTTCAGTGCCTCCCCTTGCTGCCCTCACTGTCTTTCACCCTCATCCTCACCTTTCTGTACTATGTCATTTGCTCCTGTTCTAGTCTCATCACCCTGTTATCTTCATGTGTCTTTGCTAGGGACATAAATAGAAGATAAATAGTCTGATAGAATATCCCATCATTCTGTCATGGAGTTCAGGTGGAAGAGGGTATACAAATGAGATTTTAAAAAAATTTATAAAGAAAAGACTCTTTCAAAGAGCTGTGATCCATGTCCTCTAAATTACAGTGTGTGTGGTCTGGTGCTGCTGAAGCAACAGTGACTCTGGTTGTAAACGGGAATAGTCAGCCCCATTACTGGTGTCAATTACTGCACTGATAACATCAGATCAGAATGTTACTTGCAGGATGGCTTGCAAGTAATGCTGAACTGAAAAGAAAGTAGAACACTGCAAAACTTTAAAACTTGTGGGCTTTTCATTCACTGATAATATGGTTTATCTATCAAAGGAGGAAGGGGAACAAAAACTGCCATTAATTTTCCCTTTAAGAACATTTTTCAAGTTCATTTCAAATATTTGTGGTTTGAAATCAGTAAAAACTAGGAAGTTGTGTTACCTTTATAGAAACCTTTTTTTCAGTCAAGCCAGTCAAAATTGCCTTGAAACTGAAAATTGAATTATACTTCTTCACAACATTTTTTTTTAACATTTTGAAAGTCTGTTTTAGATTTATTTTGAAGGAAAACTGAACACCTTCAATTTTACATGGTTTTTCCATCTCATGATGGAAAGACTAGTTCAGGTTACAAAATGAACAAGCTTTATGGTTTGATTAATTCATGTTTCCTTGTGATAACTGTAAAAACCTATCACACTATTCATAATATTCCGTCAATGAGAACTACTGTCTGAATTAACTGTCTGGATGTTGTGTATCAGATTATGTTGATAAATCACTCTGCACTTTACCTTACCTGCTTAGTGGTATCAGGAGCTCACATTCACATCCCTTAGGAAAAATTAAAACTATAATTTATTAGTTATTCAGCAAAAAATTCACTATTTATTTGTCAGAACAGTTATTTGTGTTTGGTTTAACGGGCTGTGTTTGTCTGTCTAGTTTACATACAGCCACAAGTCAAAGACACTTTTTACTGCCTTAAAGGAAAACTATACATGAATTAATAAATATTTTTGATGATATTCGGGAAAGAAATCATCTGCACCACTGAACAGAGCCAGTAGCAATTATGGTACACGGCATTTCAACAGAGAATTACCAACAGCTCCCATTATGCAATAACTGCCAGCTTCTCATACAAGATAGCCTAAAGCAAATGCCTGGATTCTGCTTCTTCCAGATGCCACCCTGGTACACACAACCCTATCCAAGCACGTGTGAAAAGTGACACATTGGATCTCAGTCACAAAAGGCCCTCCACACTTGTGCTGGAACACCTCACTAAACATGGGTTTTCATTTCTAACACTCATTCTCCTCAGAGAATCCTGCTGTTATATTTCAGGCTTGGTTTATAGCAATATAGTCATAATCAAAATTATTGCTTAAGTCTGAGAGTTTAAAGCATTTATTAAATATAGCTGTTGGTGCACAGAAAGATGAATTCTTCATGTTATATTTCAGGTAGAGAATCTGAAAACCTATTTCAGTAACAGTCTTAACGCAAAAACACACACATCATAAAATCTTTCTACTTACTGCTAACAGCAGTGGTTCTAGAGAGCAATCTTTCTCCCACTGAATTAATGAATAAAAATATTTTTGGCTTCAGTGATCATGGTGATTCCAGTTCCTAAATAAAAATGTCCTTCTCTGGACTTAAACAGGAGGGAGAAAGTGAAAAGAAATTCTGAATTCCCATCCCCTAGTGTGCTGCTGGGAAGGTAAGTTCCCCTGAGAATGGACAAGACTATGTGGGGACCCATGAGGAGAAGGTTCACCCTAGAAATAAAATCACACTTGAAATCAATTAATTCTAAACAATCGATCCCTGGCAAACTAGCACAAATGCAAACTATGGGAAAAAGTTATTTTTTCCCAAAATCCATCATAAAAGTAAGTGGCAAGTATCTCTTAGTGTATAGATAACCACTTGCAGGTTTAGAAATCTTTATGAGCATGTACAAAGATTTGTAGCCAAGTCAAGGAGCTTACAGAAGAGAACCACGTACTGAGCAGATGATGGGTCCAAGGACTTACCTAAATCCTTGTTTCTTCCCTAAAGTGCAGTCTTCTGTCAATGTCTATCAGTATCTATTCCAAGCAGTGGAAGGTATTCCTTTCAGTGGATAGACACAGTCATCTTCAAATGGCAGTGTGCCATGTCTTGAGACAGAAGCCAAGATTCTGCACACTGTGCTATCCTGGGGCAGGCTTGTCTCTGCATTCACAACAGGCAGAGCTTAGGGAGCCATCTAAGAGTGCCTGCCTTAGCTTTTGGATGGCTCATATTTAATGAGCTGAACCTCAACCCTAGTCAGAAGTTCGCGAGACTCCAAGAGAACAAAACCTTGCTGAGTTATTTATTTAAAGTCTAATTTGAACCCTTCACTACCAATATCTTGTTCAGTACCTGACTTTCAAATTGTAAAGCTTCACCATGCATGTCAATCAGACAAGGATGTGACTTTAAGATCACTGCAGCTGATGTTAATCAGATATTTTACAATTATATGTTGGATATTTGACTAGTACAGGGAATAAAACATATGGTATGACACAAAAGAGAAACTACAATACTCAACTTAAAGGTTTGTTGAAACTTTGAAATTCTTCTCAGGTTCATAAACTTTCTCAAGCAAAATTTATTTTAAGTTGAAATAGCAGATATAAAATGACAAAAAAACCCATAAAGGTAAGCTTTACTAAAATCTGTCATAAGAAGACTATGAACCAAGAGATGGCTCAGGTTTAAGAAACACACAAGCAGTGCTGTAAGTGGAAACCAGATGCTGCAGAACAACTTGGAAGATGATATGCTATGCACCACTCCTTTTGAGTAAGAATTCTATTTAACTTCAAGTTTGAACAGTTTATTTTTATTAATATCAATGTCTGACAACAAAGAGAAACAGCATACTCCTAAACAAAACTTTCCCATCCCTATCTCCTCTAAGAGCAAGATTTAGAGAAGCAAAAATTAAAATATTAATCAAGAATTATCTGGGCATTCTTTTCATATAAATCCTAGAAAAAATTCTCTTTGTGTTGATATTATCTCAAAGATAATTCATAAAATTTTCTTCCTACCCACGAAGCTAAATTTATTTTAAGTTGAAATAGCAGATATAAAATGACAAAAAAACCCATAAAGGTAAGCTTTACTAAAATCTGTCATAAGAAGACTATAACTAGGAAAAACTATTACAATAATTTTATAGTGATCATAAATCAAACTAAAGTTAAAAGAAAAAAAATGTGGATTTTTTTTCTCTTTCGTGGAAATTTTTAGTTTCATTTTGCCAACAACAAGTTGCACAGCCAACAACAAGTTATCTCTTCTGGCACATTAGAGTGTTTCGTGCAGCCATCCATTCAGTCTCTGAGGAAAAAGAGGTTTAGTTAATTTTCCATATTTGGATAAAGCTATTTGTGATAACCTATTTAGGAATGGGAGTTGCCCAGCACTATTTCTGCTAGTCTGAGAAACTATATCCAGTTCCAGATTTCTTATTGAAGAAATAGAAGAATCATTTGGTGTTTTGCTGTACCGCTCAAGTCCAGGCTGTACCACAGATCTGAGTCAACTTCACATCCAGGATGCACGGAATGAATATTATTGGAGTACTAGGAATATGCAACATGGACAACTCCATGCTCTAACCTAATTCTAATCTATTTCAACATCACTTATTACCATTTACTCGATGGTAAATAATTAGACACTTTATTAACATAGTTACACATGAAAATTTGATACAAAAATTTCCAGATGTTTACTGTTTATTCTGCATAAGGGACTATGTTTACAGAAAAACAACAGTGAAGTTCAAAGTTACACATACTGTTTCTCACATTATTTGTGTTTTCAAAAAAATGTCTTATAGTCTATTTTTTTATGCTCTCTTGCATATAGTTCTAATTTTGATATGTAACACAATTTGGAATCACTCATTAACATATTTAATGAGGTAATGAGATTTATTTTTTTCAAACTTTGTATTTTATTCTTTGTCCAACTTTTTCAAATAAAAGCTGTTTTGTGTTATTTTAACTGCATGCATAATTAGCCATTTGCCCAATTTTATATAAAGTTTGCTTATAGGAAGTCTTCTGCAAGCGAAGTCTGAAGAAGGAATCGGTGAAAACTAAAGATGAGGTACTAATTTTTCATGTGTACTGAAATAATGGAATTAGTCATTATATTAACACCAGTGTCCTCTTTATGTTGTTTAAAGAACACGACGCTGGAGAGATTCCCGGTCCCACATTATTGCAGGAAGTTAGACCACCTAATCCCTTCCAAAGGCTGATGAAGCCGTGGACTAAGGCCACCATTCTGCTTGTGCTTTCTCAGCTTTTATTCTTACTGCAGCAGGCACAGGAATATAGTGAATGTACAAGAGGAATGAAATAAGCATCACTTACTTCAGCTGGCCTTAAAAAAAAGAGCACAATCTGGAGTTCCTAGGGTTTAGGAGATGCCTCTACTTCTGCAAAATGCAGGCTCATATAAAAATTTACATTAAAATGTGACTTTGCTTTAAAGTTTTTGCTCAGTAAGATGGCTTTTATGGCTCTGAATCACTGCATCCCAGTTGCCTTCCAGCACAAACATGGACACTGCAAGTAAAAATATTTTTTCCAGTTGCTAGGATGGCAAAGAGTGCAGGAACTGAAAAAGGCTATTGCAGACATACTGTGGCTAGCATGATGAAAAGATCCATTTTATTTCCTTTTTCCAAAATTTTTTACCTCCTGCTTAAGGATTCAGTTGTGGTCACTGAACACCAGATCTTATAGTTTTGAAAAGGTCCTTATGATAAAACCTGCATCAAAACGTACATTAATGAAGAACACATAACCGGACAAAATATCAGTACAGAGTAAGTACAAATGGTCATGTAAAGAATAGGAAGAGCTGCCTCTGACAAAAAATCCAGTCTGTCCTTCTTAAACAGGCAGCAGCCAGTCTTCCAAGTGCTCTTGAATTAGCAAGATCTCATGTAATCCTTTGGGAATGCAAGAAGTTCTCTTCTTTAGCTTACTTTCTTCTACAGAGGGAGAATCTCATGGAAACACCAGTATTTTTTACATTCAGATGCTTGTTTCTCATTAAATACAGCATTTATTTAAGACCCATCCGTTGATATAACAGTTTATAGCTGGAGTTAAACCATGAGACACAATAAAGCTCATTCTAAGAGAGATTTCCTGATCTTTTATCAGTTTTGAAAGTTTCTGGCCCAAATATCAGTCTTTGTCTTCTGGTATCACCTGGATGAGAGGAAGCACTTGAGGTAACAGACTTTGTCTTATTTACAGCCCAGTGTTGGGGAAATTCAGGCTAGTTTTTGAGGAATTCAACAATGTACCAATGAAAAAATACATGGTTATAAGCATTTAGGAGGAAAATATAATGTTATTATCTTTGCCACATATACTATTTACCACACTTCTTGCTTGTCTAAGCACAATTCTTTTCTCTTCAAAATCACCCTAGACTTCTGACATATCTATGTAATAACTTTTTAACACTAAAGAAGTGATCCATCTAAAAAGATATTGAATGGAGATAATGCCTTCACAAGATCTGTTGTACAGATTTTGTTAATAGTGTTTTTACCCCAAAGCTCCGCTCTCACCAGAAGTCTGTTTATACCACATAAAAGATGCTGGAAAGCAGATCCTGGTGAGAGTGATCAGATAGAGCCATTTCTACTGTTTTGCCTCTGATATTTCCCACAGCTCAGCCCACATAAGATTTTTCTTGTCTTTATGGCAAATATAACCCTTCAAGTAAATAAAACATTGGTGCCATGGACTTAACCTGAGTTTCTTTATGCCTTATGTTAATAAAATATCTGCAAAGTTATTGTGCTCCTGAATTTCCACAGTGCTTCTCTTTGAGGTGGTTGTGTTCTGAAATCAGGCTTTGCATTATTTTGCTGCTTGATCTGACCAAGTTCCTTCCTTTTTCTAGCAGGGTCAAATGGCTTTCTTGTCTGCTTGTCCTTCTCCTTTTAAATTTTTGAAAGTATTTTTTCTGTTTATTGGATTTTTATTCAAATGAAATTTGTAAATACCTGAGACTACAGAATCTCTTGGTTGAGACAAAGCCTAGCACCAGCTCAGAAGAAATAGCCAAAAACATTAAAAAAGGCATGGGTAAGTATAGCCAGGCTCAAAGAAATATGATTTTATGACACTGTTGCCTTTTCATTGCATGTCCTATCTCATTCTCATTACACATCCTGTCACATTAAAAAATGACTCTGAGCAGTCACACCTAGTATCTCCAAAACAAAGGTGTTTCTGACTTCTGTTTCATTAAACCAGGGCAAAGATCCAGCAGGATGTACTGTGTCAGTAGGCTTTATGTACCAGTTATCATTTTCAAATTATGTCTTTTCTCAGGATTTTGTGACACTTGGTTCCAAATGAGCTCCACAAGAAGGATGTGGCCCCTTGGGAGCTTAGTAGGTTTTTTGGTGCAGTAAACATAATAAAGGAACCCAGTAAAATTTCCCAATACTTATATGGGTAAGTATTAAACACTGTGTTTTGTCATTCAGAAAAAAAAAGCAAGCTACATATAACAGGTAAACTTCTCATACTGTCACTTTTTTGATAAAGCATGCTTTCTGTGGAAGGCTTTCATTTTCCTAAAATATTACAGTGATACTTTGTGTGATGCATGATGTAAATGTTTGTGTTTCACATCAGCAATATCAGTGTGAAATACGTACTGCGAAGAAAATACTTAGTTTCTCACAGTTCTCTGGTTGACAGCTTTTGTAAGCAAAACCATAGGTTTTTTCTTATATGTACAACACCAGTAACTATCCCCATATAAAAACAAACTGCATAACTTTTAACAGAATAAACTTTGAGTTTCATTTTATTTTATTACCTTCAAAATTATATAAACCATAAATATCTCAAGTCTCTTCCAGAGGCTGATAAAACTGAAATTCTTTCTCATATTTGTTTCTTCCTCTCTTCTGGTATATTGGTGATCAGTCCTTCTTGGCAGGGGATATGTAATAGGTGTTGAAGGAGGCACACCCCAATTTGCAAACAGCAAACGTTCCTAGTCCTCAGAACCATAAAATTTCAATTGGAGAAATGTGGTGACAAAAACATTTCCTATTCACTCTGACAGAAAATATTTCTAGCTCACAAGTTGCAAAGCAAAAAGAAAATTTCAACATTGGATGAAGCATCAGAAAATATGGCATGTGCTCCCAAGAGATGCTCTCTCTTGATCGTGATGCATCTTAGGAGAAAATGCAGAAATCATATGGGATTCAAAGCATTTTCCTGGAAAGAGTCATATCAAAAGAGCAGAGCAGTTGTGGAGACATATTATCAGGAGCAGACAGTGGAACATCGCACCACTTTCAACCACACTTTTCAACAAGACCCCTAGACTGATAGAGGATAATTGGTCCACTTCCTAAAAAGTCTCTGTTCGCTGCACGGGTCTTTCCTGTTAAGACTGGAGTTAAGAAACAACATGGTTTTCACAATCAACAAAAATGTGGTGAAAGGCAGGTTTGTATTTTATTTTTTTTTCCAGATGCAGCCAGTACCACCACAAAGATACCCCAGTGTCAGCTAGATATGTATACCTAAATAAACAAATCCCTGTTCCATGTGAAACCAGAGAAGACTGAAAATACTCTCTACTAATAAAACGCACAATATTCAAGAAGGTTGCCAAGAAACCTCTTTTTCCAGCTTAAAACATCAATAGGCTATTGCCAATGCAGAGAATGGGATTGCTTTAAATTGGATACCATAAAAATCCCGCAGATCTATCTTATAAGGTCATTTTAGAAGAGAATATTTCTTTTCTGTTCAAGCAGAATACAAAATGAAACTTGAAATTGCAATAGCACTGACCATGAGATATATCCTATTTCATACGTCCCTAATCATCTTCAGAATGATTCAAGATTTATTCAGTCTTACATGAAGGGCAAATTCATCTATCTGTTCTTTCTTAGACTCATTAAGAAAAGGAAGTAAAAATGAATTCATTTTACTGAAGTGAGAAAAATTGACTTCAAATAATAGAACAAACTTCTTTTAGGAATGACCTGAGAAATTTACATGGTGATGTGAAAATATTTGTTTAACCTCCTTTGAATCTGTTTTCTCTTAACCTCTAAACCACAGCAGCAGTCTGTGCATGGAATTCCCATCAGAAAGTCAACATATTTTCTTTAAAAGACAAAGGAATGTGAAAAAAATATGCAAATAACAGAAGGCAAAACATGGGTTGGTCTATTATTTTAATAACAAGACATTCCAGTGATGAGAAGGAAGAAACAATAAGTAATTGATAGTGCTATTTTCATTTGCTGTGTTCAACAAAGGAGTTGAGATGTGGACAAGAAGCAATAGTCAAAGCACAGAAGAAAACAAGAAATTTCACCAAGTAAATAAGCAACAGAGGTGGCTCTGGAATTCAGATCTTGTAGGAGGAGAGCTTTTGCACATGCAAGGAGGGCATCTGTTCTTTAAGAATACCACAGATCCATCAGTTATATTTTTTTAATGCATTGTTTATTGATATTTTTTCCTCTGGTTTATGTTTTGGAAGCCACTACTAGTGGGCAAACCAGAATATTTAAAATAGAAGTACTCCAAGAACTACCAATGATGAACTTAGGAAAGGGAGTACAGTTTGTAGAAAGAGGACATTAGGTCTGTCTGCAACAGAATTTTAATCTTCAGTAACACTGAAGACATAGTTCTGCAATTACATTTTTTAATAAATGAAAGTCAAAGCCAGCACTTCTTTGATTTAGGCACTAAATACTCACCTATTCCCTAAAAAGGAATCCTGATGTCTATTTTACAGTACTTCTTGCCTCTCAGACCAGCTAATATTTTTCATCTGGGTCAGAAGACTGCCTCCCAGGTTAAACCTCTTGCCTTGCTCATCTTCAGGAAAGCTTTGTTTTATGGAATAAATGAGTGGGTGTCTCTGCAGTCTAAGTTTAGGTATCTCTCTAATAGAGCTCTAGGAAACCTGAAAAGTTAGTTCTGATCACAGCCAACACTTGCTTTCTGCTCAATTATTAAGCTAAATAAAGCACTTAAAATAAGACATATTAGCTTCTTCTCAACCTGAGGAACCTCAATAATTTTCTGCAGGGTATTCTAAAAACAGTCTTCTCTGCTTGTATTAAAGCAGGGCAATTCTCCAGTCAAATACACAAAAGTGCCATGGTGACAAAGATCCTCAGTTTAACAAAGACATCAGTATGCTGGGCATACTGTTTGTCTCCAAATGATGTTTAGGAAGAGAACTCTTGTTCTGAAATGGAAGTAAATGTGCAAATAGTTAAAGACTATTAGTTCACTGGGGGGTTGTTCAACGTTTTACAACTCGGGCTCCCAGCATCTACAAGGAAGTAAGATTTCTTCATTGTATTATCTCCAACAAATAGCGTTTTAAATGATTCACAGATTCTGAACACCTTTCACACTGAGGTGATAACAAATCAGCACCTCCTGGTGCAAAATGGCTAACATGGAAGTGTGGTGTAATGGAGCTTCAGAAAAGGGAGGTAGGTGAGCAGGAGATGGGAGAGGTTAAAAAGACAAAAGCTCAGCAAATCTGCCTCAGTCACCATAGACATAAAGTAATTCGTAAATGAAATAAGGTTAAACTAGTTGAATTATGTGTGACTTACAGTCTGAGGCAATAACAAGCATGTTATGAACTAGTTTATCAAACATGTAGTTTTAGGAAATTGTTTTAAAATTTGAATCATAAATTCAAATATACTTTCAAAATGTCCAAGATTAATGCCAAGAAGGAGATTATTTTCTACTAGGTGTCTAAAATCCAGACAGGAAGGCAAAATACCTTCCAGAAGACGTCCAGGCTGAAAGGCAAAGTGCCAGCAGGAAAATCAGATCAATACTGGTTCTTCACATAATTCCTCATCATTCCCGCTCCCACTCCTCCCTCTGATGTGCTCATATCTTTCCAGAAAGAAATAAAATTTAAAAATCCAGTGTAAAACTGCAAGTGGACAAATACCTGCTTCTGTCCTGAACACTAACTAGATCACATACCATTGGTATGGTATTAGTTGCCTTTAGAGTTCCAGTGTTAAAATACTCCATTCAGATAATCAAGATAAACATAAACAAGCAGAGTAACTCAAGAACATTGTTAAAAAAGTAGATGATGTTTATATGCAGTGTGAAAAAACGACTATTTAGAATTCTGGACAAGATTCCCAGCTAAGTTAGGTAAAAAAAGTAGAGATTTTAGTTCCAGAAAACTGCTAGAATGTCTCAGGCCTTTCCTGAGACTACACGTGCTTCCACGTACTGTTCCCCCATCCTTCTCACTCCCTTACCCTAGTGAGGTCATGGATTTTCTACCGTACAGAGCAATCAAGGACCAGTAAGCTCTAATTCAGCCCTCGGTTTAAAGTGAAGCTTTGTGTGGAAGGGTGTACTGATGAGGGAATTAAGGTCCTTCTTTGCTGGAGAAGGTTGCTGGTAGATTGACCAAGATCACTGGTGCCAGTTGTAGCAGACAGAGGTTATCCCATCAGGGTAGGGGGTAGTCACGGGAGAGGTTTTACACTCTGATGTCTGACTTTATCCTTGTGGGACTGGTGACATTTATATCAGCACATGAGGAAAGACACAGTGACACTGAGCACCATCAAAATGTATTTCTCAGTCTTTTTGCCTGGGCTGGAAGCCTGGTAAGGCTGCTGGATGCAGCAGCAACAACTGCCAGTAGGCAAACTGGCGTGTATTTAGCAGTCTTGGAATAGCAACAGCATCTGTCTCCCTTCACACTTGACTATCCTTTACCCTTCTTCACCATCCGCTAAGCAGGAGGGTCTCAGCCGAAACATGATGGTAGAATTTAAATTTTGTTTCCAGTGCTGAGGAGCTCTGAGCTGCTTTGAGCTGCTCTGCTGGCAAGACAGCTTTCTGTGGGACTGCCTGGTGACTACAGGCCAAATGATGCTATCTCTTTTATTGCATTTGCCAAATGCAAACTGAAAACTAAGAGAATTCTTTTTCAGGGGATTTACTGCAATTATGACACCACAATGAATTTGGTTGGGAAATGACATTTAATACTGCAGAAGGTCTTTAAACTCTGTAAAACCACGGTAATAATGGAAACAATGAAGACTTTGAGCAATGTGGGCTAGTTGAAGGTGTTCCTGCCCATGGCAGGTTGGAACTAGATGATCCTTAAAGTCCCTTCCAACCGACATCATTCTGATTCTATGAATATTCCCATTCTCTTTGGAACTGACACTTACTCCCAAACAGTCTCAGAGTTCAGCCATAGTGACCTTGACTTGGTTAGGTCATTCTGGGCAGGACTCCTGTAAAGTGTGTGACTTCTAGGTGTCTGTTTCAAATTTATTTTTGTTTTCTGAGTAGTTTGAGCCAGTGTCTTTTCATATTAAAATAGCAACTAAAGCAGGTTTTACCTATATTTAGTCCCATATTTCTGACAGCTTAATCTCCTATAGTTCTGGAGGCTTTTTTAACTGGTTTACTTCAGAGGACTGAGAAAAAGTAACCTACCCGGAATCAGGAAATGATCATCTGAAATTGTTACAGGAAGCATACTTACAAAACTATTTCCTCTTAATTGACCAAAAAAAAAAGCCAAAAAACCCCCAAAACCAGAAAAACGAACGAAAAAAACCCGCCCAACCTAAATATTAATTCCTTTAGTCTGTAAAATTGATCCAAGTGCGCAAATTTCCGTTCTGTTCCTATAATTTTGTGTCTCATTGATTGTGCAATGATTTGAAGGCAGTTTTTTTTATTTTAGCTTTGCATAAAACCACACTATAGTTTTTCACTTTATTTTATACAGCAAGAAAAGCACTGTTCAAAAGAAAGTGTTAGAGTTGCAAATTTGAACATCAAAATTCTTAAAATGCCAAAGTCAATTTTACTCAATCATCCTTAATTTATTCCTGTCATATATATATGTGCAGTGTCTTCTGTCTAGTCCCCATTAACAACAACTTGCCCAAAGTCTCCTAAAATCTTTGCAGCAGTAAGTTTTTGAGAGGAAGTAGGGTCAAGAAACCACTGTGAAGATGGAAGCAATGGAAGGAATCTTTTACCTAGTTTTTTGGAGGTCAGCACATGGACAGTGTTGCCCTGAAAAAAGTTGTTGTGTTTGAGGCAAAAAGATTTTCTGATTCATAGCGTCTCTTTCAGCTCTCATTAGATTCTGCACATTTGTGATCCCTGTTGTAATCCAAGAGCTACTTCCTTAAAGAAGGGTAGAAACAACATGGATCCTTCTACAAGGTACGCACATGTTATATTGTCAATGGCTTACCTTTGGATTTACATGTCGCTGTGAATGCAAACTGATTAAAAGCAGCTCTTTCATCTGTTTACTGGGACACACACTGTCCTAGGCATGGCCCCAAACGAGACTGGAATTAGGAGCTATGGTCCTTAACATGGCACATACCTTTCCTGAATCTGCTTGCTTGTTTGAAGCAAATCTGTATAAGCATGCTTAAGGGTTTTAAATAAATATTCAGAAATAATTTTAATTTCTAAAACCACAGAGCAATAAGAGCTATTAAATTCCAGGATGTTCCAGAATGTTTCCATCTTCCTAGTGAGCAGAGCAGAAGGAGTGCTTCCTAGAAGTAGGCCCCATCCTGTCCCACATATTAATGCAGTGCTCCAGAACTAAACTAATGGTTGTTTTCAGTGACTGTATTGCACCATCCCCAGTTTGCCTTTAACCCTAGGCTACAGCTTTTTTTTTTTTGTCTGACACCTGTTTCAAACTTAATCAGTTAGTATCCATCAATTTTCCCCAGTAACCATATGCACATTGTTTACTTTTCCAAACATTTGCCCACAGTCTTTAAATTGCTTTCAGACTCTCAGTTGTTGTTTTCAGAGCTGGAATATTGGTTTTTTCCTAGATGAACTAAGAAACACCAAGCACACCTTTTTTCTCCTTCCTTCCATTTCTCTGCTCCTGGCTAGAAATGGAAGCACAAAACCGGTCTTTCTACAAAGTGCTGTCTGAAGATTTAGAAGGTGAAAGACCATCCAGCTCAGCTCCTTACACTGTGATTTAACAGGTTAAGTATCCCTTTCTCTATTATTTATGGTGAAAACCATGAATAAATAGCAAGAAATAAAGAGACAGTCTCTGAACCAGTTGTTTTGTCCCTGCAAATAAGTCCAGCATTCAGCTGGCCTGTGGGCTATGTTTGTTTATTAGGAGCCCCTCTGCCCATCCCAACTGGCAACTGTCCTTCCATCTGAGTGACTTCCGTCTCAGTGCCACTTTTCTCCAAAGATGGGATGTCTTCACTGCCAAGAGCAACTCCCATCCTATAGAGGTTCTATGTTCTCACAGGACTAATTTAACTCACTTATTTTTCCACATTCTAGACAAGGTGCCAGAGGTACAGTCCTGAAGGTAGAATTCACTTTCAAGAGAACTTCCACTTAACAAGCTTGACTATAGTCTTGGATAAAGTCTGATGCAGGAAGAAACTGTTCAGAGTTCTGTATACATTTTCCCCACGGGGCTTAGGGAGACTCTGGTGTTTTAAAGGTTGCCGCACAGCTTGCCACAATCACTAACGTGCCAGAAGCAATTACAGGATCTCTTAACAAAAGGAAAAGGAAAAAACCCCTGAATGTTCTCAGATTCTGACCATTTCTTCTATGTCGTCAGTAACCCCAACTACTCTTTTCTGTTAGAGCAATTCTTTCCATTCTTTCCTTACCTGTTTCTAACACAGACCACAATCTAGATTTTTCCTAAGGAGCATCCAGTCTAGCCTTTTTCTATAAAATCTGGCTGTAATTTATTTATTCCTCTCCTAAGTCCTCATTTCCTCCCTTTCCCCACTACTGCATTGTGCAAAAGATGATGTAACATGTCTATTCTTAACCTCAGCTATGTCTGTGACACAGTTCTTTTTTCATGCTAAGGGACTAAGCTATGTATGTTAGCTTTTTCCAGACATAAGTCTATTTCTTTTCCTTCTTCTGCCCCTCCGTATTTTCTCAGAAACTAGGAATGTGACCTAAATGCCTTTTTTTTTTCTTGTGCTTACTGAACTGTTGCCACATTAAACTATTTGGTATTATAGGTCTTACAGTAAGCCACAGGACCTCACTGAAAAATAGCTTTGTTCAGTACAAATGCAGCTCCTTCTCCAAGAGGCTTTAACTGCTGAATAGGCAAGAGACAGAGGGCAAGAAAAAGAACAGAATATGCAGAAGACTAAGCCCAGTGATGGTGTTCAAACGACTGTGTTAGCTTCTTTTGTTCACTAAATCCAGATGTGTCTTCATTAGAAGGGAAATTAGTTAACAAGAAACAGGAAGACAAGACAAGGCAAAGAGGAGTCAAGGCAAGGCAAGGAAGAGACCTTCAGGTGAAAAGTGTATGTTGGGGATTTCACTCCAAGGAATTTTGAAGGGATTATCCAGATGCTATTGTCGGAATAGGTACAACAGTCCCTTTCAAGACTAAAAATAACTTCTGAATTGTAGTTTGCAGTTTCAGACGTATGCTTACACTGCTTCCATGCTGATGTAATGGTGGTAATCTTTTCTCAAGAAGGAATTGATCCATGAGGGATACAAAGTTCAGCTGAATTTTGCATTAGAAACTTTGCACACTTATAAAATTGCAGTCTGCCTTCTAGCTGCAGTGCTGATGTCCAGTACAGGGTGGTAACAGAAGTTGTTTAGGAGACGATAATGGCTGCAAAGGGGTTGTGAAGTAGCCGTAACAGCACCGTTTGCTAGTAAATCAAGCATACTGGTCTCACACACTTACTGAAGTTTCTACAAGTAGTTTCTGTGCACTGCTATAAATCTTCGCCAAATTTACCAAACCAGAATCAACAACTGACTTGACAAAAGTGCATAACAAATTGCTATTGAAGTGTTCATCACTGACTGCAAATCAGCATTATCTATTTTCTTTCCTCTCCAAGGTTCCCTCCAAATGCCTGAGCACTCCTGGCATGTGGGCATCTCAGAGCACTTAATGGAAGGGAAAAGCACAGATTCCCTCCTGAGCCAAGCACAGCCCTCCCTTCTTGGTTACAGACTCGAGAGAAGTGCAGAAAGACATGCTTCCTAAAAGCATATGATCAGTCCCATGAAAAGCAATGGTGCTTACAGCTAATCATAGTTTCAGGTTCTTTGCTTAAACAAGTGTTAAGCCAAGGATTAGTCAGTTCAAATATCTAAGCTGATCTCCAATACCACAGCGTCTCAGGAAATAAGAAATGACTTCTCAGCAAAGACAATGACAGGCCACACAAAGTCAAGTTTTAAGGGTGGTCAAGAGAGTGCAAGAAGGTAACCCACAGAAGAATATGACCTGGTATAGATGAAGCTAAAACAAGTTTTGAACTCATACATGAACAAAAACATAATTTCATTTTTTCTAAAGCTCCATTCTTATACTCTATTTGTAATACAAAATTCACTGATCTTTTATAAGATTGCTATAACTTTTAGAGTAAAATGTTATTTTTGCTAGTTTATAACTTTGTGTGTGCCAAAACCAAAGTATATAATCAATGAAATAGAAGTCCTCTGCAACAGCAAATAAAAGTAAATAAAAATAATTAATCAACAATGACAGTTAGATGAGCACTCTGAAGCCATTCCAACTATTAATCATACTAGCATTTTTACCAAATACAAATATTTAAAGAGTAGACCCATTTTATAAAGGGACCCAACTGCCAAAGGTGACGACAAATGAAGCAAATCAAGTTGGAATGGAATAGTGTGCATTTAATCTTTCCAAGAGAAAAATCATCTTATGTACAGTTGGCATTTCCCCAGCCATGAAGTTTCTATGCTCTCCTCAGGCCAGTAGAGTAATTTTCCCGACAATAAATACAGTATCTAAGTAAACATGTTCTTACAAACTGAACCTTCAGTGTTTCTTCATCAGTAACAGGAAAGTTCAAGATTACTATGATTAATATGGAATAGTTTAACTCAGCCAGCATAACAAGATGAGGGTCTGCTGTTGGGAATATGTGGAGAGAAGATGAGACAGAAGTTGAATCATCCACAAGACTTCTGTGAGGTTTACCCTGTAGACAAATAGACATACTCCAACATAACATGCCTATTTGTTTGCCACAAGCCAGACTATGAAAACATAAATAGGGCATGGAACTAAAGAAGGAATAGGGGATACATTTTTAAATTTATATATGGGTCTGAAAACAAAGTTCCTTAAGATTAAGCCACCTGTTCTGTTGGGATTTCAATGCCTGGGCATGGCTTCCTGGAGGACTTTGTCCACACCTTGTTACAGGGTTAAGCTGACTGGTCTACATCCCTGATTTCTCCTTCTTTGAGAATGATTCAGCCGTGTTGGAAGGTGGGTGCAACGCTTGCCTTGCTGCTGTTCTGTGGCAATGGAGACCAGCTTTGTAAGTACCTCAGCCAGTTCACCACGCTGCGCTCCACCTAGTCCCACAGACTTACACATACTCAGTTTATTCAAGTTGTGCCAACACTAATCACCTTTACCACGGGTAGTGTTTCTCTCCCCCCGGATTTGCTGCCAGCCACAGAGGTCTGGCAGGTCCAAGATTAGCTCCAGTGTCTATCATTCACTCCTGTAGCTGTCTTGCCTTTCTAGTCCTCAGTGGCAGAGCAATGTTTGCCAGCGTACATAAATAACATGTCTTCCTGTCTAAAGGTCATAGGATTCTCTCTTCCCTTTGTCCACTATATATCTTCTCTCCTATTGTGTCTTTAGATTATGGGAACTATTCTGCCAAAAGAGCTAGTTTGTGTTAGATATGATGTATGAGTATCACCTTCAGTTTCAGTAATTGGAAAGCTATTCAAAACACAATAAATACCTCACAGTGAGGATGTCTCATGCATTGTTGCTAGACAGTCATTTATTTTGAATGTTATATTCTGACCCATTTAAATTAATATTCAAGTGTTAAAGTAGCATCTTGTATTCATTCTCTAACCAGTACTTTGCTTATTCATTTTCAAGAAGTTAATTTTCAGTTCTTTTGAGAATAAAATTTGTAGTTCAATATGGAAAACCAAGGGAGAAAAATCTTGCTTAGTACAGAAATTAAATAAAATATTTTCTTTTCAATAATCATTAATAATTTTCTGCTGCTCATTACACAGCAGAAAACTACCTGTAACTAGGGAGAAAAATCTTTCACAAAGAGATTCTAAATGGCATAAAAAAGAAATTGACCTGAAATCTCTCACCTAACTTCTTTTAATCTGGATTGCACCAGAATGCATATACTATTGCACACAGTTGCCATATCTGGCCCCCCCCCAAAAAATTTACAATTTATGCCACATGCAGCAGGTCTTCCTTTTACAGGGCTCCATATATTTACTCCTTGCAGCTAAATTACTCTTTGTGATATGGAGCCAGACCATCAATACACTTTTGTTTTCGTATGTGATTATGTCAAACTGCCCATTCTGAAAAAGAGAAGATGGCATACTAAGACCATTATGTGAGTCTCACGATATTATGATACCAAGTAACATATTTCTGACAAGTGATTTAAAATTTTTTTTCGCTCCCCATCACACCCCAAATCAAATTTTGTTTCAGTTCTAAGCAAAACCAAAAACAAAAAAACCCCAACAACAAAAAGAGTTTGCATTTCTGCTAAGTATATCATGTGTGGTTACATACCTGAATGTAGATTTAGTTCATGTTCCTCATGATTTTCATGTGTGCACAATTATAGCGAACTCCCGGATGTAAAGAGACAAACCTTTACCATAACTTTCTTCATATTTGTCATGCAATGAGAAGCACTATTCATGCTTAAAATGAGTTTAATAGGTCAGGAGTTATAAAAAGCAGAGTTTTTTGCCTACACCTCCATTGAACTTGCTGAGACGCAGAGGTCCTTCCTTTATGTTGGACAATGTCCTAGAATGAACTAACAGACTTATGCCAGTTCTATACTTAAAGCAGTTTTGTTGCTTTAGAGTATCTTACTTACACAGGTAAAGTGAGATCATAGAAGCCTGACACTTTAGAAGCTATCTGTGGTAAGTTTTTTGTATCGTAAATTCAACATTTACCAGAGTTATCATCCAAATTTGAAAACGACCAGTGTTAACTCCTGGCCAAGAAACTGGGCAGGAATATGAGGAAAAAAGGCAATATCTACTACAAATGAAAACTAGTTTTATGTGAGTGGAGAGAAAAAATGATAACTTGGGTGGGGTGGTATCATTTGCCATAAGAGGACACTGTATNCTTTACAACACTTTCTTTAAACTTACAAACTTAGAAAACGTGTGGAACCATTAAAATTCTTATGAAATGGGATAAATGACCACTCCAAGGGAATGCTCGGGGTCAGCTGGCCAGTTTTGGAGTGATCAGGGAGAGAAGCCACTCCATGGGGATGCTCGGGGTCAGCTCAGCTCGTCTGGAGTGGCTTTTGATTTTAACATTAATTTAACATTAACCCAACTTATAATAATATTAACATTTGTTAACTAACTCGTCAAAATTAAACAATTAGTATGCAAAGACCAACTCTTAATTTCTGTTTATGACACTTTGCAGAAAAGATTAGCCAGAAAGGTTTTACAGCTATCTAAATAGAGAAGAATAATAACATTATCCTTATAGGCCATACACACAAAGATATGTACACGAAATTTGTGACCTTATAACAGCCTAAGCACAGAAGGAAGACATAATTCTTTAATGTCCATATAACAGCACTGGGAGTCTGGGCTGTTGCCGTGATGAGTGGCATGGAGATGCCCATGCTTGAGAAGAGCTACAGAGCAGGTAGTGCTGCAAAGGGTCGAGGTGCATCTTACTGCATAAATATTGCAACTAATCCTGTAATTTGCCTTTAGAAAAATAGAACAATCAGGAGAGGATGAGGGAGAGGAAGAAATAATTCACACAAAAAATTCCTGCAGCCACAGAAGGATCCTAATATTGTACTATCAAAGTTTGTGGACAGAAGTTCTGGTTAATGAAACTAAGGAGAGTACCTTTCTTTTGCAGTCTTCATCTTCCGTACACAGTGAAAACTGCTCCTTAACCACAGCTGAGATGCAACAGCAGGAAAACCAGTGTTGTCAGGAGTGACTTCAAGTAAAGGGGTCTTTGCTGGACGTGTTAAGTAGCCAAGAGCAGATAGCATGAGATAACTCGACACCTGAACATTATTAATCCTGGATGAAATGCAGCAATGACTTACCTAAAAAAGATGTCAGCGTTCTCAATTGAGTTAGATTTCAGTTATGAGAACAGAACACAGCACTAACCATTATCAGCATACCTAAACCCTGGAGTGGTCACTTTTAGCCATTGTGAAGCAACTGTAGATAACTGACAAAGCACATGTGTTTAGTGAGGAGTGTTTTGAAAAAAGGCAGGAATGGTTCATGAATGTCCCATGGGGTAACCCATAAACCACAATTTAAAGGACAGGAAAAAGGGTTATTCTGGGTAGGAGGCCAGTGTAGTTAAAAGGAGATTTTGAAGGCTTGTTGAAACAGAGTGAAAGCTAATATTGAGAGGACCGGAGTACAGGTACATGTCCATCTAGATTGCACTGGCAAAAAAAAAAAAAAAAAAAAGAAAGAGCAAAAACAAAGCACAATGCAAAAATGTCTTACAGACATTTGTACACTGTATGTGGAAAGAAGCATGAGGTTGTATGTATCCCAGATGCTTTTGCTGCTGTAACAGCAAGTTTGCCATGTGTAGCAAGGAAAGATGTAAAGGAACATCTGTTGAGATTATATATTTGCAAATCAACAGGCCCAGATATCTGACACCCAAGAGCCCCAAGAAAACCAGCTGGGAGCTTTCAGAACCATATATGGGAAACTGAAGAAATTCCAAGTGATTGGATAACTACAGATGTAGTTCCAATATTTAAACAGAATAAAATGAATAATCTTGTGAATTGCAAATCAGTTAGCCTAACTTGTAGAAGGGCTAAAATAAATAAATTTAAATAGATTCGTGCATACAGGCAAATAAAGATAAATCCTGGAATTTAAATAAGCCAACTTTGTCCAAAGACAAAGGTCTTGTCAGATATAAATTTGTGGTCTTTATTAAAAGCAATACAAATCCAGTCTCCAAAAGAACTGACATAGTATATTTGAAAGACAGTACATTCTGATGGTTTTCAGTCAGTACTTGACTTATTACGTTATGACATTTTCAATATTGCATTATACACTAACAGCAGGATAAAAATTAAATTACTTGAAAACTGTCTTGTTGACAGATCTCAACATACTATTTTGAAAGCTAATATGTAAAAAAGAAAGGATTAATAATATGAAAAGTTCTTGGACCAGTGCTAGCAAGTATTTTTAGCTTATAAAATCTTTCTGGTAAAAATAAAAATTTAGAAAAAAACTTCATGGCAGTAAGTACTGAGAACAAGGAACTGACATAAAGCATTCTGGATCATTTTCTGAAATTGTTAGAATGCAACCAGATGTGTTCAATAAAACTAACAAAAAGTATTACCTCTGGGAACATACCATGTGAGCTATGGACAGGGGTGCATTGATTTCAGAGCAGGAAACAATGATGTAAAGTCAGATGTATGGGACTGCTGCATGGGAAGTGCTCAGTTCACCTCCTGTGAATAAATCAGGATGGGAGCAGTTTGTGGATTTGCTAATCATACATAAATAGCCAGTCATCAGTGAACTATATATCAGCACAAACCACAGAGCCTCGTGTGGAGGTGTCCATGCTGCAGCTGTGCCAAAAGCCTCGCTGCTGCCAGCACCCACGGAGGCAGCACTTTGGGCAGGTGCCCCGCATACACCCCAGGGAGGGGCTCCCCGGTGTCACCACTCCTGTGCTGTGAGTCCTCGGCTGGGTGAAGTCTGTCTCTGCCCCACACGCCACAGGCAGGACTGGGAATGCTGTGGGACAACACTTGGCTATGCTAACCATCACTGCTCCTCGTCCCACTCCAAAGCCTCTGCCAACACCCCCTTCCAGGCTTTAGTGTTCCTATGGCATTGGTTCATGATGCCTTCATTTCTTTTCAAAGTCACTAGAATTCACTGAATACTCTCTCACTGGCTTATTTTCATCCTGCTCTTTAACATAATCAGTTTAGTGCACATTTCCTGTCAGTTTGGGTGTCCCATCAAAGATACTGTTACTCCCTTCCCCCCATCCCCATACTAGGCATTGTTATCAAGGCATTTTGACACAGATTTTGTCAGGGATTTCAAAAGTAGCATAAAAATAACCTAGAACTGTAAAAGATATTTTGTCAGTTGTGCTTAAGGCAGCCGGATGGCAGATGTGGATTAAATATTGAAAGAGCTGTCCAAAGGTCTTAGTGAATGGACATGTCGTTGGAATTTTTGAGGAAAAATAAGCATAATGTTTTAAAATACGTAGTTTGTTTTCTGTCTGCATCAGGGAAGGCAGAGTTGGGATAGCTGGCTAGGACAACCTAGCTAGCTCTACAATATAGCATTCATGACTTTAGAGCCCAATAATACTTATTAATAAATTAAGCTCAGAGAGCTAGTAGCAATTGCATAAGATGACTTATAAAGGAGGAGAATTTTGATTAAAAATTTTTGTCTCACTGTGCAGCATCTGACATTGATCACAGAGTGCTAATTCTAAAGCTGAAGACTACAGAATCTTGAGAAAGTTGGATCAATGTCCAGCTGTGCATACAGAAGCCTCCCAGGTGCCTGACTGAAGTATGCTGCACAAAATTTACATTGATCACTGCTTTTATATTTTTTGGAGAGTAGTTTTTTCCTTAGCAAACTTTCTCCTCCTTCTGTAGCCTAATTTACTATTCGTTGATCATCTGAAATCTCGTATGTGACTCACTGATATCATTTGTATTGGTCTCACCTTTTTTGTCACTATTAAGGAAATATTGGTCTCTTCTAGTTTTTGTTAATTTCTACCAAAACTTTGCCAAAGAGTGCTGCGTTTGTGTCAAATTACCTAGTCTTTTATACATAAATTAAATTTAAGAAGCTTTGGAGCTTTTCTTGATATTAATTTTTGCAAAAATTTCTATGAAAGCATTAAAAAGGCTTAAAATCAGAAAACAATTAAAAATCTTAATGAAAATATAGGCTCTATTTCTGACGCCATGGAAAAAAATATTAGGAAGCCTGGAATCTAGAGAAGAAAAAACTGCTTGGTTTCACTTAAATAAGGACAGATGGTCAGAGTGAACACTGTTTTGCAATAAAAGCTTTGCCAAAAAATAGTGATGAAATACTGTTTACACTATGATAGTGGGTGGCTTTTTATATTAATTGTGTGAGAGCATATCGTCATTTGAGAAATGACCAACAGCCCATTAAAAATTAGAAGACTTGCATCAGTCTTAAAATCATTTGACATAAATGGCAATGTTCATTATTAACTCTGCAATATTATTTTGTATTTGAGTAAGAAGGTTTGAGCAGGGAAATGCCAAGAAGAAACCAGAGATCTCATGAGCTGTAGGAATATAGTGAATTGCAACAGGGAGGGGAATTGCAGCAGATAGTAGACAACAAAGAACAGAATAACTAAACAGCAGGGTAAACAAAGCATTTGAAAGAAAAAGGAAAAAATCAGTTTTTACAAGTCAATAAGCAATGCTGGAGTGAATTTTTATAAATTTCTGGATTTTAGTCTTACACTTTAATCCAAGTTTAGATAGATCATACCTTAAAATATTTCTTTTAAATTTTTCTATGGAGAAAAAAAATTTACATGAGCAGCAATTCTGTGTTACTTAAAACTATCTGTGAAGTTATATGATTAGTCTGCAGGACCCTAGTGATTTGAGAACTTTTAATCTTAAAATTGAGCTTCAGAGCCATTGTTGAAATATTTCACATCAGAATTATCATCTGTTGAATTCCTCTCTCTAAATCCCAAAATCATAGATAAGCAACTGATGGTGCATTTCTTCCTATTCACTTACATTTCACTGTAAATTATTGAAGTTTTCCCTTATTCCAAATTTATGTTTAAGATTCACTTTACTATCTTTTGCTCAATCAATCATCATTATGCCATCACGTTCCTTATTAATTACCCTATAAATTCACCTTTAATTCAAATTCTTTGAAATTTACATCTCTCTTTCTCATTCTTCCGATATTCATTCTTTGTATTCCCCTGTCTCTTTTTAGAAGGATGGCTTCTCACCTAAAATAAATTTTTGCAGTTCTAGTTTTCTGGTATTTTGTAAGATAAAAAGGATTCAATGGTTTTTCCTATTCTAATTTTAAGAACTCAGTTGCTTGTGCTATATGCTGTGCTATAATCTACAAGCAGCCCATACAGGGTTCCCTGACAAATTTACTTTTCAGCAGTGTTGAGATTTTTAGGTCCTTTCCCTGAAACGCACATAAGAGCAAAACTAAGTCTTCTTCTACACTGCCATGGAGTCTCAACACTGATCGTATTAGCTGACATTAACAATTGGGAATCTAAGGGATATTGGAGGTAGGATGCCTGCATCCATTCAATTTCCCCAGAGGATCTCAAAGCCACTTAATAACCATTCCATATGATTTTCCTCCTCTGTAATGCTCTTTGTTTCAATTTAGGTGACAATATAACTACAATTCAAATTCAACCAAATTCAGCAGCAACCCTGATCTCCCATTCCATGTGATCTGAAGAGACTTGGTGTAGGTGGCTCACGTAGAGAGCATGAATAGCCTTGGACCTTGTGCCTCTGCGGTGGTTTAAAAAAATGGCTGAGAATTAAACTCCAAATAAACTGCTCCACCTTCCCCCCAGCTCCCCTTCAGAGAGGCAGAGACTATGGGTTGAGAAAATAATTTACTGAAAACAAACAGCAATGGACTAAGACACAGACAGTAACAGCAACAATATTAATAACAAAAGTACACAAAAGAGAAGGTGGTTTACACAAAAAAGGTGTTCACCGCCTCAGCTCAGTTCTGTGTGGCCACCACAAAATGGTGGATGCTCTCTCGAGCTTCCCTGCCCTCGAGCCAAAGACAAAGAAGAAGAGTGATGGACAAACACCCAAAAAACCTGTAACTGTCTGAGTAGCATTGCCTAATTTCCAGACCCTCGGCTTGGCTGTGGTTGGCGGGACTTGGCTTGGCTCACCTCCACCACTCCATTCCCTGCAGTTTCTTCCCACCACAGCACTGCAGCACACACGCACACCGCTGGCCTTTACTGTGTTTGCCACTGGAGTTGCATTATTCCTGAGGACAGGAAGGGATGGGCAGTGGTGGGAGAGGTCCAAAGCGTTGGTCCCAGCAAAGTCCCCAAGAGAGAAACGGAACAAAATGGCACCTCTTCCAGGGTGAGTTCACCTTTTTTTCACCCCAAAGCCATGCCACCAGTGACGATTCTAGTGGTATAGAATAGCAACCTATAACCACTACTGCACAGATAGAGGCTCTGCCCCTTACTTGGCACTCACCAGCAAAACTAGGACAGTCACTTCTCAGATCACTTCTACTCAATGGAAGTAGGCAATCAAGCTGGTTTTGAGGAAACAGGCTCAGGCTGCACAAAGGGACATTTAGACTGGATGAAAATTTCTCCACTGAAAGGTTTGCCAAGCATTGAAAGAGGCTGCCCAGAGAAGTGTCGGAATCACCATAGCGGAAAGTGTTAAAAAAGTGTGTCAATGTGGTGCTTAGGGACATGGTTCAGTGGTGGACCTGGCAGTGTTAGGTTAATTGTTGGACTCAATGGTCCTAGAGGTCTTTTCCAACCTTAATGATTCTAAGATTCTATAAATATACTAAGAAAAGGCCAGGATATCTAAACAGCAACATTTCACCTTCCCACCCAGATAGTGATTGCAATTTTGTGTCAAAGAGAGAGAAGTATTCCAGGCAGGATTACGTCATCCTGTGGAAATGAGATGACCAGGAATGGGTCCAAAACATCTGTCTATCCTCAACAGTATCCCCACGGTCATAAAAGAGTTCACTGACTGTAGCAGGGCAATAGGCAGGATATGTGTTGTCTGGCACACAGCACATATTGCTGCTTGAATCGCAAGGATACTCAGTCATACTCCAAGTCTCTGTTAAACATCAAGAGAGTTTCTTACACCACAATAGACTGGACTGGCGGAGTAGCTGATACCAGTTTCTGGAATCTAGGTGGCTTCAGTACCACCAATGCAACTTTATTTCATTGTGAACATTTTTATATACATGTACATTCCATTTTTAAGTGCTTAGTTAAAATATTCCTGGCTGATACCTCTCTAAACAATCTTTAAAAGCCTGTAACAACGTAGACAAGTATTACACAACCTTTTTAGGCAATCTGTCTTGGTATTTCACTATTCTTAGAAAGTTTTTCCAAATGTCTAGCCTAAGTCTCTTTTGCTGTATTGTAAGGCAGTTATTTTTTTACACAATAATGTTGTTCCACTGCTAATATATTCCCTTTTCCCTTTCATTGTGCAATAGCTCTTTTAGTATTTGAACTCTGTTATCATATCCCAGATCAATCTTCCCTTCTCCTGACGGATCAACCACAATATTCACATCTTTCCTCATCCACTATATTTTCTAGCCTCTGCCTGTGCTCACTGATCTTCTCTTTAAGACCAATATACACCTGTCTTAAAATATAGTCCCTTAACTGGAGACAGTGCTCCAGCTAAAGTGGTGTTAATGAGAAGATGAGCAGAAGAATTTCTTCAGATGCCCTTCAAAAGACATGAATTATTATACAGTCTGGTGGGATTCAGTTTGTCTTTCCTACTACACGCAGTGATGTTGCTGTTTCATGTCCAACTATGATCCACTACAACCTTGGGATCCTTCTCTGCAGAACCACAAGGCAACCAGTTGTTTCATATCTTGCATTTACGTAGCGGACATTCCTGGCTAAATATAGAGCTCTTTGCTTATTCTTACTGAATCACATCCTAATTTTCTCATATCTCCTCTCCAATTTGTCAGCATCCTGGCTAAATACTGGTCTTGTCCTCTATTGCATTGTTCCAGCTTGGTATTACCCGCAAATGTAGCAAGGATATTCTTTCTTCCATAGTTCATGCCATCAGTGAAAATGTTAACTAATGCCAGAAATATTGCATAGTCCTGAACACAGAGCAAAAATTCCTATCTTTATTTGAGTGGATTGACAGTCAGCTTCGTCTGCTTTCTGTCTGGAATAAATCACCAGGATAAAATAAGCTAAATATTGCCTGTATTGACTATGCTATTAGCAGTAAACCATACAAAATCTCCTAGGCAGGATTTTTGTTTTACATTTGCCCAGCACTGGCACTATATCTCAGCACCGAGGGCCCTGAATTAAAGCTTCAACTTTTCTTAAACCCACTATCAAGATTTGCGTACCATACCAGCTGGACATCTTTTCCATTCCTGAGATCTGAACACTTGCGTGGCTGGTTTGGATATCTAGACTATACACCAAGATTTTTCTGCCTGTGCTTCAAGGAAATATTTTCACTGCTTCCTTTTCTACCTAGGCATACCTCGACAAGTCTAAACCTTCAGGTAATCAGTTGTGGATTTTTATATATTAGCTTTTCTACAGCTATGCTAATTTTGCTCTACAAGTTCACAGGCTTCTTCAAATTGTGGCTCAACAGATCAAACTACCTTTAAAAAGTAACCAAAGCAGACAAAGCTGCTTTGCATTTGGTCTGCTTTTCTTCTCTAGAATAAAATACCATCTATTCAGACATTACAACTCACTATATAATTACAAAAGTATTTTGTATTTTCTATTTAAAGAATCCAGGGCCAAAGAAATTCCAGAAGGATTTTCAGGAAAGAGTGAATTCCAGTTTTCTAAGAATAAATCTCAGAAAGCTCAGGTAAAAATATTTGACATAGACCAGATATATATTCTGCTTTCTCTACTGCATAGATTTCCATTCTTTATATTTTTTTTCTAGTTTTCTGAAGTGAATGTATATGTGTGTATACCTGTATAACCAAAGGCTTCTGTCTTTTGTTTAAATAATGCCCACCAAGTTTATTGACACTGTGGGTCTTGTGTGTGCTTCTCTCTGGCATCTAGATCAATATAACCTTTCCTCTTTGAATTAGTTGAAATTTTATAACATTATTTTTCATTTACATATTTAACAACATCCTAAAACTTTTCTACTCATCCTATTCCTTCCTTACCACTTCCTCTCCTACTCTGTCAATGAGTCACAATTTGACCTAAACAGTAAATACCTGTTCTTCCAATACTGCAATAAACTTGTTATTTCTCATTTGCTATTCCCAGCCTATTTAGCTGATAGTAGCAGAGACAGTTCCAGTGTTGTGAGATGCTGGCATTCATGTGAGGATTTATGCGGCTCTGAAAAACACATGCAGATGCAAAAAGTACACATGGGGGACAATGGTTGGTGAAAAACTCAAAATGAGCCAGCAGTGTTTGCTCACAGCCCAGAAAGACAACCAAATCCTGGGCTCCATCAAGAGGAATGTGGCCAGCAGGTTGGAGGAGGTGATTCTGCCCTTTTACTCTGCTCTGGTGAGACCCCACCTGGAGTGCTGAGTCCAGTTCTGGTACAGTTCTGGTACCCCCGACCTAAGAAGGACATGGAACTGTTGGAGCAAGCCCAGAGGAGAGACATCAAGTTGATAAGAGGGTGGGAGCACTTCCCTACAAAGACAGGCTGGGAAAGTTGGGGATGTATCTGAAGGGGACTATCAGGAGCCCAAGAGGGACTCTTTGCCAGAAACTGGAATGATAGGATGAGGAGTAATAGGCACACATTGAAAGAGGGGAAATTTAGGTTAGATATTACAAAGAAGTTCTTTACTGTGAGGATGGTGAGACACTGGAACAGGTTGCTCAGGGAGGTTCTGGATGCCCCAACCCTGAAAGTGTTCAAGGTCAGTGGATAAGGCCTTGAGCAACATGGCATAGACGGAGGTGTCCCGGCACATGGAAGGGGAGGTTGGGACCAGATGATCTTTAAGATCCCTTCCAATCCTTAACATTTTATGATTCTATGATTCTCTATCAAACTACCAGAGGATAATCCCAAACCGTAATCAGCAGCTCCGACTACAGCAAGAGCCTTCTTCATGATGAAACAGGATACTAAAATTTTCACCCGAAAGTTTATGGCCCAGGAGACCAAATGTCCGAGATGTTCGTCCTATTAAAAGAAGGGCTTTACCACCATCTGATAAGCAAATAGTATAAATGACTTGCTATTCAGAACCTGGCTGTGGACCAAATCATAAGAATATTGAAGAGACATATGATATTTAGCAGAACATAAAAGTGTAACCAGAGTTTTTCACAGCAGACGGGTTTGGTGCTGAAAGATTCAGAAAAGAAAGGAAGTTTTAAAACAACTAATGACTCCTTCCACTCCTCACAACTTAACATGACAAGGAATTGATAATGAGATGAACTGCACAGGAGTGCAAAGAAACCTGGAGCTGGCTGCAGATTTATTGGCCTCGAGCAGCATGAGCAAAAGAGAGGAAATGTCAGACAAGTGAGAATTGTTTCAGAAGAAATTCTAAAAGTGAGATGGCTGCCAAGCAATTTCCACAAGAGAGAGCAAAAGTGGAATTACTGGAGGGGGTTCATACAGGTGGGATAATCCCACAGGTGATAGCTAGCACACAAAAAGTAAAATTCTTGATTCAACTTTACAGACTTAGATGGAGAATTCTGAAACTCAAACAGCACGCTTTACATTTACAGGGATAAAAAGGATAGCACGTTCTGAAATGGTACCTCTGTGACTTTGCGTGCAAATTCACTGGTTCCTAGCACAAGGTCCAAGACAGCTGTGATAGACATACATGCTGGATACCAGAAAAGAAGGGCTGATTTACATAAAGCACTTGGGGAGCTCTGCACCTAAAATGGAGTGCATGGTTTGAATTTAAGTTCAAGTGAGTATTAGCTGCCAGCCAGGTCTGACAGAACCTGTATTTCAGACTGAGAAATTCTGCAGTGTCTGAAACACAAGAATCAGGAGTTGTCAGTCTTAAGCCCCTCTCACAGAATCATAGAATCACTAAGATTGGAAAAGACCTCCAAGATCACTGAGTCCAGCCTTTGACCAAACATCATCATGCCTAATAAAACATAGCCCTAAGTGCCATATCCAGTTGTTTCTTGAACACCTCCAGGGATGTTGATTCCAGAACTTCCTCAGGCAGCCCATTCCAATGCTTAAGCACACTTTCAGTGAAGAAATTCTTCCTTATGTCAAATCTGAACCTCCCCTGTCACAGCTTGAAGCCATGTCCTCTCAACCTGACACTACTTGCCTGGAAGAAGAGGCCAACACCCACCTGGCAACAGCCTCCTTCCAGACAGTTGTAGAGAGTGATAAGGTTTCTCCTGAGCCTCCTTTTCGCCAGGCTAAACAACCCTAGGTCCCTCAGACACTCCCTGTAAGACTTGTGCTCCAGACCCTTCCCCAGCTTTGTTGCCCTTCTCTGGACCCACTCCAGCACCTCACTGTCCTTCTTGTAGAGAAGGACGCAGTACTGAACACAGGATTAAAGGTGCAGCCTCACCAGTGCCGAATACAGTGAGACAATCCCTGCCCTGGTCCTGCTGGCCACACTATTGCTGAAACAGGCCTGGATGTCATTGGCCTTCTTGGCCACCTGGGCACACGCTGGCTCATGTTCAGCTGCTGTCACCAGCACCCCCAGGTCCTTTTCCACTGGGCAGCTTTCCAACCATTCTGCCCCCAGCCTCTAGCACTGCAGGGGCTTGTAGTGGCCAAAGTGCAGGACCCAGCACTTGGCCTTGTTGAACCTCATACAGTTGGCTTTGGCCCACTGATCCAGCCTGTCCAGATTCCTCTGGAGAGCCTTCCTGCACCCCAGCAGATCAACACTCTGGCCCAACTTGGTGTCACACATGAACTTACTGAGGGTGCACTTCATCCTCTCATCCAGATCATCAGTAAAGACATTGAAAAGAACTGGCCCAAATACTGAGTCCTGAGGAACCCCATTAGTGACCAGCCATCATCTGGATGTGACTCCATTCACTTCCACTTTCTGACAGCTTTTTACCCAGCAAAGAGTACATCTGTTCAAGCTGTGGGCTTCCAGCTTCTCCAGGAGAATGCCATGGTATCAAAGGCTTCACTGAAGTCCAGGTAAACTACATCCACAGTCTTTCCCTCATCCACTAGGCAGCTCACCTGGTCATACAAAGAGATCAGGTTGATCAAGCAGGACCTGCCTTTCCTAAACCCAGGCTGGCTGGGCCTGATCCCCTGGTTGTTCCCTGCAGGAAAAGATATTTAAAAGCATTATATTGCATTTATTTCCAAGAAAAGGCACAGTTCATCAGAATATTCTGTAGAATAGCTAGAGAAGACTCTCCAACTCCCTTGCAGAAACTGTGTGGCTCTGCAGAAATAAATAAGAAGCAGAGATACAAAGTGGAAATAGAAGAGCACTCAGTGATGAGAATACTCTAAGTTTTTATGGCATGATCTTTGCATCAAAGTCAGTAAATAAAAGTCAGTAAATAAAAAGACCAGAAGAGTATCACTTTGCAAAGTTTTACTGTACTTAAGGCACATACTGAACTCTTACGCTTTAGTATACAGCAGAGCAAAAGCATTAATTAACACAAATACTGGCACAGCTGCTCCTCTTTCTTATATCTTGTGACTTGTCAATATCCTGAAAATTCAAAGGGAAACTCTAGGTTAGTGTCTTGCAGATTTTTTGCTCTGGGATAAATTACATTTAGCTGCTTGCAGAAAGTATCTGTGCCAAGCAGAACAGTGTTGTGAAATGGCAGGAAGTCAACGGAAAGGCAATCAAGCTATTGTGATTTTATGGAAAGGTTCTGTATAGATAAAATATGGCCTACCTATAGGCGTTTTTGGGAAATGCATGTTGCATTTTAGCTCTTTGTTTATACTACTATGACTGATTTCAATTAATGCTGGCAACATGGAGACAATTTATTCAGGCTTATATAAAGTTTCATGCTGGCTGCCAACTTCTCTTTCTTCTTAAAAAAGAATTTACCTTGAAGTACATTCCCTAAAACTTTCCTTTAGAGAGCTACACAGGCAAGAAGGCATACTGATTTTTCTAAGACTATCGCAACAGATACCTTTAAACAAGGTATTTTACTTATTGAGTTCCTGCATACTGGTATTTTTTTGACTTTGGTTAGTATCTTTTCTGGGCTTAAATACACTTTGACTAACTGTATTGCACTAAGAGATTGATAAGTAAAAAATTCAGCAAGGTTGACTTTGCATACCTCACAAGTTGGATTTACTATTCAAAAAATATTTGACCTATTCCAGGTCAAGTGCACTACACAGCTGTTAGTTTAAAAAGAAAAATCCAAAGCCAGCAACAAAAGAAACAAACAAACAAAAAACCAAAGCAACAAAAACCCCAAACCCAGCCCCACTAAACTTAAAAAAGCAAAACCACAGAAAATCAGGGGTTTTTACGTTATACTAGTGTATTTCCATCCACTACTTTTACATGAGTTCAAGTTTACCCAGGTGCACTAAATTTCACTAACAAAGTTTTATTTTCTTCAGGTTGGTAATGATACCCAGAACAACATCACTAATGAGAAAATCAGCAGAAACCAATCCCTAATCTAACTGCTTAAAAACTCCACTGTGATTTCTGTCCTGCCTAATTTTTCCCCAGACAACACAACTCCTTGAGAGTTCTCCTGAAGAATTTCTTTTCAAACTCTGGCTCAGTGCCCATATTCATCTTTGCAGAACTGTATTATATGTGTTAATGAAGTCCAGAGGATTTATATTAATAGCTGGAAGGGAGCATCTGGAATGTTTGTTATCATGTCAAAGATGCTTTTGGATTAGTTCCACATAAATCCATGTGGCTTTAAAGCCCATTTCCCTGTGCCCTTCATACTTCTTTTCAAAATACATTCTACTACACAAAATACAGTTTCCTCTTAAATATAGATATTTGAATTAATTTCTTTCCTAAACAGTTTGCTAAAGTGTCTATTAAGCACAGATGCAGGTATTTCTTACATTTTACAAGATCTTGAGAATCTGGTGATAGCATTCATACTTCTCATGAGTAAATTCTTACTGTAAAGACAAAGATTGTAGGGAATAAAAGTAGCTTCATTTAAGTCCAACAAAAGGTCATAGGAACCACCAACCATATAGTTGCAGAAGATTTCATTAGGTTTGAAACAATAAAATTTGAGATCATGTGAGCTTAAGAAAAGCTCTCAACCAAACCTCATAAGACATGTAATAAAATCACAAGAGTTGGCAACAATCTTGGTCTATCTCATAAACTCTAGATAAATATGAACAGATGTCAATAGTGTAATTAATTTATTTCGAATTTAATTTCCCAGTGAATAACTCTGAGAATCAGAATTAGACACATACCCCTGGAAATCTAATAGATTTTTAAAACAACTCAAAAATACTTTAAAGGATTTCTCCTCTGGTGTTTCTCTAATTATACTTTCATGTCCAGAAATACTTCATTTTTTTAATATAGTCACCTTATGACTATATGAAATATTCACTTTATTGATAATAAAGGAGAATAGCTCTCCTAAGGAGAAAACTCGGAAGCTGAGTGTAAACAGACTCCTATCTAATATACAGTGGAAAATTCCCTAAAAATAAGGGAAATAAAATTCTGCTTTAATCACAGCAATTTTAAGTGTAACTTAGAGATGTGGTTAAAAATCCAGAACTTTTTAAGAAAGAGAAGCTAAAGATATAACAAAGAATTAAAATAAAAGAGAACCGGAAGAAATTAGGAACACACTACTGAAGCCACTGGAGCCATTTTCTGAAGCTTGTTGTGCTATTGAGGTTTTCTTCACTGGGATCTGGAGGATATTCGTTTTTAGGAACAGGCAATAATCCAAAGACGAGCAATCGTAGCATTATGTAATGTCAAGAGTTGGGAATATTCTTTGATTTAACTGTCCCAGCAGTTCAATCATCCTAAGTAAAATGTCATTACATTAAAAAATGCTTTCACTACCTTCCATATGCTTACCTCTATCATATGTTTTTAATAGTTTTTTTCCATCATGGTGCTTCTACAAAAGCAAGGAGCTACACAACTAGAAACAACCATCATTTCAAATTTAATGAAAATATGAATTTAAAAATATGTAGCTGAATGTCAGTTTCTTATGGGGCTAAAAGGCTCATCTTGGGTCAATAAAGAAAATCAAAGAAGGGTCGAAAAATTTTAAGATTTAATTTCCTCCAGTATTTGATAGATCAGACCAACATGGGATCTGTCCTCAGTTAGGCCTGATTTTATCAGCCAAATGACTACCAAAAAAAAAACCAACGTGCACATCCACTGGGGCACCTCTGAAACCTAAAAGAAACATTCAGAGCAACTACATAAAATAACTCTTAACTCACAAAATTTCAGTCAGCATTATTTGAAACAAAAGAAATTTAGGAAAGGCTATGTGTTCAGCAGAACATTTATGTACTTGAGATATCCTGAACACCTATAGTTTCCAGCCTTATATAGTTATCACGTATTATCGTCTTTTGCAATGATTTAAACTCCCTCTCCAACATGAATTTGCAGTACAGAAAATCACTAATGCAATCATGTCTCTTGTCCTGTCTCATATGTGACGTGTGTTCACAGCATATTTCTCTGAGATCAGCTGAAAAACCCATGAAACATTTCCACCTTTCAGGCAGCATGGAGAGCTGATCTTCTTACAAGACTTATATTTGGTATCTGGGATTTATTTTGTCTGAACTACTAAACTGCACATTATACTGGAAAACATTCACTTTCCATACCTCTTTTTGGTGCTGGAGCCATGGACAGTCAAAACCACAGTGGCAATGGGGGCTTGACTTAATATTGTAATGACTCAGGAGCTTTGCTGGAAAGGCGGAGAATTGTGGTTCCAGTCATTGTTCTCTTCAGCGTTTCTGGGTTTTATCCAGAGACGATCTGAAGTGAAGTGCACAAACAGTTCTGGGCACATGGCCCAGGAGTCAAGCTTTTCCAAAAGCAGAATTCTCGAAGCACTATGACACACAGCCAGTCTGTTCTTCTTAAGTACTCCTGTCTGTAGCATAGCCCAGCATCACCCAGAGTGAGGATTACTTGCTATGCAAAATGTTGGGTGATCAGTGCATTTCCTGGCCTGGAAGACAGGTCTCATGCTTTCTGGAAAAATACTTTGTCAGACCAGTATCTAAAAATTCTCAATTAGATACTGGAATCCGCCCACCTAAATTCTGTAAGTAGTTTCACGCTATGAAGTATAGTTTGCTAGGCTGTCAAAGTTCATACAAAAAGTGAGTTTTGGGTGCACCTATTTTGAGATTTAGTGGGGTTGCTGACATCACATACTAAAACACAAGACACTAATTTCTTCATATATAGGAATTATACCCCTCATTCATGGCAGGCAGCAGAAGAAAATACTCCACACCTACGGATGCTACTTGTTTCAGGAATTTCTGCATATCACTATAACCACCCAGTAAGTTCCATGCCTTAACAATATCACCTTGAAAAACCACATGTGCCATCTTCACCAGCTTTCCATCAAAAAAGAAAAGGTTTGTTCAGAGACATAACAATAAAATCATACTCAAGAAAGCAGAATAACCACTGGAAAAATGAAAATTAATGTTTTTGGAATCAATGTCAGCTATAAAAGGTGTTATATATCTAGGCTTTACTATACTTCAAATGCAAGTTCATGTGTCATGGTGAATAAAGTAACTGCACAGGTTCGTCTCTCCTATGAAGTATGCCATCATTCATTACTGTACATCTCTTAGACAAAAAATGGTCAAATAGTTATGTTACTTGATAACGTCAGCCAGACTTTTACTTTAACCAGACTTTTCAACCATCTATCCCATATTCCATTTTCCACTTGCACAGAGCAAGTCTCTGACCCTAGGAGAATCCTTTGTGCCTGTGGTTATGTGGATGCCACACCTAAGTGAAAGAAACATATAAAAAATTTCCTGGATCCATAACAACAATTCTCTTTTGAGAATGCCTGGAAATGGTAATTAAGAGTAGGCCAGAAAAGAATCTTTCATCGCAATAAGTTTGAATTTCACTGTTTCAAATAAAAAAGCCTGCTGGAGACCACAATCACATCCTTCCAGTAACACTAAAAGAAAGAACGATTAAATGCTCCTTGTTGAGAAAAAAATAGAAGGATGTAATGAAAGCCATGGCCCAAACTAAACTGAAGGAAAACACAGGGGCCAGGAATTAATTAGTGAAGCTATTTGTATTCATTTGTCAGAAGTAGCTGACAAGCAGCCAGCGGACAGGAAGAAACTGAGGACGCTTCAAAACAATCAATGATTGTGTGAACTTGAAAGAAAATAAGACAAAACAGGACAAGGAGTTTCCTTGGTAAAGCACTGGATAGAAAGTTAAGCTGAGAAAGCAAAGTGAAGGAATTCTCCTAGATGTCTTAGTCTCACTGTGTTCTAGACAACAGAATTTTGTGTATAGATTTGGCAAAGTATCAGATGAAAGAAACAAATAAGTCTAATGTAAATTTATGCCACATACTGCCCAGTTCAACGGGCCAAGTAAATGACACTGTAATGTCGTTCTTCTGGAGATTCATACTGCATTCCTTCTCCTGATTCCTTAACCCAATGTGATTGTCCAGTCTCCAAGTAATTTTCTGACAAGAGTGCAACTCATGCATGCGTCCTTCTGTTGTCGTTCTACAGCTTAAGAAAAAAGTGGAGCCACAACACCCTTCTCATCTCTGCTTCAGCTGGATAGCCCTTTAAAGATTGTTGTGTCTTTAATTTACCATAATATATCTATAAAATAGCTTGTCCAAAATGCGTATTGACAAAACTGAAACACTGCAAAAATGTTACAGAGGAGGATTTGGAAGAGAGGATGAGAGTGACTGTGGCAAGAACAGAACTCTGGATTCTAGTCATCACCATCATTAGCAGGCTTATTACTTGACTCTTTGATACTGTACTTGTTTCCATACTTGATTGTGTGATTCTTTCTATAATAAAACCAAATAATAGATGTTGCAGAAGCATAAAACACTGCCCTTGCATATGCTATTGTAAAAAGCAGAATAAAAAGCAGAATAAATTTTTAAAAATTAAGTTAATTTTGGGAAAGGTGTAAGTTTGTTGTAAAATTTGACTCCAGTATTGGTTTGGCTGAGTTGTGGCTCATCATACCATTTCTATTTCTTAATGTTACTGTCACAGTTACTAAATCGAAGAATTTAGGTTGTGGGCCTGTACGAGTAGGAATACCATAGTGCAATACAGTGATGGAAGATAGGAAGGTCTGTGGAAGAAAATAAACATTTCAGCTGGCATTTAGGCTGGTAGTAATGTGCCCATCATAATATGATCACATTTACTACTTCACTGGCAATTAGTAATTCCTGATCAAAGACAAGTCCACACCACAAAAATGTGATTGTTTGCATCTCATCTGAGATGATAGACAGTTGGCTTTAGTAAGCTGTTTGTGCTTTTCATCCAACAACAAATTAAAACAGAATTTGGTTTTAATAATTATAGGTTCCTGCAGATCATTCATCTTGGTATGCTGCAAAAATTATCCTTTAAGGTAAGGTAATTAAATTCCCTGCTCAGCAAGCATTCAGGCAATATTTTCTTCCAACTTGTTCTTACTTGTGGTCAGGAAGAAACTTATCAAAATTAAATTTGAAGATTCATGTGCTGATTACACCTTCAGACAAAGTAGTGGACTTACAAATCCTCTTTCTTTCTCTATACAAAAGCAACTTTTCTCCATTCAAGCTAAAGTACTTGTGATCAAATCTCAATTGATACAAATTCTTTTTATACCATGAACTTCCCCTAAGTTTTGGCCACAAGTCAGAGTTTTTGTTGTTGAGCTGAGTTTGCTGTTGAAGTCAGTTTATTCCATTATTTAATTAGATAAAGGTGATTAGTAATATCTGTGAACAGCTCAACATAAATTTTATTCTTTGTTTTTTTTCTCTGCCTATTTGATGAAATTCTAAATCATGGTACTGAAAAACACCTTCCCTGGGGTACCACTGCTATTTTTCAGACACCCTCATATGTAACTAAGTCATTACCTCTAAGGCAAATATGATAAATCAGTCTCCATGTATTGAAAGTAAGAATCCAGTTGTAAGAAAGTAAGAATCCAAAGAACAAATTGTTCTTTTCTTTATTGTCTGTGGTTCAATTCCCCTTGAGGTAAAGGCAAAAACATGTATATCATTGAAAAGTTGAATATCTCCTGCTGGAACCTTCATCCTCAATGACAGACTATTCAAGCAGAATTCAGCTGTGCCATACTAGCGTTGAATGCCAGTTTAGACCTCCAGAAGTGTCATATCTAGCAACCAGCTCCACTGCAGACTGGCACAAGCCTCCCCTATACACCTCTGTTGTCAATTCTAGCTCCATTTCCCGTACAGCAGCACTGGTGGCAAGAAAGTTGGTTACAACATACAGAGCTATAACAGGGCACCCAGTCTGCCTAACCTGAGAATCTAATTTATGTTCTAATCTAGACAGTAAATACCTATGTTTCCTGTTCAGGCAGTAGAGGTAGACGGATAGATCTCTTGAGGGAGGGTACTACTGCTGTATATCTCAGCATAAGCACCTTAGTTACAGGGGTTGCACTCTAAGTCTATAAAATAAGACTATTGTTTAGCTTCAGGAAACTGGGAAGCAGAGAGAGGGAGCAATATATTTTGGAAAAAAATGTCAGAAATTTAAAACATTTATATGAAAACCAGAAGTTGTTGGTTTTCTCTCACTTGGGGAAATAAGCCCTCCAGTAGTGACCTCAGACTATTAAAGATGTTATAAAGCATAGAATGCATCAAAGGTGAGCTTCTGCTATAGGCATTTGAGCGATAAATTCCCAAAAAAATTCACAAAGTTTGAGGGAGAAGAGCATGTCCAATATTTATTTCATTCTCATTCTGGCCACATAAGTATCAAATAAAGTATTTAAACAACACAGAGAAGTAAAATGTCTTTATGTGTATATATATATAACACAGAATTTTACTTCCATTTTATGGTTGTATGTGACCTTTAATTTTTGCCATATATTCAACAATTCAACTATGGCACTGAGTGACATGATAGCACATCACAAAATTCCTTCACGCTATTTTCATAACTCTGTAGCAATGCATTTTGATCTGTTCTATTTCCACAAACTGAGTAAGCACCCAAACAAAAATAGCCTCATCTGATTAATGCGTATTATTTCCACTAGCAAGTACTCAAAAATCAAATCAAAAATCAAGTTAAGGACTTTTTCAGTCCTTAACTGAAAAAACAGTCACAGAAATTTTTAAATAACCTTAAAAAAAATCCATAGTATGTGAAATTTGAATGTATTAGAACCTAAATGCATGGCTCTGAATCCAGACATCCAGATTTAGAAAAGTACTTTTTTCTCTTTGCTGGCCAAAACTCTAATGTCTCTCTAGTGCAAACAATTTTTAAAATGGATTCTACATTTTTAAGTGGAAAAGCATAATACTTCTTCCTCCTCCTGTTCCCAAGCTATCCCATATCCAATGAACAGTTCATTTTTTCCTGAAACATTGCTTCAAATTTAAAAAAGTACAAATCCTAATTTTGTAGTGAAAAAGCCCAAGCCTTGTATGTCAAAATAGTCTTCCCATTAACATTTCTAAGATCTTTGCTACTGACTAGATGGTCATGACTTTTTGGCAATAGGATACTTTTTGCTAGGAAAGCTCAGTGATCAAAAAGTATTACATTGCCCTATACATACTGACTCTTTGTCAAAAGCTTGGTGTTTGTTTCAAGCTTACAATATCTAATTTAGAAAACATCTTCATTCAGAGAAACTTAACGCATTTTAGAGAGCCTATTTGGCATTTTATCACACTGTGCCTCAAATTTCTATCTGTTAAGACCCAAGGGTGCCATCGCTATCATTTAACCAGGGGGTAGTTGAGGCAAACAAAATTTCAGTGTGGTTTATCCACAGTGCAGCAAACAGCCCTTGGACACAGCACAGCTCTGAATCATGCTCCAGCAATGGTATCTCAGGGATATTGCTGTTCTGTCCTCTGCCTGAACAAATGAAAATGACGTTGTCATTTTCAACTGGTAGAAATTTACCTTTACAGACTTATTTTTGAACTTATTTTGTGAGGATGTGCTTTGCTGCTTGGACTATTTCTCAGTGATCAGAGAGTCTCTTCACAGAGAGCAGATTCTGTACTTCACCTGCTGTTCCCAGCACTAAGTTTTGAAGAAGTTTGCTAAACTCATGCATACTAATAAATTTTCAAAGATAAAATACTACTATAAGAAATAAATAAATCACAAAAAAAGGACAGATTAAAATAAATCCAGAAATGCTGAGCTTATGCAGAGCTGGGTTATACTAAAAAATCCATTGTTCCCAGGGGTCGAGATTTTTGTTCCATAAACAATTGCAATTGCATCCTTGATTTCTTATATCCTTGAAAGGGTGATGGGAAGAAAGTTATAAATGTAGTAGCTTTTCTGATAAAAAATGTCTAAACAGATGTTATAAGCTATAGAGCTGACAGGGAAAATATCTAAGAGACAGCAGAACTCACTTTAAACCGATTACCTGCTGCCACACAACCAGTTTTGTGGACTCAACAACAAATTAAGTCTAATGAATAGGATTTTTTATAGCTTTTTATTAAAGATGTGTCAATTTCCTTATTTTTTTGAATTATTGAATATAGATTTCATTTTCATTTGGAAAAATAGCTCTTAAGTGATCAAAATTCACTTTTGACAAAATATGACGATCATAAAAAATATGGTGCTATCTTGTTCTTTCCTCAAAAGATGCGTTATTTTTGTGGTTGCAATTATTCTACTCCTTATTTAGCTTAATTTCCAATGATAGACTCTTGGTAATGCTGTTTTTCATTGTAGGACTCCATTTTTGTGGTGGCTGTAATTGGTACAGGCACTTGGCATCCTTTCAGATCAGTGTGGTTAGAGAAGCAGAACTAAGAATAGTGTACACATCCAGAAAAGCTAAAATTAATTAATTAATTTTCCAGATAATAAACCAATGTGGGAAAAGGGAAAAAAAAAAACCCAAACCACCAACCCCAAGTTACAGAACAAACTAAAGTAGATGTTTTGTTTGATAATAAGTCCTCTTCATCTGCTGGAACCACAGAATTTCCAGTGCCTGTATCAGTGACTGTATCAGACTGCTCTGGGTGCTCCAAAACTGCTGCCATCATCCAATTAATCCATCTCCTTTGCTCCATCTGAGTTGCAAAAATCCCTCTAGGGCATGTGGGACCCTGCATGTCCAGATGTGTGAAGCCAGGCAGGCTTTATGAGGTGTGCATTAAATACCTGTGAGGCAGTCATGAGTCAGAAGACAGAGATTTATTGATATGAGACATCCCAAGACGTCTTACTCTGGCACAGGCATTGCCAAAGGTTGTAAGAGCCCTTCCATATCTAAATGCTGTCTGCACATTTCCTGGGATTTTTAAATGCATTTTGGCATGCCTTTCAACTGGGCAGCTCTGAGTTCTTCAATTTGAAGACAGACAAATGTAGAAGGTATCAGAAGAGTGAACTCTATAAATTATTCCCTGCCTGATTCCCGGCAGAGTGTAAGAAATGAGAGCTGAAATGCAGTGTTAAGACAAGAAACTGCCAATCTAGGAAATAGCCAAGTTGGTAGCCCAAGAGAAAGAGATCCAGGAAATTCCTAACAGAGGAATAATTCAATCTTATTTTTCATATATGTGAGAATCTTCAAAAGTAGGGGTAACTACTGCTCTGAGTAGACTGGCTTCTGCAAGGAACCAAAATACACTAAACATTAGTAAGAATAAAACCATGACATTTTTGATTTGCTGCTGAAAAGGCAAAGATGGGTCACTACAGATGTAGTTGACATTGATATTTGAGTGCAATAAATGAATTGCAGCTGGAAGCCTTACCATTAATATTTACTAGTCTTCGCCAGGAAAATAAAATACCATTTGTTCCTAAATATCCCTGTACATTTTCAGTGCAAATCCACCTTGGACTCTCCCCAGCCACTCTCTGCACATCATGTTCCCACCTTTTTTTGCCTACCTGTCCGTGCCTGTCTCCATTGAAAGGCAAGGCAAGATCCTGGTTGGAAGGGGGATGGGGTGTGGTGCCTTAGGTGCCCCAGCCTGGCAGATCTGGGAATTGTTTGAGTGTAGTTTCCCATGCCAGCAATCCTCAGCTGTGGGCAGATACAGTCATGGGTTTTAGGGGGCCAGTCCCCCCCACGGCATCTCAGTCACTCTGTTTCATTGACCTTCCCTGGTGTGTTTGGCACTGCACATCTGCAGAAAATTTGGCCAAGGTTTCTGGATGGCTCACTATGACCTGGTGCTGCCTATTCGTAATCGTCTTATCTTCTAAATGCCTGTGCCCAGAAATAAAAGCAGTGATGACTACTATGTAGTTCTTTGGGTTTTTTCCCATTATTTCCCTTCTTGAAGAAATGCATCACAAGATTTTTTCTGCAGTCTTGTGTAACTTCAGCCTCTTTTCACAATTTATCAGAGAAAATAATTAATGCCTCCACAGCCATGGGTCTTACCTGGTGAAGGAATGCAAATATGGAAACTCCTAAGGTGATAAGAAACATTCAGCATAGATTTATCATAAAAAATGTCATTATAAATAATTCCTCAGAGTAAGCACACCATCTGCTTTTCTGTGCCTTGCCAACTTTCATAGCTCTGACGGGAGAGGCTGCCAAGACAAATCTTGGCAGGTCTCACTGATACCTGGTAGAGTGCCTGCCAAGGGAGTTTGTCAGCTCAATCAAATTTCTTTCTTTGACAGCGTAAGTGGCTTATAGGCAGGAAGTGGTACATATGATATGTCTGGCTTTAATAGGCTTGTGATAGTGCCTCACATGACATCCTCATATACAAACAATGGAAATACAGTCTAGAGTGTTTGCTCATTGATACCATGACAATTTTTGCTTTTTTATATACCCCTTTCATATACCCTTTTATACAGATTTTATGTATCCTTAGTGCTTTTAGCCCACATACTTGTAATTCCCCAAGTCTGATAACTAGCTTAGACCCAAAGTTCCGTTAAGCCAAGAGACTGAACATCTTGAAAACCCCGAAGTTGGGCCAAAAAGCCCCAGACACCAAGGTCCTCTCCAGAACACATTCTGTAAACCAAGACAGGTCCATCCAGAGGGAACATTCCTCAGGACGGGGGCTTCTCTTGAGCCTCTCATTGGGGAACCTTTGATAGATATGCTAATTTGCAAGGTCTATAATTGTATACACAAATCATCATGGGTGTGCATTTCGGTGTGCATTCTGGGGTGCATTTCGATGCATTCTACCTGGATGTGGTGCACCTAAGGATCCTTAAATAAACACCAAGGTAAAACCCTTTTTTCCCCTCTAACTGTGTTTGGCTTTTAATTTCAAGCCCAGGGAAAGGCAACACATGAACAACACTTAGGGTCATGACTGTCACTGGACTACAAGCTCAAGCAAACAATGCAGTTGTTTATGCAGGTATTCAGGTTGCACAAAGTTATTGGTCTGTAAGTAGTCTCTCACAACCAGAATAACTTTGCACATCACTTGACAAAACAAAGTCAGTATAGATTAGGTGAATAAGTAGTTGAAAACCTACACTGAGAGAGTAGTTACCAAGGGCTATCAAACCAAAAACAATAAGCAAGAGTGGTTCAAAACAGTTTTTGCCTAAGTCAAATCTTAACATTATACAAAATATTATCATTTATTACATAAATATAATTAAAATTTAGTGTATTTTATTATTCATTATATTGTGTATCATAGTATGTATTGTTAAAAATAATATTCAGTATTTACATGAGTGACTTGACTAACAAGACAATTCATTTATGAGCAATGCAGTTGCAAATAAAGTACATAAGGATCATTAACAAGCGCCATACATAAGACAGATGAGGTAATTATACGTCTCTAGGCTTTGCATCTTTGCATTCAGAATTTTCATCCAATTACTTATTGCATGCATTGTAGTAATCTTCCAAAGTTGCAAACACTACACTAGTTTGAATCAGCATCCCCTTAGACAAATTTACTTATATCTTAAAATCAAAATAAAATTATAAGGCAAAAAAAAAAAAAAAAGAAAAAAATGGAGGAGGGATTTATTGCCTTAACATTTTCTCTCATTGTTTTCTTTTGAGAAGAAGAAAATGGCATGTTGACAAATAGCCACTGTGCAGAATGTCTCTAAATTGTAGTGTGCATATTTATTCCTTATTGCTGTGTATATTTCATTAAATGACCTTAATGCCTTTAACTTTCTCAATGTAGGAAATAAGAACTCAAGCAAGAAGACAGATAGAGATTAGCTTTAATTATTAAAACAATCAACTTTATTTTCCTAGAGATTATCAGTCTTTTCCATGGAATTCATAATTCAGCTATGGCATTGCTCACCTGGCGGATGTTTACAAATCTTATTTCCTCAGGTCCCTTCTTTCAGTAGTCTTTGGATATCTGCCACAAATGCTCTTTTATGGGAGCATGACCTGGGACTGCTTTCTCATCTTCGTATCAATCCTCTTCAAGCACAGGTGCTTCCCCAAGTCCCATTCATGCCATCATTGTGAGCCATCAGCAAACAATGAGGCAATTCAGAAAGAGAGCAGGATTTGGACACCTGACTGTGTTAAACATTTCCACTTACCTAGCAAGCAAGTCACAACAATTCATTGATGAATATACAGCTTGGGTTTTATTCAGTGATAAATGATGGCTACATTACTGGTATTCTTGCATTTCTTCTATCACTAACATCAGAAGGTGAACAGGACACTGAGATGAGTAAGACAGTGGCAGAAATCAGGCCCAGGTTTTGAGAGATCTGTTGAATAAATACTCCATTTGCCTATCCTGTGGTGTCCTTTCAATTGTCCCAGTTTTGCCCAACAACACAGCTTATCAGGAAAAACTTATCAGGAAAGGATTATGTTCATCAAGTATCTACCAGAGAAATCAATTTACTGGAAAAGATAAAGAATAGATAATGTGCTATGTTGTTGTACTTTCTGCTTTCAATCATACATTTCTCCACTATATTATCTGACAACCTGTTTTTATTACAAACCAAGGACATAAATTATCCCAAATATCTCATAAAAACTGGTTATTTTCTGAAAATAAAACACCCTCCACATATCAAATCCAATTTAAGTAAATTTGTTAATGATATGGAACAAATATGAGTATGCTTCATATGAGCGCAGGCATCCCTCTTTGAAAAGTATATTTTAAAGCTCCCCTATTTATGTATATAGCTTTATAAATTATTGAAATGGTTGGCATGCCAGGAAAAGGTCAAAAGTTACAAGGCTAAGCATAAAAACTAACAAGAGAGCTACATAGTTCATTAAAAGTCAATCCTGCCCTTGTACACGGGATCAGATATTTGCTTTCTTTTTCTTTTACTGAATGAGAAAACGCATTTCTTATAACCATAACAATTATTTTTAACATGATTTAAAGTACCAAGCTCTTCCACATATGAGTTGATGCTAAATAAAGATGAGGCACAAAATAAAGTTGTTTCTGTTTTTCCTTCATATGTTTCCTGTCTCCCCAGGCCTGTCCCTCCTGTTTCAGCAGTGCTTATGTTACCAGCCCCCAGACAGAGGAAAGTGATCCTTGGCAGACAGTATCTAGATCAAATTCTTCCCCTGATTTCATATTCTGGGGCTGGCAGCCCAAGAGTCTGGTCTGGCTTCTTATAGAGAAATAAGGTCTCTCAAGACCCTCTTTAGCATATGTTCTAATGTCAAAGAGGTTACCATCTCTGTCAAGAAATAATGCAGTCAGGTCACAGCACTTGTTCTACCCTTTTTGTTTCGCTGTGGTACAAGTGACAAAAGGGCATGAAAAAGGCAATTTAAGCAAAACTGCTGATATACACTGAGTGTGAGCTCTGACAAATAATATAGACAACACATCATTAAAGAGAGCTTCTGGGGGAAGGAAAAAAAAGGTAGAAAAATGACCAAAGTCAACAAGTCTGAGTTCTGACAACAGAGAAAGTAAAGCAAACATACTTTAAAGGCTTAGCATTGTAAGAACACTCCCTTGATGAAGAAAGGACCCAGATCCAGAAGATAAAAGAATAGGTAGGATATTTAGCTGATAAGTTTGTTTGTTTGTTTGTTTGTTTGTTTGTTTGTTTGTTTGTTTGTTTGTTTTTATAGATAAGTGATCAGGGACCTTATCTATGGAAGAGAACATTTCTTTACACTGTTCTAAATATCTTCCCAGGAATACTTCCACCATTTTGGCTGATAATCATTCAACACATGTACACAGATAACTTCGCATATACCATCAACATGCCTGGGAACTGATAGAATGCTGCCTGGCTTAGGCAGAACTACATGAGTTTGAAGGATCTGCAGAGCAAGCTTAAGGGTATGCAGTCATGCTGCTCTTGTTTCTTCTTGTCCATACAAAATTTTAGACTGCTCTGAAAGCTCTGAAACACCTCCTATATGCGGCCAAACTCAGCTGTTATTTACTGGATGCTCTGCATCCAGACAGGCTTTCTAAAAATCCCAGAGCTAGTGACTGAAGGTGTCCCTGCTAATTGTGGTGGGGTGGATGAGATGCATTTTAGAGGTCCCTTCCAACCCGAACTAGTCTATGATTCTATGTTTCTCCAAGTTTACACCCAAGACAACCAGTATTTGTACAAGCGGAGATGACCAAAATGGAAAATTCCAGTCCAGAAAAGTGACAGCTTCCAGAATAACCAAGCATGCTTTAAAACAAGCCATTTTGAACATTGATTACCTTGCTCTTCCTGCCTTCCCAACATCAAAGTATTATTTATCTGAATACAAGAGAGAGGAGAGAGATAGTGAGATTTTAAGTGTACTTTTTTGTATGTGTGGGCATGCACATACCTTTCCTTCTAGTGAGGGAATTCCTTATACAATCATATAATCATAGAATGGCCTGGGTTGGAAGGGACTTTAAAGACCATCAGGTTCCAACGCCCCTGCCATGGGCAGGAACACCTCCCACTAGACCAGGTTGCTCACGGCCCCATCCAACCTGGCCTTGAACACTTCCAGGACTGGGCCATACACAACTTCCCCAGAAAACCTGTTCCAGTGCCTCACCATCTCACAATAAAGAATTTTTTCCTAATATCCAATCTAAACCTGCTCTCTTTCAGTTTGAAGCCATTCCCCCTTTGTCCCATCACTGTATGCCCTTGTAAAAAGCCTCTCTCTTCATCTTTTTTTCTTCAGGTACTAGAAGGAAACAGTTAGGTTACCCTGAAGCCTTTTCTTTTCCAGGGTGAACAAATCCCCTTCTCCCAGCCTTTCCTCATAGGAGGTGCTCCATCCCTCTAATCATCTTGGTGGCCCTCCTCTAGGTGGACCTGCTCCAACAGNCCCAATTCCTGAGCTTGTCCAGGTCCCTCTGGATGCCATGCTGTCCTTCAGGTGTGTCAACCACACTGCTCAGCTTGGTATCATCTGCAAATGTGCTGAGGGTGCACTCGATCCCTTTGTTTCTGTCATTAATGAAGCCATTAAATAACACTGGGCTCAATATGGACCCCTGATGGACACCACTTCTCACCTATGTCCATCGGGATTCTGATTGACCACAGCCCTCTGATGTGACTGTCCAACCAATTCCTCATCCACCTAAAAGTCCACCCATCAAGTCCTTCTGTCTCCAGTTTAGAGAGAAGGATGTGGTGGGGAACCGTGTCAAAGGCTTTACAGAAGTCCAGATAAATGACATCTGTGGCCCTTCCCTGGTCCACTGATGCAGTCACTCCATCATAGAAGGCCACTGGTTTGGTCGGGCAGGACTTGTCCCTGATGAAGCCGTGCTGGCTGTCCCAAATCACCTCCCTGTCCTCCATGTGCCTTAGCACAGCTTCTAGGAGAAGCTGTTCCATGACCTTCCCAGGCACAGAGGGGAGGCTGACAGGTCAGTAGTTCCCAGGGTCTTTCTTTTTACCCTTCTTAAAGATGGGTGCAATGTTTCCCTTTTTCTCATCACCTGATTGCCATGACTTTTCAAATATCAAGGAGAGGGGCTTGGCAACTATATCAGACAATTCTATCAGAATTCTGGGATGCATTTAATCAGGTCCTATAGACTTACATACATTCAGCTTGCTCAGGTGGTCACAAACCTTAATTTTACTTACAGTGGGAGGAACTTTGCTCTCCCAATCCTCATCCTGCTGTACGTGAACTCAAGTTGTGGTGACAGAAATCAGCCATTAACCAGTCCTTGTTTGGTTGGGTTGCTTTGCTGATAAGAAGGAAAAAGGAACTGGACACCTGTTTAAACAAGAAATAAACTCGGGATGTAGCATGGAGATCAGGCAACAGAAAAAAAAAAAGAAGATAAATGATGCAAAGCAATTATTTGCTATTTGCTGTTAGCAATAGAATAAAATATTATCTTCCAAATACATTTCCAGAAAAGTAAGTATGAGTTGTAAAGATGACTCATATACATAGGAATTGGATATGATTTCCTGCTTTTTGGTCTAAAAGTATCCCCCTCCAAGTTTTCAAAAAGCACCGTGAGGGGATCCACAAATTCCATGAGCTGGTGCTTCCAGTCCCAGCCCTTTCAGTGGCCATGCTCATGAAAATAACCTGTTTAGAGACTGGGTACAAAATGTTCTTTCAGAAAAAGCTGTGCACAGCCAAATGCAAAAAGAAGAAAATTACATGGAAAAAAGTCAAATGAAAACAAAAAGTTTAAAATAAAGGTATAAATGTATAAATGCAAGTATAGCTCTAAAGCAGAAGAGTGTGCTCGAGACTGAAAACAATGAAATACAAAAGGTCTGTTTTGTAGAAAAAGGACTTGAAGGTTTTCAGAAACGTATATTCACCAAAGATTTCCTGCACACTGTACAAATATTAACATTCCTTTTTTAATTTTTTTTTTCTTTCTGTTGGGTATTTCACAGGTTTTTTGAACTATCAAGCTATAGAAGCAAAGATAGTGAATGATTCACACAAGACATTCCTATCCTATTAATCAGATATCTGTTACTGGAATGAGTATTGATTCTGTGCCTGCCTAAATGAAAGATGTGTCTGATGGCTCATGAGGGAAGGCATGTGACATCCAGGGATCGTGGTTTTCTCCAGTAAATATATGAGTCTTTCCAGACAGTGGTTCCCAGACTTTTTTTGTATGTACTTCTAGTGGTGTTGGAATGGTTTCATGCCAGTTCTGCACACAATGATCACCAAATCAATTAAACTTGGGAATCCTGCTTTAGATGGAAATCACTACAGTTTGCTGGTGGTAGCCAGGGGAGCAGATCTAGCTCTGTCTGTATTGAGCCTTTCTGCCCATGGGAACATGTTAACACCAGAATTTAACAACTAACCTTATAGGGTTTGCATGGCCAAGCTTTGGTAGCAGGTGTCTACAGGGGTGGCTCCTGTGAGGAGCTGCTGGAAGCTTCCTCCATGTCCAGCAGAGCCAATACCTGGCAGCTCCAAAGATGGACATGCCGCTGGTCAAGGTTGGGCCGATTAGAAATGGTGGTAACGCCTCTGTGATAACAGATTAAGAAGAAAGGAAAAAAAAAACATTGTACAGTTGTAATTGTGGCCAGAGAAGAGAGGAGTGGGAACACGTGAGAGGAACAGCCCTGCAGACCCTAAGGTCAGTGGAAAAGGAGGGGCAGCAGGTGCCCCAGGTGCCAGGGCTGGGATTCCTCTGCAGCCCATGGTCCAGACCACGTGAGGCAGCTGTGCCCTTGCAGCCCATGGAGATCCACAGGGATCCACCCCATGCAGAAATCCACCCCCAGGCCATGGGGGAGACCCACACTGGAGCAGGTGGAGGCCTGAGAGGAGGCTGCGACCCCATGGGAGGCCTGTGGAAAAGGAAGCACCCACAGGAGCAGCCTGTCCTTGTAGGACTGCAGCCTGTGGAAGAGCGACTCACGCTGCAGCAGTTTGCGGAGGACTGCTGCTTGTGAAACGGACTCACGTTGCAGCACTTCATGGAGAACTGTCTCCCACTGGAGGGACCCCACTGTGGAGCATGGGAAAGACTCCTCTCCCTGAACAGCGAGAGAAACAGCCTGTGATGAACTGACCTTAACTCCCATTGCTTGTCTTCCTGTACTGCTGGGGGAGGATGTAGAGCTGGGAAGGAGGGAGGGGTGGGGGGAAGGTGTTTTTAAGGTCTTATTTTACTTGTCATCACCATGCTCCGATCTTGTTAGTAATAGATTTGATTAATATCTCTAATTCTAGCCTGTTTTGCCCATGAAGATATTTGGTGAGTGATCTCTCCCAGTCCTTATCTCAACTCATGAACCTGTTGTTACATTTTGTCTCCCCTGTCCAGCTGTGGATGGGAGTGAGAGAGGGGCTTTGATGGGTGCCTGGCACCCAGCCAGAATAAACCCACTACGGACTTTTTGATGGAAATGCTGGAGAAGCACGAGGATTTTGAGATAAGGATAGTAACTGGGAGAGGTAATGGGCAAAACAAGTACTAAGCAATATTAGAGAGTAGAATGATCATGGGGAATTTTTGTTGCAGTTGTGAAGGGACGAGGGGTGAATTTTGAGTAAATCGTCCATTATCACTGTGTTGTGATAATGTTATTTTGGTTTTTCTGTGGGGAAATTTTGTTTTGTTTGGTTTGGCTGGTTTAGTTGTTCCAAATGCAGGTCATGTGATGACTGTGGATTTTAATTATAATGATAACAAATATATGATTCACACAGGTGAGGGGTGGAAACTGTAGTGGGTTGGCCTTGGCTGGATGCCAGGCACCCGCCAAGCCATTCTATCACCCCCCTTCCCAGCATGACAGGGGAGAGAAAAATAAGACGGAAAACAGCTAGTAGGTTGAGATAAGGCAGTTTACTAAAGCAAGAAAAAAGCAAAAGTTTGAGCCCACATAAGCAAAGGGGAAAAAAAAATTAATGTCTACTTTCCATCAGCAAGAAATGCTCAGCCAGGAACTTCCCAGGAAGCAGGGCTTCAGCACACATAGAGGTTGCTCCAGAAGGCAAACATTGTACTTTTTATATCTCAGCTGATGTCATAGGGCATGGAATATCCCTTTGGTTCATTTGGGTCAGCTGTCCTAGTTGAGTTCCCCTCGAAGGATTTTGCCAACTCCCAGCCCCTTGAGGGTGGGGGGAGGAAAGTTAGAGAGAAAGTGCTGATGCTGTGCCAGCACTGCTCAGAAGTAGCCAAAACACCTTTCCAACTACCAACACACAGCACAGCACATTGAGAGCTGCTGGGGGAAAATGAACTTCAACCAGACCCAATACACTGATCATCAGTGATTTCCTGTGTGGAGACAGGTGTAAGAGTCACTGAGCAATTGGCTCTCCAGGCCACTGATGGCTGGTACTTGCTTGTGTGGAGATATTCATATGATAATTCAGGGAAGAGGTGAGAGGAGAAGAGGACAGTGCTGGTTTAGGAAAGGGGAGTATGAGACAGAGCAGTGAAGATAGGCATGCTAAGGGACAGGAGGGGACGATCCTAAAAGAATGAAAGGGGGTGAAAAAAACCCACTGGCTGTGTGTGCACATGACTTGGCAGAGAGCCCTGAGTGGTCTCTGTGTAGGAGGTAACGAAGTGAACAAATGGAAAATCCCCATTTTGAGGCTCTGACCCCAATTAACTTTTTCATTTACTTCAAAGGGATGAGGCACATGCTCAGAATTATGCAAAAGCTGAAATTTTTTTCCTGCATCAGAACACAAAGTGCTAATTGGTTAATTGGTGTTCATAGTTTACCACAATGTGTTATTTAATTACTGGATTACTGCCTAGCAGAGTTCTATATATTTAGTCATATGTCCTATTAACCTCCCTTTGTGACTTGGATTTGCTCTTTCCACAGATGTCACTGGACTTCAGATTTGCTATAAGGTTGTAATGTCTGCTTAACCAGTTGCAATTGAAGGCCTTACTAGAGTGATTTTGTCTCTTTTAGGACTTAAAGAGAATTGCTACTGGTACATAGGGAAGTTTTACCATAAGAAGACAAAGTGTTTGAGCTATTACTCTTTTTCATTCTCCTGAATTTATGTCCTTGTTTTAATGTTCTTCATAAAATTAGTTCGAATTAATTGCATTCACAATGTCACTTTAACAAAATTGGAATCTAAAACCAGAAGTACAGAAATCAAGTCACACTAGATACCCTGAGTTTGGTAAGTCTGTATTCTTTCTTTTGAAAAAAAAGGTTCCTCTACTTGCAGATATATTAAGAACAAAATGTATGCTTGCTGAGGAAGTAAATCAACAGAAATATCTATGCACAAGTTTACACAAAGACCATCTTTTTCTGGTTCCTTTAAATACTTAAAAAAAAGAAATGGCAGATGCACGCAGTATTACGGGAAAGGTAAAGCTAAGGCCGTATTAAAGCTTAGAAAAAGGTATCTCCTTCACTAAGTTGAAGCTTTCACTTGTTTTTTCCACCATTTGTCTCCCTCAAGTACCTTTGAAGTGCCATTGTTTCTTGCTCCATCTGCTTATAGGATCCTCTGCACATGTACTAAGAAAACTATGATCTGATGTGTCAGGCAACTTTTATTGCAGGGAACATGAACACTTGCATCCCACTAGTCTCGAGGGGCAGGCTACTATTTAGCACAAACAAGACATTCATGATGGTTCGAAAGCCATCTCTAAGCACATTCTGCGCAGCAAGCAAGACCAGGCTTTGCATCCCCCAGTGAGTTCACACACATGAATTATTTCATGGACAGCAGTTATTCATGCTGCTAAACAAAGCGAGAAAGCAGTCAGCAGCTGACCCAGGGGATGAAATCTTGCACTGGTCTTTCCTTGGAAGAAAAATAAGAGCAGACACACTCCCAGAGAGGAAAAAAGGACTAGAAGAGATTACATGAATCATCAAGTCCGTTCCCTGTCCACAACCAGGTAACATACTGCTGGATCAAAGAACTCTACTCTTTCCCACACTGCAAAACCCTCAGAGTATTTTGCAACATCTTGTAATAATTCCCAGACTTCTACTACAAAAAGAGCTGTAGAAAATATTCTTGGCATCTTCCCACAACAGAAATTTTGTACTTTCAGTAAAAATGCAAAGATCCTTCCTAGTCAGAGCTGTGGAAGAATTCTTTCCTGAACCCATCATCATGATCAGTCTAACTCTGGTTACAAGAACAAGAGAGGGCAGACAGGCATGAGAGAAACGTCTTCAGCCCCAACTGTCCCAGATCAGTGTCAGGGAATGAAAGGCAAGAGAGAGAAAAAAAAATTGTCCTTCTACCCACCACGTGCTGGTGGGAGGTGAGTGATAGAGATGTTTTTGCCTCTTTGTTCCACATTTTGGAGGGTAAAATACCCCTCATATGCCCTATTAAGGCCATTTCCTACAGTTCCAAGGAGTATTTCTCCCTGCTGTTTTTCAGTCTCATGCAGTTCTCAGTAAGTTCTGATTCTCCTGACATCTTGTGTGTTACTTTATATTTATTTCTGCAGCAGTGCTTCACAGTGCCAATGAGAAAATCAGTGTACCAGATATCTCACCTACAGAGCCATCAGTGCCAGGTTCAGTCAACCGACCTCAGAGCTGCTCCAGGAGCCCAAAAAATGGTTAAAAGCCGTCCCAGACCCACTAGATGGCACTGTGGATGGCTATACCAGCCCTTACGAACCCAGGCAGAGTTTAGCTGAGCCTGGCAGCTTCAACCTCAGTTGTGTGGCTCTGATTTCCAGCACAAGTCCCTCTGCCTGGAACTTCACCCGGCAGTTCTGCCCATTCAGCAACTTTTTGGTACCCTCAGTCACTCCAAATTTAGGCTATTTCAAATAATTATCAGTACTTTTTTTTCTCAAGAAGCTCCACGATTATATTTTTCCAGTTCCTGGATCTTCCACAAAACATTCCAGAGGTTTCAAGAAATATTTAGAAAGTTGGTAAGTCTGAGTGTCCTGTCTGGCTGGTGTGCAGTATGTATGTCAATGGAAGGGTACAAACTTCAACCACGCTTTCCAAAAAAGCTGCAGATTACAGGAATTTTGATGTAACCCTAACTTTCCATCTTGGTTGCACCAGTTTTGCTCTACAGTCAGTTTGGATCCCAATAAAATCAGTTGGGAAGGAGAATTTCCACTGGGATCGTGGAAAGTTGGATAGAGGCCTCTGTCAGGTTTCCAAACACTTAAAATGAGTGTGCTGACATTTGGTAAATCTTTCCCCCTCTTCTGATCAAGGTTTCTACCCTTACTGCAAGCAGTGTTTGATGGTTTATGCTCACAATGAAAATGGATGGGATTGTTGGAAAAAACAATGGGACTGCCATTTTCAGTTTGGGGCAACACTTTTGTCAAGTGCATTTTTCTAACTGAAATGGGATTAAAATCCCCTTCTTTCAGTCTCTGCTTCTGTATAGTATTTCATCACAGCCTCCTGCCTCTGGCTTTTAAAAGTTTCTCTCATGTAGCAGCTTTAGCATCATCCTGAGTAGGGCTTTGAGCCTTTGTTTTCAGTCTTTGGAACCGTCTTTCGCGTCTCCCTAAGTAACAGCACTATTTGAAACAACTCCTCTCCATACTCTCACATTGCTATTTACTCTAATAAAACGTATTAGGCATTTTCCAATTGTACCATTCAGGATTCAACCACAAACTAATCTATAAACCACACATTAATCATGCAAGTTGAATGAACAGCACCAATTCCTAGGTCTTGTGCATTTATCATGAATCATAACATAGTTTGGGTTGGAGGCGATCCTTAAAGGCCACCCAGTCCAAACCCCCTGCAATGATTAGGGACAACTTCAAATAGATCAGATTGATTGTTTCCAGGGGTATCTATCACCTCTATGGGCAATCTGTTCCAGTGTTTCACCACCCTCATCACAAAAAACTTCTTCCTTGTATGTAGTGTAAATGTTCCCTCTTAAAGTTTTAAAGCATGGCAACAGACCCTGCTAAAAAATCTGTCCCCATCTTTCTTAAAAGCCCCCTTTAGGTGCTGAAAAGCCACAATAAGGTGTCCCTGGAATCTCCTCTTCTCAAGGCCGAACCCCAACTCTCTCAGCATTTGAAGCAGTCTCTCAGAGAAAGCCTCCTTGACTAGGCAGTGCAGGTGAGCAAAGCACTGTGAGGAAGGACAAATATCTTCATCAAGCCCTAAGCTGTTAAGTTAATGACCCTCATCCAAAGCGTACAGCTTCCAGACATGGCAGGCACAGTAAACGACTGTACGAGGATTCTTAGATCTCTGTCGTAAGAATGCCAAGGCCCACAGGAGCAGGAGATAAGCCAGATATCCCTCCTCCCTACTTATCAAATACTTATCTGCAGATTTCCCTACAGATAAACCATGGATATAAGGTGCAAGTTGCAGAGCAAGAAGTGAGAAACAACTATGTGAGCCTGGGAACAGAGCTCTGTACCCACGTCAAAGGCTGACTGTGGGTAAAACCCCTACAAAGGAAAAAAAAGCCCAGGAGATTCTAAAGCGCCTCTTCTGTTCTTTTTCCTGTTCTTTGTTTTATAGCCAACAATACCCAGGTTTGCCTGGAGACTGCACAAAATTTGAAATAAATGCATAGCAAATTATCCAAAGGAAGGGTTTTATTAAAAAACAATTATTGTTTCTGCAGCAGGTTAGCCTAGCTTCTGAGGGAAGAACCCACGCTGGGTGCCTAAGCACCATCGAGCAAGATGGTAAGACACCTGGTCTCTCGGTGGGAGAGGCTTTTTTTACCCCACTCAGTAGCACCGCCCCCTTCCCCTGAGTCCTCCTCCCGACAACTTTCCAATTGGCTATTGTTGGCTCATTGTCCAGATGATTGGCTCGCTGTCATGGGGTGATCTCAGGGCATTGAATGATTGGTCCAGTTCTTATCCAATTCATGGTCCTATTTTATCCCCTTATGACAATTACCTGATGGCATTCTTTTTCTAGAAAATTCTTGCTTCCCCTGCCACTCACCCGTTGCCTACCACTAATACATACGAAGAGCCTATTTCTAATGCAGCCACAAACACCATTAAAGTATAACAATATTAAACAGTGAACCGTGTAACTAATTATCACTTAACCATAATTATTACTTAACATCATAATTAACAATCAACAGTGAACTTTTGATTTAACAATAACCCTCTTAACTAATCATTAACAGATCCATCCCCAACCTAACAGGACTATGAAAGCCAACCCTTCTTCTTATTCATAACAAAATTCAAATGACATGAGAAACTGCAGAAATTCAGGGGTGTATCTGGACACAAATGTTAGTGTTATGACTAGTTCAGTACAATACTATATCACAGCTTTAAAAAATTATTAAAACTGGCATTTATATTTGCTGGATAGAATAAATGAATTATAACAAGAAAAAAAAAGAACAAGCAAAAAAACACCAAAAACCAGTGTATCTAGTCAAGTTTCCAAATGAAAATGGTTTGTTGTAGATGGCTTTCTCAAGTAGACCTCAGACCTGGGCATGATGAGGTTTTGTATTGTACTCACTCATCACCCACTATGAGGTTTTGAACTGTATTCACTGTAGGAATTTGAGAAACAATCCTCAAGACAGTTTGATCTCCAAATGTAGTTTAAAGTAGTTTTAACTTGCGCAAACTTGTAATAAAGTCGAGAGAACACTAAACAGTAATACACTCTGGATTTTACCTGTCTCATAGGGCAGGACTTACTGTAGTGGTGCAGAAGACAAAACTTCATCTCCATATCTTCCACTACATCTGTGTAATGATTTTTTTCCAATTTTAAACATACTCACTTCAAAGATGATGGGGCACATGTTATGTCTGTATTTTTCTCTACACCAGAAGTAAATAATTTTCATGGCAATTTTTTTACTGACCCTTGCAACTCACAGATAAGTCTTGGCATCTCTGGCCAAAATTTTTGAGAACTCTGGATCAGAAAAATTGCCAAAAGAGCTTGCCTAAGCATTCCTTTAGATCATGAACTTATGTCTTCCTGCAGCATTGTATGGCATGGTTCATAAGCTTGTTTTGCAAGTTTGTTTCCTTCTTACAATAAAAAGGTATTTTGTAAAAAAAAAATGGAACCAAAAATAGAAAAAATATTGCCTTAAGAGTTACTAGGTCTTTAAAGAATACTTTTCACAGATGCACACAGCTGTGTGAAAATTAATTGTCCTCAAAGACAGAAAAGTGAAATGAATATTATGAAAATAGAATCTGTGAAACATCAGAGGTCATTTTCCATAAGATAGCTAATTGCATGCCTGAGTGTTCACATTTTGTTCTGTGTCTTTTGCCACTATCAGTGACTCATATTAAAACACCATGAAAATAATATGTGTTCTCTTCTCTTGTAAGTTCTTGTTTGGTTCTATAATTAAGTAATTAAAGTCAGCATGTGATATTACCAGGAAAGCTGGCAAATACAGATCAAACAGGTTTTTGATGGTGAGCCTGCAGGAATCCTCCCTGAGCCCTCAAAGTGTGCATGGAGGTTTTATAAGCAATTAAACTCTTTCCCTGAAAATCCTACCTTCAAAGTTTTTGGATCACCTGGAGAGTTTCATGGTTGACTGCAAATAAAGAGAGCATAGAAACTTGTAGGAAAGCTCAAACAAGGAAAAGAAACATGAAACAAATAAGTTCAAATACACTTAAGCTTTTTCCTTCTAGAGTGTTACTTCTCATCCTGTATTGATGCTGCTTTAAACAGATGCTGCATTTAAAACTTCCTGGCAGGATTACGAGGCAGCACAGAAGGTGCTTGGTCACTTCCAATGCTGCAGCAGAACAGCAAAACTTTTAGAAGTATGATAAGTAGCACAAAATATTCTACAATGGAAGATTTCCATGGGATGGAACCACTGGATTTTTTTTTTTTTAACACTATAATATTTAGGCAGTGCCTTTAAGTAGCATAAGATATCAGTCATGTTTCTGTCTGTGCTTCAACCTAACATGAAATCCATCACTGTCCTCATCCAGCTTTGGCTTGCAGTAGTACAGACATCCCCAAGCACTCTCTGCTCTTTCTTATGTGACTCTTCAGCAGAAGATTTTTGCCCTCCATTCTCTCTTCCCTAGAAAGGTTCAGTAACTTTACTTGCTGACAGTAAGAGAACAAATAAATTGCAGACTCCTGTAACCATTTCCTGGTAGAGCAGATGTTTTGTGAAGTATGACAGGGAGTGTCTGTTCCACGCTAACCTCATGACTGTACCCAGTCCTGATGACCTTTGAACTGAGAGAGGCAGGACACTGGTAAGCTGCCTTTGCCCATTTGCCATTGCATGCCCGGACATGAGGTCAGAGACAAAGCACGTGGAAAGGCCAGTGTGCAGGGAAGGAGTGGTTTGCATCCTCATTTGCCCCTGTGCAGGCACAGAGCACAAAGCATGGGCTGACCTGTTGCCTTTAAACACAGACTGTCCTCATTTAAACCTGTTGAGACACTACATGTCTTTCCTTTACAGCAGCATAATACTGCTAATTCAACAGATCAAGCGAGAAGAATCAGATCCAGCTTGTCTACACTATTTTCCCGTGGCTTTAAACCGCAAGTGGCTGCAGGTTGCATCTGTCAGCATGTAAATATGCCTTCAGCTGGTGTTCACGGCAGTGTGGCTTGTTTAAAGAGTTACGTGTATCGTAATTACCACTGAACATTCACCACCACAAAGATGCTGGTGGTGACACAGGCTCGACAGCTACAATTGTGTTCGTTGCCTCTGGAGATACCCTGGGGTTGTCATTCTCTTCTGAACTGCTGCTGGCTGCAATTTCTCTTCAGATGGACCAGGAAAAGGTGCTGCAGAGGAAATTTTTGGAGATGTGCTTTGTGCATCCTGTTCTGACCACAAGCAAAGCAAGCATATGTTTTTCATAGCGCTGCTATCCTGTTACTCCCTTCATTCCTGTGGAGCACGGCACTCTGAGAGCACTGAAAGTGACTGCTGCTTAACCAGTAGGAGACTACATCACTGCTGAGCCAGCTGCCTGGAAAAGTTAATGCTGCTCTGTGGTTTCTTCAGGACTCTGGGCCAGCATTTTCCTCATCAGATGTCTTTCCTTTGCTGCCCTATCCCAGCCTGTGCTTTATTCTCAGAGCAATCTATTTTCCATGAGTGACAAGCCTGGGGGTTCCCAAAGCTACTTGAAGGAAATCAGGATGTAAAATGAAATACGAAGAGTATAAGGGAAGAAAGGAGGGAAAAACCAAAAAAAATACACCCACTGCTGACATGAGAAATCCTGGCCCCAGGGAAGGAGAGCAGGCAGAGGGTCTGGGAGAGAAGCACAGCAGAGCTAAGGAGGAGGCATGGGGGAGCGGGACGAAGAGGTGAAGATTGCAATTCCAGATGAAGTTGATGAGACTGCGGAGGAAAGGAAGCTGAATAAATTTACAGAATGTACAGAGGCAAAAATTGAGTCCTGTAGCCATTTTTTTTTCCACAGAGATGCTATTATCATTGCAGTTTCACAAGTGGAAAACCAAAACATTTATGTGATTTACTTTTGGCAGGTTTGGAGCCCGGGTTCCTCCAGCCCACAGGCAGGAACGTAACTAAGAGGTTTATGTTATGTGTATTACTTACAGGTGACTTGGAGAAAATTGATTAGAGTGAGTTTAACTGGGCAACATTTAACATTCAGATACCAGACTGGGGTGTGGGGGAGGTCAAACTTTGGCTCTGACCTCCACCTTCCTTTTTTACTTAAAAAAAAAACCCCCAAAAATGTATAGAAGGAAGCAAGAGTAGAGTCCTAGCTATTTCTCTCTGCATATGTAGCTTTCAGTGTTATTAGGCCCATCCTGTGAATCTGTTGAAGGGTCAATAAATCTAGACGTCACTGTGATTACATGCATATTACCTCCACTCTGTGGTTTCTGATTGATACACCCACTAGTTACCGTGTCTGTCAGTGTGCACTTTGCCTTCAGCAAGGAAAAACACTGGGGCTACCTCTCAACCTGTCAGACTGATTCTCCTGTTTGGTCAGATGGTCTGCAATGCTTGCACATGACAGCTTGCCCCTGCATGGGGCACAGCCCTGTTCCCTTGCAAAACATGTGTCGGTAATAAACTTGCCATTTATAATCCAACACAACCAGTTGATGTGGGTAATTAGCTGACTTAACGTTTTCCATTTCTGATTTTCCAGAGTCTGTGGCAGGCACTGCACAGGCTCCTGTCTCCCTGCCCCCCACCTCACAAAGAGCAGAGAACAATCTGATGTAAATAGACAGGTATCGTCAGAAATGTGACAAAGAAGAAAAGAGAGATGTTGCAGACAGTCTGAAGCAAACTCCATCTCACTGCCTTCCAGTATACCCAGTATACCCAGTGCTTTTGTGCCACTGTAATGGCACCTTGAAAATGGACCTTAATTTCGTAATGATACGTGACAATAGCCCTTTCCTGACAAGCAACCATGACTGCGGTTGGTAAGAATCTATTTGAAAATGGAAAAGATATATAGTCCTTACAGTAATTAAGTCTCAAAGGGTTTTCTCTTCCTACTGCAACTCCAAAAGAGAACCAGTTTCAAAACACGTCTTAAACATTTCAACTGTGTATTTCTCAGTAAGGGCCGAGGATTCAGAATGTGGGGATATCGATTACATCCTTTTTTAGCTTTCCACAGTAGGTTTCCAAGGAGGTAGCTAACTAGAACGGAATAGACAACCACATTTGTGCTGAATAGCTAGAAAGCAAAGGAAACACATTATGTGGTTTTTAAAAAGTTTTGTGAATTTTGGAAAAGACATGTAATGTTTCTGCTGAAAAATGCCATTATAATTATCTATATGTTTTCTATTTCACTCCAAGAATTTTCACCAGTGAATTATTTTCTTGGTACCTTCATAAGTAACTGAGTAACTGACAGCATCACTGTCATGAAATGCATCTATAAATGATCTTACTACTACACAGTTATTGTGAACACTCCATAAATTACATAAAAAAAGTTAATTTTCCACCTCTGACAGGTTGGTTTATAAAAAAGATTTAAATAAGTAATGTTGATTTAAGGGATTTTTTGGGTTTTTTTTTTTTCTATGGAGACACACTAAACGATTCCCTAGACGCATTTGGGCTTGCATGACATAGGGCACCATATGTGTGCACACTTCAGAATTACTTCCAGATACAGAAAGGAACAGATCTGGAGTGAACACTGCCTTGGGAGCTTGATCTGCAGCAGAGGCACTCTGCTTTTATTATCCTTCACTTTCCACTGATCATGCATCTGTTCCCTTTGCACCTTCTCTTTTCTCACACTTGCCTACTCACGTCAGAACTGACTCTCTTTGTCAATTACACTCTTCTTGAGATTCCCTTCAAGATCAGAAAAACATTTGCTTTACTTTTACCTTTCAGTTCACTGCCTGCTTTGGATAAAGCTGAGTATAGAAGTATTAAAATACCAGGAGAAAGCCTGCTGTCACAATGAGTTTGATCCAAAGTCCTTTGAAGTCATTAATGAACACTGGTTCCCAATTATTGCTTTTGGTCTTTGGATCTGCCCATGGCTTTCTACTTCAGCAAGAAGTATAAGTATTAAAAAGTTTTCAAAAGGTTTATCTGACAGGATTACCAGTTTGATTTTCTGAATAATGTTCTCTGAAGATTCAGATAAACACAAGTCAACACTTGAAAGCTCTCCCTAACACCTCGGGCTGAGATTAAAGGTCCTCTGCACTCACAGCGCTCAAAGTTTCACAACCAGTGGATAAATTCAGCCTTACAACTGAGAACTCTCTGGTCTCTCACAGCTGAGAAAGGATACACTTTCTTGATTCTAGCACCAGAATCATCTGCTGCTGTTGGAAATGTAGTCTTCACTATTAGAATGGTTTGAATACTGGCACAATATTACTGGAATAGTCTTGGCATTGTTTTGTCTTGCAAAGAGGGTTCTTGGACAACTGCTCACTTTTATTGCAGTGACTCTAAACCAATGTGTTTCTAGCCCAGTAGTTTGTATTTGAAAAGTATCATATTATGGGAGGTCTAAATTTTGTATCCATAGTCATGGATAGCAGTGACAGTTCATCTCACAGAAAAATAACCTTTAGGAGGTAGACACAGACACATATATAATGTGTAATTGTTTACACACTCGGTTTCTTTTCCCATGAAGTTTAGGCCCCCTAAGATATTTGGCTCTAAAAACCTGGCTTTTGGAGTACTGTTTAGAGGACTAGAGGATTCCGTAGATGAGCCTTTAATATTTGATTTTGGTTCTGAATCTGAAGTGCTACTACCATCTGAGGAATGTTTTGTGGTTTTTGGGGAAAATTTTCACTTTTTTACTCATGCCTCAGTCTGCTGAATTCAGGAATGGTGCCCCATAATGATGCATTCTTTATCAGATTCCCTCTTAAAACTACACTCTAGGAAATACTGCACTGAGTTTGCAGGACATACAGGAATACATTGCAATGAATTATTAATGGCATAGAAATTTCAAGTTTTAACCCAAGTGCTTTGCTGAGCTGATGCAATCAAGAGGCAAGTATTGATATCTTCATCTCATGCCCAGGGACAGGACTCGAGGAAATGGCCTGAAGTGGAGTCAGGGGAGGTTTAGGTTGGACATTAGAAAAATGGTTTTCATCCAGAGGGAGGTTGAGCAGTGGAACAGGCTCCTCAGGAAAGTGGTCACAGCACCAAGCCTGACAGACTTCAAGATTCATTTCGACAGTGCTGTCATGTGTATGGTGAGATTCTTGGGGCTGTCCTGTGCAGGGGCAGGAGCTGAACTCTATGATCCTCATGAGTCCCTTCCAACTCACCATATTCTATGATTCTATGATAAGGAACTTATTTTTCCAGCTCTAGCTGAACGCTTTGTGGGCTTATCTTTGTTCTTTGCAAAGTCCTTTTCTCTGAGAGTAAACAGAGTAACCAGAGCCATTTATGGGGCAGAGCAAGACAGCAGGAACCTCAGGCAGTCCTCTGAGCAATACCAATGTGTATACATTGCAGATTCCCCAATTGATTCCCCAGCCAGTTGCTGCAATCACCTGGGACTTTGAATAAGTCAGAATGCAAAATAAAACTACAGATTGATTGGAAAGATTACTTAGATCTTTTGTGTTTCCTAATTTGATCTGGAAAGAATTGTGACAAATAGCCTAAAGAAATGTGACAGCCTGAGAAAGAATTCTGGTTCTGCTTTTGCACTTGAAACCTTGGCCTTGATGCATGCATGCATACATGGAGTGAGGCACTGGTCTCTGCACAGCTGTAAACAGCCACAGGCACACAAGGGCTATTCAGTTCTCCAAGGAGGTCTGCTCTTCAACCAGCTGCTCCTGTTCTCTCCAAAAGAAAGGTGGGAAATGGATAGGAGCACCCAACAGAATAGAACCAACCAAGGGCTACCAGGTGGAATACCATCTAGTGGTCATCATCCTGTCTTTAAAATTTTGCTTTAGTATCAATGGTTAAAAATTATGCCTATAAACATCGTATGATACTCTAAAGCAGGCAGCTCATTTTATTAAGACATCATAGATTCAGGTAAAAAGTAGATTTATTTTTTTTATGCTACCAAGACATTCATTGAGTTATAAAAATGAGCATGAAAGAGTTTCCAAAATATTATAAATAGTAGGAGGCTTTGATCAGTCTACTGTTTTGATTAAGTTGAAAATTTCCATAAAAGAAAAAATCATCTCTAAACCAGTTGCACTGCAGTCTTGCCCTTTGATAAGGCAGGAAAAAACTAACACAACTTTACACAATTAGCAACTGTATCTTAGAAATTAATAGGTATAGAGGAACAATTAAGTTGTGTTTGGCTGAAGATATCTTTGCCACCTTCTTGTAACCATTCATTTATCCCCGTAAGTGAATGCAATGAGAAAAGGATGTATTTTTATGTCTCCAAGCAATCAAGGTTCCCTTGGTAAGGCACAGGTTAAGTTTAGCATCATAGACATTGCATTAATTTTTCCCATGATAGAAACATTTTTTCCTACGAAATATTATTAGCCTTTATTTCTTTCTTTGGACACAGTAAAAGACACTGTTTAATCAGCAGCACTAATCAAGACACGGTATAGGCAAGTAGGACTTCTTCCCTTCAGTGGCATTGCAAATTTTCTTGAGTCACTCCTTTCCTTGGAATTACTGTATAAAACCTTCACTTGTCTGTTTTACCAAGAGCACAGAAAAAAAATGTCATCCAACCCCATCAGTTGCCTCAATGAAATAGAGCAAATTGTTGCTAGCTAATAACACTGGAGAGTGATATATCAAAGGAGCAGAATTTACACTTATGCCTTGTCTTGATTAGAGTGTTCAAGTTTAATTCAGCATGCCACTATTTCCTGCTGTCTGTTCCTCTTCATCAGTAACAAACACTACTTAGAAGTTGTTGATACTGAACACACGGACCCAATTGAATCTGTAATGACATTTACTTGTTTGAAGTTTCAGCCCTGATGTGGTCTCCAATTCATTCACCAAACGGCTTCCATTTACTGAAGAATTTTTTTACGTGCGGTGGAACCCTGAAGTGCAAAACTGAGTGATTATAAAGTGGACAAATTAGGCACTGAACTCGCCTTTGACAGAGCACCCCATTAGCATTTCAGCCACTTAAACAAACTATGATCATACTGGTGGCCTATTCTGGTCAGTCTTGGACATTTGTTAAATACTACTACATGTATAATATTTTATATTAAATATGAATCTACAGAGAGAATGTGTAATACATATAATATTGACTAAGGGTAACCAACCAAAGCACCTCAGAAGATAAACTAACAAAATAGAAAGCAACTAAAAAATCTGGTCACCTTATTCCTCTGTGGTTCAACGTCATGATAAAGAAATAAAGGTGATCTGTTCACACCTCATATTGGGACAGAAAATTTTTAATACTATCACTATCACGTTTCATTTGGTTATCCTTTTACCTGTGAGGCAGACTGTAGTTCCAGTGTAGGTGACTGAGACAGAGTTAATTTTTGTCATAATACCATTTGCGGAGCTCGTTTGAATTTTTGATGAAAACAGTGTTGATAACACAGGGATGTTTTAGTTGTTGCTGAGCAGGGCTTGCACAGAGTCAAGGCCTTTCTGCCCATCACACCACCTCACCAGTGAGTAGTCTGGTGGTGCACGAGAAGCTGGGAGTTGACACAGCCAGGACAGCTGACCTCAGCTGATCACAGGGATATTCCATATCATATGACATCATGCTCATCAATAAAAACTGGAGGCAAAGTTTGCCACGGCTGCAATTGTGAGGTTTTGCATCACTTGTTCCATTTTGGTTTTTTTAGGGGTGGGAGTTTTTTGTTCAATTTTTTTACTTACTTAACTGTCTTTTTCTCAACCCTTCAGTTTTCTTACTTTTGTCCTTCCAGTTCTGCCCCCCATCACATGGCAGGGATTGCCTGGTGCTGAGCTGTCAGATGGGGTTAAGCCACAGAAACTGCTCACACAGCAAATAACTAGTTTTTGTTACTGCGGTTGCCGTAGCATCTTGTCATGAACCAAAACTTTATTAAAAACACTCATAAACACCAAAAACCGAAGAAGTCAGCATTCATATTGCTCTTTAAGGAGAGGAACAACAGCAGAAATAGATAGATGAAGGATCACACAGAGATAGAACCAGTTGATATTAATTTTACTGAAAGTGGTGTTGGCAAATACACTGTGCTTGTGGAGGGAGACACTGCCCTGAAGCAGCAGAAGCCCTAAATTAGAAAGTGCACAGCTGATGAAGATGGCAGTAGTCCTTCTAACATGTTCTGGACTCAGCAGCCCACACAGTGCTCATGTGAGGGTGTATTCTCCAAGCCCACTTAGAGATTACTAACACCCTGTTCCCTCTCAGGAATCACCAACTTTCACAAAAAAAAAAAACCAAAAAACCAACAACAAAAAACCACCCCAGGTAATAAAAATCAAGACACGCAGAGAAAGCTTATGAGGATAAAAATGAATTGTTGAGGCTCTGATTAAATTTTATATCTGATTAAAAGGCAACTGTACATAGTTCATCCAAATAATAATAGGAGACAGATGGTACATACAGATTTTTCAACAGTTTAACTTCAGGTTTCAGAAGAACAGAAAGAATATCGAGATTCTAACATTTATCCAGAGCCTTGAGGAAAGGACATTATGGATTAGGGCAAAAGTCATAGATATTCCTTTCTAAGGAAGCCTTTACCAAAATGAAATCTGAAAAGGAGGAAAACAACATTACAGGAACAATTAACGATAACAATGTATTTCAGGTTACAGAGACCCTTCCTTCCTCTTGAAAGGGTCGTGACAGGCCTCCTGCTGCATCAGCTTCTGGTGGCTGTGACACCTACACTGGAGCAAAAAGGGCAGCAAAATAAGCTGCATCAGAACACAGCATGCGAGGAGGTGGTGAGAAATCCAAGTGCCAGTAGCAAGCTCCAGCAGGACACTTTGTTTCTAATAATGCCTTGCCCTTAATTGCAAAAAGTTGATCCCACTGCTTTTTTGGGATGCAGCTGAAATATAACTGGCCTGCATTGCACAGCATTAAAAAGGGAAAGCTCTACTGCAGAGTTTATGATTATTTTCATCCAAGAGGGTGCACCCCAGATGGTGATAATTACCCATAACCTTGAGGATATACAAGAGCTTTAAAAGGTTTGATTTAGAAAGAAGTTGTTTAATGAATGAGCAGCTGAAGGCTGAAAGATAATTTGATTTTTTTTTTTACTCTTTAGATGTTTGATGCTGCTATTACAGTGCAAGAGCTTTTATAGTTCGATCTGCCTCGAGACCAAGTCACTATTTTTAACTTGCAGCCAAAAAAAAGAGCATCTACCCACTAAAAAATTAGTTGAATAGTAAAACACCACACAAGACAAAATATTTTACTAAGATCTAATGGAATGACCCTTTCATTTGGATTTTCTACTCTACTCCTTCACATATTCATGTATTTTTGTCTCTCAGCTCCTGAGAGCAAATTCCTTTCTTCCTGTGCTTCTGTGTTTTGTAGAATATCCACCTGATGGTAAGTAAATACAGATAAGAAAAAAGCCTTCCAATTCAGGTTGGAAGCTGCTGTGAGAGAATTGGTGTGTTTAATTATTTTTACACTATTTATGTAGCCTCTCAGCCTCTGAAGAAGCATCCTTTACCAACGATGCCTTTACAAAGCCTTTAAAAAGTATAAACAAGTTGTAAGTTGTTTTTCTCACTAGCCTTACTCCTTTGCTTTCCTGAATAGGGTGTTGCATTCTGGGTCCAGAGAGGCTTTTTTACAGCTGTTTTTATTCTGGTTGGAAAAAACCATATCTCTTTGTTTTCTCGCTTTTGTGAGTGCTATTTTATATGTCAGTACTGAATGCTTTTGCCAGTGATTCTGGATTGCAGTCTGTAGGGCATCTGTAATGGAGAGTCCTTACTGCCCTGTGCCCTTATGCCAAGTGCATAACAGAAGAAGAGTAAGCTGGAAATCCTGGTGGTCTCCAGCACAGGAATGTCTGGTTTTGCTGCGGGAAGCTTGAAAACCCACATTTGTTTGTATATTTATACTTGCTCTGTTCTTTTTCTTTCCCCCTTTTCTTCCATATTCCTCTAAAAAAGGAAGCTACAACAGCCATCCAACCCACGCATGCTCCCTGGTCAAGGTTCTCAGTTTTCATGTCTCCTACTCCTGGCACCAAAGACAGGATTTCAGCAGTTCCTACTGGCCTCACAGATGCCTTAGAGAGTCCTTGCTATGTGACATACCCCAGAACCACATCAGGAAGCATCTGTCTTCACCTCCTGCGTTGTATGTGCCAGCCCCATGCAGATGTGCCTCAGACACTGCAGAGCACTTAAAATGGTTCTGCTTAAGAACCTAAACCTGTTTCCAAAAATAAAACTTTCTAATTTGACACTAGAGGGAAAAAAGGGGGAAAAAAAGAGGAAAAAAAAAAAGTAGAATAAAGAGAAGGAAAGAAGAGCATGGAAAGAGTGTGCAATTGTTGAAACCCAAAGTAAATTGAGCTGACCTATCTGCCTTGCAAACACAGTGCATCCTGAACAGGAGGTGTAAAACCAAACTTACTTCAAATAGCTTTCATAAAATCCTGCTATGAGGTCCTAGAGAGTTCTTTCCGATGCAAAAATAGATGTCCTGCCTTCACAGGCACTATTTGGGGATCTCTGAGAAGCTGAAGATATTTAATGAAGTTGATTCTGCAAAGAGGCATCCCCATGCAATTTTTTTCAGCCAAGGAAGGGGAGAGTGCCAAGGGGCTGGAGTTTACAGCACCTCAAAGTGATGGCATCCTGCCAGCTTCTCTCTGCAGGCATATCCATGCCAGAAGTGCTTAAGTGCAAATGGCATGTAAACCAGAAACACCTGTCATTATTGTGCTGCGAGTGTATGCGGATAATTATGTGAAACTCTGTGAAAAAATTGTGCTTTCCTGCCCAGAGAATGTAATGAAAATTTTACTGTGTTGAGCAGTATGGCTGGAGTGGTTGTGCTGATTTTATCAACAGCTGGCCTTAGAACATGCAGCAGGGCTCTGCTCAGCCCCCTCTGGAAGCAGAGGCACACCTGGACCTCCCTGCCTCCTCTAGATGCCTTTCCACACCCGCCTCACCCTGCTCACCCCTGTGCATCAGTCATAGTAGACGGCTACACTGCAGTGAGGCTCACCTGAGACCTTTTCATTTCATTTCAGCAGTAGTAAATCTGTCATTTAGATTGTAAATATGGATTTTTCAGCAGTACCTTGCCACCTATCTTCTGTCTTTGTCACCAAGCAGTAAAGCTCTGACAAGACCCTGAGAGCAATTTTGCAAAGGGCACTCAGGCTCTGATTTTGTGCCAGCATGGCATGAAGCCAACCCAGCAGATACACGCTGCTCCACAAGCAAGCAACAGCTCAGGCTCTACAGCTGTTTGATTCATGTTACGTTACAGGACCTCTGTACATATGTCAAGGAACTGCACTTACGATTTGGGGGTACATACGTCTGGATGAGGCAGTCTTTGAGATCAGTATAGCAAGAGAACATTTCTTATGGATCTCCTCATGGCTGTGAGTATGGAGTGAACCACCGCGGCACAGGAGAAGCCCTCATTTCCCCTGCCCTCCTCCCCAGCCAGGTGTGACGGCACAGTGTTGTTTTCACTGCCAGCTGGTACAGAAACAGTGTCTGGGATCAGCTGCTGAGATAATTAGGGTAAATTTCTGTTCCATAATCCTGAATGTAGCTGGTATTTAGGACTGCAAAACCCCTTTGAAGTAGAAGTTCTACTGGTAGCACTTAAAACACAGAGAATACAGTATGTCAGAAGGCAAATAAAAGCAGTGTAGAAGAAGGAGAGGAGCACATTTTCATACTAGAGAAAAGCTGTTTAGCTATGAGACCTGTGAAGTCAGACCTAGTTGTCCATAGTAAAGGAGGATCATGATTCATAAGAAAGTGCATGAACTGAACAGGAAAGGTATTTTATAGCACAAAAGATGCTGGTTTGGGACCTAAGAATACTTTACAGTGATGAAGACTCAGAGGGGTTTATATTTCATCTAGATCAGTTACTGAAGCCAGACTTCCCTTGCTCTCTTGCAAATTTGACCTATAGAAATTGTATAGTCTACTTATTATGTCTCTGCAGAAGAGACCAGTGAGACGAGGCTTCCATCTGGCTGGGATTCAGGATGTGTGTGTGCCTGAGCTGCAAAAAGTGTGTCAGGACTGTAGGAGTTTCATCATCCATCAAAGGAGCCTAGAAAAGTTCTACACACCGCAGGTGTCCCTTGGAGAGCTTAGCCCATGGCAAAGCCTAGTCAGTGGGATTTAGAGATTAACTTTGTGCCAGACTGCCAAGCAGTGCATGGAGCTGCAGCGGCTGGGACTATTTTTCCTACTTGCTCTCTGGCCACATTTCATACAGTGAGCAAAGGACAGACACTTCCCTGGGCTGAAATCCCCCACATCCCGCCAGGTCCATATTGCCCAGGCTGTACCTTGGCCTCATGTACTTCAGGCTGTACTTAGAGGCCTCATGAGTGGAAAGGCTGGCAAAGGTGGTCTTGAAAAGTGATTTCAGGGCTGTGCTTACCAGACCAAATAAATCTCCCTAAACTATTTCAGATTCCCCAAGTCCAGTGCCTACTACTCAGCTGTGGAGTACAGTTTGGGTTGTGACTTGGGGTCTTGGCAACCTGGAAACTAATCAGTTGAACTTTCCATATTTGAAAAGTTACCTAGGAGTTCAGATGAAAAAGCAGTGACCAGGGACTACCACTTGAAGTCAACTGTTGGGAAATAACAGAAATTTTGCAGGGATTGGTCTGTGGTAAATTTTGAAATTTAAATAATTTCACATGCTCTGCTAAATTTTAAATAATAAGGATGTTTACTGCACTGTTCCCATAATTTTTTAGAGTGAACCAAACTATAGAGCAGCAGGGGTTCATTTGTTGCATTGATTTATTTTAAAGCTGGTTCAAGTGAAACACCCACATTTTAGAGCCAACTTTTCATGTCCCTGCAGTAACGAAAAGGTTGTGCTTGCCTGTAATGAATTTAATATTATAGTAGGATTTTTTTTTGTTAGTCTTGAAAACATTTTGTTAGTCTTAAAATTCTGCCTAGCTTTCTAGTTGCCAGATTAAATAAATGTGGCCTGACATACTTCATGCCAGCCCATAAAGTGCTCCTGAGCCCAGGCCTACAACAAATGCCAATAAAAGGGGCTGCTAACCCTCTACAAAGGCCCCACGCACACATCTCATTCACAGGGTTGTTCTTAGCTCCATGAATCTTAGCTGTACAGGAGTATATGCACTTTTATAGACATTTTAAACATGAAACCAGTCTCTTTTTTTTTCCAGAATTTCAAAGTTATCCAGAGAGTGAACCAGTTTGAGATGCTGACATTTCTACTTTCGTTCCCGTTGCTGCAGAATGCTTTTACAAGTGATAAGAAATTGAATCATACTTTAGAAATATCTTACAAGTTATTTAATAATACATAATAGGTTCTTAATTTGGATCAAAGAGTGACAAGTAGAATGTAGTGACAAGTATCTCATCCTGAAACATCTTAGGGCTGAATCTCAGTCTTCATCTGGAGACAAGGGGCCATGTACTGATCTAGCTGCTCATACATAGGTCAGTTCTGCAGACTTTATTTAAAGTCAATTTTCTCCAAGTTAAACAACCCAACCCCTCAGCCTCTCCTCATTCCTTGTATGTGTCAGCCTCCCAGCCACCTTGGTATCTCTGCACTGGGTACCGTCGCTTGCTAATCTGTCTCGGGGGATGTAATACTGGGGAGCTGAAATCTGGGCACTGCAGACATGGACTCACAAGGGCTGAGTGGAGTAGACTAACTGTGTCCAAATAGCTGCTGCAGTTCAGGGTGTGGTGAACGTTTTGCTCTCCAAGAGCATCCTCTGGACTCCTGTTCAGCTTCTCATGTACGAGGACCACCAGACCTTTTATAGATTTTCTCCCTACCAGCCAGTCCCCAGCCTGGGTTCATTCCCTACAAGTGCAGACCTTTGCATTTCTCTTTGCTAAATTTCTTGAGATACTTGTCAGCCTCTATATCAAGGTCCGTTAAGGCAGTCCTACTCTTTTGTGAGTTGACAACTTCAGATAAGAATTCATTGATATTACTGTATGAAATTCACCTTCATAACTGCCACTCATTCCTAAAAATAACTCACACAATTAATTATCTTTATTCTGTAAGATGTCAGTATTCTGTGATGTGTTTGTCTCTAGGATTAAAGATATTCCAAATTTCTTATTATTCCCTCATTGTTCAAATAAATTAATAAAAATTAATAACTTTCTTATGCTCTGGTCTGTTAGCTGGGAATGACAATAGGGTCAGTTGAAGTCTTCCCACTCAGTAGGTTTCCATTGTCAGATATTTGCCAAGGGTTCAGCCACAGTTTCTTGGCTTCTGTTTATAGCACTGGAAACTCCCAGGTGGTCCCTCTATTCAATTATCTGCCAGGCTGGTATTGGCTTCCATGATGAGTTGGAGGTATCACACTTCAGTCTGGCACAGCCGAAGGTAAAATGCACTAATATGAAACATTCTACTTCAACAGTTTGTTAAGCAATACGTGTTTCCCAACTTCCTTTTTTGGACTGCCAAATATAAATAATTTTTAGAATGGGAAAAAATTCAAATAATTTTTAGAATGGGAAATTTATTAAAACTTGGGTTTAGTTTGGTGAAGACCCTCAAAGCTTTATCTCCATCAGACACTGCATTGGTGATCTTCATAGGAACATTCTAGTTTCAAAAAAAAAGTCCATAAAACAACAGAACAAGAATAAAAATTGGTCTCAATTTCCACCATGATGCTACTTTCATGGTTAGTAGCATTCTGTATCTTCTTTTTCTTTCTGTTCCACTTACAGCAGACTTTTCCAAATTTCTTTCAAAATGTAGTGTGAGGAGAGAGACAAGTGGCAGAAAATTCAACCAGGTGAGTTTGTGGAGGAGAAAATACGTGAGAGAAGGATGATAGGAAAGTGTCACAATATAAATCTCTCCTCATGTGCGTATGGGCCACAACAGAGATGGGGAGCTGCTGTCACCATCACTGATAATGTTTACCATCTGCACATTGATAGGACCCAAATGAGAAAATTTGGAAGCTCTGACGTAGAGAAAAAAGACACCAGACAGCATGTTTAAGCCACACTGTGGTCATAACTGACATAAAGGTTGATCAGAGAGCAGGACCTGGAGTGTAAAGAAAGTACACAACATTACCATTACATGAGATCCACTCTTCAGACCAGAACCTCTTACTTCTCAGGCAACCTTAGCAAACTGAATAATAAACCCTAAACCAGGGCTATTTTATACTAAGCAAATTCAAAGAAATTGTGTTCTTTAACTAAGGACTGTGACAAACCACTTGTATTGTGCAGATTTTTCCCAGTCTTCTAAGAGATGGGCAGTATTAGAATCCTAATTTTAATTAATTTTACCGGTAGAATTTCAGGAACCTGTAGGGGTCTGTAGTAAGGAGACTCCATCCTGACATCACGCTGAAGCCCTCACAGCTGCCAGCAGTTAAATCTATTAGGATGGACTCTTCCGAAGTTGCTGTTGGCTCATCACAACAAATGACTGCATGTCCAAGATTCTTCTGTGTGCTGGTGTTACAAACCCTGTGGGCAAGGCACGGGGGTAGGAGGCTGCTTTCTATTACTTATTTTCCTTAAGAAAAATTCAACAAGGGATTATTACTTCTATTTATCACTCACATAGAGGAAAACGAGCTTCCTCTTATTTCCTTGATTTGGCTGCTAGATGACACGAAAAAGTTGCAGTCTATTAATTTTATTCACATTTGAATTGAACTTTAAAAAAAAAACTAAAGCACGAAGACTCAGGGGAAAACTCGGAGACGGCTTTATAATACAGCAGGAACCTGGCATATTCAACCATGTGGCAGTAAGAAGGATAAAGTAAAGTTCTGTTGCAGAAATACATTTGTTTCTTTTTCTCACTGGCTTCAAACCATTCTTCAAATTCATGGAAAACACTTCTCAAAATCTCTAGTGACCATATTCTGTCTAACTAAAAAGCAACTTCTCATTGGTTGAGAGGACATTATCAACTTGCAAAATAAAACAAAAGAGAACTTTCATAACTGCACTAGTACTCCTTATCTCATAAGGGGAGCAAGAGTTTTACCTTCTGGGCACCACCAATTAGGAGGTTGTGCAGATCTTGGGCTAAAAATTGCAACCAGAGCCTCTGTGTATTTATCACAGTTCCTTAATTGAGACAGAGATCAGACTATGCTCTGCACCATTTGTCTTTATTAGAAGTTCTGCAAAAGTCAGGTCATCAGACATTGCTGGATTGTTTTCTGCATACCTTGGATGTTGTAGACTGCCAATTACCTCTATCCAGGTAGTTATGCTATAAAAGGACCATTATGGCCCTGTTCCCAGTTTGAACTCTCTCGGCAGCTTCTTCCTTTCTTAGCCTTTAGGTAAGGGAAATTTTTTCCAAGAGACTTATAAGAGCCTCTATTTGACTTCACCCCAAGCCCTGAAACAGGACTACTTTCTGAACCAGATTTCCTTGAAAAACATCTCAGGGTTTTCCCATGGCAGGGCTCTAACGTAATACAGATGAAAGCAAGCAAGCACACTGCTCAGGCCTTGATCTCCCACTTAGGTGTATAATTAATTTCACATGGAAAAATATTTCCATTGATTTAGTACTCTTCATAAGCCGAATATGCAGCTCATATGTATTTGCAGAACTGGGGGTGGTACACTGTATACAACTGAACATTTGTTATTATTGGGGAAATACTGAAGTAAAGGCCTGGAGACTTGAGTATTAAAAGAAAAAGAAATTTTTATGATTTATAGTGTGGAAGCCTTTTCTAGGCTCAAGAAGAATCACAAAGTAATGATTTTCTGGCTGTTGACATACAGGCTTTATGCTTTGCCAGGTGACCTCTTCAACAATATTGGCTAATCCAAAACATTTTGAAATTTCCCATTCTCTAAATTACTCCAATCTAAACAGGTCAGTGATTAACTTTAAATCTACATTCCAAACGGCATAGTTCTCCAGCTCTTTAGTTAAGCTTTCTCTTTGCAAAGGAATTCTTATTTGTTTTTATTGTAATGTTACATTATTTTTGGTCTAGATGTGAATGCTATTTAAGCATTTAAAAATTAACCTGCTGTTTGGAACAAGAGGGGTAAAAGTTCTGGAAACCCTCAGTCCCTTTGTCTGACTCCAACAAACATCATAGACCATAATATTTCAAAAAACTCCAAGCACTTGATCAGCTTAAAAAAGCTATTGGTATCCTGGCAAAAACTTCACTTAAATATGTGCACTTAATAAAACTTTCATTGTGAGAACACTTAAAATTCTATTATGTCAGAGTTCTGAGCAGGCAGCCACACCTTATTTTTACCTCTGTAGGAATAACACAGTTCATAACGTCAATGCCCGCTTTTCGCTGCAGAGAGCAAGCTGTTTAATGCTGTCAACAGCACCAGGTTCCCCTCTGGCATCTGCATTATTGGCCAACACATATAAACAAAGCAGCTCAGGTCATGCTTCCTGCTCATTCAAAATAAGGAATACCAGGCATGAACTCTTTTGCCCTACTTGTACCGACCTCCATAACTTAAAAAAAAAAAAAAATCCTTTTTTCCAGCATTTCTTGCAATCCTTATGCCAGGAGAATGCATTCATGTATAAGTTTGACACATAAAGGAGTACTCTCTTGATCAAGTAATATTCGAGGTGAACAAGTATGAATCTCCTGAACATAGGCTAACATAAGTATACCAACAACATTACTAAGCTAATGCAAACTAAGGTATAGGCTTCTTTCTCTAGTGATACTTCCATCTGTACTAGCAGCTGTATGAGGAATAAATTAATGAATTTTGTTGCATTGCTTGAAATGTCTGGATCCTTTCACAGAGAGTTTTTGCACTTGTTTAAATCGCCAGTGAGGTTCACTGGGAAATACAGTCGCTACACCAATAGTCCTTACTACTAACTTCTTAATATTCACCAGAATTTCCAAGCAAATATACCCTCCTAACCATCTTCCATTTTAGAACACTAACCTCTGTGAAAGTGAAGAAATAGTAACAAAAGGCTTTTCAGCCTTCTTTGAGAAGAATAGTCACTAATCCTCTATCAATTTTAGCTGCTCTAAGGTAAATGCTTTAGTTTCTATCTAAAGAGAACTACAGAGATTAAACAGGAAGGTCAAAATCAACATGTGAATCACTACAGAAAAGTTCAAATTTGAAAAAAAGAATTTCATTCTTCTTGGTGCTCATCAGTGGAAAGCTGATAAGCTGTGCCACCTTGAGTGTTGAAAAGTATCTGTGATTTCTGGTGAGCAACACAGTCTATTCATATGACATTTTCCCACCTAACAGCATCAGATCACAGAAACAGAAATGTTTCTGAAACAAACCTCCGCAAGTCTCAAAATCCCACTCAGAGAGAAACAATTACCAGTACTAGATCAGGCCTGGCATAGCTTTGTCTAGCCAAGGCTTGAAAACCCCCCTGAATGGAAACTCCATCAGCTCTCTGGGTGATCTAGGCCTGTTTCTCCAGCCTCTCAAACTGAACTCTGCTGTTGTCTCATATCATCTGCCACTACTGTAAAGATGTAAGATCCACACCTTTAAACTGCCATTCAAGTATTTGTAGGCTGCTGCCAGACTATCCCTTAGCTCCCATTTTCTATGCTGAATGAGCCAGCTGTCCTAACCCCTTTGCAAAGGCCCTCTGTTCAAAATCCCTGACCACTGAAGAAGCCTTCCTTCAGACTCTTGCCATTTCTCTACATCCACTTGAAAGGGGTACTTAAAACAAGTTGCTGCATTACAGATGTATTCTCACCAGAGCCATGCAGAGGGTTATAACTCCGTCCAACTGTTTGACCACACCTTCCTAATGTGTGCCGTAGCCCATTATCCACTTCTCCTTGTTCATAATGGCAGTGCACTTTTGTTTCTTATTCCAGTAGTTTTTCAGAAAATCCTCTGGCGTCCCTGTGGAAAAGAAACTGATAATGAGTCAGTAGTGTGCACGTGCAGCAAAGGAAGACAGCCAGCTTTTGGGCTGTATTTAAAAAGTTTAGCCAACAGTCAAGGGAAGTGACTATTCCCTCTTTCCAGCTCTGTGAGGCCACATGTTCTGTGTCCTGTTTTGGGTTCACTCCAGTACAAGAAAGATATGCGGCTTTGGGATCACTCCAGGAGGAGACTCACCAAGGTAGTCGGGAGGCTGAAGCACAGCATGTTTAAAGAGAAACTGAGGGAGCTGGGTTTGGTCAGTACGGAGAAAGAGGCTGTGCGAGATATTATTGCTACCTGCAATGTACTGGGAGAGTGTAGAGAGAATAGGGCCACTCTTCTCTGAGGCACAGGAAGGACAAAACAGAAAATTCCAACCCAATATAAAGGAAAATTCCTAACATGAGGGTAGATAAACACCATATCAAGTTGAGGTGTGGAGATATTCAAAATACAGTAAGACGAGGCTCTGAGTAACCTGATCTAATGGCAAAAGATTCAACAAGTCAACCTCCACAGACTTTTTCAGCCTATGTGAGTCAGTAATTATTTGTCCTTCACTGTATTCCCAAGGTCTCCTGCAGGAAGGCTGCTAATCAGCCAGCCTATTCCCAGTCCTCCAGGTGCAGATATTTGTTCTTTTTGTTGAAATTCATGCTGGCACAATCCTCAAGTTTCTCAAGGTTAGTCTGAATATAAACTGTGTCCTTTGCTGTATCAGCAGCTTGTTCCTATCTTAATGATGCCTGCAAATTTGCTGAACAGTGCTTTCTGCTTTATTATACAGGTCACTGATAAAAATACTGAGGAACATCAGCTCCATTATCAGCCCTGGAATACTCTGGTTGTTATGGACCACCACCTGAACACAGCCGTTTCAACTCACCCAGTAGTCTGATCACCCAGCCCATCCTTTCTCGGCTTCCAGATGAGAGGTCGGGGGTCAGAAACCTTGCTAAAGGCATATCCACCCCTCACCCCTCATTCTCATAACCAGTCATTTCCTTACAGAAAGCAATCAGGATGTCTGTTTCTGATAACCTCCTTGTCCCGTTTGAGTTTAGAAATGGATTCCAAGAGAAGATTGTGCACTGCAGTCTTTGCAGGGACTGAGGTAAGCCAGCAGCTGATAGCCTTCCAGATCCTATTTTTTGCCATTCTTGAATATGACTGTATTGTTTTCTTTTTCCATTCATCATGATTTTTCACAGACAATACAGAGCAGCCTTGGAATCACAGCAGCTAGGAAGGCAACTACAGCAGCCAACTTTTCCAGCACCTTTAGGTCAGTACCAGGAATATTAATATGTCCAGGTGAAGCAGTTTCTAGCTTGTTCACACAGCACTGGCTCCTTCCCAAACTGTTCTGATTCTTGCAGGGATCAGGGAGAAGGTTCTGCCTGTGATACAAAAGGTGAAAATGGCCCTGAGTACTTCAGCTTTTTCCATGTAACCCACACTACGTTGTCTCTTATACATCAGCAGCCCCAAATCTTTCCTTTACAATTTGTCCTTCTTGCTCAATATAATGAAGCTATTTTTAGCTTTAGAGTTGTGACTTTCCTGATTTTGTCCCTAAGTACCTTAATGATCCTTTTACATTCTTCCTTTGTGGCCTGTTTTTGTTTCTGTTTCAAACACCTCCACTGTTTGTATTTCAGTTCATCAAGAAGCACCCTTTCAGGCAAGCTGGTCTTGTTCTGAAACTTCTTGTTTTCCCACATAAAAGGATGTCGTGATCCATCAGTGAGTTCACTTTGAACGAGTCATTCAGCTCTGTTGGGTATCCTGCCGCTGCATGGCTGCTTCACAGAGGACTTCGCTTAGCAATTCCTTGAATAACCAGGTCTGTTTTCTGTAAGTCTAGAGCCCTAGCTCTGCAGTTTTATTTCCAGGCTTCCTCCAAATCCTGAGCTTCATTGCTTCATGCTCCCTGCAGCTTAAGATGCCACCAGTGACTGTGTTTTTCAGTCCTTCTCAGTCTGTAGGCAGTAAGTCCTACAGAGCAACACCCCCAGACAGCCTCTCTAACATTTGCATCGGAAATGTGTCACCCATGCAGTCCAGCCTTGGGCTGTCTGCGTGAAGCCACACTGACCTCATAGCAGTTGTCTGGACAGCTGAGACCACCCATAAAGACAGGTGCCTGCAGGTGGGAGGTTTCCACTGGTTGTTTGGAGAAGGCCTCTTCCCCTTGTTTCCTGTCAATCAGGTCTGTGGCACACTTCCAAGATGTCCTTAATGTTACCTCTCCTCTCTGAAGCTGATGCAGAAGCTTTCAATTTAGCACGTCTAGTTTTTCCCTATAGAACCCTGTGAATATAAAACATAACCTGCTCCTTATTTTCCCTGGATGTCACTCCTCAGTGGCGTTTGCTCCATTGAATACATTAGGAAATGTATTCCCTGTCTGATGCAAACAGACCCTGATTGAGACTGGCCCCGCCTTTTGTCTCCTCCTCCTTGATCTCCTGGTTCATCAAGAGAGGTCACTAAAGGCACCAAGGGCAGTGAAACATTCTAGATATTTAAATGACTGCATATAAAAGTAGTAATCAGTGAATAGCTTATGCACAATTCTTCTCAAGAGTAAATGGGATTTTTAAAGTGTACTAAAACACCAGATATTTGCATAGACTTGCATACTGACATAAGCTGCAGAGGTAAATTAGAGGCATTCAGCTTGGAATCTTCAGCTCAAATTTGTGCTCTTCGTCCTTGGATCCATAATATGACTTCAGGGCTTGTGTTCCTTGTTCTAAGTTTTTAGATTCATGTAAGTAACAGCTGAAGAGTCATGCTAAGATCTTAAACCTTTTTTTCTACTAAATTCTACTAGTTTAGGCTGGAGAAAGATCAACTTTATTTATCTTTACTTTATTTTAGTTGCTGTGGCTCTTTCAACCACCAGATTCTCTGCATTTCCACTGAAGATTACTCACAATAATACTAAGCATTTGTATGAGCATCCATGTATGAATTACCTTACAGTCAGTAAGTAGATTTATTTGCAGCAACTAACATAATTTTACTTTCAGTTTAAAATTTTAAAATATTTCTGTTTTCCTCTAGCAATTATATTGTGCACTACAACACACTACAGTAAAAAATTGTAAGTCGTATTAAAATGCACTGGTTTCCTAAATTTAATGTAAAACATTTGGACTTCATTTACTTCCAGACACATTAAGCTTTTATGACTTCTTTTTGAAAGATTGTCCTGTGCTCCATTATTCATAGTTGTTACTGCTCTGCTACATTATCCATTTACCAATGAATTTATTGTAAGATGGATTTTGGGATTCTTCTATTTTGTTTTTTTGGTTTTTTTTAATTATTTTCTGAGTTCATCGAGAAATTCAAATTAATGCCAGACGAATATAAGCAATTATCTGGAAGTCAATCCAAAGATAAATGCTCAAGTGTAAGCAGAGCGCAGTATTTCACCCTTCTATGGTGTTCAAAAAGAGTATATAACAGCAAAGTTGTACTGAGATGTCCATTTTTCTATTATTTCATTCCATGTTTGAAAAATAAAATTATTACTTCAATTAAAAAATTTAACATTTTCTTCAGGCATTGTTTTTAGTAACAAAAATTAGGTGCCATCCAATCTTATAGAACATATTTTTAGATTAACATTAAGTCACTATTTTAGGCACAAAAAAATACTTGTGGAAAACTAAATTAAGAGTTTCCATCACATGAAAAAAACCCCACCTTTTAGTTTCTCATAAAGTCTAAGGTTTTTAAGAGGTGGCTGAAGGCAGCTTCTATTAGAAGCATTGGCACTTACCATCAGTATGAACCTCATCACACATCTGTAACACTCAGTTTGCTTTGAAACTCTTGACCACATGTGGTTTACAGTCAGCCTCCAGCTTCTGGAGTTAAGGTTGTTGTTAGAAAAAATAGTGTTAGAAAGCTTTGTTCTTAGAGGCCAAAAATGGGTTTTGCGTGATCTGTTTCTAAACAGAATTCTGCACCTGTGTCTGCCCCCAGCACTCCTTGCGACCGTATTTTCTGGAAAATAAATCTCTTTTATCTGCCTGCTTGCAGTGCATCCTCTTTATGGGAGTGATCGTAACTTCTGTGGTGTAAGAATGCACCTGGTGCATAAAACAGAGCTCACTGATCCACAGTGAGGCAGGAATTTGGCAGAATAGATACAACTCTTCTTTCTTTCAGACCCATGTTGAATACCAGGCCCAAATTGTAAAACTTCAGAAAACTGTATCAATAGATAAAATTAAGCCATCAAATCAGATATTTTCCAGCTCCTGACCCTGAACCTTTTGTTAAAACTTGAACTCCGCAAACCAAATTATTTTTAGCTTCAAAACCCTTGGCTAATTTATTTTCATTTTGTGTGTCTTTGTGCCTCCAGTTTCTGGCAACTTCTACAAGTAAAAATGCCAAAGTCCTCCATTTAAATTGTATCCTTAGCCAAGTGAAAAGGGGAAAACACTCAAAATCATGCAAGACAGTCTTTTCTCATGAGTTTTCTGTTCTCATGAACTCTGTAGGCCAATTTTTGAAATACAAAAGTTCATAATGTAAGACACATCAGATAAGGAACCAAACTTCTGGGATTCACCCATTTGTCACTAATTCCTCTTTCTTCCAAAGGAAGGGGCCAAAAAAAAAGCAAGACTGCTGAAGGGAAGAAAAAACATAAGGAAGAGCGAAAGGTCCAGAAATTTAAAAAAAAAATATTAAGAGAAGATCGATGAACAGACTGAAAAGAAAGTCCTGAAGAAAAAAAATGGCAATAGGCTGGGTGGAGCTGCATTCAGGATGTGAACTGTGGAGAGGAAAAATGGGAAATAATGGGCATCTAATTGGACATAGACATGTGCTTTGTCTTGGAAGCTAAAACAACTACCTTAACCTGAACACCTCAGTTCAGACAGCCAAAGCTGATGTGAGTATTATCTAAATATTTACTTTCTTATCACCTTCTTTATTCTTTTATGTACATCAGTAATTCTTTTGTTCTACAATACTGGTAGTATTTTAGGATCCTCATTTTTATACGCAGGTGGGCTGGTTTTGGTTCGGGTACAGTTAACTTTCTTCATAGTGGCTGGTATGGGGGTCTGTTTTGGATCTGTGCTGAACACAGCGTAGATGATACAGAGATGTTTTTGTTACTGCTGAGCAGGGCTTACACAGAGCCAAGGCCTTCTCTGCTTTTTGTGCTGCCATGCTGGGAAGGGCGCAGGGGGCCTTGGGAGGCTGGGAGGAGACACAGCCAGAGCACATGACCCAAACTGACCAAATCGATATTCCAGACCGTGTGACACCACGTCCAGTATATAAAGTGGGGTAAAAAAGGAAGATGGAGGGACATTTGTACTGATGGCATTTGTCTTGTTTGCCAAGTCACCATTACACACAATGGGGCCCTGCTCTCCTGCAGAGAGCTGAACACCTGCCTGCCCATGGGAAGCAGTGAATTAAGTCCTTGTTTTGCTTGGCTTCTGTGCACAGCTTTTGCTTTTCCTGTTAAATTGTGTCTTTATCTCAACCCATGAGTTTTCTCATTTTCACCCTTCCAATTTTCTTCCTGACCCCGCTGCTGGGATCAAGCTGCTCTGCGGGGGAAACCAGGACAACAAGTCACTGATGGACTATTTATAACAGGCCTTTATAATTGTGATAGATGCATCAAAACTCTTAATCCTAATAGAAGCCTGTATCTCAACTCTGTGGATAAAACCTGTATATTTGAGTATTGTACTACAACATATGACAACAAAATGCAGGGGCAAACAAGCAATGTGTGGGGAAAAAGACAAAAGTCTATTCATATTCTCTTACTTCACTTATACTCGCATACCTGTAGATCCATCTACCCAAGCACTGCAGTGTTCTGTGAACTCACACCATGACTGCTGCACTCCTCTAGCTATTTACAGTCTCTTGACATAGAGAGCCTTAAAAAAATGCCATTATCTTGGAACTTAGAATTACAGACACTTTAATCTTATGGTTCTCATCATCTGATCAAATGATCCTAATCTTCTGAATTTTTACAGCATTGCATGACCTTTAGCCACACGACTTTCATCACATTTGTCAGGAAGCTAAAACCTCACATAACTTTTAAAATGTACACATTTAAAAGGTTATTGCTATTAGTATCCATGGATATCTGCTGGGATCTCCTGCAGTGCTTTCATGGTCTACAAGCTGGTTTTGATTGCTGTAAATGATGTAAAACTGTTCTTCTCATTCACCAGACACTAACCTTTCTTTTCTGAAGTCACAGGTCCAAAAAATCTATATTTTTTTCCACTAAAAAACCACTTTTTATGACTAAACTGATACTATATTTGTTAATGTTTGGCAGAAATCCATTTCATTTCTATTCTTCAGTTCTAAAAACAACAGAAAAATAGTGACTAATAGAAGAAACCTCTTAATAGCAATCCAATGTATACACTAAATATGCACCTGTCAATGAGAAATATTGAATATGTAGAGACATACTTGTAAATGCTGTATATGTAAATAAGCAAGTAAGCAGAGGTTAGAGTTTTTTCTTAAAAAAGAATAGGTTTTCTTTTTCTTGAAAAAAAAACTCTCTTCCAAAAAATATGACAGGCTGCAGCCTACTATTGCACAGTGGCCACCATGTAGCTCTTAACATTAGCTAGCAAGTTCTCCTATTAGTTAAAGCAAGCATTTTTCCAAGAGGCTCAGTTATGTCGTTCTCTGATACCAGTCTATTTTCGTTCCTTTAGGCAGTATATAGGAAACTCAGCTTGCCAAAAGGGCTGGAAGAAGCCCAGGAGCCCTGTCCTCACACACAGAACTCCATACTTCAGCTTTTTCGCCTTTTCCTTAACAATAACTTTCAAACAAAGGAAGAGGAGATACTACAATCAGTTAATATCTGAACTGTTTCTCCTCGCTTGTAAACAGCCTTGGGTCTGCTGTAAAAGAAAACATGGCACTGTTTGCTGGCATTAATAAAACTGTCCTTTATCAGAGATACCTGATCCATATTGCAGAAACACAGAATGCTGGATCAGAGCCAGTGTCCTGGATCCAGTATTCCTAACAGTGGGTTTACCTCGTTGCACCAATGTAATACACGTTTCAAAATAAGAAAAACCTCGTCACCAACCACCTACTTTTTCAGCATGACACAACTGTGTACAGTTTCACAAAGGCATTTTAATTTCTGCCCTCTTGGAGATAAATTCCTGGCATCTAAGTGGGTGAACCTATGGCTCACAAGGTGCTGGGGTGATCAGCAGGAGCAACGAGTTTGCCCTTTGCTGGTCCTTCAGCCAGCTTCTCGTGTGCCTGGTAATGCATTCTTAGGGATGAAGTTTCCACTGAAATGTACATTTCCTCAGTGAAATGCAGTTAGGAAAGCTTACTCCTTCCCTTAATTATTTCAGCTTTATGCCGAATGCTCAGTGGGACGTATCCAGGCCTTGCTAACTCTGAAAGGCTCGCAAGCCAGCCACTACTTTGAGGTGCATCTGTCTGCACTTACAGGGAGGGTGCCAAAAATAGCAAAGGTTTAGATGTCTGCAGCCAAGACTTCTGAAAACACAGACCAAAAAGCAGTAATTTTTGACATCAAAATGAGTCAAATCCAACAGATGAAACAGATTACAATACAAGGTTAGAAAACAATGCTGCCCTTTGGCATGCAGATCATTTTCACCAGCCTTCCCTCAGGCCAACAGCTTTCTCCTGGTGCTCTAGATTGCAAAAAATACTGGGCAGCCTGTGTGGGGTCCACTGGGAAGGTCTTCTTCCCACCACCTTTAAGATGTGTGTTTGTTCCCTAAGCCTCTCAGAAAACTTCCAACATCTAAACACTACAGGCTCCCGCTGGCTGCCTCCCTCATGCTCCATATTGACCATTCCATCTTCTGCTCCAGTTGCAAGTGCCTGCATAGTCCAAGAGAAATCTCCCAGGAGCTACATCTGTCCCAGAGAGCAGCATCCAAGCAAGTCAACCAGGGGCCTTCTCCTGCTGCCCAGCCACTCTATCAGACAACACCATGCAGTATATCAATACATAGTAGGCACATCAAGTGAATGTTCCTGCGTCTCCTCCATCAGTTTCTCGTATCTTCAGAGATTACAACTTTATTGACTGAAAAAGAAAAGCAACCCAAACCAAACCAACAACAAAAAACCCCCAAAAAAACACCAAAAAACCAACCAACCAACCAAAAAATAACCCAACCAAAAAAAAACCCAAAAGAGACCCTAAACAAAAAAAAACCCCAAAACTTTCCTCTCTGCCCAGACTTTAACTGGTGAATGTTTTCTCTTTACTTGCCTTTGTGGTGTATGTTCACAGATACTCCTCTGATTTCTCTAAACTCAGTTTAGAAGCTCAAAGTCCTTTTTAACAGTCATATATTTCTTCTATGATTTGTCACTTATATGTAAGAGTTTTGTTTCATCATATCATGAGATACATACATCCTGCCATAAATCAAAGTTTTTATCTTCGATGCTTCTGATAACCAGCTCTTGTTAGTTATTATCTCTTTCAATTTACTCTACATTTCTAATGCTGTCTCTCGTCATAAATCTAAAGTCAGTGTGGGCTTATAAAATGGACCTGTTCATGTCTGGGGATTCAGAAGATTATATCTTTAAAACTTCATGACCAATTCAGAATGCTGCTAATAAACATACATACAGAACTGGCCAACCTTCACATACAGTGGTGCTCCCTTGCTGCCTATTTGACACTAACAGCTTAAAAAAGTAGTCTGGCAGAAAACATACAATCAAATGAACTTCCAGTATCTCTGACGTGCCTGTCTCAGGTGACATCCTTCCTCTTCCGTCTCTCAGCTCTATGCACAGGAGCTGTGTAGGTCATGGTACCAAGCACTAACGAGCTCTTGAGAGTTGTTTTATAATTCACTCCAAAGCCTGCACTGGAGCACATCTTATTACCACAACAAAACTGAAGCTGGACTTGACGGATTACACAGTCTGTTCTGAAGCCCTTCAGTGTGGCACTGTATTTCCCCACTCCTCTCTGCCCTTCCCACACATGGTCCCTCTTTCCCTGCCCCTAGTCCTAACCACTCCCTCGGGTTTCTCCTATTGGTTCTGTTACCCCAACTCCGCCCATGTACTGCCCCTATGCCCTGAAATCATTAGTCCATGTGCTCTCTCCGACCTCCTCAACCCCGGATAAGACCCTGGGCTATGTGCCATGTGAGCCTCTTTGCCTTGAGGGACCCAGCCATGTGCTGGCTCTCTGCCTCTGGAGATCAGCCTGTCACCATGGAATAAAGATCCTCTGCAGTCCCCATGCAGGGAGCCTTTTTGCCTCCTTTATTGTCACCATGTTAGGGGGCCTACAGCTAGCCAGAGCAAGCGAGGGGCAGCCTGGAAGAGGCTACGGGATGCGGCATAGCTGCTCTCCCCAAGAGACCCCTGCAGCGCTCTCTGGGAAGGCTGTGGCATGCCATGCCACCGCAGGAAACCCTAACCACAACACTTTAGTCCCCAGGAATGACAATCATACCTGCTATTAAAAGTTGTATGACTAATATATCAGCGGAAGTTAAGGACTCTTCAGTTCTTACTGTGATAGTCTCAATCATCTTTAATGTCTATGGGGCATTTATCTTTTGCATTGAATCTCATGTTACATCTCCATGAGATCTTGAGCATGTCCCTTGCTTTTTTGGCAAAGGATTTATAAACTTAGGACATGATTCATGTAAAATGTGTCTATCTATAATTAAAGGAATGGTCCATGTTTCCCAGTCTGGCAACTCCTAAATCTAGACATGTCGAAAGTACTTCTGATGCCCTTCTGGTTATCCTGAATGTCCTGTAAGCAGCTAAAGCACATACTTGAGAAATGCTGGATTCGGCAGCAGCTCTTCTGGAAGGAGCCGGAAGTTTTGGTCGTTCCTAAACTGAAAGGATCCTCTATGCTCCGTTGTTGAAGAAAATAGAAAAATCTCATTCTGATGGAGAAATGGGGATCTGCAGAGTACATGAAGAAAAAAATCCTTTTCATATGGTTCAGATGACAGGAATTTAGCTGAAGTATTTTGTCCAGTTAAAGGTGCTGCAGTTTGATAAAACTGTGGATCAGTTAGGGAGAGTCCAAATGAGAACAAAAGAGAACAAAGAGAAAGTCTTGAAAAGGATAACCTAGGGGAAAAAAACCTGGAAGATTCTGGAAAAATTATTGAAGTGCAAAACAGAAATAAGGCCCTTTCTTTGGGATGATTTCTGTTCATCTGTTCTGTCTTACCAATAAAATCTTAAGGTCACCCAGTGCAGACTGCATATTTTAAAGTGTTTCCACAATTGACTAATTTTCTAAATACTTTAGAATAAATGATAGGATGTAAGAATTTAGCTTCCTTCCTTACTTTATGCTATCCTTAGTAATGGATCTAGTAATAGCTAGTAATCTCACTAACAGCTGACTTCAAAAAAGACACTATTCTTCAGATTCTGCTCTGGATTCAAGAAGAATGACCTCAATAATTAATTTTCCACTGCTGTTCTTTTCTTTGTAAATAAAATTCCACCAGCTGCTACATTTACACTCCTTGAAAAGTGACGATGTCACCCTTCAAGTATTTTGGTGGTTATTGCTTGTTTTTTTTATGGCTTTGTCACTAGCCTGTTATTATGTGACGTTTTTTCCAGATATGGTGTTTGTATCAAACCAGTAAGAAATAGCCATGGTGCCAGGATGCTGAGCTTACGTAAACAGAAATAATGTAATTTTAACCCATGGAATCTTAATTATGGAGGATTCTGGACACTTCTCCAAGGTCAGTAGATCTGGGTCAATGAACATCACTGATATCCAGAGGGTAGAAAGAGTCATTTTCAAACATGCTGTTTTCCAAAAATGCTTTTGAGCTAGTAAGTCATCCAAGATTTCCAGACTCTTACAAACAGGGAAGTTTTTAGTTTAGGCTTTAAATACATTCTATCACCTCGACCCCACACAACATATAGGCAATAAATAGGAAGATTTCAAATCAGGGGAAACTAATGAAGTATGTTAACCACCTCTTGTATATTCTGCTCCAACACTGTGCCCATGTTGACCCATCACAGGTTTTTTTATCCCATTCCCTAAGTTTCAGTGCTACCTGTGTAAGAGCATGAGCTATGGATATGATCTGTATAAAGGGTTTCTGTTAGGGCCTGAATAATTATGAAGAAAAATCTTTCCATGAGATCAGTGACTACTCAGAACATATAGCAAATTTGAGTATAAGCCTAAAAATCTGTTAAGATCAATTATTCAACAGAAATGTCAATGACAATTTAGGGGCCTATGAAAAGAAGGGAAAGTTCAATGCTACAAAATATCACAAGCTGACAACAGTTAAAAAGAAAAAACCCACAACACATCTTCCTTCTAGGATATTTTACTTCTCTTCTAAGCCAATGACAAAAGTGTCTAAGGACAACGTCTTTTAACAACTTAGTTCCTAGAAAAAATACAGTAGTTTACATGTCTATAAGCCAAAAATTCAGAGTAGGGTTTACCCTAACCAGTGTTAATGTAGCTCTGTCTTTGTGGAATTTTTGTTTTATCTGTAGGAAGTAATACTTTAGTGGATATTAGTAATGTTGGCAGTGTAAACAGCCATTAGGGAAATGATAAAAATTATTCCAAAAGCTAAACATTTTTAGAAATGCTTCAGTTGCCCTGCTGTTTTCATTACTTTTTTCCCCCTGAAGTTTTTATTCAGCTGTTGCAGTCTCTGCCCATCACCCAGCAGTCTTTCTTCTTTTACACTCAGACAAGGATACGCCAAAAAGTTTCATGCTAAGGCCATGGAAAACATTGTCCTGTTGCACTATAAAAAGGAAGAACCGAGAAAGATTCTTTTGATATATTTTTCTGACGAAAAATCAAGCACAAACAATGGCAATATTATATCTCAAAACTGTTTATAAAAAAAAAGGGAAAAAAAAGAGAAGAGGGGGAGGAACAGAAGACAGGGAACAGGTTTACCACGGAACCCTGGCTGTTTATCGGCATTGATTTGGCAGATGGACCGTGTGTGTTGTGAATCGTGGTGCGCTTGCACAGTCTCTGTGGCGAGCTGGGCACAATTTCCAAGCAGTGATGGCGGGCGAAGCTGGGTGCAGGCAAGGACGCAGGGCGATGTGGCAGCTAGGCCGGACAGGTGCAAAGGCGAGCCGGCAGGCGGGCAGACAGGCAGGGAAACAGGACTACAGGGAAGAGGGTGCGAAGGCAGGAGCAGAAGGGGCCAAGCCGACCCCCACGTCAGCAACCCAAAGCAAAAAGACCGTGTGGTGTGGCGGCTAGCTGCCTTTATGTGCTCCCAAACTCCTCCCCCAACTCGGCTTCGCGGGTCTGTTTTTGGCGGGCATTTCTGGCGGGCATCTGGGCACTCGCCGCCCCACTAGCAAGCATGTATGTGGGGTGGGGCGGGGGGGAGGCTGCTCGCAGTCTAATCATGGAAGTTTTCTCTGCCCTGAGCGGCTGCGAGGCGGAGTCTCTCCACAGACAGGGTTTCTCCCACTCTTGGCCGCTTCCTGCAAGTAACACATGCACCCCCTCCTCCACATGCCCCCGACAGTCCTGACAACCAGAGTTGAGGCAAACCAAAAATGGCTGAATTGGCTTCCTACAAACATTTTTTTAAAAGCTGAACTGAAACCCCAGGCTCTCAGTTATAGGTGTGGATGTGGCCCCAGGAGAAGATGGTCAGGGCAATTAAGGCTTACTGCTGCCATCAGACCCTGACAATAATAGAAATTAAGTCACCATAGAACTGTAGTAAAGGTCCTATTGTGGAATTAAAATTGGTTAGACAAGAGGAAGCAGTGTTTCAGTAGTAGTCCCTTGGGATGTTCTCTTTGGACTGGTTTAATTCACATCTTTATCAGTGATCTGATGAGAGAAACATGGTTATACAACAACATAATGAAATCTCCAAGTCTGGCAATGATACTAAGACCTTTTACCTACTAAAATGCTCAGTGGGTGGGCAAAATGTGGTGCGTTTCAGTATAGAAAAACAAAAGTTGATACACTTAAGCACAGGGCTACAAAGATGATTTAGGGGCTGTATCACCTCAGTTATGAGTAAAGGCTGAGGGAGCTGGGCCTGTTTATCCTGGAGAAAACTGAGAGGGGGTCTCATCAATGCATACACGCATCTGAAGAGAGGGTGTCAAGAGGATGGAGCCAGGCTCTGCTTGAGCAATAGGACAAGCGGGAACAGGAAAAAAATGGAACACAGGAAGTTCCACCTGAATATGAGGAAGAACTTCTTTCCTCTGCAGGTGACTGAGCACTGGAACAGGTTGCCCAGAGATGCTGTGGAGTCTCCTTCTCTGGAGACATTCAAAAGCCATCTGCACATAATTCTGTGCAAGGTGCTCTGGGGGACCCTGCTTGAGAAGGGATGTTGGACTAGGTGGCCCCCAACCTTACCCATTCTGCAATTCTGTAATTCTTTGAAGTATCACTTCAATATGTATTAGTACAGCTCTAAAATGAAGTACATTTTTTATACCAAGGGTAGTGAACTTCTGGAACTTTTTGTCACAGGAGTTTGTGAAGGCAGGAAATATCAGCAGGCTTAAAAGGGTATTAAACAAATTTAAGGGCAGCAGATCTGCAAACAGATACATTGGTACTACAAATTGTTCTGAGTAGGAAGTGGTTCATTCTTTACTGTTCAGTATGGTATTCTGATTATCCTTGAGGCGTTGTTGTTGGACAGGCTTTTATAACTGGAAGTGTAATAGTTATCTGCAGTTTATCTACATTTACTCAAACTACTCTCTTTGTTAATGCCAACCTGAGTAGAGAACAGAAATCACAACCAGCTTTACAAAGCAATGGAGGGTGAAGGGTTTGGAAGCCAAGCAGGCAATCTAGAACAGCACAGATAAGACCACCAAGCAGATTATTTAGCCTCCCAACTCCAATAATCTCTGAGCTGCTGCATACACATTGTATGTACCTGGTTCATCTTCATAACAGACTCTTCAAATTAGTATGGTTCAGTATGATATTTGTCTCAGGAAATTCCCTGAGCTGAAATAGTTGGAGGTCAGAAGAATATTTGGGAGAAATACCTCCCATGGTTGCCCTCTAGGATTCCCCTTGCTCTTGTAAAAGGATATTGGTCTGAGTCAGCATGGTTGTTCCTACTCTGGCCAGTGCTCCTGCCATATATTGACTACATGAACAGAATGTGCTAATATCAAATTTGAAATGAAATCTACTTATCTGTTGAAGCCAGACAATAGCTGGTTTAATTCCTTTGCACCAGTCAGCTCAACCAGTTGGAGGCCTTAAGAATTTAACATTTGAAAACAACGTGTGGAAGACAATGTTCATGTACAAACCTCATTGACTGTCTGTCACCAAATAAAATTTGGTCACTTTTTTGAGGTGCTATGAGGTAGGTTAAAATTTCAATGGTTATCCTGTTCATTGCTATTTTGATCCTCTAAGGGTCACATTCTATGACTTGCTTATAGGTTGTTAATTTTAGTATATTTTAAATTGGCCTATTTTTCATCTCAATGTCATTGTGCTTAGATAACATGCTGGATATGGCATTTTGTAGCTGATTAAAATACATTCAAATATTTTCCTTTAAATCACACAATTAAATAACTTGAAGACTATGGAATTAATATATACTCTCTAAAATTACGTGAGTTCTCTTTAGCCTTACATAAAGCCCCACTATTTCAGAAACCAGGTCTTGACAAAGTTTGAGAAAGGAGAAGTGCAACATACTGTTGGAGAGCCGAAGCCTGGAGATACTACGTGACTTCCTTGAAGCTGCTCAGGGAGCAGCAGAGGAGCTAAATTAGTGCTAGATCTCTTGGGTTCTAATCACAACCACAACAGTGCCCTCCCTCTTCTCACTACTTCTACTCAAGCCACAGCTTCCTATACTGATCTTCTGCAACAACGTTCCTAGGGAAACCCAAGGGAATCTATCTTTTTGGACCTTCGTTCTGTGTGTAAGTGTGCTGGCAGATGGGTTGCTGAGTCACAGATGCCAAAAATCTGACTGGGTGAGGCTAAGCAGTAGCCAGAGAGCAAGGGTGCCAAGCTGCTCTCTGCAGACAAGGATCAGAGCCTGCATCCAGATGAGGATGTTAACAGAGAAACATCTCTAGCAAGAGTAATGTGGTTTGGCTCCTCTTCTGCCTTACGCCACCACAATGACCCATCATGGTAAACCAAACTTGGAACAATAAAAAAACTCTGGACACATATAAAAATGCAGTTTATCCAAAAGAGTATTTTCCAGACTTCCTCTGAGGTCGATGCAATGTTTGCTTACTCTGAGCAATATTGCTCCCAACAATACAGACATTGTTTGAACAATACAGACCCAGACTGAACAATTGCTCTTAACAATGCAAGCCCTTAAACTCATCAGCCAGAGAGGCTAGCAGAGAATGAAACTGGAAAGCTCTGCCATCTTGGGCTATTTGCTTAGAAGTGAAATGAAGTACCAAAAGAAGCATTCCCAAGAGCTAAATTTCATCCAGTACCCCAGAACTGTTTTGTTCAGGAGAGAAGAGCCTGAAAGCAGTGACCTGAAGTACAACTTATAGGTTGCTGGAGAAGAACATTTTCCTTCCCTGCTTGTAAAGATGGTCATTTGGGGAAAGCAGCTTGCCATATGTAACTCAGGCCTTTGTACATAATCCCAGGGCTTCTGGCCTTTGTGGAGGAATTACACAAACTTCAGAGGGACTCCTGAGACCTTGTGAGTCATGTCTCTCTGACACAGGGGCTTGAACTTTTTTCCCATTCACCTGGTTTTCTCTAATCCATTATCCTTCCACATCAGGGCACATCCTGTGGGATACATTAGATATTAACTAACTAATATTAATATATTCTTCTTTGTGTCCAATGTCTAGATCACAGGTGATTTCAAGTCCAGATAATGTGTCATTAGGAACAAAACCAATACTCGTAGCAAATGTTTTGCCAAGAAACCTGGAAAATCTGAGCCAGGATAGAGAAAACCATTTATCCCTTCTTCTCTCATGACTGTCGATCTGTTCTGCTCACAGATCTTCATTGGGTTATTCCCACAACCAGATCATACGTTTCCAAAGTGTGCTCAGCTTTTACTTAAAGATTTAAATTGTGAGAAATTACATTTCCGTAGTTACAACATTTTAATAGTTACCTTCATAGTGAATAATGTCATCTCGTTTACTTGGGTTTGATTTCCAACTGCTGGACCTTTTGTTCTCAATTTTAAGCTGCTTTATTTTTAAGCAAATTAAATTGATTTCCCCATGGAGAAGTGTGGAAAACTATTTTAATAAATGATGGAACATGAATATAATGTTAGTTACTGGGTAATGTGCTTTAGCTTGTAGTAGGTGACCTGAACAATAATAATGTGAGCTGCGTCTAGGTTTTGACATATATAATTATTCAAAACAGTAGTGCTACATAGAGATGACAGGGCAGTTTGCGCAGTTTTGTATTGCTTTTGAGGTGAACATTAGATCAGAAAATCTACTTTCTTTTTAAAAGTAAAGTACCATGCAAATGGTGAACTATAACTCAGGATAGCCAAACCTTATCCCTGACTGCTTTTTGAAAACCACATACTGTGATTATTTTGTGTTTGAACAATAATAATGTTTTTACAAACATTTCTTAGCTCAGCAAATCAAATTTTTTGTTAACTGTCTGTTGTTAGTCATAAAATAGAAGGACATTTTATTGAGAATGTATATGCACGTATAGATTTGTATAAAAAATACAGGGTGTGTCTGTGTCACTTCTACCTCACCTTTTCCAAAGAGCTTGTGCCCTATCTGCCACAGCCTGATTAAATACATATTAACAACAGATGTTAGATTCCTCTCCCTTTCCTGCACACATAATTTTTCATTTCTCTCTTGCACGGGCCCCAGGATGGAGGCTTCTGACACTTGGAGGAGTGTCTTGTGACTATTATTACTACTTACCTTTAGTGATTATTTGCTTTGCAGTGATGCCTCTGTATGTCAGTCATGTTCAGAACCCTTGTGCACTACACAGAAAATTTGTATAAAGGAGGAGACCATAGTTAGATCTACATAGATGGACAGTACTTAGCCTGATAGGCAACTCTCTCAGCATATCACCAACTGATTCTGAGCTTCTCAGGTACTATAGAAAAGGCAGATGCTAAAACATCTCTGTGGTTGTTGAATTTATTAATACAAATGAAGAGGTTTCTTTGTCATCAGAAGAGCAACTTGGAAAAATGCATGAAGATGCTTCTCATAAATATGTGATAGGAGGATGGTACTGTATTACTTAGAGCTGGCACTGGCAATAAATAGATGATACAACAGCTTCTCAGTGCAGTTGGAGAGGACAAGGAAAATAACACTTGCAGAAGCATTGCTAACTAGGAGCCACAATGTTTGGCATGCTATTTTTAGGTCAGGCGCTAAAATACTGTATTATGCTAATATGAGGCCAAACTAAAATCACAGAGGAGGAAATCTAACCTTTTTATTTATTTCATTAGATATCCTGAATAATGGTTCTATATGGCTTAAATTTCTGTTAAAAAAATGGTTTAGTCAATGGATCTTTTATTCCAACTTGCATGACTTCCCACCTACACATCCACCCCTCCAGGAGCTGACAGATTCTGCTGGTGGGCAGACTAGAAACAAGGGGTAGCAAGAACTGAGAAGTGGTGTCCGCTGTGCCTTTCCACTCTTGAAGGCCATCAGTGCCTTACTTAGTTGCACCTGAGGCAGCAGTTCCTCAAAAATGTTTACCCAGCTGGAGAGGTGGAGGACTTCTGCCAAAGAATGCAGTGGAGAAAACAGAGAAGTGAGTGGAGCTCAGGGTAAGGGCTGAGTCCTGGCTCATCTCCCTACAGAGACACAGCCTTGTTGCAAGCTAAGGAAGAACATCTGATGGAGTTCTACAAACCAGTGCGAGAAGCTTCAAAGCAGCCTCATAGAAGTCATATCCTGCAGCTGTCAGCAAAGTTAACCATTACTCGAAAAAAACTAATGTACTAAGCAGAGCAGAATTTTGAACACACAAAACTAAGACTAGGGGTACTTGCCTATGTGCTGTGATTTATAACAAAAATGGGGAGTAAAAACCCAGAACCCTTCACAATGCTTTGTCTTGAGTATTACAAGTTAAAAGTAGCCAAAGGCTTGTGTTGGAGATGACCCAGATTTGCCAAGAATAGCAAACCTATTTAATTCTTTGGGTTTAGGTAGCAAAAAGGGAAGGTGCAAGGAGCTGTCAAATAGTAAGTACGTGCTCTGCATGCATTAGTGTTCACATGTACAAAAAACCTCCAAAACCCTGATGCGAGAACAGAGACATCCTAAGCTTAGACTAGCTGGGTTTGGTACACACATCCTAAGGCTCTTTATGGCCATGTGGTCCTGCTTATTCTTCTACTTGCTGGCAGGAGAAAAGGGCAGTGGAAGTCCTTAAATTGCCTACATGACAGATTAAACAGTCTGGTCTCACAGCAGCACTAAGAAACTTGCTTGCAGACAAGGCTGAGCAGGAAAGCAGGACTTTGCTTGCAGGAAAGCAGGACTTTGCTTGCATCATATCATCATTAATATCTACAGTGGTATAGACAAAAGCCAGACATCCAAAGATTGCCTACATTTCCTTCAGGCAATCCACTCCAGATGCTGTCAAGTGACTTCTAGCAGTGCCCTGCTTGGAAAGAGGGATTAGCTGGACAATCCCTGCAAGGGCACTAACTCATTCCAACATAAGAAATGTCAGAAGGACAATACATAATAATTATTTATATTTCTGACACATCTTACACTACACAGTTTCAGAAATTGAAAAATATAGTTCTGAAAGCCCCAGCAGTGATGATGTGATTTGATCAGAACACTAATATGTTATACAGCAGGAAGGAATTACTGAAAATTCTACCATGAGTACAAATCTTTGCTCCTACTAACAGCCTCTTTCTTGTTGGTATATCTCCAGAGAACTTCCAAAAATAATTCAACTGGTTTTTAAAAATACACATTTTGCATTATACTTCTATAACTAATAGATCATGGAAGTGATATGTCTAGAAATGGAAATTCAAAATCTGACTGTTAAAACAGGAGAGATTTTGTGAGGAACTTATAGTCTGAATTGGTTTAGATGTAGATTTAGAAGCTGAGTAACAAAATTTCCAAGTGTCATTATGATTTCTGGCGATTCCAGTTGCAAAAAGATGTCAAATTGCATGCCTGGTCACACTAAAAGGAAAACCTTCTAAAGGTTAGGGAGTGGTCAAACATAATGCTCCAGATCTCCTTGCCTGCCTTCTGTACTGGTTTTCTACAATTAGTGCCTTGTTGCGGTGGATTGTTTCTTGCATTGGTATGGCAAGCCGCAACCTTCCTGGAGAGCTCTGCGGGGTTATCTTGGGGAGAGTGGCTGTCCTACTTCCCGTAGCCCTTCTGGGCGGCCCACGCTGCTCTGGCTAGCTGTCGGCTCCACAACATGGTGGCGATAAAGGAGGTGAGAAGGCTCCCCGCATGGGGACCTCAGAGGATCTTTATTCACGTGGTGACATGCTGGTTCCCAAAAGCAGAGAGAGGCAGAGAGAGAGGAGCATATGGCATGGAGTCTGGGGTTTTATATGGAGACAAGGGGCGCAGAGAGAGCACATGGACTAATGGTCTCAGGGCATAAGGGCAGTACATGGGTGGAGTTGGGGTACCAGAACCAATAGGGAGAATCTGAGGGAGTGGTCAGGACTAGGGACGGGGAAGGGAGGACCATGTGGGAACGGCAGGCATTTAGTAAGGAGTGGGGAAATACAGCACTACAGTGCCTCAGGGTCAACGGTGTATCAAAGATGGGGTAATGCTGCATATAATAGGAATTTTTTTTTTTTCTCTGAAATGGACATCTATTTGTCTGCTGCTCCTGTTCATGAAGAAGTGGAAGTGGAGGTTATATGGCAAGAGGAGGCGCTGGTACTTAGAAAGAACCTAAAGAGAAGGAGATAAGTACTGGAAGGAATTAATCAGTGTATGTCTTTCCTCTGTCCCATAGCCAGTGTCTCATTCTTTAGCTTCACTGTTCTGTTCTATTCTGTCACCACATTCAACTCTGGCTACACCAAACTCTTAACAGCTAGACAGCAGGAGGGCAAGGATCAGATGAATTAGAAAGTTCCTCATGCCCCTAAAGCTGCAGAGAAATTCAGATTGGATCCACAGAGAAAAAAGGAAATTTGTGGGGCATTGGGCAGGCAGAAGAGAGGAGAAATAGTCCCAAGAATAGCTGTGGTGAGGAATAGAATCTAGTGTACGGGCATAACCTGACCATGTGTGACGGCCTTCCCCTTTATGATCAGGGGAAGACAGCAGTCATTCTGCTCCCATTCTCCCAGGACTTATATTGTTCTAAACAGACTCTGAAAAGGGCACCAGCTTCTGTTTCCTGCTCTTTTTGCACACTAAGAAGAGCTCTAGAGTGCAGTCCAGTGCAAGGGCTTGTTCTGAACTATGACTTTATGGCTCCTTTAAGATTAATGTGGTTAGGGTTTATATGTGGGAAAAAAAGCTGTTCCTCACCCCCACATTCATTCTATGCTCACATGTACTCCAAATCATCCATAAAAGGTCTGCAACATAATCATTACACTGGTCAAATATGAAAGGCAGTCTTGCAAAATTTTACTTACTCACACTGCCTGTGTGAGTCACCTTTCATTTTAAGTAGTAAGTAAAGCATTTTTTGGCTCTTGTTGTCACCGCTGATGAAAATAGGGATTAATAGATTTTCTGTAACTGTAAGGCAAATTTTTCTTCTGTTCTACTTTTCTCATGGCATTTTTGCAAGTCTGAAGCCGATGTGTTTCATTCTGATCCAATATTACTGTGTTTTCTCAAAATACGTGTGCTTCCTAGACATGAAGAGCACCCAGTGCATATACAAAACCTCATATTTTAATTTATCTGCAATTTCATTTTTCAAGATTTACTCAAATGATAATGATAGCCAGCTACACTTCTGGAGAATTTTCCATGACTTCCCAGAACACTGAATAATTGTCTAACTAGATGTTGCCCTCTGTTGTGTGTTCAGCTGTTCACGCCTAGCACTCCTCTCAATGGACACACTGGTAATGACCCAGTCTTAAACATCTTCTGTCATATTTGGGAAGGTGCCACAAAGCTGAAGACTTTTTCTGTATTCCTGAAAGTTATTGATTAACCAGGCCAGATTATAGGACTCCTTCTGAAGAAAGTAATGGTTAACCATTTTTTAAGCACTTGTAAGTAAGGAGCAACAGCTTTCCAATCTTCTCACGCCTGTTCTTTATACACACTAGACCTCTTGGGAATATCTGAAGCGTTGCCAGAAGTAATTTTTATTTTCTTAGCTAACATGAGTCAAAGGTTACAGATGCTGAATGCAGTTTACGTTCTACTTAACTGTGCCCTTGATTATGCTCACCTGGAGCTGCAAATGGGTCCTTCTCAGGAATACTTATGGGGAGCTAGCTGCCAGTATAGTAAACAGCTGTCTTTTAAATGACCATTCCTCAAGAAAAGATCAACAAATTCTTAATTCTTTTGGTTATTGTTTATGCAGTGTTTATTCTTACAGTGTTTTCCATCTGTGCATGTAAGTTCCCTGAAAATAACTTACCGATAGTCTAATTTTTTTCCAGTGAACAGAATTCTTCAGGTCATTGGTTTCTGGTATTTTTTAAATGTGATGATGGGAAATTCAAGTTCAAAACATTTAAAATCTGTTAAATATTGTACTTAAAATCAACATGGGACATAACTTTTAAATTGAGACCCATGACAGTTCTCCAGCACAGTATGACATTATGTTGCACTTGAGGATATTATTTGAGTAACTGATACAGTGTACATAGAAATTTCCCCTGTGTGTTTTTGCAACTCCCTTGGTACCTGCATGCCTTGCAGTCTTCTTATATTTATCATAGGATAGATATATTCATTGGGCCTAGTCCCCACAGTGGCAGACACTGTACCATGAAATCCCTTCCTAAGACACTCTCTGGCTATCAGCTTTGCCAGAATCAGATTGCTCCCGTAAGATTCCCCTCCTTAGACTTACCAATCTTCATCTCAAAACTCAGTGTATTTGTAGATTTACTTATATCAGAGGTCTGGTTTCAAAAGTCACTGTGTTCCTGCTTTCCTGCCCAGCTACACTTATGACCATTTTCAGAATTACACTCCACCTTTCCTGAGATTTTCTAGTTCCTACCCAATATGCATCTAGCTAGGAAAGTTATGTTATTTTTTTAATAGCTCAATCACAAGAAAACTCAGCACCCTGGAGGACTGGAATGGGTTGGATAAAGGCATCTTTCTTTTTGTAAGTGTGACTTGGATTTGAAAAAGCTGAATCTTTGAACTCTGGCCCATTGCCTGCATTTCCTGGTAACTATAACAGACATGGACCATTTGTGAACAGCTCAGATATTTGGACGCCACTTACATACACAAGACTTGATCCAAAACCCACTACAGTCAATGGAAAGACTTTTGGTTGACTTCCATTTTCTCTGGACCAGGAATACTTCATAGGGCTAGAACATACATGCTGTCTTTTGCTGCTTTTTCTCCACGTAGTAGCACATCCATATTGCCTTTGCAAATATTTTCCAAATAGTGGTCCAAAACAAAGACCCAAGTGCCTTTGCACAAAGTTCCCTTCTTCACAGAAAAATTCCAAAGGGCATAAACAGCAGCTGTGAGTCACCACACCCAAAACAACAAATCAGTAAGTAGCAAACACTCAGTAAAGATAATTCATCATCTATAATGTGCAGAAAAACAAACAGAAAAGCTTTGAAACAGGATTGCCACTATGAAGGTATGAGTTTGTACAAATGCAGATCCATTTATGAAACACTGCAGCAATCAGAATTGCCAGGGAAATTAACCGGAGAATAATGTGGGCCTTTACCCTAGAAACCACAGACACAGTATTTTTGTTTGTATTTAAAAAATAAATTGTTTCTGCCAATTTCTAGTGGAAGTCATTGATTGTTTTCACTGACAAAAATTATTGTTAGACTGCCAAAATTGTAAGATAATCATGAGATGTTTCATTAAATGTGACAATTGAAGTGAGCCCCTGAAAGAATGGGAAAACTTGGCACACTGCAAACTTTGGAGTCTTTGCACAGACTCTGAGCAAAAGGAGATTTTCCCTGCGAACTGTTATGAAAGGGTGTTAATGTGTTTGAGAGAGAGAGCACAGGAACTTCTGTGCCTGGGGCTGCTGGACTTGTATTTTTTGGAGAGTGGAAGTCCTGGAGCTTGTGAGACACTGATGGCTAATTGCACAAGTACAGCTGGTGCTGTGACAAGCAGCAGTGGCCCTGCTGAGTCTCCATCCCACAGAACCACAGCAGTCTCGCTGAGGTGGCACAAGTGTCAGTGTGTCCATCCAGAGCCACTTCAGCAGAACAAGGAAAACTTAGGGGTTCATTAGTAATAGAATAGCTTGCCCAGATTCGGTCTCCGAGGAGCACCTCAGGACACCAGGATCAGAGGTGAACCTGCTGCCCTGCCAGCCTAGACATGTGGACACTTGGAGGCCCTGGGATCCAGGCAGTGGATATGCAGCCACTTGTACCACCTTGCCCCATTACTGCTCCCCACTGAGGAAGACCCAGCTCTCACTGCCAGTCACAGAATGGTCTAAGTCCTTCTTGAGCCCAAGGTGCTGCCATGAAAACAGTCTATTTATTGACTCCTTGCTCTTAGGATGCTGCTGCTGGGTTTGAAGGTAGGGCAAAGTGTTTCAATTCATGAATTTCCAAATGATCTGGAGTAGCATTATGGTTTTAAATCACCCAAATTTGATTGTAAGGTTAAAGTAATTTAAATGTTCATCATAAATCTGAACACACCAAACCAAAGTTTCTCTTTGGGGATGAAAAAATAAGAACAGGATAGGAAAATATAGAAATCAACCTGGTTTTCCAGTTGCGGGTAAACACTGAACAATCTAGGCCACTGACCATCCAATCAATACTGGGTTAGTGCCAAGGAGGACTAGGATAAACCATCAGAAAAGTTAAGATGGTAAATAAAAGACCAAAAGAGAAGATGTCTATAGATATAAAAGATAATGTTTGTTTTTCTTTCCAAAACATGTCTTGAGAACCCTACACTCTGCAAGAACAGACTGTACTGGCATGGGCAGACAAAACAGCAGTGGGAAAGACCGGTAAATCCCCTTTCAACCACATAAACAAACTTGTCTCTAGGCATGACATCACAATCCATAACAGCCTCCAGTGCTAGGGTTTCATTCTGCTTTGAGTGTCATAAGCATTAATTTTAGACTTGACTTGTTGAATAACCCCAAGGGGAAAATGAAAACGAGCAATCAAGACTTTCCTCTATTCATCAAAGTTCTGAAGGCAGTTTTCCACCAGCTGATACAATGTATTTCAGCCTTTTCTTGAAGAGCAGCATAGCTAGAAAGAGCTATGGGGCATGGATTGTCCTCCTGGCAGGAATGTGAACTGCTGGTTTATCTTCTGAAAGTCAGATGCTTTTTTTTGTTCACAGTGTATTGTCAGACTGTAACAGAACCAAGTGGGTCCACTTAGATATAAACATAGAACCCATCCCTTCTTGAAAATGTTTGTGTTTGTGATAGCGGCTGGCAATAAACCAAGCTTCCACTGAAAGGCCTGAATCTACTTCTCCAGAAAGAACAATTTAGTGATAATGTCAAAATAATATGTTATACCTAAACAAAAATGTGCCACAAAGTGATAAACCACTGAGAGACAGATGTCAGCGATCTGACAAATCAATAAACAACTCTTTCAATAGATAAGAAGGTTCCCCCTTGGGTATGTTTGGTGTTCCAGTTAGTGCCGGGATCCATGCTCCAAAGTTTTCACTGAGTGGCAGCTAATGATTAATTTAAAGCAGAGCATTTGAGTGAGGGGGAAGATTGGTCTTCTACTTCTTTCTCTTCCATTTCTTTCAGACCCTTATGTGGAAAGAGAACAAAATCGGAAAAAAAGAGCTGAATCTACTATTGCCTCATTTTTTTAGTCTAAAAATAAAAAAGGGTCTTGTAAAAATCTCACTTCCCATGCTGACTACAATTATTTATTTTGCAAGGTGCTGGGGAAAGGTTAAGAGCAGGAATTGGATGAGCACAGTCAGAAATCAGCTATTTTATGACCTACCAACTCCATCACCCTTCATCAGTCCTAAGATGGCTCTTTCCCTCAAAGCTTTTCCATGGAATAAATTACCTCCATTTTCAATTCTACACGAAGCAGTTCAGAACTGCAGTTTTTGAAACCATGGTAGAAACTGGTGTCTGAGACAAAGCACACAGTTCTGTTGTGTGTGGGATCAGAGCTGTGACATGCCGGATAACCTGGGGTGGGATATTATGCAGTCCCTGGAACATCAGTAGGTCATGGAGGACACAGCAGAAATGCTTATAAGCCACCTCTGCACACATCCTCTACCAAAACTGCAGTCACTATTTAGTGTTTTGTCATCTGTTTACATAAAAATTTTGTCCTCTCTAAGGGTTCACTTCTGAAAATAAGCCTCTGTTTTAAATGCTTTGACAGTGACTGCATAAATTTACATGACGCATTTCACAGTCCTTGGAAAATTGCTTTGCTTGTGATGGATACTCAACATTTCTTTGAGATAAGTTTGCAGTGGGAGCTGCAGGGGAAGGCTACACTGGCAAGACATCAAAATCTGAGGAAATCATAGAACACTGCTAATAACATCTTTGTGCTTTACCTCAACAATTATTTTTACAGCATGAGGAATAGTGCCAGAAATTCAAATTACATTAATTTTATTACATTTGCCCAAGTGTTTTGCATGCAGGTATAAATCCACTTTGCATCACAAGAATTAAGTAGGAGCCAATTACTGAATCATAGAATTAGAGAACTGTTGAGCCTGGAAGGAGTGTCTGGAGGTCATCTTGTCCAGTCTACCTAGACCCAGTGGACCAAGACTATGTCCAGAGAGTTTTTGAATGTCTATCCGAGGATGGAGACTCCGCATCATCTCTGGACAACCTGTGGCACTGCTTAGCCACTCAGTCAGTGAAAAAGGTTTTCCTGATGCTCAGATGGAGCCTCCTGTGTTTCAGATTGTGCCCATTGCCTCTAGTCCTGTCACTAGATACCACAGGAAAGAGCCTGGCTCTGTCTTCTTTTCTCCCTCCATCAGGTGTTTATACATATTGATGAGATCCACCCTGAACCTTCTCTTCCCCAGAATGGACAGTCCAGCCAGGTTCTTCCATCCTTTGCTATTCTATTTTCTTGAGTGTAAATGTCCGGCTGGTGAATCTGACCTGTTGCTTCTTTACCCTCTGCCCAGTGCCTTTTGAAATGTGTTTAGATGATTACAACATGGGACTTTACTACATAAACTTTTTCCCCAGTTAAGAATAGCAGCACTAAAATTGACCTCATTTTTCGATACACATGAAGTCACAATTGGATAGGAAACAACCTCCGAAAATATTGTAAATGTTAAAGTGCAGGGGAAGGCAGAGAGATAAGTTGTTGCTGGTTTTGGTGTTTTTTAAATTGTTCTTGTTCAACTACATTTCATTTAAATATATATGATGACAGAGAGACTTATAGGAATTATAAAACTGATTTCATTTCTAATCATCTTTTGCTAAAATAATTCGGCTTTTATATAAGCTAGCTCATATGCTTCTGTTCAGTGGCAGATACTTCGAGCAGATGTGCCCTTTGTGTCTTGCCTATTAGGAAAGATGGATGGATATTTTTAATATGAAAGAGACAATTCTTTTATCTATTTTATTTCTCCTTGGAGCATTTTCTAGTTTCTACACTAATAACTGCCCACAGGAAAATTATTCCGCATTTTACTTTTGTACAATGTAAGTAACATACTTAGCTAAGAGATCCAAATTCACCCACTCAAAGATGATATTTTCCCAGTCTTGGGCTTGATGAAGTTCAGCAGGGACTGAGGTTCTGTATTCCAAAACATAAACTAGGCATGGGATCCCAGCACAGAGCACTTGCTATGCAGTTTCCTTCTAAATGGTCTGGTTGGCTAAACAGGGAGGAAAAGATTTTAGCAGAAGACTTCGTATTTTACTCTTGACTGTCCACCTTTCTGTAAGAAGGCACCTCCTTCTTCCTCGTGGAAAGCACTGGGTGACAGCTAAGCACAATTTCGTGATGTAAAGGGAATGAGTTTACTACAGCTGTGGATGGCAAAGTAAACTACCAAGTCCTCTCCATGCATGTTCATAGAAGCCACACAGTGAGTTCTTACATGGAAGGAATTCTTGAAAACACGACCATTTCATTTAAATTAGTGCTGCATAGAGGCACATTTAAACCCAACCCACATTTGAAAATGGGGAGTTACAAGTCACCTTCCATTCAGAAGTTACTTAGATGTATTAATGGGGTACTAGACCTCAGCAAAAACTGCTATCATACTCTGCTGTCATCAGATCTTGCTAGCTAGGCCTTAGCACCATGAGAGTGCAGCTAAACAGGCTTCTTGAAAAAGCTGGTTCGTGTCTGAAACCAGAATGTAACCAGTCCCAGTGCCAAACAGAAGCTGAACTTTCCGGGAAAAAAAAAACTAACTCAACTCAGGGTACTGAGACCTACTGAAAATCTGATCATAATTCATGAAATTCCATTTTGATCTATTTCCAACGAGTTTATTAAAGGCAAAACTCAATTGGTCTGGAAGGAACTAGTTCTTTCTCCAGTGGAATTTCCACCGCAGTGAGATGTGGCTTTTCCCACAGTACAATGCACAATGCTACTAATGTTACAGGATAATCATGGTCCAATGTAATGTGCCAAAATTCTGCATACTAAGTAAGAAAAGTTGGTTGTAAATTTTGGCTGCCAAAGCTGAATTGATTCATTCAGCATTAGAAATATGTATCGTTTTGCAGCATTTTGTGTAGGTGTGGAACCTGGGGAAAAATTAGCAAGGATACAAACAGATACAGCATGTAAAGGAAGGTGAATTTAAAACTGAAACAAAATGCCATACAATATTGGTAATAAAGTAAGGTCTTCCCAGCTTTGTAGCTGGAGCTATTCTTAAAACTGCGAAAGCAAAATCAGTTGTATATGATAAATACGTATATAAGATATGGCAGCGAATATACAACTTATGAATCACAAAACACATTTTATCATAATGATCATAATTTGTCATAAAGATCATAATTTATCATTCTATTCACTCTGTTTACACAGAATGCAAAACACGGGGAAAACAAAGCCATTCTACATGTGAAATATAAGCTATTTGGATCTTCTGGGGTTCTAAAAGCACAGTTGACTACACTTTCTTAATTTACCGTGTAGTGGAGTGTCTAGGTATCACAGAAGCATTCTGCCAAAATGAAAAAGATTTTAATGAAACTCATGGTGTTGTAAGTTACCATAAAACCAGTGTGTTATATTTTGACCTACATACATATTTGAAGCCTTGCAATACATGTACAAAGTCTGACAAAGACAGTTGACAGGTAATAAAAAAAAGGGAGATCTGCCTTTTCTGACCTCTTCTAGGTAAGACCTATACCTTGATCTGAAATGAGACTGTTCTTGCACATGCCCATCTAGAGGTTTTTTTAGCTCTCTAGCATCTCTAAGTTCAGTTTGAACACCACCACATCTTATAAGACCATCTTAGAAGTACTTTTAAGAAGGAATGAATAATATATTTTGGTTTCGAGACCTCAAGAATTCTTTGTTTACTGTAATGTGCAAGATGAATCTATTAAAATACATGATATTACTATGCAGAAAATAGGAAAAACCCTTCTTGTGATACCTAATCTCATATATACATATATATGTATATAGCCGTAATATTACCCATTCACCTCTGAATAAGAGACATAGAATGATTCAGAAATATGAAAATAGGGGTTTTTTCACGTAAAAGAGAAATTTAAAATTATAAGTTGCAAGTCTGAGTAATGCAGTTAGACCGAGGTTGAGACATATCACAAATGGACTGAGTCAGTCACACAGCTGGATGAGTCAGGTTGTTAAAGAAAATCTTCATTTTAGGAAATCAGTAATATTGCTTCTGATGCAGTCAGTGTTTGGCTGAAAGAGTATCATCTATTTCTCCTTTTAATGTCTTTCCATTTAGAGATAATTTCAATGAGAATTGTCTAAAATATGTATTTATAAAAACTGCCTGTGACTCTTATCCACTTCACATTTCTAGTACTATTTCTGTATACTGGTACATAAGGCAGGATATAGCTATCATTCACATTTCTAGCATATTCCCTTTTGAAAAAATATTAATAACATTCTGCTTCCAATTACTATATTTTTAGAATATGCAGAAATTGTGTCTGTGTATCGTCTGACAGAAAGGGATGGGGAGTACATTTTTTTTTAAGTGTAGGCCTCTTACTTCTGTTTTTATATTTCTGTAGATCATCAACTACAATCTGCACCATTTTTTCCCTAGTAAATCTCAATAAATCACATCACAAAGCGTTGCCTTAAATATGAACATGAAGATTTGTGAGCAAAACTGTGGGGTTTCTTAAATTTTACATCTGTTTCAGTGTCTGTAGTTCAAGTATTATACATGTAATATCTCAGTTCTTAATTTATTCTGTTTCTGTGTTTCCAGCAGAGGCCTCATTGTCATCTTTATTTAGTGACAACACTCACTCTCTTCCATCCCTCCAGCAAGACTCTGCTGCGTTGAGTCACGTTCCAGTGCCAGCAGCCATTGTCCCTCCTAGCACACCTTCAGCCTTACTAGGAACAGCCCATACAGCCCTCGTAAGGGACAGGTTTTGTACAATTTTACAATCCAACCTGGTGAAGGAATAGTCCCGGTGATGACCATTTAAGGATTTCCCAACCAAATATTGTTAAAATACTGCATGAACAGAAAATAGTATTTTCAGAGATAAATGCTGAGCCTGACTGTAATTTCCAAATAAACGTGGGGACCTCCCCACCCTGTTGTGCCTCAGGATGCCATTTCAGCCCAGCCTGGGCCCATCAGCCCCTGCCCCAGCACTGTTATGAATCATGAAAACACTTTAATTTTGTGCCACTGTCTAAGTAAAGCTTTTGATCTTTACTATGCGTTTAAACATCTTTCTCTTCAAATTTCTGAAAACTGCACATATTTCACTAGGAAATTTCTTGCCTCATTTGTGGGGAAGTAAGTGCCATAAAAGGAAGACACATCTTTCAGAAATGTATTTGAGAAATTGGACAGATACAGGAAATGTTTGGTGCTGTTTTGACTTTTGTTGCTACTGCAAAGAGATCAGTTCAAGAGACTGAGAAATATAACTGCAGGATACTACCTTAGAGGATGCACTGGCTGAGATTTTACAGTCTACAGGCATTTTCTGTCAAATATACTGTACACAAGGGCATTGCCAAATAACAACAGAGAGTATTCATGGTATTCTGAGGAACTGCCAAAGAAAACAAGCCTGCAGATTACACTTTATTTGATGTTATGCTGACATTTTTCACATGAACAGGGTTTCTGGAACTGAAAATTAAAGGATAAACATCTAAGAATGGATTCTGGGCCAGGATTCCTGCTTTTTTTTCAAACCTTGGTTATGATTTTATATCTTTAGTTATTTACCCATAATGCAAAATAATGTTAAGATTAAAAGCCATTGTAGTTAAAACAACATTATTTTCCACCGTCTTCCAGTGCACCAAAAAGTGCTTTTGTTCCTTGGAATTGCTTAGAAGTAATAGATTTGGGTTAAAATCATGTCGTGAACCATCTCACTCCATGGCTGACAATTGTAGCTGCTTATAAGAAGAAAAGAATATAATCCACCCAGAAGACTTCCCACTTGTTAATCTATCACAACAGGAGTGTAAAAGGTGGAAGAGGTCTAACAGTTCAAAAAGATACAGGGAGACTTGGAAAGGCCAATAGTTATACAAGTGTCAACAATAAGAAACCCTAAAACTCTGTGTCCAATCCCCTGCTTTAGAGTTCTGGATGCAAGATGGGTAATAGCAAAATGCAAGTTGCATGGAGTACATGATTCAGGAATCCTAGAAACTTTCTTAATCTTTTGTCCATATACTGCCAGAAAAATAGCAAGTAAACAAGTGCTTGGAATAGCAGGAAGGCAAAGGGAGTGGAAGACAGCAGAGGGATCCCTGCCTGTCAGACTTTGCCAGGCTAAACAAGCCCAACTCTTGTAATCACCGGGTGCTCCAGTCCCTGGACCACCTTGGTCTTCCTCAGATGAACTAGCTGTAACACATCTTTATCCTTCATATTTCCTGGAGGTAAACAGGCAGGAGGCCTTCAGAGTGGGTAACAGCTCATAAGCCTCAGGAAGGAAAGAGGGCATGGAAGAAGAGAAGGAACATCGTGCCAGGCATGACATGCTGGCATAACATGAAAGAGAAAACTGCTCCTGTACAGTGTACAGTAATTTTAGTTACTTTGCTCTGTTCATTGTCATGAACAGAACCCAAAGCTGCAAACATTAAATAAAATGTTGCAATTTTCCTGTAGAGGTTGCTATGAGGCATAAACATCAGGGCACTAAAACTGATAAAAGTCTCACATTTTTTTCAGTTTGGCAGCTGCAAAACCAGTATTACTCAATGTATTTATCAGTTTTATATATTTCTTCTTATCCCAGACAGGAATACTTTTTTTTAAACAATGCTGGGGTTCTGTTTTTTGCTCAGAGACCAGTAATTCTGGTGCAGTTCATGACAGTAGGCCCTGGATATGTTCCCTCTCTAATGGAAAAAGATACAGCTTTTGTTTTCTTCTTTCTGGTATTTCCTGTGCATCTGAAGCTTTTCTACTTTCATTACAGAGGAAGGAAGAAAATACATCTCCTTCATTATTTTTAACTTCAGAACTTGACAGGGATAACACGCTCTGAAAATGAGAAACAGAAACTACTTTATTTCTTCTCTGTCCCATTTTCATTGATTTGTTCAATATTTAATATTATAAAAATAATCTTTGTAGTGACTTGGAAGATAACTCAAGTCTGGTCAAAGAGGCCAAGTTACTGGAGCCATATTGCTTTCTGAAACTCAGAGAGCAATGAGTGTGTCAAAGTAAACACCCAGAAATGTCATATTCTTAAAACTTTAGGAACTCTTGAAAATCCAGTGAGAAGCTTGCATCGGCCCAGGAAGGTAATAAATAGGAGCTTCAGAAAGAACATGTACAGTGGTAATGAATAAAAACCTCAACGCATCCTGGACTGCCTATAGAGGAATGACAGACAGGGAGAGTCAAACTGGGCACAAAACTATTCTTTACAATCAAAATTCAGAAACAAACAGGAGTGTTCAGGGATGAAGAAATTCATAACCACAAAGCTGACACAGAAATAAAACTGAGACCAGCGCTTGTGTGACATCTCAAACAGTGTTGCTGCATTTCCTCATGAAAAAGCAAATATCTGATTACTAAGGGCTTTCTAAATCTTCAAGCTTAGAGAACAGATTTGTTCCCTCAAAGCAGGGCTACAAATGCAACCTCACTAAATTTGGTGGAAAAAACACAGCTGATCATACAAGAGAATTTCACAATCACTGTCTGAGGTGTAACTGTCACAATTAGCTCAATGTTTGCACAAAAAAACTAAAACAATAAGGTGGAAACATATTAAGCACAAATCAATGAAAATGCAACTGAGCACTTTTTTTTCAGATGCCAATAGTGTAGCAGCAATAAAATCACTGTTGGATTCTATTTTTTTTAGCTGAATGTCATCTAAGAAATGTTCAGATGTGGAGAAGCACTCAAGAGAATTTCTTTTAATCCCCATCTCCTTTTCCAGAACATGAAAGTGATCAGTAAGCATTTTTTCACTGGCTGGTCAAGGCAAAAGTTTAAGGCCTTCTGCAGGATACTGAAGGAAATAAATCCTTTATTAGAAGCTGTGTTTTCTTGATGGCTATGAGCTAGTCTGATCTTTTTGACTTTGAAGACCAGAAATACAACTACCTTCATATCAGTAGGTTCAATGGTACATCAAAAATAAAATTATACAAAAAGTGTTCATTCTTATTTAAAAACTGACATGAAAACAATTCATATTCTCACAATGCAACATCTTCCCAAATGTTTTCCCGTTTGTAGCTGTGGTCTGAGCTGCAGTCAAAAAATGCCAACACATCATTTCACTTCATAACAGCAAAGGCAACCTCAAGGGTTATGTGCCTTCTTTAATGTGTTTTCCACAGAAGAATTTATTTTGGAAACTTGCTAATAAGAATTGTTGCCTTTAAGATCTATAGACACTGATCAAGTTATCACTAATTATATATATATACACATTACTTTTTTTAATACAAAAAGGAGACTTCATGGGAACAAAGATCAACTGCTTGTGTTGTTTTTTGAAACTCTTTGTGTCTGGCCAAATCTGTTATTGTCCTTTTATCATCTTCTTTTACAAGTCTCTCTAAGCAGTCAGCGCTAGGGCATTCAACAGTAGTCTGTTGAACCACAGCAAAAGTAAAAATGAAGGACAGCACTCTTATATCCTTTCCTTCACTCCATTTTTGCCCACTATTGCACAAAGATCTCAGCAGTGATGCATTACTACAATATTTAGCCTCCATAAATCAGTAACATTGTCTGAGTATTTTTGCAGTTTTGCTATCCATGTTATCAGAAATGCAAAGAACTTGCTCTCTGAGCAGAGGTTTGTGGGACAGTGACTGTCTTCATTAAGTTCTTCTCTGTAAACACAGAATCATGGAATCACAGAGTCACAGAATGGGTAAGTTTGGAAGGGATCACAGTGGGTCATGTTGTCCAACCTCTCTGCTCACGGTCATCCCAGAGCACATGGCACAGCATTGTGTCCAGATGGTTCGTGAATATCTCCGGTGAGGGAGACTCCACACCCTCTGTGGGCAGTCTGTACCAGTGGTCAGTCATTCACAAGAAGTTCTTCCTCATATTCAGATGGAACTTTCTGTACAACAGTTTCTGCCCATTGCCTCTTGTCCTGTTGCTTGGCACGACTGAGCAGAGCCTGGAAACTTCCTCCTGACACCCTTCCTTCAGAAAATGATATGCATTCATGAGGTCCTCTTTCAGTCATCTCTTCTCAAGGCTGAACAGGCTCAACTCCCTCAGCCTATCAAATGCTCCATACTGATTTCAAGCAGCAGCAGCCCTTTCCCACCTGCTTGTTTGTATCCACAGTTTTTGCCAAAATGAGAGGAAATGTGTATGCAATTAAAATTCAGCTTTCAAACAATTTCCTTCTTTAAAACTGCCAGACTGTGCAAACTGCTGAGTTGTGTATGAGATACTCAAGAACAGAAATTTGTTTGTATTTGCATTGAATCTGTATTTTTCCAGGATTTCTTTGGCTCAGCTTTGCAACAGCTTTCCCAGAAGTGTCATCAGTAGCCCTACCACCTCCTGAGAGTCATTCCCCTGAGAATTCCTGGAAATAAGTTTTCTTCCTTGTTGGACTCAAACAGTAAATATTCATTTATAAGCTGCCCAAACATCTAAAGTATTTTCTTCGTATTTTGGATGGGCCAGTGAAAGTTCTTTTTCCTTCAAAATGTACTGTCAGAAACCTGACTCATGTCAAACAGGTGAAAGAAGTGTTAACCAGCTTTGGGGATCATGGGGATTTTTAAATGAAACATAAATGCTTATCAGCACTTATCTCAAGTACACAGGTGGTCACGACTTATACTTTGCAATTCTGTGCCTGTATGGAGCACACAACCTAGAGCTTACATCTACCCTGCAGATCTGTGAGCAGAATTTTGTCCTTAAAAATGTATTGACAACCAATAAGCTCAGGTTTTATTGAATGTTTAAATATTTCAGGCCACCAGATCATCAAATAGTGGTATCTCTATTAGGATTGATATCAATAAAGAACACCAAAAAAAAATACAAGGCATTCTTGGCTGGCATTTGGTGTATTTTGTGAAGAAATAAAAAATAATTTAAAATATATGCTTTAAATAAGGTAACATTTCCTGTTTAGAGGACAGAAAGGAATCTTTTAAATGAAGACATGGGCATCTAGTTAAATTTGTCCTAGAGACACACAATGCCAGAAAAAGACAGATGGGAGATCAAAGCAAGATGTCATTATTTTAAAATACAATTCAGATAAACATTTTCATTAACTTCTCCAAATTTCTACCAGTATCTTTTTTTTTTCTGCCAGACACATGCCTTTCTTTATTGTACATGAAACTGCAGAACATGTTTTTGATACTCAACTCTGAGCACTGAGAAAAAAGCATAAAGAATTAATAGCTTGGATTCTCCTTTAAACATTCCTCAGTTTAACCCAGAAGTAGTCTCTTACAGTCTAAAAGGCATATGGCTGTAATCAGGACCACTCTTTGAAATGCCGTTTGTTCGTATTTCGTTTCACTGATAACCAGTGAGGCAGTCTATGGAGTTGTGTAATTTCCATTTGTGGACACTAAAATTTGCCATGCAGCTTCCAGTGCAGAGTAAGATTCAGTGATCAGGAAGCCAGCCTGCACATCTAGCTTCACTGCTGTGACAGATGTCTTCCGTGATCTTAAGAAACAGAGCTCCAGCTTTCCCGGTTATGCCAAAAGGCTTTGCTCCAGGTCCTATGGCAAAAGCAATTTCTACTTACAAGGTAGAAAATTAAAATACTGTGGATAAGAAGGATCACCACCAGTCCACTCTCCTCCTCAGTTAGCAAGTAACTCTTCTACACCACTGTTGTTCTTTCCCAAATCACTCTTATCACCCTCTGTAGGTAAAGCTCCATCTCAGCCATCAGTGTGATCAGAGCTTGTGTGAACACAGATGACCTCCTGAGCAGGGAGGAGCCAGCTCACGAACAGTCCCAGAAGGATGGAACTCAGCAAACACCACATCCCCACTTCCTCAGGCAAGCTATTTGCTGATGCCAGTGCTGCCACAATGCTCATAACACACCAGGAATTAAAGGTTGTGTAGCTTTAGTCACTCTCTGCAGTGCAAATAGTTCCTCAGCTGGAAAGTCTCTCTCTCTCTGCAGCAGCCATCCGCCAGAAAATCCCCAAAAAGACAGCAGTTAATCCTCACAGTTGATCTCGTATTCTTTACCAAATGCCTTGCAGATTGAATTTCTTAAAAGTTATTCATACCTCAGAATGAGGAGGCATCTCCTGCTTTCATCCACCCACCTCTAGCCACCACAGCCCAAATACCTATTAGACTATTCCCATTCTAATTGATTTTTGATACCTGGCATTTTCAGATGATTGAGTAAATAACACTATTACAATACAAATATATCAGTCCCACAATACCTTTCAAAAAATGAACAGACACATAAATTTTCAGTAGTTTTATTGAAAAATGCCTCTTTCATTTCAGAAATAAATAATATAAGGCAGTGAAATTCACAATTTGCAGTTAAAATATAAAAGCAGCAATTCTATATCCATAGTCTTGCAAACAATTTCCAACTGCTTTCGGTAACTAAGAAACATTGTATTCTGAAAAAAAATCCATACTAAATATACAACATAAACATGCAATTCCATCTCTGCAGGATTGACTGCAATTTGGCATAAATGTAACTGTGTTTACAAACAAGGAGATTTCAGGCATTATTAAACTGTATCCAGTTGATACAATGATTTCAGCTACTTAATGTTTGTGGTGTTTAGAGGAGATGTATAAGAGCAGTATATGCTCTGCAGATTGTAACTCAGAATAGAAGAAAATTACAATGATACTGGAAGGAGAGGGAAATTTTTGTTTCCTTTTTAACTAGATATTGCAGACCTGTGATCTGACTGAACTGAAAACATGCATTTGAAAAAGAAAAATGTAGAGCTAAAGCAGACAGTCCTTAGAAAATTTGCAACAGCTCTGTGGTTATTTTTGTTTTGGTTTTTTTGTTTTCTTTTTTTTAATGCATTTGTTTTTACATTATTTTAATGAAAAGGCAGCATTGGGATAACTGAATGCACACCTTACTCTTATGCAACCACTATAAGCAACAGTATTTTACAAGCATTTCCAGAGCAACATGAAGTGTTTGGGTACACACATTGCTATCCCCACATAAGCAAGATACAAAACAGGGGTGCGTCTGATGTGAAAAGACCAGAAAGCCATATTGCAAAAGGAGTGATGCACTCTCCCTGTGTGTATCTGCAAATGCAAGCACAGCAAAAAACAAAAAACCACCAACCAAAAAAAACCAAACCAAGACACAGATCTTTTACGGTTTTGTTTTTGCATTTCTTGACAGTGATCTTTTCCAGCGCATGTGCTCAGGGTATTCTGGTGAATGCATTTCAACTCCATAGTCCTCATATTCGTCCTCTCTCCTTTCTGACTCCATAGGTACTATAAAGGGTTCACCTTCAGGTTGATAGGGTCCGCTTTCAGGCACGTATGATTCTGGTTGAAAATAGTTGTCCGATTGAACATAATAGTTATCGCATGTCTTTGAATCCACATATGCAATGAAAGTTAGTCTGTCTACATAATGTTAGTTCAAACTTATTTTCATATAATAAATATATAAATAATTAATTCACTGGGGATATTTCTCAGTTTTGCTCATGAATGATTTTTTGGCAGTAAAATAATAAAAGGTTTAAAATTCATCTTGAAAGGCTTTGTATTTATAATACACAAAACAGTGCAGAAAGAGTCATAAATTAGGCAAGGGACAAATCATGGTAAAACTATTTAAAAAAACCCAAACAAAACCAAAGCAAATCAAATAAAATTACTATTTTACAGCTACTTCAGTAAATCTAAGCACTGGGCTTTATTTTAAACTGCATAATTAATAGAAGACATGGAGCAGGTAAAATGAAGAAATGGGTTTGGCATATACTAATTTTCTCTGAGAATGGGAAAGTAAGTGTAGACATAACTATCACCAGCGGCAATATACAGTACATGTCATTTTCTCGTGCTGTTCCTCGTAACAAACCGAGTTACAGCTGGTGCTTCAGGAACACCAAAAACTACAGCAAAACAGAAGAAAAATAATTATAAAACTTTGGTATTTATAACTGCAGTTACAGATCCAACAAGATTACACATAAAAAAAGGTATATGCCCCAATTCGGACATGTTGGTAACAAGCAACAGACAGGTAGGTTTCATAAGTTGTCAAAGATGTTATTCTGGCATACAGCAAGCAGCAGCAGGCTTTTATGCAAAAGTATCACGTAGAGTTGTTAACAGATTTTAGTGGATACAGTCCCATACAAATCATTTACAAGCCACAATTAGTTTACTATTTACATAAGTTATTTCTCATTTTCCAGGTTAAATCTGTCTCTCTTCTAATGGCATTACCTTTGCTGGTTAGTAGTTTTACAAGCCTCCTTCACCACTGAGGTTTTTTGTGGTCTAGGTCTTTTTTAAAAAAGAAAGACTGTCTATTTTATTATTGAAATGCAATAGATTTAATGAATTGACATCACTGTCCTTTATCTCATTCATGAGTTGTGTTAGTAAAAGTATCTCCCCGTTCTATGAGGTCAACATGGTTCAAGAACCATATCCGTGGTGAAATATCCATACGGACTCATTTTCTAATAAGCACGTGCGCAAACATCTCAGAAACAGGATTTTCATGTATTCAAACTGTAAGCAGCACTGGCGACTTAGAAAATGTGTTAGCCGAAACCTGAAACAGGTCAAAGATGATGTTAGTCTTTTAAAAAGTCCATCTGATGTGCAAAAACATACTTTCATCCAACTAAATACATAACAGTTAAGTCTTAGGCATATATTTATATATGTATACATAGCTGCTTACTAGAAAGAACACTGCTGAATCACAGGTACAATTTTCTTTATTTTTCATTTAAATAAGAATTTTTTTGTGAGATCTGCACAACCACCTGGCTCTTTAACCAGTATCACTGAGTCTGCAAGTGTGTACATATATATATATATATTCTTTTCTTTTTCTTTTCATGGATACATGCACAATTACACTAACAGCAAACCATATCCAATAGTAGTATCACATACACTGATTTCGAGATCTGGCAAGGCATACATATTAATTTGTTAACAATACTGTGGTCCTGCAGGATCCCCATGTTAAAATATATTAGAATCTTTCCAGTCAAAAGTTGGTGGTCAATATGACCCTTCATTTTGGTTCCAGAAGCAGCCTACTGTTTTGAGCTACATCACAAAGTGGAAGGCTTAAATGACACAGGGCTAATCAGACTCCTTGGTGTTTAACTTGCTAGATATTGTAGGACAGCGGTGCTTTTCAGTTGTCTGCACTGTTATCACTAAATGGATTTCCTTTGTGGAAAATTTTTATTTCAGGAATCAATTTTGTATAAATAATCCTGACATGGCTCTAAAAGAGACATATGGAAACTGCCAACCACAGCATTCCTTTTATTTTTCAAGAGAAACATGGAGAATTCAACCTTGTTCTGAAGACGATTGGAAGGGGTGGTGATAGAGGGGGAAAAAAGAAGAGAAGAAATTGGTCACTTAAATCCTATGAGCAACATTACCAGCTAGTAACCATCTACATAAAAAAAAAAATTAAAAAAACAAGACTACAATATTTAGTCACTACTTCCTATTTAGAAAAAACCATGCATAACATCAAGTAATCCTACACCAAAGTCTCAATGGCTGCTCATATACCCGCATATTACAATGAGGCAGGCCTGCTTACTGCAACCATCTCCTCCCGACTCAGTATGTTCAGATTAGCAGGACTGTCTCATGTAAAGCAGCTCAATATGAACAGCCACATCTGTGAAGGCTATTTAAGGCAAGGTTAAGATTAAGTTGTTCATAACCTACCTGGGAATCCTTGGCCATTGTACGGAATGCTAGAACACTGGGATGAATCACAATATCCTGGTGGCCCTGGGGGACCCCGAATACCCGCATTTCCAGGACGGCCTGGTGGCCCTGGTGGTCCTCGTGATCCTGTGGAGCCTGGTGGACCAGTTCTAGATTCTCCTTGTGGACCTAATTTTAGAATTGAGAAGTTGGGAGGTTGTTTTCTTTAAGAGCCATCTCGATAAAACAGCTAACAATACTTCTGTCTAGACTACACAGCCTAGGCTGTCCTTGGTGAGAAAGCACTTGCACTTTGTTGCTGTATGGAGGTCAACAGAAAGAAAAACAAAAGAAATCTAGAAATGTGACTCATCATGAGTTGCTTCCCTGTGTGTGGCTTATTTAAGTATTTATTCTTAGAAACTAACTTAGTAAGGTTGGAGCCAAGTAAGAAACATCAATGAATTCTCTGGTTAATTTCCCCTTTGTGTAAGATATGATGATCTCAAGGGAAACTACTAGATTAGACAAGCACACTGGATTTCAATTAAAGTATAGGAGTACATCAATTATACTGCCCAGTAGCCCCAGGATAGATGAGGTAATGTTTTTTTTGGAACCAGTCGTATGGTTAGCAGAAAAGTAAAGCTTCAAGTAACTGAGGCTACAATTTGCTGCAAGCATATTATGGGTCCTGTAATGAAAAGCCATTTTAGCCTAGTAAACTACAAGCAGAAACAAGTGATGCAGCTGATTTATACCAAGGCATAAACAGAATTTCATGATACAAAAACCAAAACTAATAGTCAAATCATCTGTCTCTATCATCTGGTAACTGCATGTGGGAGTATTTTGTAGTCCAGCAAGTAAAAAAAAAAAAAACAACTAGGTACTACAAAAGAATCATCTGATAAGACTTATGAAATATATCTGTCAAATATTTGGACAATGTATTTTCATGAAACATATTTTCACATTAACAAGCATGCTGGGTGACTAAATTAAAAGATAAAGATAAATACCTATCAGCCACATCCAAAAGTCTTTATAAATTGCTATTTTTGTTGGGGTTTCCTGCAAATTTATTAGAGTAAATGCTAATACATGTCAAAAACATGAAGTGGACAGAGTAAAGGGTGTTCATTCACTATATCTCGTCTGGTTCTCTATGAAGAAATGTTTGCTTTTCTCTTACTTTTCTGTAATCTGATTAAACAAAAAATATTTACCAGGTGGTCCCGGCAAACCTCGTGGTCCTTGGGATCCAGTCCCTCTTTCACCTTTCTCTCCAGGGATTCCTACAGAATAATAAAAAGGCAATGAAAATCAAAGACAGGAAACCACATCAACAGATATTTCTTCACACTCTCTCACTGACATTAATATTTACTTCCCATTATTTAATGCAACAAGAGTGGTTAAAATTTATGTTCTACAGATGTTCAAATGTGAATTTGGGAAAATAATCTGGATATAAATATGGTAACCTAAAAATAAAATAGGATGCAGAGGTAACTTAGTATGAATAAATTTTCTCAAACATAGAAAAGTTTTGAGATACTGAAAACACCACAGAATCCTGGTATTTTAAACTACAAATGGGAAGATATTTTCAATCCTTCATACTTCTGCTATAAAGGATGGTTTACACTTTCTTAGGAACAGTTATAATGAAAAAAGTTTAAGAAATTCTCCTGAATTCCTCGATTTATTCCTAGCCTTTTTTAAAGAGTATATAAAATATAAGCTAGAAAACATAGCACTGAGCCTATGCTATTGTAGAGTAGTGGAAATAAGCAAAGGCCACAACATAGGACACTACAGACACCCCATGTGATTACAGTGATCCAAGACAGCCATATAGTAGGTTTACCCATATGGTCATATTCAGTTCAGTCGCTTCCCTCCCTCAGGATATTGTAAAGAGCTAAGGATGTTGATTTAATTCTTTAAACTCCTACATTTTATACTTGCTAATGACTCATTTTCTCTCTTAATCAGTGTTCTATTTCGCAAAGAGTTGTGTTACTCCAAACAGCCTTTCAAGATGCAGCTGTTTAGTGCCAGAAGAATTCTGAGAATATTTGCTTTCTCGGGATATTATGTGGAAGCCTCAGACAGCAGCCAAAATGTTATACCAATTTGTATTTCATGGAACCTGAGCAAGAAAGAGACAGGAAAGCACTGATCTAGTTAACCTTGTCCTTCAGATCACCAGTGCCCCTCAGGCAATCCAAATGGCCTAGCAGGGCCTCCTAGTCTGACATGGTAAAGGGAGCAGACTGCTCCTCTGGCAGCTTCTGCACTATGTCCACAGTACAGCTGCCTTGGAATTTATTCACCTCTTTCACCAGGTGGTCCTTGAACCCCAGGAGGTCCTGGGAACCCTGGTCTTCCTCCAGGTCCAGGCTCTCCTCTTGTCCCAGCAGCTCCTGGGGGGCCAGGTGGACCTGGTGGCCCTGGCTGGTTTCGGTTTGAATAATAATCATTCGGGATTTGATTGAGCATTTGATTGAACCGGCTCATTTGACCTTCAAAAGAAAATAAAAATGTGAAATGAGTGCAGATCTTTTATCAGAGTGGGAAAGAATAAAATATTATCTCTCTTAATTAAATCCTATTCTTGTTCCCATTCAGTAAATTAGTACAGATAAATTAGAAAGAGTTAAGATGAATGTCTGATAAGAAGGCTGAATATAAATGGAGGAGGGAGGGAGTCAGGGAGGAAAGGTAAGGGAGAGTCTGGAAGCCAGTGACATTAAAAAAATTTATCACGGAACAATTAAAATCAAAAAAGAGGCTTTTTTTTTTTTACAGTACACTTGCTCTCAGAGTTCTATTTAGAGGCTGTCTTTACTCTGAAGAACAGAAAGGACTCCACTTCTAAAACTGTAGTATCACATTTCTACGTACTTTCAGAGCTCTGCAGCTACCACAGGCAATATAAATTATTCACGTATGGAGTTAGCAGCACAGTCGATGAAGTCATTTTCTTAAGCCTGTAGGATGCAAAGGCTTGTACCTATATACCTTCTGCATATGGGCAAATTTCATTCCCAAAAAAAGGATGTGTGAACAAAAGCAACACCATTTTGAAACTATGCAGGAAAGAAGCCTTAATGGAGAGACACATCTGATTAGTATAATGTGCCAATCCTAGCATAACACTGAAGAGATCAGCTGAACATGAAAAAAATAAGGTGGGGATGCTCAAAGAGATATTAAAAGATCTTGGATATGATATTCTTATTCATAAGCCTAACACATTCACTAATGTACTTTCCTTCTTCTGTGATGTCTAACTAATAGACCTGTTTTTATTAGCAACCATCACAGACATTTTAAGGGACATACTGTCTTCCTCCCTGTGCACAAGCACTCTTAATGATCCAAAAGGTATATCTATTTTCCTCAGTCAGCACTTACCCTTGTAATAGATACAATATTAAAACTAATTTGCCTCTGTCTTTCTTGGCAGGTCTACTGGTAGCATAAGCACTGCTTCAGGGTCAGAGAGAAAGCCTCTGCAGAGAACAACTTCATGGGCTGCAGAGCTGCACTATGTGGCAGTAGAGGACTAAAATTTAATTTGAAGTCCTTCTCCAAATAAATATTGGTTTTGCTTGCATACCACCACTGATTCTGTGCACAGTATTTTCCCAGCACTCATTTGTCTTTCCCTGCTGGAAAAGTATCTGCAGTGAGCATCCTTTTTCTCACTGATTCCCTTCTCTTGAAGATAAGACATGTTTCATGAGAAAACATATACTGATTTTATTGCAAAAGATGAAGTCATTTTGGACCAAAATGACAAAGGAAACGTCATCATAATGTTACACTTGCTTGTGTATTTCCAAAGGTCACAGATTAGTTCCAACTCATTCTGTTATTCTGTTATTCTGTGATTATCTAGCATCTGGATCTGGCAAAAACCTGCTGCTACATTTTTTCCACCAAATCATTTGCACTGGACAGCTATCAGATTGGTCAAGCCCTCACTGTGCTCTGTGGCCAGTACCTGTCACTTCAAATTTAAACCATTGTTTTCTCTTTTTAACAAAGCAGTAAATTAGTACGGGAAACAAAGCAAGCAACACTGTTTACCATTTATCAGTTGTTCACAAACTTGTCTTGCAACTGCTCGCATCATGTTTTGGGAAGCAATATCACCCTAAATAATCAGATGCAAAACAAGTGTTTTATTAGCAAGTGTTTTTACTTTTAAAGACATAGGGTTTAATTTAAAAATTATGAGAAAAACTGATTTTAAGCAGACTTACTCTGTCACCTTTTTCTCCCTTCATTCCAGGTGTACCCTAAAATAAATAAGTAAAAATTAAGCAACTGAAGGATTATGTTATTTCACCCCAACTATAGGTTTGAAACGTGTAATTCTAGAAAACATTTTGACTCCTTCAAGAAGAAAAATCTGGTTCTCCTTGAAATTTTCATTTCAGAGATGCTAAAACAGGTGCCAGAAAAGAGTGGAGAAACAATGATCTTTTGTCTATCATCAAATACACTAACAGATGCAGAAGAAAAAGATCCGAAGAAAAAATTGAAAAAAGGACCAAAAAATGGATGTATTCTGACACTAGGATCACTGCCAGTTTCAAAGTTGAATTTCTAGCATCATATTTCTGTAAATGGTCAATGGTCTTGTACGAGTTGTATATGACTGCTTAATTTTAAGTCTTAAGACAACTTATCATTAAAGAAGGTATGTTAGGAAGAATAACACATGTCAAGGAAGGGTAGTTGTCTTCTTGAATTCGCATGAAAGGGATTCTGTATTAAGTGACAGAGTTATGCAGAGATGACACATAACATGGAGAGACATGGCATTAAGTGCTAATTCTGTTTATACTGACAGCTTCCCTCTTAATTCTCAACTATTTCTAGTCTTAGAAAGGCCTCACAGAGGTCTTAGTTTGAGCTCCTTTATAATTACTAACATTTGCCAGCTTTTCTCTAACAGCACTTTCCATTTGCTTTTCAATAGTTTAGTGACTGTGGGGTTTTCAGGTTTCAAGAGCAGTATATAAGAAGCAAACCAGAAGGACTGATTTTAATTTTTGTATATGTATATGGAAAACACCAGGAATAATGATGGGGCCAGCATGAGTTCACATAGATTTTCAATTCTAGCCTAAATTACTACTTGAACATAAGGCATATTTCAAAGGTGAAAGTTCAGTTTGGTCATCTGCTGCTCTGCATGGCTCTCCACATAGTTACACACACATCCTGAGTGTTACTGCTTTTTACACTGTAGTATTTCTTTAAGGAATCTATTTATCACCATTAACAAAGCAAAGGCCAAGTGTGGGCTGCAGCTGTTTCTCATAACATTCCTACAGTACCCGCAATTAATTTCAACAACACAAGACACCAAATCATTCCACTGAGGTCACAGCAGACACCCCTCAAGTGTGGTGACACTGTTTCATAGACTTCTATTGAGGGTTTGGGCAGACAAACGCCCTTGGGGTATGTCAGCATGTGAACTCAGTGTGCTCTCTGAGCTTCTCTGCTGCAGAGTTGCACACACCTACCCCATGACATGCCACAGAAAATATGAGACAGTTCATCCATCACTGAGTTAAGTAGTTGTCATACGGTACATTTGCATCATGAATAACAGATCGTTCTTGCAAAATTAATTGTACAGACTCAAATGAAAGATTTAGAATGGTGACACCATAAATGTGCCATTGGAATAAATTATGCCACCAATGAGGCAGCTGCTAATATGTACAAAATATACCCATGAAGCTGATGAACATTCTTTCCCTTCTGTCCTTTGCTCTTTCATCTGTATTTTTCTTACTCTGTGAAGTCCGCAGGGAAATGTCTGTCTTTTAGTTTTAGCTTATTACAGCCACATGCTGAAACAGACTATGGGCTTGTAAATGCCGTAACATAAATAAATGGTAACAACTAAAACCATCAGGAAAATATGACGTTTCTGTCTGTCATTCTCAAATAATTAACGTTGTGGTAAATGCTGATGTACTGAAGCTCTAAAAGAGACTTAATTTGATTCCCAAATAAGCGGACATTAACATCTCATTCATAAACTATTACATGTATCTGAAGTATCCATTGAACTGAACTGAAAATTTTTTACTTGCACTAGTCTATAACATGAAAATCTGGGGGGAAAAATGGTTAAAAATTATTCATGCTTCTCTTTCTGTTTGAAACTTGCCAATATTTCTATTTTCTGTGAGCATATTCCTTTGAAATCATCTGCTGTGTATGTATTTTTAATACCTGCTTGTTTTATTCTTATTTGTTCTAGGGCTTTCATAGTACAACCCTCTACCAGAAGCAAATCGTACAGTACATCTTTTATTTATTCACTAGGTAAGTCCAAGCATTATAAATCAGATTTCTCATCTACTGTCCTGAAAATATCCTGATAATTACTTAAATGCCATGTTCCAATTCACTTGCCAGAACATTCACACACCAGAGAAGAGAAGAGAGGAGAGGAGAGGAGAGGAGAGAACAGAACAGAACAGAACAGAACAGAACAGAACAGAACAGAACAGAAAGAAGACAAGACAAGACGAGAAGACAAGAGAAGAGAAAAAGTGTGTAAACTTAAAATGTTCAAATCCTATATGCTGTTTCTGGAATATCTTTGCTGACTGGTCAAGAAAAGATTGTCGGGCTGTCTTCAACTAGAAGCCATGTTGGTAAGACAGGGAGGTGCTCTGGTAACAAAAGCACAACATTGTTCCAAAGTATTGACAACAAAGGTCCCCCAGTGAGGAAAATGCTAATGCCATTCCTTCATTATAAGAAATACACAGTCAGTTTTAAAATTCATTGAAATAAAATGAGCCTCATTCTTCAATTTGTGACCTTGCAAACACACACTAATTCAGCCTTGTGGCTGGAAGTCTACAGGCTACTTGGAACTAACTTTAAAATTTGAAGATTAGAGGCTGACTGGCCATGTTAACAACAAAGTGCATTTTCCACCTGGATATTTTAGAAACAAACTTTAAAAAAAAATAATTACAACTGCAATTACTGAGTTGCTATTTGCATCTTGCTCCCACTTCATTATATGCCTCTTAAATTTCAGTTTATTTTCTTTTAATAGACAAAAAAGTGCAGTTTAGCCAGCTGCTTGACAGCATTTTGAGAAACGGCAGCTGCTGCTGGCATTCCGTTTTGTTGATATCCTGCAATGAGGGAGTCACTTGGGGTCAGTGCAAGGAAAAGCTGGTTTATGCTGCATGTGGGGTTTTTTTCTGAGCTGTGGGGCTGCAGCATAGTTCTACTGCTGAAGGAGGACAAAACAAAGAAAGTTTTGCTATTTTTACTTTTAAAGATCATGTGCTCAACTGTTTTTCCCAAAAGAATGTTTGCTCCCCTCAAGAATCACCAGCTCATTGCTCCCAAAGCAGCATCTTTTTGACACTTCATGTAGGGCATCTACTTAGATGGACGCAAGAGCAGTGAATGGCAGCAGAGAATGCAAAATTCTCAAAACCTGCATAGAACTCACAACAGACTTGGACTACCCTCGAAAGGTTTTCACAGTTTATTTGGTCCTGGAGGCATCAGTTTAATAGCACCTTACTTTTTAAATCTAAATGTCTTTCATTTTTTCCTGGGAACCATCTAAATCAACAAAGTTGGACCCTGATGTCACGGAGTCTGTTTTATAAACAGGACAGCTCTACCTAAACACAACTTGGTCTGCCTACTCATCATTACTGTTTTCAGTCTCACACCTATAAAACAACAAGTACTGGAACTTTTCCTCTCTAATAGTCCAAGATCTTCTGTTTCCTATTATATTTATTCATAGCAAACATATCCATTTCTTCTTGAACCAATATCCTCTTCTAGTTTAGTGAGTCTTTCTTACTCTTGATGGTTTTTACCTTATGATATGTGTATGAACTGTTATGGAATTCTCACTCTCTGACCAGACAGATGACAGATATTTTATTCTCCTCTAGGACAGCCTGCACTCAGTTCTCAATAAATTACCAATTCATTTGTGTTCTTACTGTTCCTTTTTCAGTCATTTTGTTACTACACTGGAAAAAACACCTAAGTTTCTCTTGGAGGTACTTGTAAGCAGATCAAAAAGCCAAATTTCCTATTTTCATGAAAATTTGGTTAACACTTCCAGGATATACTTGTTCTAGTATAAGTACCCAGTGAGATAGAGAAATGTTTACAGCGTGCCTCCCTGTTAAGTGCCTCAGCTTAGCACATTAGTGGTATTGAATACAACAGGAAGGAGCTCCAGCTGACCACATTCCCTGGGAGTAACTGCATGACACCAAGGCTGCTCATAATTTGCAAGTAACTGTATACCTTTTACCTGGAATGCAATATCCCTTGGTTTGTAGGGGTCTTTCCCTTTCATTTAATAGTACTAGCAATACAGACTGTTCAGGTAGAAGAAAAAATGGCAGGATCTGGTCAAAAATTATTTATTCCTTGTATTTACCAGAGGCAATGTGAAGCCTCATTATCTTTCTCTTCAGGCAGAACTATGATTCATGACAGTGCAAGTTGCATTTGGCTGTCAGGCTGCACCTTTGGCAACTGCAATACTGCACACAAAGGAAGGCCTTGAAATTCTGTCCACCAGGAATCTGGTAAAACATCTGTGCAAGGTGCAAGCCAGAATTCCTGCTGGGATCTGTTCTAGAAACATTAGAAATGGTAAAAATGATGCGCAGTGTCCCATTACAAGAAAGTGCAATAACTGCAGGGAAAAAAATGTACTTCTAATTGAAAAGAACTCTTAAGAATTAGAGTGTAGGAGAATTTAGACAGGGTGCTTGAAAAGGAGTTGACTGCCTTGCTTTGCAAAAGCCTCGAAACTGGGCTTGTAGCCAGATTTCCTTCTAAACACATTATTTACCTGCAGAAGATCTTTACTTCTGAGCTGGGTCAGCTATCCACTGTCCCAGGTGAAGGAAAAATCAGATACACCTGACAACTTAAAGCTCCCTTGTGAACAAAGCACAGCACTTTGTGCTCCGGCCATGTCTATTCACCAAGCACGAATATCCCATAAGCAATGCGTATCTAAAGGCAGGAAAGCTTCAAGACTTTCCTAAGACACTCCATGTGCTCTGCTACAAGGAGAAATGGAATTTATAGTCCGGCAAACACAGATGTGTGTATGAGAAAATGACCCAGCTTCCAGGTGCTCCTGGGAGCTTCCACTTCATGGCCATCAAGTTTCCCAGCCTACTATATATTCTTTCAAAATATCCAGCTTTTGTATATACAACTGCACTGAAGCAGGATGGAAAGTTCTAGATGACTGCCGTACATTATTCACAAGTAATGAATGACTTCTCATTTCGCTTGCTGTCTCCACTCCTGACTCAAGCATAATTTCTCAGAGATCCTATAAATGCATCAAATTAAATTTCTCCTGAAATTGTTGGTGGGAGGCAGCACCTCCTGCTCTTTCTCCCTTTTCAGGAAGCACTTTAAAAGTTTGACTAGAACCCACAGAAACCACTCCTAAATAATTTTGAAATAACATTGTAAAAAACATGAAACATTTGCAAAACAGAACTGATTATGTAATATTATCAAAGATTGTCCACCTTCAGCAGTTTATCACTTTTTTACTACACACACACGCACTAATGTAAAGACTTTACAATCATTTTGCTGACCTAGTTTTTCATGCTTATGCAGTGTAGGAATGAATATATGTCTTGGCACATAATAGCCTACGATCTTTTTAATGGAAACAAGAGACCACAATTTCCAGCCCCAACTATTAAACTCAGCAAAATGGCATACTGTTAAAATGAAATTATTTTTAAAAAAAGACTTGTGGGTTTAGGTCAGCTCCACTGTATTAACCACCATCATAAGTGCAAGACGACTATTTAAAGCAGCAGAAGTCTTGTGTTCATCAACAGACTGTAATTTTAAATTTGATACTCTAAGTGTATCATTATCTTACTGGTGTCCCACGATCTCCTGGTTTCCCTGGTTTTCCACTTGGGCCAGCAACTCCTGGAACTCCGGGAGCACCCTGCAACAGAAGACATGGAAAATGAATTCTGGAAATACACAACCTAAGTGCTAATAAGAAATATGTTACTGTATTGAGTCCAACGTAATACTGAAAATGGTTCCTATTGGGTTGTTTTCTGTCAGGAACATATGAGGCTTGAAAATTTTTTTATGGAATAAACAGTTTGTTTCTTCATGGAAATGTCTTCTTTTACATAACACCACGGTTTAACAGGCATTTCAGCACCGAAAGATGCAGAAGGTGTGTATATGTTTTTGGTACCATTCTTAATGACAGATTCCTAAAGCAGTAAAAAGCAGTTTGGCCTCCTAAGTTCACCTAGCAGATCTGTGATCCATGTAAAAATCCACAACAAGAAGACCATAAAAGTCATTCTAGTGATACTAGATAAATACAAAAAATTAAAAGACCAGTATCAGATTATGTGATAAAAGGCCATCTGCATATTCACAAAGGAACATGAGAAAAACAATTGTGGGGGACACAACTGGGAGAGAAAGACAATTATTTGGGGCCAGCCCAAATAATACCCTGCTTTAGAGACTGCTGTCTATATATGTAATGCAAATGTGTGCTCTGCGTGCATTTGCCTACTGGAAATGCATCTTCCAACTTGCTACAGGTTGGACCCGGTGACATGGAGCTGCAGCAACTTGCCTATCTCAGGCTGTCTGATTCAACATATGCTTTTCTCTAAAAGCCAGCCTCTTTTCTAGCATGGTCCCACAAAACACAATGAAGCAGCTCTTCAAGCAAAAACTAATCCTCAAATACTGTTGTCAAGAAAAACTTGTATTAAGAGTGTTTGTTTTCACCAGTGTACAAGTGATAAGCCAATTGGTTTCACAAGACCTAGCTATGCATTTAAAGATCGTGGCTAAAGAACCAGATAAACTGGTTCTTCCCTTACTTACCGTGGCAGAAATCAGTTTCAAAATTACCGTTATGAGTGTTTGTGAATATATGCTCTGCCCAGCTGCCTGTTCACCTTCTACCACGAGTTTTTCAGACCCATTTAGGAAATTAAGCAAAGGATCCATTTCACATTTGACAGAAATTGAGAATGTCAGTGTGGCTCTCTCTTGGCTCAGGTCTCTTAATTCGGAGTATATCAAAGACAAAATTATATTTACCGCTGGTCCTGGTGGGCCTCTGGGACCTGTGGGACCATCTTTTCCTGTGAAACCCTATTTAAAAACAGAAGCAAGATTAGAGAAAAATGGCCTTTATGATTATATAATTGCAATACTCCTGATTACCACTAGCATTTCTTTTAAAACCTATCCACAGTATAAGTTATAAAATAGCTATCACAACTCATGCTAGAGAAGGCTATGGAACAATGAGCTTTAGACACTTTAGATGTTCAGCTGCTGTTGATAAACTGAAAATGAAATCAATCTCTCTCAATATTTTTAAGAAAAGAAATCATTGTTCTATCCCAGAGGAGTAAAATCTCTCTTTTCGCTGTTCTCTCATTCACAGTTTAGTTGGAGAATCACAGGTTTCTACTTAACTGGAGAGCCACCTCCCTCTCAGATATTTCCCCTGAAAGAATGAATCCTGAGAAATCCCATTTCGGTAATCTAAGATAGCATTCACAAGTTAATGTTGATGGTCCATGACCCACCAATCCAACAAAAGAGTATCCTCTTTGACAACTGGCTGTCACACAGTCATCTATTTTAATTTCCAGCTATCAACTCCCACTATTGGGCAGCTAAAAATGCATATATCAGCTATTAATTTTGACTGTAAAAGCAAAACATTGCTTCAGTCATCTTAAAGGTGATATTCCACTGTGACAACAAAAGAGATTTACTTAGTTGACCCCAGTTAGAAGAAAGGAATTGTAAAAACACCACAACTAAATGCTTGTGTACATGCCCTTCTCATTAGGAAGACGTTTCAGAATTCTCCATCCACAGAAAAGTTCTTAGCTCCAGATAGCCACAGGTTTAGGAGCAAACCTGACCTTCACTGTAAGCCTGGCACAGACAGATTCCTTACCAATATGACGTCTCCCAAACACTGAGATAAGCAGAGTTTCAAAGGGATCCCCTGCAGCAGTAACTATGTGGGGAAGACAGCAGGGCTGAGTCCCCTGGCAGAGCCCTGCCCAGGGGACACACTGCTCTATGGGTGAAGGCCCCTGACAACCTTGTCAGGGGAGGGAGCAGGGCAATTTTTACAGAACCTATCTGGCTAACAATAGCTGTCTGGGGAGGTTTTTTACCCCTGAGGTGTTTCCAACCCTTCTGCTTTTGTCTCTCCAGAAGGGATACTGATAAAAGGACTCCTCTTGAAAAAACATTTGAAAATGGAAAGATATATAAAGAAGGGGAAAAAATCCAACAAAACACAAAAACGACATTACTTGGCCTTTCAGAACATAAACTGAGGAAACCTTACCCTTTCTCCCGGAGGTCCCACTGGTCCAGGTGGACCAGGTAAACCTGGTGTTCCCTGGAGGGAGAAAGAGTGAGAAATTGTGTTTATGACAGAACAAACATCACTGCTCTGTCATTCCATATATCTTGAGTATATACATTCTTCCCCCTTTTCTGTCTAATCTCATTGTACACTAGCACGTAGCATTGCTTCCTACAGGACATTACTACTCCCTAAAAGTATATTAATCAGGGTTATAAGGACTAATGAAACAGGTAAAGAATACAAGGTCCTTGGCCCATGACTGACCTTATCTGATAAATGAAACTCAATCCACAACAACATTTAAGCATTCCCCATATACTATTTTTATCATCAGTAAAATTAAGGACAATATAGTAACCAAGGAATATTTGGTATGTCACCATGTGTGCATATCAATGACCTTAGATTATCTAAATTTGGTCAATTATTTAAAAAAAAAACCTAATTTTTTCTCCTCCTTGTATAGTTTACAATACAGAAACCTGCACGTAACTGAAATTTAATATTGCTTCCTTCTTTCAGAAAGCATACAATTAATGTCCCAAGGCCACTGGAATTCCAAAAGTAGAAACTAATTAGGCAACATCACTGAAGAAGGGTTCAGCAAAGGTTCCGCAATCCTTATTTTAGGAAGACATTTAACTGCGAGTGGTCAGAAGATGAGAGACATTCCTGGGGAATTATCAGAGTACTCTTCCTAATCCAATGGTCTGTCATTGTACATTCACAACTGTCTAGAAGGACATTTGGCTTGACCAAGCACAGCTGTTTCTTCACTTTTGCTGTTTTGAATGGTTTACTATTTCCTACATTTCAAATTTCTAAGTGTAAGCTAACTATGTTTCCAAAACTATGGCTTAGGGAGGTACGAGAAGAGCCTCTGACTCCTAGCGATATCAAAGACAGCTGTCCAGCAGCCTGGTTGCATCAGGAATAGTGTAAAATGACATTATCTTGTGCAAGTGTCAACTTACCGATCGCCCTGGTAGCCCAGGCTGGCCAGCATCTCCTTTCATTCCTTGACGACCCTATAATTTTCACAAATGATTACAGAATACATTACACTTCCAGGACACAAGGTGTAGGAGCATATAAAGAAGCAATTTGTTGCCTTTCACAGCTAGCTTGCCTTCCATGTATGCTACAGCACTGTAGCATAAATGCACAGTCTAAACCCACATGAGCTAAACTTGACAATACAATTTTTTTTTACAGTGGCTTGCACGATAATCCAGCATTAGCAACTGTTACTAATCAAAAATTTTGTAAACATAGACTGAGAGCGTGGATCACAACTGATACGAAAAATGAAATTACATGACTTAGAAGTGCTCTAAATTCTTGTCAGGTAATGAGAAATTCCACAAATCTTGGTGTTTTTAATTCTTCAGACTTTTTCAAGTGAATGTGACAAATAAATTTATTACTTGCATTACACATGTAAAAGGAATGTTTGTCCTTTCTTGCTGTTTGGTACCTCTAGATCATCTTGATTAAGTTTTTCCTCACAGTATATAACAAAAAAACCATGAAAAGAGTCTACACAGAATAACAAAATCATTCTACTTTGTCCTTACAAAGCATAAGGTATTCTTAATGTCTATCTTAAAGTACATTTTATTTTCCATTTCCTAAATTCCATTACAGATGGAGCAGCTAACCTATTTTCAAATGAAAAATGACACAGCATGCAATTAAACATCACTTCTGCTTTCCATAAACTTTATATTTTGATCAAAGACTTAATAAAAAAAGCTCCTGAATATATTAAAATTCAAGTTGATCCTAAATAGGAAACATCAGAATTATATTCCTTCTTTTAGGGTGATTATTTATTAAAATATGGCAAAGGTGGCCTTAATACATTCACAATGCAGACAAAGAATTATGTATGCTATCTTCTGTAAAAACCAGAACATATGAAACTTCATCAGTGTTAATAAGAGTTACTCTGGCTTGGAAGGCATGCACATGAAATCAGAAGTAGCATCTTGCTAAAATATGGATGCTGTTGCCAAGAAAACCCCTAGCTACTGATTTAAGCCAGAAAATAGAAGCTGAACATGTAAGTCTGTGAGAAAGTCTTCAAAGTAATATTGCATGCTTAATTTTGCTGTAGCACAGTTTGACAGTTTTGAGTCCTTAAACTGAAATGCCTAGCAACTCTACATAAAAGTCATTAAGACTGAAAACAGAGTAGCACAATTTACATTACAGCACTTAGACTCTGTCCCTTCATTAGAATCCCATAAGGATATGTAACATTCAGGACAGAAAATGCTACAGTATTAAGAGACTTGTTTCAGAAAGGGATGTGTTTCACAGTACTGCTAGGAAGAGGGACAAACAAATGCTCAGGCAAAAGTGCCACCCTCTTCCCAAGACCACCATCCCCATGGACAGCTCTGGCTCCACACACATTGCCTGCTGATGGCACTCAAAAGGTCCACTCACCGGTTCACCTGGGATTGACAGCCCATTGGGACCCTGTGGACCTGGGGGACCTTGAGGGCCAGGAGGACCTGTCTCACCACGAGGACCAGGAGGACCCTTAAAGCAGAAAATTGAAACAAAATTGTAAATGACAATCCCTTCTGAAATCTGTAACTGCAAAATCCTTTGGGTTAAAGACTTAAGGTACGTCAGAAGCCTCGAGACACATTTAATACTTCAGAACAATGGTGGAAATAGAACAAGCATTGGTCAAGAGGCATACCCTTTCATAAGCTATTCTCTGATTCATGTTGGCAGTCTTAGGCGTATACATGCACTCTGGCAGTGCTAATTAAGTACTGCCATCTCCTCTGTACAGAAGAGAGAACAATAATGCTGCAGAGTGTGTATTAACACTCTGATGCGTGTAATCCCAGTATCCTGACATGTGGTCAATGCCTTTGAGGCTACACAGACTGTGGTATATGGTCTCAAATAGGTAGGCTGCACAAAAGTAACATAAACGCTTATTTTCAACTGAATTTTTAATCTTCATTCTTAGCCTAAAACTAAGCATAAAAATTTTCATACAGGTAAGCCTGGGGCAACATTATTATAGATGCATTTTGGGAAACATACTTACAGATGATCCAGTCAAACCCCTTTCACCTCTGGGGCCTTTAGCACCTGGGCCACCCTAAATTGAGTATTTGGAAAGAAAATGTATTTTATAGACAGAAAGCAAAAGTGCATAATACTAGTGTGCATTATGAATTCTCCTTAAAAAACTCTTATGTGAAGCCCCAAAGTTCTGAAGTACACAGATCACACTGCAATAACGAGTAGTAGAATAAAATATGCATCAGGAACTAAGGGAAACCACATCAACTTCACCCTTGCCAATTCAGCCCATGAATAATTATTATTTTGATTTTTGTCTCTGCAGGCATAAACTTAAATTTATATTCATCAAAGTCTCTGAATACCTCTTTAGCAGACTACCAGACAATCCAACTGAGCTTTAGATTCCTTATGCAGCATTTTTGATAGCTTCAAAGTATGACTACTGGGCTGAGTATAACTCCCTAATATTCAAAGCAATTGACAAGAGTCTGTCCATTCCATAAATTATTCTTTCTCCACATAAAAAAGAAAGTAATTTATTTCCCTGACAGAGTGAAGAATCTTTACTTGGAGTGAAATCTTGACTCTGTATTTAGGAAAAATATTTTCACAGTCCATTAAAAATATCTTGTACATGATGTGCAAGAGACTGGGCCAGAGTCTTTCAGCCTATCAAACAATGAGGAGCTATTCTCAGTGATCACACTGGAAATACAGAAAAAGATCATACAAACAAGTAGATGTGGTAGGAGCTGATGAAAAGGGGATGGATTACCATGATGTTATGGAGATGTTGATAGAAACTATGTCTCTGACTGACATTTGTTTCACAAAACCACAGACCAACACAAAAGTACTTCCATAAATTTAAAAATCAGAAAATTTGTCTGTTGTGAATAGTTACAGCCAGTAACTTACAGCTGGTCCAGGAGGTCCTGGAGGTCCCACACTATCTTGAGTACAGGTACAAGCATTTGGAAGAGCTGGGCATTTTGCTTCATCTCTCTGAAAATTGAATAACAACTTATTACTGTGCTTTTAAAGAAAAGTACTCAGTGGCAGCATGCTTTTCTGAAAGAATAGAAGGAAGATTCTCTGTTATCCGGTTTGCAAGCAAAACTCACAGCTAAACTGTGGTTTCCAAATGCTTCTACAGGATCTTTTATATTTTTAGAAAATTTTCTCTGTGAACTACGCAAGGCATTTACAATAGAGGCACAAGCAAAATGTTGTTCTAGTATTTATATGCATTTGACAATCAGCTTGCTCTGACACACAATAGGTATTTTTTGAATGCCAATCTAAGAACAGATTAAATAACTAAATATATATATTCCCCATTTATAATACACAGAATTTGAAACATCACTGAAACACGAATATAGCAGACATTTTTTCACCATTTCTAGCGGGCTCAATTCTAGCATTACAACCTTACTGCCTCAAACACAAAACTCTGAAATCAGGTGTTGTTGACTGGCTGCTCTGACAACTGTGATTTAGAAGTGTTGTCAGTACGAGGTTTAATACCACCCTAATATTACTATTATTAAATTTACTATTAATAACATTTTTCTGGATAGCCTCTGGTTCATTTATACTTACCATAGAAGGGAGATCACAACATCTGTCTCTGCTAGTCCAAACTGGACTGCATACAATGTCGAAATTCTGGATTTCTAACTGTAAAAGAAAGTAATACTCTTGAAAGATCATTAAGTATCTTGTTAAGTATGAAATCTATTGACATTTTAATTAAAAATTATTCCTCCATTTATTTCTAATGATAGAGAATCGAGAGTAAAAGCACTCAACTTACTAGCTGCTCTCCCTATCAAAATAAAAACATTCCTGCTCGTTTGAATTTACCTGAGTGCAACTTTCAGCTATTAGATTTTTGTTCTTGCAACTCTGCTAGAACGAGAAGATATAAAGACCAAACTTCTCAGTTAAGTACATTGGGTTTGACAGTAGAGACACTTGAAAGGTTTGGGTGCAACACTGGTATCCCAGCAATTCCTAATCTCTAACCTCTTTCCTCAGAAATTTCAAGGTCTTGCAATAATGAACAGATTCATATTTATTCCTTACTGTTGCTGATCTTCGGTCGCCTTTTAGAAGTTTCCCAAGTATTTCATAGCCATCGGTTGTGATATTGCCAGCCTCCTTAATTGGTTTTTCCAGTATTTCACTGCAATCAATGTAAATCTTAACATTTGATGAAGTTACAACAATATGGACCTGAAAAAAGTTTAACATAATATTTAGAAAAGGCACATGGGCACAATTACTTTAATAGCATTTCACTGATTTGGTAGTACTGTTTTAAATTTTATTCGTAGTAATCCTGCTTTACTTCCAGCTGGTGGAAAAATTCAAACTCAAGGAAAGTCTATGACATTAATAACCTCTTTAGGATGTGTTGAAGGTCAATAAGATGAATACACAAGCACAGCTAAGAAATATTATTTAATGTAATAGTTGAACTACTGTTGCCTATTTAAAAAGATTGCCTGAAAATTGTTTATGATGGCATAAAAGTAAAAAGTAAAAGAACTTTTGAGAGGAAGTGAATATAAGCATTTCTTGTTCTCTTCTGATGGCTGGGACCACACAAGATGTTTATAAGCCTGGGACTGCCCACTGGCTAATAGACTCTGTAGTTCAGAGAGTAGATTGCTTCAGACTCAAAGATACAGAGTTCAGTTTCCACAGATGACTCAAGCAGAAGCATTAACTGCATTGAGATACAGGAAGTGACCAGAGAAGCCTGCTCAGAATAAGACAAAATAATGGAAGATGCAAGAGAAAATTTCCACAAGAGAAATCTGGTTATAAAAACATATGCCAAAACAAAGGGAAACAGAGAAGAGGAAGAGATTAATTATTGGAAATAGAGGACATTTAGGAGGGAGAAAGAAATTATTGTAATGAAGAGAGAGTATGTTTACCAGGAGAAGAGAATGAAGTGCTTGGGGGAAACACAGTAAACCTTAAACAGAGGAACACACAAAACCTAAGCAAAGATGGTATGTATGACGAATGTTACAAAAGTGAATTTTCTACGCTTCTGTGAAAATGTAGAAAACATATAGGAGTCTCCGAGAAACAAACTAGCGCCATTTTAGCACATCTAATATGCAGTTGTTGAAAGAGCATCTTCAGGCAACAGAAAGTTTTCAGGGGCTTTATATACCTTACCTACTGCATATATTTCATATACATCATTGTAACATCTATGTAATTGTTAAAATATCAACACATTAAGATCAGGAGTAAAGAATCCCTGAAGTATGTATCTATGTTTTAAATCTTCTGTTATCAGAGCACATAACCATACAGAAGCATACTGCTATTTGATGACAGCCTTAAAAATTGGCATAAAGTTGAGAGATTCCCCTAAAGGTCCTGAGTCAACAAGCGCCTGAGCAACCTCCTGAGAATTTTTACTTTTTTTTCCCTTTTAAATATTTTCCCATGCAGACTTGTCTCCAAGGCATCAGCACAGCTTATCTAAAACTCTTTTAAATTATGTGCTTATGCTTTATATCTCAGTGCTGTGTATACAAGTGGGGTTTTTAATTAAAATTCCCAACAGTGTTTATTGAGCAAATAATTAAAACAAACAAACAAACAAAACAATTGAAAGATAACTGTGTGTGTCCAAAGTATAATTTGGTATTACATGCCAAACTTTCTGCAAAACAAAATAAGTGCCATTCCAAAACTTTAAATTCATTATAATTTGTACATTATATACTCAGTCATTTGATTATACGACTAAATTTTACAGGTTAGTTACTGCATCATCCAGTTTAAACTCATCATAGATGTAATTTACTAACTCTGAAAGGTACCTAATACGCAAGTCCTTCTACTGGAATGTTAAGTATTTTTCAGAGTTTAAATAAAATAAAACACATTGCAGAGCAAACATACTTTACATTTTCATTAGTGCAAAAAACTTAAGAGAGGTAAATCTATATCAGAATGTTGAATGAGATCAGCTTGAAAAGGTTAAAATAGGAATAACTGCTGAGCATCACTTATCTATCCAAAAAAGTGATCCCAACAATCAAAAATAAGGAGATCTCTCCCAAGTCATTGACTCAGTCAGTTAAACACTGATTTACTGCCAGATTTGAATTCCAGTCTGATCTCATGACCTAGGCAATAAATCTAATTAAAGGAAGCATCTGGTGTTTACAGTAAATAAAACATCTCTGTATTCAACCCCGATACATTTTGTTTTCAACAGTTTCTCACACACCGACATAAAGAATCTGTTCTGCTTAGTTCTGACTATTTATTTCATTTATGACATTTTAGGAAAGAAAACATACTTTAATTTTTCTCTCTGGATGCCTTATAAGATAAAGTTTGATGGTGCTCTGGTCTGCTGCTAAGTGAATCACATCAATAAGCCAAGCAAACTAATTTCCCATCTGTATATCAGCAGAAAGATATACATTATTATCAAATTTCCTCTTGCTAACTACTGCAAAATGGCAAGCTAAAAGGAAGTCTAGTGTGGTAAGAATAAGAACTAGAAGTTGTCTGTCTCACCAAAACATCAGTTATAAATTTAATGACTGTCTCAGGCAGTCAGAATTTTTCCTACGGGACTTGCCAGATTCAACAGCTTTCACCACAGCTATGCTATACAGAGTGTTCAAGTATGCCAAAGTAAATTTCCCTACAGTTAGGTGTAGTTAACTGAATTTCACTGAATGAGCCAATAAGTCACCAAATGAAAACCACAAAAATGTTTAATATTTTGGAAAACATCTCTCTGCATTGTAAAGATTTGTCATCTCTTTGAAACTGGATGGTAGGAAAAATTGCAAAAGTACCTTTAGAAAGGTGTTAATCTTACTTTCCTTCCTTCATCCATCTGAAACTACTGCTATCCATTATTAGGAGATAATCAACATGGCTGAGACATAAGGCTTTCCCAGCAGCTGGGCTGGGGAAGCCTGTGAAGACATCATTAACAACCTGACTCAGATAGCAATCTCAGTAATCATCTGGAGAGAAGCCAGAAAAGTCAACTTAGTTTCATGGTGAAAAATCCCAAATATAGTTCTAAACCAAAGCTCTTCCAGCTACTTTAAATATTATCAAAATCTGAACTTTTAATTCCTTTCTGGGAAAAAAAGAAGGGGAATTACACATTGCATTAAGTAACTGAGAAACTTTTTCTTAAGAAGTAATTTCTTAAGCAGGAATTCGTAGTTGTAAAGCTTTAAGATAATTTGCAAATCACTGCTACTCGTGTCCATTGTTTGGCATCTTAGGATCACTTTCTCTCCATATGTATTAGTGTATTTAACCATTAAAATATACAAAATTTTGGATTTTTATTTTCCCTGTAATTTTTTTTCATCAGCAAGGGTAATAAACAATTTTATGTAACTGCTAATTTCTAGCAGCTAGCAGGGGTCACAGATTTTTCCCCATTTGCTCTGATAAATGAGTAGAACATAACTGTAACTGCTGTCAGATAAGTTTGCTCATCTCTATCACGTTTAGAGAAACTATAAGGGAAAATGTGATTCTAAATATAAATACATTAGCAGCAGATATTTAAAACAGACTGCTGTCAGTACAGCATGTGGAGAGCTCCACACCGCTGACTTGAAGAAGTGTCAGCTCTCACAGTGATATCTAAAATGAGGCATGCTACATGCTGCTTTGTGTCTAAACAGTACTTCTTGGTGATGACTCAACCTTCATAGCAAAACAAGATACATCCTAGCCCTTACTGACAGTTTTTCTCACCCCAGTAGATTCATATAGTTCCTTAAAATTCAGTTGTCCTACTAAGCTATTAGAAAAAAAAAAATGTCAAGGGCAAAATAAAGGCTGCTTAATGCAGGTATGATCCAAAGCTACTCATAACTATCAGTTACAAAATCAATGACATAAACATTTCCTCATATATACAAAAATAATTAGGCCTTAAATAAATTCTAAAACAAAAATAATTGGATACAATATAGGACCAGTTTGGGAAGTTATTCTCTGTCAAATTCTGAGGAAACCAATAGCTTTTATAGTACCGTGTGATTTTCATAAACACCTGTGTTTTAAACAGATGAAGTCACAAAACATTGTAACACAGGCACAAGTTATCTTTCCTGGCTTTCAGTCTAGCAAAGCTCAGTTGACAGTTTGGCCTCCAGTATGTGGAAGTTGACAGAGGCAACCCCTTATCAGTATGCTCAAAGGAATGCTGGTAGTGACTAGTCATGTAGAAGATGGTATCATAAAGAAAACAAATGCTATACTCAAGCCATATTTAGTCATCAGATGAAAATTAAACTAAATAGAAGGGAGATAAATGAAAACACGAGAATGTGCACTTCAGCTAATCAAAAATGTTGCGATTGCAGCCCAGTATCTTCCCCTAAACATATATATTTAACACAACAAGAAAATATTTTAAAATATTTTTAGGTATACATGTAGCCTGAGTCAAACACTTCCTAATGACTAGAGGTAAGGAAGCCTGGCAAGATCAAATTTTCATAATTTGGTGCACAAAATTAGAAAAGCATGCACAAAACTATGACAAGTGAAGGCAGATGCAGCAACATGTCAAGATTTCACTAGCCATTTTGTCAATTCAAAAACTATAAGTTTCATTCTAAATCACAAAGAGGCTGTTTATGGGCTCTCTCTCCTTATTGTTGCTTCCTCAGTTAACATGACATTGGAATACTTTAGGCCCAGTGTTTTTAAGCAAAAACAAAAATCTATTCACATTCATACTCACTAAATATATACATACACAGGTATTAGGTTTGCTAAATGTAAGAATCTTATTCAGTATGCTATTGACCTCCCAACACTGGTTCCTGCCTTCTCGTTTTCTCTGGCTATATCTTCCTCTTCTCTGAATGATTTCAAATCATTACACTCCCATGCAATCTTTTCTCACCACAACTTCCTTTCCTTTTTTCTTCCAGTTTATCTTTTATTCTTCCTCTTTCATTTGGCAGGAACCAGGCTACAATTTCTTCTTCAGATATACCCCTCCACTTACATAATCTTAACAAATTCTTGACAAATCTCTTACATTGGTTCAAAGAAGACCTATAACTTCAGAGACCTTGTTTTACGTGATCTGTAGGTCCTTATGTAAACTTCCAGTGCTATCCAAAAACCAGATACAATCACCTGACAGTGACTTCTGCTTGGTTTTCTTCTATTTAAAAGAACAGTACTTCAGAAAGCGACATCATAATTTCAATCATTTACCTTATGGAAGCTTCCATAAAATATTTTCCTTATGTCATCATTATCAAAAGTTACAGTTTGAACCTCTCCCCTTGTATCTTTGTTAAAGAATGACAGCACTTTGCTGGCAGCTGCAATAAACAAAAATAACACATTTCATTTCATATGTACTACTGAAACCACCATCCAAAGATACACTTATAGATAAAATCTAGTTTACCACTTATTTGAGTAAACACAAATCATAGATGGTCTTAATGACCTGTAAATACATAGATGTAGTTTACTTTGATTTTAGAGTTAATACCAAAGTTGAAATGTAGTTTAGACGAATCATTCTTAGTTGAACTATAGATGCACGAAGTTTAAAAGAAATCTCTTAAAACCAAAAATGTATAATCCTTTTATCATGTAGAAATGCTTTGGGTTTGGAAATATTTAGGGAGAACACATGCAAAGTAACATAACATAACTTCTCTATGCAATAAGTATAATCATCCTTACGATCAAGCACAACTCCAACTTGTGGTTTGTAATCTCTGTCTGTAATCTGCCAAATTGCAAAAGGCTCATTGGGGGATTCAGGCAGAAGACGGAATAACAGAATAATAGTGTACGCCTGTGGCAATCCCTCTGGGTGAATCTCCCTGTTAAGACAATATAAAGACATTTTTTCACATGGAAACACATGAGGAAAGTAAGATTGTCATCATTTGCTCTTTTTCAAAGAAGAGACACAGGAGTAACAGGAAAATCACAGCACTTAGTGGAACAGAGCATTTTAACTACTCTCTCAAATAGAAAACACCACTGTGATATAAAAACACTGTAATTTGTTAAGATGAACTCACAGCCTGTCTTCAGTTGGTTGCAGCACCATGGTTAGAGAGGATGCCAGAATATGACCAAGAACTCTTGGGTATGTATTCTTGTGGCAAAATTCTGTATAAACTACACATGATTTAAATTCCTTGATGATAAGTACAAAAAAAAAGGACCACAGCTTTATTTTTTTTTCATCTGGCCTGCTTCAGTCAGGCAACAGCATTTAACTATTGCTGCCCTTCAGGCACAGATACAGTGACAGAGATATTTAATGCCTTTTCTGCAACTAGTGATACATTTGGGCTCCAGTTCATTCTTTAGTGGCTCAGGTTTAAATTTGTGATATTTGGACTGTTAGACATTAAAAAAGCAGAGAGCCAAAAGTAAATAAATACATGCAAGAAACGGCCTCCAGAACTTTCTGTACAGGAAAGGAGGGAATGCAGGAAGGGAACTGCAAGAAAGAAGATGACTACTGCTTCTCCTTAACCATTATAATGGAGCTCAGAAGGAGATTTAGTCGCATGAACATAAACATAAAAACCTTAAAATGAAGAGAGGAGCTGCTTTGTATGTCAGAAGAAACTTACGAACCCATACAATTATGAACACTGCAATAAAAACCATATCTCTAAGTCAACAACATCACACAGCACAGTGCAGGGATGCAAATATTAAAGTAGATACAGCAACACAATTTATAACTTGGATAACAAGTCATTTCAGATATGGAAACAACTATGCCTCTAGGATCAGCATGCATTTATTGCTTTGCTGACTCAGTCTAGAGTTTTATTTTCTGGATTCTCGTGAAAAATAAGTGCCCAGAATATTCTGGCAAGTCTATTCCACCTCTTTAGCAGACATTAGACTATGTATCACAACATTTCTAAAAAAATGAAATAAATAGGAAGCTTAACTTTTTATTGCCTTTTCATCAATTTATCCTGATAAATGCAAGATCTATCAGTGCAAGAGAGTTGCAAAACTGGGATTATCTGTATTTCACTAGACTGGAAAAATCCAGGCTGTCAAAGAACTATCATCCCCACAGGTATTAACGGCATGCCAATGAACTTAAAAATCAAGTCCTCCCCTTTTAAAGCTGTGATCTCAGAAGGCTGGCAAAAAGAAATTATTTCTTCATAAACCTCAGCTTCTGTGTTTGTGATCTGATCTTTACCCAGTCTGGCAGGATTGCAGAAGATTTCAAAGACTTCTATGAAAAGAAAGCTAAATTTCCTTAAACTTAACAGGAACAATGGGCTATTTTTAGGCATCTCCTCTGAACCAGAATAACCTTTTTTGAAACTTACTTAAATAGATGGAAGAGAAACAAATGTTAAAAAAAAAAAAAAAAAAGAAGAGAGAGAAAGGTACTGTTCCACTTTTCGTAAAACTAACTGCTAAGTCTTGTTTTCCTTTGGGAAAAAATGTTGGCAAGAATGACCAACTATTACCCATCTATAACCAAGCTCTAAGACCACAGGCCCTTGAAAACTCTGCTCCATTTGCCAAATAAGGCAAGTCAAGTAGAGGAGAAACTACCCTAGGTCAATGTCATCAATGTGCTGCCTACTGCAGTAAGAATGATGCTTCTGAAAAAAGTGATGTTAATACCTCCATATTGAAACCATTTCTGTCCAGGAGCGTGGAATTCATTGTACTAAGGAGGCTGTTGTTCAACTGCCTAAGTATAAACTGTGGATTATATGCAACTTGAATGGTTAAGAAGCATAATCTCAAAGAAAAATAAGCAACTAGATTAATAGTGAACTGTGATTGCAATGGAAGAAATAGATTAGCATTTAATGAAAACAATGATAGATGTCCTTCCGACTATATTTCTTGAAGATAAGTAAAAAGAACATTAAATTAATGCATCTTCCATAAAACACAAATGCTATCTATAAACTCTGTTAATCCTTCATCATCTGGTCACACTAAATACAAGTCTTGAGGTTTACTTACCGTATTGGCTGGCTGACAAAGGCATTTTTGTGGAGTCTATATGCTACATAGCTTGGGAAAGAGCCTGATTCCAGTGAAACTCCTTGTACAGAAGCAAAATGCTTCTCCGTTAGATTGTATGATTCCAGCATCTTGAAACCTTTAAGTCCAGAGAGAAAATAAAACACAGAAACACTGTAGAGCTGTAAAAGACACAAATGAACCTATGCCAAAATATTAGAGAGTTACTTACCAGGTGAAGTGTATCCCTCCAAGTAAATAAGGGGACAAGCTGAAAGACATGAAACAACATATTAATTCAAAACTACTAAGCCTAACAAGATATGAACGTATGTATACTTCAGACAGTTTTATTACCAAGACATCTGTGCTATTATTAATTACGAGACAATTTTTGTTACATTTTTCATACTGTGCCCTGAGCTGTGGCAGATGTAATGTCAAAATCTTTACTCATCACTTTTAGTAGGGTATTTCTACTCTGACAAATTGTATGGAATAACAAATGAACCCCAAATATTTCAAGAGTATAATTCATAAGAAGAAAGGAGGACAATGACACAGTCTTTCCATGAATATTTAAGGCATGAGTCAAGCTGCATAATAGCTGAAAAAAACACAAGATTCACAAGATTCACAAGAAATAACTGCATATTTATGTGGCTCCTCAGAAGCCAGCAGATGAGGCAGTTAGGGAACACGCAGTTGCACATGACAGGCCTGAGAATTTCTTATTTTTGCCATAGAAGGATTTCACTTGAGTAAACAACTGAGCTTTATTTAGATAATTTTAAAACAGCATCACACACTATAGCTGTCCATCTTTAGCATCCCTATTCCAGTGGTAAATAGACCTGTTGTGCCCTGCAGGTCATGAGGCATCATTCTACTTCTCAGTGTTGTCAGTGACTGTTACTCTTTCCTTGTTATACCAGTACTTTTGAAATGCAAGATGAGATTACATAAAATACAATACTCACTTCAAAATTTTAAAAAGTAACTTTCTCCCTTAAACTATGTCCCATTATTATGAAATCTAACTTTTTAATATGAACATGTCTTCTGATGTACCTTAAATAAGATGGCAACTTGTATTGGGTTTGTGTGGCAAGGTTTTGGTAATGGGGGAGCTACAAGGGTGATTTCTGTGAGAAGCTGCCAGAAGCTTCCGCTGTGTCCAACAAAACCAGTTCCATCTGGTTCCAAGACAGATCCGCCGCTGGCCAAGGCTGAGCCCAGCAGCAATGGTGGTAAGTGGCCGGGGGATAACAGATTTGACAGGGGGTGGTGGCTGGGGTTGGGGGTTTTGTGTGTTGGAATGACACAACCTGAAGGCACCAGAGCAGAGATTCCACTGGTCTTACCTGTGGTGAAGATTATTGTGAGGTAGCCTGTGGAAGTCCACAGAGGAGCAGATATCCACCTGCATCCCCTGGAGGACCCTATGGCAGAGCAGGTGAATGTCTGAAGGAGGCTGTGATGCTGTGGCAAGCCCATACTGGACCAGGTTCCTGGCAGGACCCGTGGCACCATGGAGAGAGGAGCCCACACCAGAACAGGTTTGCTGGCAGGACTTGTGACCCCCTGAGAGATCCACAATGGAGCAGGCTGTGCCTGAAGGACTGCACCATGTGGAAGGGACCTAATGAGGTTCAGCAAGGGCAAGTGTAGGGTCCTGCACCTGGAGAGGAATTACCCCAAGTTCAGGTTGGAGGCTGACCTACTAGAGAGCAGTTCTGCTGAGAAGGACATGAGCGCTCTGGTGGATAACAGGTTGACTATGAGCTGGCAGTGCCCTTGCAGCCAGGGAAGCCAATAGAATCCTGGGGTGCATCAGGAAGAGTGGCCAGCAGGTTGAGGGAAGTGATCCTGCCCCTCTGCTCGGCCCTAGTGAGACCACATCTGGAGTACCGTGTCCAGTTCTGGGCTCCTCAGTACAAGAAAGACTCGGAGTTACTGGAAATGTTCCAGCAGCAGAGCATGAAGATGAGGGGTCTGGACCAGCTCTCTCACGAGGAGAGACTGAGGAAGGTGAGCCTATTTAGTCTAGAGAAGACTGAGAGGGGATTTCATTAATACACATAAATATCTCAGAGGTAGGTGTCAAGAGGATAGTGTCAGACTCTTTTCAGGAGTGCCCAGCAACAGAAAAAGGAGCAAAGGCCATAAATTAAAACACAAGAAGCTTTACCTCAATATGAGGAAGAACTTCTTTATGTTGAGGGTGGCAGAGCACTGGAACAGGCTGCCCAGGGAGGTTGTGGAGTCTCCCTCTCTGGAGAAATTCAAAACCCACCTGGATGTGTTCCTGTGTAACCTGCTCTAGGTGACCCTGCCTTGGCAGGGACATTGCACTGCATGATCTCCCAAGGTCCCTCCCAACCCTAACAAGGCGATTCTGTAATTCTGTGATTCTGTGACCCACACTGGAGCCATTCATGAACAACTGCAGCCCATAGGAAGGACCCATGTTGAGAAGTTCATGGAGGACTGCCTACCACTGGAGCAGGGGAAGAGTTTGAAGACTACTGCCTCTGGGGAGGAAGGAGCAGCAGAGACAACATGTGATGAACTGACCACAGCCCTCATTCTCTGTACCCCTGTGGTGCCCAAGGTGAGGAGATACAGAAAATTGGGAGTAAAGCTAACCCCAGTAAGATGGGAGGGGCAGGGGGAAGGTTTTTAATACTTGGCTTTATTTGTCCTTATCCTACTCTGATTTCATTGATAATAAATTAATTTTTTCCCACACTGAGTCTGTTTTGCCCATGACAGTAACTGCTCAGTGATTTCTCCCTGCCCCTCTCTCAATCCATGAGCTTTTCATTGTATTTTCTCTTCCCTGTTCAGCTGAGAAGTCAAGTGATAGAGCAGCTTTGGTGGGCACCTAGCATCCAGCCAAGGTCAGCCCACCACTCACTTGTAGCAGTATATAAGCAAACATCAATTTGGGAAAAGGGAAACCAATGTCTTCTACTCACTTGAGGTAGCTGTCTCACACACAAAGGTGACAAGGTTGTCTTGAATCTTTTCAAAGGCATCAAAGTCATCGACAATAAATACATGACGCTCACTGGGCTTGCTGGCAATCTTGGCCAGTTCATTGTAATCTACATCAGCCACACCAACCACAAAGACACTGAAGCCTGTAAAAATAACACTTGTTACTTGAAATGTAGGAAACATACATTAACATTTTTCCTGTCAATATTGCACAAACCCCTGACTTGTGAGGATCTACCTATGAGCACACATTCTAGATCTCTTTTCACCCTGTCAAAGCTCAGAAGGTTTTAGACCGGTTTTCGCATCTTTTTTTCAAAACTTTCTCCTCTTTCGTTGTTTTTTGGGGCACTATGCAGTCTCATGCAGCCTACGCTACATAGTTCCCTCACTCTTTAATACAAAATGTACAATTCTCTCAACTCTACAGGATCTTCTATCTGTTCTGTGGCCAAAACCTGTACAGACCATTAGTTATCCAGTTGTCTATCTGTTTCCATCTCTTGCATTTCATGCCTCTCGATTTCTCTTTCTCTTTCTTAGAGTAGTATTCACCTCACCAACTCCTACTTTCCAAGTTAAGTTGTCTAGTTTTTCTCTGTAATCACCAGATAGACATGGGCAGATTCAGAAAGCAATTCATCTTACCTCCCTAACATGCTGACTTCAGGATAGGAAAAGTCATTGTCTATAGATGCCTATCTGTTGCTCTCTTCACCAGTCATAAAAGGACCCTACACAATGACCTTAGACTAGACATTTAGTCGTCAGATGTCTTAAGTCAAATGAGAACCAGACCCTAGAAGTCAATCATATCACCAGGTGTAAATTTCATTGATGAGAAACTGCACAGACATTGGAAAAGCCAGTTGGAGGCTGAAACCAGAATTCACATTTATTCCAAATGACAAAAGTATCCTTTTTTTTTTTTTAAAGAAGGTAGTAACTGCCCTGTAGCCAGTTCTGGTGAAACTTTGGCTGAAATACTCTGTCCAGCTTTGAGCATGCTTTGATATGTATAGAAAACAAAGCAAGTAGAGAGGAAACTAAAAATGGTAAGAGGTTTCAAAAACATGATTAACATGAGATTGAAGGAAATAGGTTTGTTTAGTCTAGAAAAGAGAAGACAGCAAGAGGAGGTGACAACAGGTTTCGAATACGAAGGCCCATTACAGTGGACAGTGATCAGCTTCTTTCCTGGGTAATTAGGTAAACGAAGACAACAATCTCACCAGCATGAAGAAAGACTTAGGTGAAATGCAAGACAAAGGTCTCCTACTAGTAGAGTAATTAAGCACTGAAGCATATTGTCCAGGGAGACTGAGAGACTATCTAGACAGAGCTAATTTTCAGATTACAGAGACAGAGAGGATGACCGCTTGTGGTTTACATGCATGTAATTCCCATAGGGAAGTACAACATCTCCCTGCTTAGAGATCAGGACTAGGTGGTTCATGCACTGAAACGCAAAATGCCGAGTGCTGGGACAGGAACAGATTATTACACTCACATAAGCCACAATCATCAAATCTGATGAGGAAGTGCAGTGCTTCTTAGCTCAAAAGGCAATAAAGGAGTCCATTCAGACCCAGCTCCTTCAAAAACAATTACTTTAACTGGAGATCCACTGGTTTGTACGAGATAAAACATAAACCTCAGCAAAACAGGACCATTAAAGCATAAGCACTAGTATGGAGTATGCTTCCCAATGATCCCTGGGGTCCACACACCAAAAACAGAAAGAAGTAACCAAATGCCACATCTTTGAAATGACATGCATGAGGATTTACTTGAAATCTTTGGGAAGCCACATCCTTCCCCAGAGAGAAGGCTTAAGAAAGAAAATATAAGTCTAGGTTCAGCGAGTGCAAATTCTTTGAATAGTTTTGAGGTTTTCCCAAATACTCAGAATACATTTCCGAGTCCATAAAGGATGAGTAAACGATTCCCAGCTAATTGAAGCAATACAGAAATGAAACAGCCAGGTGCTGTGAATTGCTTACCAGAGTGCTGTATGACTGTTGCTGCTTTCCTCACCTCATCCTGAGACCGACCATCTGTGACAACAACAAGTACCTTGGGAACACCTCGCCTCATGCCACTCTCCCAAGTCAAAACCTTTTCTTTGATAAATGTTAGGGCTTTGCCTGCAAAGTGTACAATAAACAAGGAATCATCCATATTATCCACAAGAGAAGAATTCTTTTACTTCGTAAGGGCAACAGTCACAGAGCTAAAATGCAACAAAAAACCCTACTTCTTCAGCCAAGCATTAGGATAATTATGCAGTTTCTGAAAATATTTTATCTTAAAGAAATATCATCACAGCCCAGAATTACCTGTCCTTGTGTTTCCTCCTCTGTACTGGATATTTTGAAGAGCTCCCAGGGCCTGGGCTTTGTCATCAAATGTATTCAGTTTAAATTCAGATTTTGCCTCATCACTGTACTGCACAAATGAAACCTGAAATGGAATATAACACAGTGTTCAGTCTCATACCTCCACATTCAGAACTATCTCTATTGAAATATGTAATTTTTTATACTTATAAGTCTTAAATAATCAAAAACTATTTTTTCAAATATGTCTGATTATGCACACATACATATTTTTATATATAGTCATCACAGCAATGTGCACACAACTCTCTTTTCTTTCTTTCCTTCTTTCCTTTTTTCTTTCATTCCTTCTTTCTTTTTTTCTTTCTTTGCCTTGTATGTATAAAATGTAATATGTCCTTAAATGCATATGATCAAATTCTTGCTATTATAATGGTGAGGTATATATGCCTATTCTCTACTTCTGAGCAGATGTACAGTATCTACTAAATTTCTTCCAAATGTTTTTTTTAGGAATAAAAAAGAATTTGTCAATAGAATGTAAAAAAAGTTGGATACATACATAAGTGTATACTCTCTTGCCTTAAATACTGAAATACAATCACTGAATATTTATTCCTAAATAATCTTTAATTTTTTTTATTTTGCTACGTTTAATATTCTGTAAAATTGCAATATCATAGAATACTATTTTAATGCTGAATAGAAATGCTTCTGTATGTATATACATACATTTGTTGTAGTAAATTCCCTTTTTAAAATTATTAATTTTCAATTCAAAACCTTAGATTGTTGCATCTCAAGAGGTATGTGACTCATTATTTTACTAAACATTAGTGTTTACATGTGTCTGTCACCTATGTTGTCTTCTCTGTTTCCAGGCTGGGAACCCACATATATTAGCAAGAAAAAAAATACGAAACAAAAAACAAATGGAAAAGAAAACTACCCGGTATAGATTAGAGCTAAGAACAACAGAGTGACTGAGACAGAGTGAATTTAAGGAGTATCTTTTCCTCTAAAGTCTAGAGAGTTAAAGATAGGGAATCAAATGACTAAAAATATGCCTAGAAGATGAAAAGCAGACCTTTAACAATGTAAATATCCTGTCAGCCTTCGAACCAAAGAAAATGCATTGCACCTGCAGCTTTCTGCAACACTCCAGAAATACCACACAAGAAACTCTCTCAGACCTCATGTCATTCATTTCATCTAGTGAAAGAGAAATGGTTATGGGAACCTAGACAGTGATTTCATCCAGCTTCCTACAAGTAGAAGAAAACTGATAATGGTGCAATGCTTACAGTAAGAAGCCTGACAGGAAGTTACTTTGACATAACTACGATCAGCCTGGTACTCCTGAAAGTCTATTCCTCATTAGCTATTACTGTTTACTCTCTCAAAATGCACTAATTCATTAAAAGGACGTTTTCACACTTTTACTATGCCCACTGTGGAGCAAACCCATGTTATCGCAGCATGAAAAGACTTCTGCAAGTGCCTTTTTCAAAGGGATTCTGCTGTTTAGTGCAGTTGGATTCTAGGGAGCTCAGCAATGGCAAGCCAGCTGGACCCTGCACGTACAAGACTCATTTTTTACACTGAGAAATTAAAACTTAACCCTCAGTCAAAAGTCAGAATGTCCTTAAAACAGATTTCTGATATGACAGAGACAAAACCTAGGATCTAAGAACTAAGCAGTGTGCCAGTTGTTTATGCCCTATACAAATAAAAATATAAAATTGACCATACATCGCCCAGTTTCTCTACCTGGAGGATTCGCACACACTGTAACTCTTGTATTTCAGAATATTAACATCTCAAAATAGACTGGATTTCCCTTGTATTTATAAAATGGCAAATATATTTAATAAATAATAGGCATGCACACCCATATACAAGTGTTGTACAACAATCTAATACAAAAAGTGACAGCATTCTGAAAGAAAGTAGTAATTCAGCCTCATCTTCAATTTCCCTCCAAAATGTACCCAATGGGAATAACAAACCTACCTGGATTCCAGCAGGATTGATTAAATCAAAGGCTCCTACTGTACTAAAAACAAATTTCACTACTTTGTTGAAATTATCATCACCAATACTCCAGGAAGCATCAGTCAAGAATACTATGTCCGCTTTGGCACCTCTGCATACTGAAAGTCCAAGAAAAGGAACCCTTAAAATACATCAACCATATCACTATGAAATAAATATTGTTTCAAAATTTGAAAATTCAAGAATGACAAGTATTCAGCAAATGTCTACTACCACACAGTCAACCTGGCAGATGACTAATGCTCTACACAAAATCATTTATTAAAATATATCAAAGAAAATTTCAAGAAATGTGAAAGAGCTCAAGAATAAAATGTAAATGTTTTAAATTACTTTTTTTCTGATCAGCTACCATAAAACATAAATTGTCTGCTGAGAGCAGATAATCTCATAGACTTTCTGCAGAGCTATAGAATATCAGTAATTTTTTCCCCAAAAGTTTGCATCTTGCTGTTCTAAACCAAGAAATGCTGAAGTCTAGTAAAGCTCTAGAACAAAGGGATGGCATTAAGAAAGGTCTCAATCTTCATTTCCCTAAAATGCTGTGCTAGTTTTAAATCCACTTAAAGTTATGAAAAATGGAGGTAAACTATGAAATAGTACAGCAACTATATAAAATTACTGAATAATTCTAGAAATAAACATACCATCTCGAGCTGGAGGGATTGTGGGAGGTGGAGGAGGTGTAGGTGGTGGTGTTGGTGCCTCTGTAGGTTTGAGGACTGAAAAGAAACAATAATTTTATTCTACATCTGAAACAAGAAAAATTCTGTAGCTAAAACTTAGAGTTCACAGTATCTATAACCTACCTGTATGCTCCCTCATAGAGACTGGAGGTCCCTCAAGGTTAGGGGTCTGAACAAAGACAGTGGCATTGTATTCTGTGTCTGGTGAGAGGCCAGTAAAACAGTGGCTCGTTTCTGACCCACGTATTGTGATTTCCTGTCCTCTGGAACCTGTCAAAAAAAAACCCAACAGAAAGAAAGTTAGAACCTATGACTTCCCTTCTAATATATGTTTACATAAGTGTAGAAATGAAGAAACATCTTGAGAGGAGGTTAGAGCCAATGGGACATCAGTCTTATTCTTGTCCCGTAACAGCCTTTCTAGACCAAAATTGTGTGATGATTATGAACCCTGGAGCACACTGGAAAATACAATTGCAGCATACATGTGAAACCAGGCAACTGATAGATGTAAGTTCACTTGACAATAAGCAGTACTTCCTCTTTGCAGCTTTTTCACCACTCAAGAAAAACAGGTTATGTTCAGAGCTTTAAAACTCAACCAGATGTATCATTATGGTTGGTGCTTGCCACCAGCCCAAATAAGTGGTGCTGTCACTGACATAAGACAATTATGTTTCCAGAAAATGCAAAAAATAGAACGCACTTACCATCAGTTGGGTTTAGCTTCAGTCTGTAGGAAGTCGCTGACCGATGAGGTGACCACCGGATACAGAAAGTATCCCAACCCACTTTGTAACTTGTTAGGTCAGTGACATTCAAATATACTGTGAAAAGAGAAAGAGATAAATTGTTGTCTAGAAAATAGCATGTAATAGGTAAAACACACCAAAATGAAAATTGTATTACCAGTGCTGGTCTGGAACTTGATTTTTAAAAATATTTGCAGAAAGAAAGAGCAGTTCTAGTCAAATCTCTTTATTTTACACCCTACCGATCCCCACCTAGCTATTTACAAAGGCCCTAAATCCCATATTGGGTAACAGCTCATTTTATGAGTTTTCACATGAAGTCGATTTCTTCACAAAATAAGAAACTTCCAAAAATGAAAATCTGACTCATATATATAGCAGTATGAAAAGAATGTACTGAGGCAGGATGCTTGATTCATCATAACTGAAGAAATTTTTAGAAGTTTCTTAGCTGAGGCCATCATCAAAACCACTGGACATTCATATGGGGTAAAAGCAGAGTATCAAAAAGCCTAGATCTGCTTAGTAAGATGGTTAGATTCTGTAGTACCCTGGAGACAGTTAAAGATTGACTCCAACTATAACTGAACAAAATTTTAGGAAGTAGACTAGAAAATTTTATTTCATCAAGTCATCATTTAAAAATATATCTTCATTACTGTGTCCAAGACTAGCGTTTTTAAGATCTACATCATGGACAGATGACAATTATTCTCCATGAGAGGATGCACAGGCTTCCCAGCAACCAGCCATCAAAACCTTCTCTTAATCAATGTTATCTCAGACCAGCATATGTATCTAGCCTGACTACAACGAAATCATTCTGACTTACATGTAGTGCCTTGATCTGTCAGAGGTATACTCATTCCAGAGTCATACTGGGCATACACATTCACATCATAGGTAGTACTGGGAGACAGATTATGCAAAGTGTAGGAAGTCACTTCTCCCACAAAAAACTCCCTGGGCTCATTTGAACCTTGGATTGAAAGGAAGCATTAAGAACACAGAAAGAGAAAGAATGATGATTACATGAGCTACAAAACTGTTCCGTCTCTTACATGTCAGTAAATGTTAACCTCATTTTTTCTAAAACAAAGCACATTGCTTTCTTAAATTTTAGCATATTACAATGTTGCAAACAGAGCATACACAGTTTTACAAGCTATTGTGCAATGTTTGTGTTCAGCTCCTAGAAAGATATGTATATTGTTTGAAGGCCACATAAACCAAAGGTTCTGTGGGACATTAGTAACCAAATACCTCTCCAATACTCGTCTCATATACACCAGTTCATAGCCTTAGAAGGACAAGAGGCATTAAAGAGGTGAAAAACAAATCAGGTCACTATATAAAGTTTTAACTATACAATTCAATCTCTGTGAATGTACAAAACTGCATTTGATAGTTTGTGTTTATTATAGAATACTGATCATAAGACTAAAGCTTTCATGAAAATTGGTAAACAAAGGAAATAAATAGATCATTTAATACAAAAATGTCATGATACATATGATTTCTACTCTAGTCTGCCATTAGCTACTCACTGTTCTGAAAGTGGTATACTCAGAATGAACAAGTTTTCTTACCCACAGGTTTGTATACAATTTTATAGCCAAGAACAGGGGATGGTGAAGGATCCCAGGAAACTCTGAAACGTGTATACCATTCATCAGTTATATACATATTTTGAGGAGGAAGCAGGCCAACTAAAAAGAAAGAAAGAAAACCATTCTAATTAGGCTAGTAATTGTTTTTCAATCTTTAGAAATGCAGATTGTTACTCTGCAAGGTAACAATCACATCAAGGACTTAATTAGCTTAATGAAACCTTAACAATGTTGAAGTGCTCAAGGAATATGTCTTAAACATAAAAAAGAATAAACAATATGAAAACTATAATTACCAGTTCTGCCATTTCCAGTCAATTGTCCACCATCTCCATCTTCGTACACAGCAACAACAGTAATTTTATATGGCGTATCTGATTGTAGTGGTTGTAGTATCACATTATTCCTTATCCCAGGTACTGTTGTCTAGAACACAAAAGAAACAGAGATAAACACACTCACAGTCTTGTAACTGATCAGTAGTGAGAGTAGTTAGAAACAAAAATTTGTTCTGACATTTGGCACACTTTTTTATATGTCTACCATAGAAAAAGTCATTCAGGATACCTTACAGGTTATAGCCTATAAACAGTTATCAGTATTTGTTATTTTGAATTACAAAACACTGTGGCCATCACAAAAAAATAAAACAAATTGACTCTTCAGTCCCAATCCTCACATCAGACTGAGATGCTGCAGTTCTTCACTGAGATTTCAGTACTCTTCCCTCATAGAAAGGTAAAAGTCATAATGATGTGTTTGTTTTCTTGGCAGAAACAGGGTATTCTGAGAAGGAATCTCTAAATATATTGACATATAAAAATATCCCTATTTATGCGTCCCTCAATCTCCTCAACTTCCTTAAGCAGACATGCACTATTGCTCCCTTGTAATGAAAATGTAGGTATAATCCCAAAAGTGATCTTGCTCTATAAGGAAGACATACAGCACTGAAACTATGGGAAGTAACTTGAGGTATCTTTCTCAAAAACACATGCCAGTCAGCATTTGCTATGAATACTTGATTAAAATTTTCATTTGTTTGAGACTTGCTGTTTTTATGGATTGTCCAATCTTTTCTGCAAAGAAGATATGTGTGTTGACAAATATGTGTGTCCTGATTAACAAGTCCAGTAGGGAATTTTCAAACAGTGAATTTTCAGCATGTGCTATACCATAATATAAAAGCAATAATAGCATTTAAATAGCTCTCTATACATGTCATTTTGGCTGGTGACAGTTGGCAGGAATTCTGCCACTGACCTCCATAGGATCTGAGCTTAGCTTTACTATAAATACTCCGTGAATTTTATAAGCTTCAGGATAACTTGTGCTAGCATTAAGCTGCAGGAAATGAAACACGAACACTTACAATTCATACTGAAACTTGGAACAGCAAGTTAGATGCTGAATCAAAGTTACCATTTTTGTCTTAGACTCTGCCAATTCTCTTCAATTTATAAAATGCAGACTCACATTTATTCTGTATCTTAGCACACTGACTTCGTAATGAATAGAGTATGAAGTAATAGATGGCTATTCAATGTATCACATCTGAACAAAATGCCAGGAAGCAGATTCTCTTCAGAAACTTCTGATTACTGTGTGACTCACATATATAACATTTTTTTACACACATATTTGTTCATTAAACCATATATTTTCTGCAGCTTTATGAAAAAAAAAAACAAACCTGTTTTATACAAACCATGGCTTCTCAACATTGAAAACAATGACCAGAGAACCCACAGAGCCTGCAAAGTGTACTACGTGTAGAACAAGTGTCTTGGTTTTTGTGTAGCCTAAAGAACTGGCTGAGAACACCTCAGTGCTTACTAAGGAATTACAGAACTTACATATTCATCGATAGGGTCTCCCACAGTGGGTGAATAAATGATTCTGTACTGCTGGACTGGCCCATCAGCATGGTCCCATTGTACAGAAAGGCTGTTTGTAGTCTCATCAAATACTCTTACATTCCTTGGACCACTGCGAGGCACTAAAGAATGAAAATACAGAAGGTTGTATGGGGCATAATACCTCTAGTTCAGTGTCACCCTCATCAGTTCAAATGTTGCCCTGAAGCCAAAGTCTGTCACCCTCATCAATTCAAATGTTGCCCTGAAGCCAAAGTCAAGGGCCCTTCCTGAAACCCTGAATAAATAAATATACATGGGGAGATTAAGTCAATGATAACATGGCAGCGCCTGAAGGTCTTAAATAGAAAGACAGCCCAACTGGAGGAACTGGAGCAGTATGGAAGGGAGAGAACATCCAGATGTGTGAAGTGAGCATCTTCATACATTCTGCTTCTCAAACTCCTGCAGACAAGTATCTATAGCCTGTCACATCTTCAGATTTTAAATGAATATGGAGATTTCACAGGGATAACATAGAAGAAGCAAAATTATTGCTGTCAACAGGTTCTGTGCATGTAATTTCTAGTATGAATTTTAAAGAAGCTAAGCATAAGCCGACCAAGATCCCATGAGCTAAGTTGTGACAAGGAGATTTTGGTTTTTAGGTGTCTGCAGCAAAAATCCAAACATCTGGGGAGGCCAACACATACAATTACCACGTCAGACACAGAACATGAAGCACTTTTTTTTCTGTTGACAATTAATTCTACCCATCTTAATATGCTATTTTTTTTACAAAAGATAAATTGTTATTTGCCTGTAATTTGATTTTGAGAACAGCCTTTAAACTCTAACACATTCAAATTAAGCCTATTTCCCAACTGAAAATTACATTGCTAATTATTCCAGTACCACAACTGACAGACAGCATAGCAAAAGTTTCCTGCCACAGAGGCCTATAACTGCTGCAGCCATAATTCTGATGCATTAATTCAGAGTTGCACTGAATGGCTTACATTATTTGTAATCGTAACCAATTTTATAAGTTCTTCACACACCAATTTTGACATATATTTCATAACACAAGTACTGACTGCATCTTACATGTTCTTCCCTGTGCTTGGCTTGGATTTCCCTCTCCATCTGCATACAGAGCTATAACATTTATTGAGTAAGCAGTGTCAGGAGTCAAGCGTTCCAGAATCACATCACGAGTGTTGCCTGGTACCACAATCTAAAACAGAAACAAAGAGCATCTATATAAGCAAAGTTTCAGCTTATACCATCTCTTTTTAGAAAATGATTTGAATGAAATATAGAAAAATTTGGAACATGACCATGCTGCGCACTGTCCAAGAAAAATAACACCAATTTAAAATAAACAAGCAATATTGATAAAAATTCAAAAGCAGGTGAAAAAAAACCCCAACAGTATAAGGAGCTCTCATTCTGCAACTAGAATTGTTATTTTTTACATTTTAACATTAAAATAGCTCAGAAAAAAGAGAAACATTCATGAACAGAAACTAAAAAAGTAAATTCTGTCACAGTTTACTAACATATAAAGGACATAAAAAGTCCTTACAATTCCTTATATAAAAGCATGTACATCTACGTGTACAATATGGGTGTACATTTTGTGTGAGTACATTCATGGTCAAAGCTCTAAAACTGCACTTATTTCTATACAAATCCAAGAACTCTTACTTCACACCCGTAGGGCACTTTTTTACTCATATCCAGACTTCACTGCTCACCAACCCCCACTAAACAGTAATGATTTGGGGTAAGCAGATGGTTTAGTGGTAAAATCACATAAATCTGGCATCTGGTTTCATAATTACACAATTCCTAATAAATATTTGTTGTCTCCTACTCTCTTAAAAAAAAAAAAGTTCATTTTAATACATCTTTACCTGCAATATGATAAAGGATACTCAATCCTCAATGCAGAGTTTTAAATGGGAGAGTCTTATTTCTTATTTTTTTCATTTCACCAAATTAAGCCTTGACTAGACTCCTATAAACACTGTGGTTTTGGTAGAGATTCTCCTGGGCAGACAGTTGGCCTGAGTTTACTATTATTTTTTACACTCATTGAAGGAAGCAATATTCTCTACACACATTTGACTAATAGTACAAAAGCTAAATTACTTACAGATTCTGATGGCCTTGGGCCAGACAGTGGAGCATAATTAATTCTATATTGCTGTACTGGACCTGGAGCAGGTTCCCATCGGACATTCATGCTGTTTGGTGTGGGATTGTAAACGTGAATGTTTCTTGGTGTTCCTCTCTCCACTAGATCAAGGATAATTAAAATTAAGTTTTATAAAGTTGCTTGTGTAAGTTATATTTCTACTTGAATTTACTACAGTGCTCAAGAAAAGTTGAAAAGCACCTCAGCCCAAGATAAACACATTATTTTTGTTAGCCCAAAATTTACAAAGCTAAGAATCTCCGTGTTTAGTCTTTCCAAACTTCCATACCAGGCAGCAAAGTACATGTTTGTACTGCAAATTGAAAGTATGATCATAACACTTTGTTATCCTATTGTTGATCAGATATGTATGAAAAATAGTCACAAACTATACATTTTAGGTCAAGTTGACATTAGCAGCTCCAATTTCCTGGAAAATTTTAAGTACATTGGTGTGGACATTACCATGGATTAACACCAATATTTGCTGTTTGTTCACTAGTATTGCTACTAGCACTACAATTAAAATTTTACTATTCTGTGAAGTAAACGGTAAATGTGCTGCACAACTTTGCAGCTGAGCTTGCCTGAGATAAGTGGACTGAAAGTCTCCACATGAATAAGCAAAGGAAACAGAATAAATTACAGAGCTGCAACAATAACCAAGAAGGTAAACAGTTTTTTGGCATTTATGTTTTAGCTTTGGGGAAAATAAACTTCCACTTCTGATGTAAAATCAATTTCTAATGATCTGAGGCCATTCCTAAAAAAATCCCAACATTTTCTTGAAAAGGACTATTTTACTCACGAGTGCGTCCAGTGTCAGATATACGTCCACCATCTCCCTCCGGGAAAACTGGAACCACAGTTACAGTGTAAGGTGTGTTGGGTTCAAGAGTCCTCAGGATAACATAGTTTGTATTACCTGGTACTGTGGTCTACAAATTTAAAAAGAAAGGAAAGGTCAAGAAACTTACAAAAACACGCAAAAAAAAAAAAAAAAAAGCTTAAGCTTTTTTATTTCTCACTTACTCCCCTACCATATCTCTTTTCCAGACTGGGTGTGAGAAAAACTTTACAAAAGGTGAAGCTTAAAATGACATGGTTCGTGGTATCTTCTGGAACTGCTTTTCAAGAGCGTTCTGTCTCAGACTTAATACAAATTATTTCTATGCTTTCCTGTAAAATCCCTTATAGCTCTCTCCACTTTTGGATCCAGATCCTGCCGTACTAATGAAAGTAGCAGAATCTGCAGCGATCTCTTTAATGACCACTATTTAGCAGCTCAGAAGCATTAAAATATTACTTTGTAAGTCAAAAAAAACCCCCCATTGCATAACACTACAACATGCTAATGACAAGAAGTAATGAGCAGCTCATGTTAGGAAATAAAACTCCACAGCATTTAAGAATATTTGTCATCAGTAACACTGTCCTAGGTTACAATGTAAGGTGTAACCAAAAGTATCTATTCTATTATCATCTTCACAAGCTGTTAAAGCAGGTGGGGCAGTGTTTGTTATCCCCTATCATGACTCACCCCTGATAACTCCCTCCGGGAGCTATCTCTGTTAATCAAGGACCCACTGCATGACTCATAGAATTACATCATCCCATTGTGAGATGCTCCGCCCAGGGGGAGGAACCAAGCATTCCTACCTGGATATAATCTGCAGTTTGGAACACCACAGTCAGCCCTACCTACAGGAGTCCCAGAGGACAAGAGCTATCACTTGACCTTCAGGTGAAGACCAGCCCCTTCTACAGGATCACCACTTTAACAGAACCATTTCATCTGGACTGCTACCACCACCCTGACTAACAGGGTGTCAGGTTGTATCCTGACTCTGTCAGTGTTCTTGTACTATTGCATTTATTTTAACTTTCCTATTAAATTATAATTCTGACTTGCAATCTCCCACTGGTTTGTTTTCAAACCAGTACAAGCACTTTAGTTGCTATTGAAACAATGGCATTTGTGTACAACTCATTTCATGGCCACATTAAATTGCAGTCATGTAGAAAAAGAAACAGAACCGGGAAATAATATTTCTCAGTCTGCAGCAAGGATTTCCTGTTTTCAGGATTCTTTCAGCTCTCTGGTAAATAAATAATTTCGGGACATTAGAATGTGGATTTTTCTGCTTTCACAAATAGCATTTGTGAAATGGTCACATTTCACACTACAGTCACATGCCATGACAGTCACATGACTTCTTAGCAGTAAACACGGGTAGACATGAGGTCTGCTAACTTTATAACGTTTTGTACACCCTGAATTCAGTTTTACATTCATAAACAGTGCCCTAGGAATAAAGAAACAAAACATTGTGTGTGGTATTAAATCCCATGCTAAGAATTAATCACTGATGGTCTACTATATGCAATCAAACATCTGTAATACATATAGGAGGAACTTTCATGGAGGTGCTGTGCATTTTCTCCGCAGTGGCTATGAACAGAAAAAAAGCCAGCGCATAGGCAAACAAGACCTACTTCTCTCAGCAGCATTTCGCTCACCAGCACCATGCGCTGTAATTTATCTGAGATGGTTAGTGAGATCCACATGAAGAATTTACCATTTCTTCTGCACCTCCAGCTGTAGGTCCATAAAACACTTTGTACTGGCGAGGACTTCCTTCTGCATGATCCCATCGAACATTCAAAGTACTGGTTGTTGGGTCATAAACTAGCAAGTTCTTCACAGTGGTGAGAGGTTCTGAAACAGATTAATGAGCTGTCAGAAATGTGGAACCCTATTCTCTCATTTTTGCTGTCAGATCATGCCTCTGTAATGTATCCTTAGGAAATTTTAAAAATAGGTTTAGTAGCTCATGTTAAATCTTACTTGCCTTCATTAATCAAAACATCCAGCCTCATCCATCAGCATAAGCAATGCTAGTTAGAAAAATTCATTCATGGACACTATTTCGGAATTATGCAATGAGTTCATTAGGATTTTTTTCTTTGTTCCTCACCAAACACATTGCTTTATTTGAATTTCCATTGCAAATTCATAATAAAAGGAAATGCAACTGAATTAATAAATTTATGGTTAGATAATTAATTACTTCAATATATTGAAATGAGTTTTATACCTGGAGTGTCTCTGGTAGCAAATCACTCAATGATTGCTATAGCAGGATCAAAAGAATGCATCAACATAAAATGGTAGAGTCCTAAAGTGCACACTCTAAAGGTCAGTCTCTCAACTGAAGGTGCTTAAAAGCACACATATATGAGAGTAACATGCCTTCAGATGCTTTAAGGTGTTTACTACATTGTGGCATAAAACAGTTAAACAAATTAAAAAGAGGAAGAAGTTCTATAGTAACATTAGGGTTTCTCTCAGCTGTAAAAACTGTAAAAATCCAGTCAAAGGCTGGTGGTCAAAATGGTCCAGGGTTTCTCTACAGCCAGTAGACTGACAGGTGTTCTTACTTTAGAAACTTGAAAGCCACCAAAGAACAAATGACAAATACAGATGGGATGTATTTCACCTTAAGAAATTTTTCGCAGCTCTTCTGAAAAGCAATACATCAATATTGTTTTGTACCTAATAAGAAGACCTGAAGAAGTTACTTACTGGTTCTGCCTCGTCCTGTCATTCGTCCCCCCTCACCGTCTGCATACATTGATGACACAGTAATAGCATATGGTGTGTCAGGCTGCAGCTTCTGTATCACCACACTGTTCTGTCGTCCTCCAACAGTAGTCTGCAGCAAAACAAAAGGAAAATATTAAAATCTCTTTTATAAATCCCTTTTATACTGTCTTTTGTGCTTACTGGTATAGTAAAGAATGCAAGCACTTGATGCAGAGTGGAAGACACTGACGTATCAAATACTGCAATGCTCTGGTGACTGACACTGACAGTAGACATTGAACAATAGTAATATTTAGTACATATTGGTTTTAGCAAGTTTAGACACAAAGCCAATATTCTTTAAAATCTCCGAACTTGCACACAGCCACAATTATATATCAACTGCCAGTTCTGTACCAGCACGAATTATATTTAACTGCCTATACCTTATCATTCTTTGTACCTTTAAGACTATTTGCACATTTTCAAAGCCTATTCAGCTAATGTGTTCAGCATAACACTTAAAAATCATCTGTTGATGAAGAATTGATAATGAGCAAGCATTTACACATCTTCATATTTCATAGCAGGAGATTATTTTAATTTACAAGCAGACTATTTTAACTTACAATAAAAGGGGTTTTTTGTACTCAGGTGTACAAAGCTCCTTTCAAAGCACAAATGCTTTTATCATCCCATCACGGCTGCCTCTAGATTTTAGTAACTGATTGCCTTTCAAAACCTGACCCTAAATGATCATGATGGTCTCTGCAGTTCTGTGTGCAGTTTTTGCAGACCTGTCTTCAAATCACCTGTGATTCCTCTTGGTGCTGAGACCATTAAATGTCAGACAGGGCAATAAAAACCCTCCAGAAATTCTGTTTTAAGTGGGGACTGTTCTACTGCCTACCCAGCATCTACAGTTTAATAAAATATCAGAGTAACAAAAGAAGACAGTGAATTATGATCATATGACTGCAAGTCATTAGCAGACAGACATTAAATGCCACGAAGAGAGTATAAGAGTTCTGTGTGCTCTCCTTAAACAGAGGTGTTTTCGCCAACTGTCACTGCTCAACTCTATCCAGCTGTAAGCAATTAAGTCTGTTAACTATATTCTTTGCACAGATTTCAAGAGAATTATAATTCTCTTTTTACTCCACTATCAGCATTTAATTACAGATATTAATTAAACTTATTGCTGTTCCTTTTCCTCTAGTGATTTCTCACGAAAATTGTGTTCGACTACTCAATATACATTTCAATTACTTCAACCCAAATGCATGTTGTTCAGAAGAGAGTTAAAATGGGTATGTAAATATCTAACTGATTCTAAAGTAAATATTCCTAGATATACTTCTGAACATGTGTGATCTCCGATTACAGGCGCAAGCTTAATGAATGTGGTTCTCATCTGAGACTGTTTCTCTGACTCATTTGACAGTAACCACAACGGCCTCCCACTACAGAATAGGGCATTTTTAAGTAGCACACACTTCTGATAAACAGCCTGACTGAATTACCATTCCCAGGCTGTGTTGTGTAGGCTGCCAGTAGTCAAAACAGTTCTTGCTGACGACACAGGGAAGCTGGCTGATCATAGAGTGCTGTCTCTCCATAGCATTACAGGTTCTCATAATGTTAAAAGAGTCTAAAATACCTTAAATACTTCATTAGCACATGTTTTGCGTGGATTTTTTTTTTGAAACTACTACCTCTGGGTGGTTATTCTGACCCTAGAGTGGTGAGAGACAGTCTCAACTGTTCACAGCATGTTCCATGGCAAAGCCCTCTGATAGCACGTGAATCACATTATGAAAACAATGGAAAACTCTGGACTATGAAAGTAGTCATGGTAGTTCATATTATTGATTGTTATGACACTTATATCTGTGACTTGTAACCTTACATGCTGATTGACTTATTCCTCAACACACTTTATTTTAGTTTTCTCTATAGATAAACAGTTGGAGTTTATGACCTCAAAGATCTTTTCCAACCTAAATGAGTCTAGGATTATGTGATTTTTGAGAAAACAGGATGCATCCAAAGTTACTGCTGCTCAATTAAGAGTATTATAACTTGGATTTGAAAGGGGAGAAAAAAAAGGTAGGAGTATATACTTACTCACTATAAATATAAATCTTCATGTAAAAGGTGATTAATATCTAGAGTGTTGTGCTTTGAAAAGAAATTATTCTAATGGATTACTTTGCAGAAGGTTCATTTAAGGTTGAATAACTTTAGCACTTCAAAATTAGTTACCGACTGTTCAGGGCCATCCCCACTGATAGGCTGGTAAATGATCCTATATCTCTGCACTCGACCACTGGCAGGATCCCACTTCACAGTCAAACTGTGTGAAGTTGCATTGTACACCTGAAGGTTTCGTGGGCCACTCTTTGGAGCTGAGAAGCATAATAAAGAAAATAATAAATATGTAGTCCACCAAAGAGCAGAGACAAACACTTCATTCATACTTTTAGGGCTGCATGAATGCCTGATCAAGAGCAGAATGTATTAAGCACAGGGGAACATAAACTGTAATGTTTGTAAAATAATAAACATGTGGCAATCTAATGTTTAGTATTCTCCCAAATACACATTAATATTTATTAAATGATCTCAGTGTTTTAATGTCAACATTCGTCACAGTTTAGAAAAAGAGACATATGAGTTTCCTTCAATAAAATGGTACCTGGAAGTTCAGATTCTTACCTTGTGTAGTGATAGGTACCAAGGGTACTAGGAAAAAAAGTAGAAAGAATTTTCAGAATTCTTGTACGTGTATGCCTTCTCTTTTAATAACTATGAACAACAACATGCAGAATCCCTTTATTTACTTACATGTTCGTTCACTGCCAATGAGGTCATCACTTTCTGATTCATCAGGATAGATGGCAGTAACTGAGACATCATATAATGTATCTGGATTCAAATTTTCAAAGACCAAACTATTCTCATCCCCATTTAAGATAGTCTTGTGAAGAAATTAAAGAAAAAGGACAAAAATAAATAAACAAAACCAAAACATATAAATTAAACAGGCAAACAGAGTGGGATAGAACTGAGTAACTTTTCACTCAGTAACATCACTGCAAGTGGCTGTAAGTATATGTCCTACAGCTTCTCACTGAATTTCCATGGAGCACAACAAGAGGGTTTGCAAGTTATAGGCCATTTATCAATCACATTTCTGAATTTAAAAATACACCCTCTGAGAGACTGCCCTCAAAAGCAGAAGGTGGCTGTCTATTCTTACCTCCTGTTTTTCTCTTCCATAGGGTCCCCATTTTATTCTATATAGAGAGACATCTGGAGCTCCATGATCCCAAGTACCTCTGAAACTATTCGTGGTTATATCTGTGATTCTGAGATTGACTGGTGCTGGCACAGGCTCTGTTATGAGAAAAGGAAAAATATTCCATAAAATGTAACTACAAAATAAATACAGTTAAACAAAGGAATTACTCAGACAAATAATTCAGAAGATTATGTAGAAGGTTCATCTCTCAGTTACCATGCTTCTAATGACTACAATCAAACACTGTAGTATAACCCAGTCCACTTACACTAAGCAAATCATCCTTCATAAGGTCACATCATTAGCTCATCACCTGATAAAAGAGATGTAGCTCTACTGACCTCAGCAGAGGTCACAACTCACATGCCTACTCAAAACAGCTGAAGCCCTGGCTGTTACATTTTGGAGTTATATGGAGTGAATATGAACTCCCAAAGACACAGGTCAAGTTCCTGTATGAGTTTCTCGCAATCTGAAAATTATTTATATAAGCCAAATAAGTCACCACTTATTTAGAAAGAATTCACAGAGGTTAACTGTAGGTTAAGGAAGCAAAATATTATAGCCACTGGGAAGAAATACGTAAATAGGTAGAACCAGAGAATTAAAATAATTTCTTTGGCAGAACTTTCCTCTTCTTTCCTTACACACACATTCACACAAAACCACAAGTATAGAACAAAGACTAGCACAATGGCAAGCAGAAAATCTCACAAACATTTTTAAATACATCAGACTACCAAATGAAAAATTCAGCAGAAAAAATGAGAAAGAATATTCATGGGTTTTTTCTTCGTTTTCACACCAGATGGAGGGGCAGTGGAAAGGTAACATTACTCTTTTCTATTGTAGCTTTTCTGGTTAACTGTGTTCTTAAATCCTAAGCCTTGATCAGGATGAGAACTTCCTTGATAACTGCTTTCTCACTTTCAGTCTGTCACATCTCTTGTATGGAGATCAGGTCTTACAACTTGTGCAACTCCATTTCCTTGCCTCTATTTGTTGAGGTTACTCAAATGTTACCTTTATGATTCTCTAAAAGTAAAGGCTGCTTTAGCATTCCATGACGCAAAACCTCTCTTGGATCAGAGGCAGGATCACGTCTCTCTAATCCTCTAGTATATCGCTCACCTTCTTACTCACTTTCCTAGACTCCTGCATAGACTTGCTAAACCTTTTCTTTGTCCTCATATTTTCTTACCAATTCTACACCTACACTTCTCCTTCAGTCTTTAGATAGAAATAGCTTTGCTTCAGTTGCTCTTCACATCCCTGCAGACTGCAATATCCGTGTTCACTGCAGTAAGACACAATTCATCTAAGATTCTTGTGGTTTATTATATTGCAAATAATGCTACAAGTGCAAGTAAGGTATTTCTCAGATTAAATTAGAGCTCCACCTAAACTCAGTAACATATTGCGACACACAGCACTTAAATCAAACATAAGGTAAAAACAACCACAAGAAAGATTTTTAGGAAAACTTACGAGTGACAGCTTCTGCATTTGTTGGTAGGGATTCCCCTTCATCATATACAGCAACAACTTTTACATTGTACAGTGTTTGAGAGGAAAGGTCAGAGAGAGTAATGCTGGTTTTGAGTCTGTCAAGCTCCACCTAAGAATAAAAATAGTGACTTAAAGGATTGTAAATTGCTCTATTTCTTGCTCTGCATTTGGTCTAATGGCAGAAATTCCTGCACTGAAAAAAAAAGAAGTATTCTGCACTAAGTTTTGATATTTACCCTTAAATTTACACCTGAATACTGAGTGTTCTCTACTAACTCCCTTGCAAAACATTATTATATCAGATACACATAGTACTTGTGGATCATTCACTGCTTTATTCCTTTGGAAACAAGGATGCAGACTAACCTTTAGAAAATTCTGGGTCCTTTAAAAAAACAAATTTAATTCTCCAAGAGCTGGTTTATGCCTAGCAGTGCAATTAAGGAAAGCTTGCACATAACTAAAAGACATTTCTAACAATGCTCACACACATTCTGTCAGTAGGCAAAGGGCCTAACATACCTTTATTCCACTATCCTGTCCTCTTAATTCTAAGCTGTTCTTAGACCTTGGCTAGATGATACTTAAGCGGAGAGTAGAAATGACTATTTACCAAAGCATATTAAATTATCCAGTCAGTTTAAGGATTTTTCCTCTCTGGAGGAGGAGGAGGAGGAAGAAGAAGGGAATACCCAAAGAAATCTATCTTGTGCTCAGTCAGTTTCTGAGAAATCAATACCCTTTCCTGACTGCAATCACCATGAACTGATGTTCTTTACTCTCAGTGGTGGGTTATACTACTACTTTTACTATTATTTTAGTAATCTAACTTCTCAAAATAAAACTCTTTCCTAGTATTTTAAAAATTTTACCTCCTTTACTTCAGCATCATCAGCTATTTTGTATCTTAGGATGTATTTCCGAACTTTTCCTGGGGCAGGATCCCAAAGGACATTCATGGTGCTGTGAGTAACATCCTGAATTGTTAAACCTCTGGGTCCAGGCAAAGGTACTGAAAAAAAACAATAGTAGTAAGGGAATGATATTCATAGCAGAGGTATAGGTCTCTCCCAGATGGAAGTGAATTCTCTTCATGTCTTTCAGTGAGTCTTTTCAGTGAATGGAGGCAATCACTTTCTGAGAAGTTCATTGTCCTAGGCATTAGATGAGAGTTCAGGAGCTTATTTTCTCAGCAATGACCAAAATAGGTATAAACTATGCTAGTTTCACCTTTGTAAATTATGAGCACAATACTTCCAGAAGTATCAGGGCTTGAGACCGTAACTTTTGGTGACAATAGCCACTTTTCATCTATGGTTAATGGTTAAAAATTTTTAAGGACATAAAAGTAGCCATGTTGCATGCATCTAGACCAGAAGCATGCCTCTGCCAATAGGAAATGTTTAAGGAAAGGTATAAAAAAGGAAGCCATTTTTAGATGTATTTTTTTTCGATATGACATGTTTCTTCAGTATTTTCTATACTTAAGAGGATGTCTGAATATGGGAACAAGGTTTCTAAATTAATACAAGCAAAATCGATACCTTTTAAAAACACCGTGATCTCAAGATTTCCTTCATTATTCAAGTTAAAAATTATTTTGTTCCCCTTTTAGTAGCTGGACCCTTTTCATTGAAATTGCCTTTGAGGTCTTTGGGAAATGTATGAGTGTTAGAAAATGCATAAAACATGGTTAAGATGGTCTTCTAAATTAAACAGATGATATAAAAAACAGTTGCATGAAATTTAATTAAAATTAAATGTTGCTGAAGCAATAACAAAGCAAAAAACAAGATGTCCCTACATGTCACTTCCTGTGTGGTGAGTGGGTCACTCTTCATATCACCAAACAATACATAAGCTGTTAAAGTGTACTCGGTGTTGGGGATGAGATCTACCAGCTGCACCTCATTCACTGATGGTCCCACACGCATCTGCACACGAAAAATAACACACCATGTTTAAAAACTGAGGAAAGCAATGGCAGAAAAGCAAGCAATGATTTAACTTCAAGGGAATTTTGTTTGTGAGATTCACAGTATATTTACAGTTTCCTGACTGATGTCATTGTATATAATTTCCCAGTAAGATCACTGCACTTCAAGAAGTACATGCCAGTCTTTTGACTATTATGATAGTCTAACAGTTTTTCTTAATTTATTTTTGGTAGAGTACAGGTAGCAAAGACAAATTCTCTTACCTCTTTCTCTGTGGCTGGGACTGTGGCATTCACAGGTTCATATGTTAACAAATAACCAGTAGCTCCATTGAGAGGTTCCCATCTCACTCTCATGTAAGTTGATCCAATATCATAAACATTTAAATTTCTAACTGAAGAGATTGGCACTGTCAAATAAAAAATATATATTAATTTATTTATTTCGGCTTCTTCATATTTTATATCACAGGTCATATCACTGAGAATATTGTACATGGATATTAGGGCATATTATGGGTAGTAGAGAGGCAATCTGCAAACAGTGGTATTTAAATTCTTAGTTTAAGAACAAGGTAATGGTCGTCCCGTTTTTAATGTGGCTACAGATTTTCTACATACACAGCTAAAACTCTTACAAGTCTGCACTGGAACGTTTTAGTCTTCTAAAAAGCAACAGTAACTCACATGAAAATTCTAATATGAAACAACATGACTGGCTTGGGATCTGTACAAAGACAGTTTTTGTCCTTTCTCTTTGTTTTCTGTATTTCTCAAATTATTAAATAAATGAACACTTTCCATAAAACCATATCAAAAATTAACACAGACTTCAGAAAAATTATACATGTATTTTAAGGATTTTTGACAAGCCTAATACAAAATAAGTGAAAACAACAGCAAACATTCAATATTATTAAAGAGACAGAGGAGTCTCCCTGTGTTGCATTCAGCATAAATACACCTGAAATCAATCATGTAGACAGCTCATAAGAGAAACATAGTTAAGTTATAACTCATAAGAGTGGCATAATTGTGTTGAATTGGCTCTTGCTAATTAGAAATAATTGTGTCTGGTAGTAGCAGGAATTAATTACCTAGCATAAAAATGAAGGAGTACACATTTGTTTATGATCAGATTTCAGGAATTTATAAACGCTGTCTTGTAATTCATGTCTGTTGTTCTAGTTTTGTACAGCCATGTTTCATGAGCCTAGAAAGAAGCTGGGACAAATATTTTCTACCATATTGCAGTTTCACTTTGCTGAAGCTTTCCAGACAACAAGCTCTGAACAACCAGAGTAACACAATACAGCTTAGTAATTCAAATTAATATTTTGCATCCACTAAGAAGAAAACCCATAGTGCTAAAAGTTCTACTGGACATATGCCAAACTGGCTGTTAACATGTTATTTAAGATCCATTTCTAACTTACAAGTTGTTTCCCTGCCGATCAGAGGTTCACTGCTTTCATCTTCTACCACAGAAAACACATTAACCACATACTCTGTTTCAGGTTGCAGATCTTTCAGAACTGTTGTTCTTTCCATCCTACTTACGTAAAACTACAAGAGAAGCAATGTTAATCACTGTAAGACAAATATGTCTGTAATCTTATCTCTAAGAAAAGCAGTCATTCCTAGTGAAACTACAGAAATCAATGACAAGGAGATAAATAAAGTCTGGTCCTAATTTTGTATACATTTTGTCTGTCAGTATACCATTATTTTTGCAAAGCAAGCTGTAGGGAAATCTCAGAGACACTTGTTTCAAATTCAGCTGCATCTACTTAGCATTACTTACAGTGCATTCTGATTTCCAGCATGGTTTACACGTCTATGTTAAAGAACATAAAGAAAGGACTGGGGAAAAAAGGGCCACTTAGGGAAAAATTTCAAAATCCGGGATAATCTAGATGGTTACAGCACAAGGCATTAGCAACACCTTGCAGAACAGAAATTCCAGGAAGCAGTCGAGTTGTAAAGTCAGTGTACACTGCAATGACAGCTCAAACTTTAATCAAAGGCCAAATCTTGAACTCTCCATGAGCCAAATGTGAGTTAAAGTTTAAAAGCCACGTTCAGAGATGGGAAGTTTAGAGCTAGGTACACAGAGGCACATAGCTTCAGTCTTCTAAACGCTTCATTCTCCTAAATACTATTCTGTCTGGTTAAAGAGAGTAATGAGCAATTCAGATTTCCTAGAACCAAGGGTTGCCAGTCACTGGCTCTCTGTGTAGAGAAGTAATAACCACAAGATAAGTTTGATCCTGTGCAATAAACAGTTTGGAGTCATATAGTGTTAATCTAAGCACTTCTTACAAACTGTGTCTCCCACTGTCTTGTTTTCTACTAAGAAGAAAATGCATGAAAATGCATGAAAATGCATCAAAAGGACAGCAGGCCTACCCATAAGTATGATCAGAAAATTTCTGGTACCGACATATTTCAACTAATATGTGACAGTGGAATATGAAAATAAAGGAATTACTAGAAATAGGAGACAACTCTTTATAAGAAGTATATTTGACTTCTGCATTCATGATATTAAAACAACCGAAGTCATAGATATACTCCTATTTATTGTAATTTTGTGTATCATTTACCAAAGCATGGTATTCTTGACCTTAGGAACATTTTTAATTTACTGTTATATCATACAGAGCACAAATTCAGAATGATATTACTATGATGTGGAATTCCAAGGTTATACTGGACGATGTCAAAGATGAACATACAATACTAACCTGTTTAGGACTACCTCCAGAGGTAGGATAATATTCAACTCTGTATCTATCGACGCTCTCAGGAGGTGGGGTCCATCTCAGTCTGAAAGAACGAGGTGTCACTTCAGAAATAACTAAATTTGAAGGAGGTGGCAAATCACCTGCAAGAGTGAAGCAAATTAAAAAGATATTCATTTATCTTATCAGAAGGGAAAAAACCCACTTCATGTAGTTGCTTATATTTCTTTTTCCTCAGGAATTCTTAAAACGACTGCATGAAGAGATAGCTCACCTTAACACACTCAAGACTAAAAAAGTTCCCTGTAACTCCTATTGCACTTTCAACACCAGTGTTTCACTGAAGAACCATCAGCTAACATTTCTGTTTTTCCATGCCCAGCTTTGGTTTTGGGCTGTCAGATATTAAAACCTGAAAACAACACGGCTGCTAAAGTTTTACTTATTGGACAAGAATCATCAAAGAACATGCCACAGTGAGTAAAAAGCTGACACACTAAGAAAGATACTTCACGATTCTGGGGAGAAAAAGAAGGCACATCCAGCAATGTCATGCTGCGTTAGTTATAACATAGTCACTGCTGGAAGTAAAGGAAGAACCCCTGCAGGGTAGTCCAGGTGGTCTGTACAACTTCCTCACAGGAGCAGCTGAAAAAACAGCCCACAGCTAACACAATGTTCCCAATAAGTAATAAAAAGGAATTAGCAATGCAAGCACGTAAATGGAAAAAAAGGATGAAGTAGACTGAAAATGTGATGTACCTGGACCTTTCACACTGTTACATAGATTCGTGGTTACATTATCAACAATGTCAGCCAGGAGGGAGAAATCTGCAACGTTGTAAGCATGGATGTCATCTGGATCCGTTGCAATCTGCTTCAATTCATTTTCATCTGCATTTTTAATACCTTACAAGAGAAGAAGAAAGCAAAATCCATTAGAAATTATGGATGTGAAGCACAATACCATGCAATTAAGTCCCTAAACACATTCTTTGAATAAAAAATGTAAGTACTTATATATGTGGCCACTTCTCTGTGTGTTTAGCAGATGGTCAGGAGGGGGTTGCTGCAGGCCATCTCTTCATATAATACTTACCAATTGCATACAGTTCCACTCCCTCATCTCTGAGTTTTCTTGAAGGGGTGACTACATCATCTTGTGATTTGCCATCAGTGATGAGAACACCAATTTTGCGAGCTCTGGGCCTTAAGCCGGCATGTTGTTTGAAGTTGTTTCTTAAGATGAAATCCAAGGCCATTCCTAGCATGACACAAAGTAACCATCACTGTAAACTATTTTCATATAGTAGTCATTGTAAAAGAGATTATTGCATCCTAGTGACTTCACTCTGACAACACAATTCCACAGTTTACTTCCCTTTAGAAGCATTTTGAATCTAGTTGCAGCCCATCATCTAGACTTCTCAGCAACTGGTACTATTCAGCACTTTCTTACCCACTGAGCATCACCCTCCTTACTTCCACTAGCCTTTCTTCTGGTTCCTGGTTGTCTTCATCCCGACCCTGACATGGAACTGACCTTTCTTCTTCTAATAGTCTCAACAGCAACACAAGCTCTTCATCACCCAATATCTCTTCTATTACGTTTCTCCGGAGTTTATAAGCCTATGCTAGACCTGTTCTCTTCCAACCATACTGAGTTGAACTGTTAAGTCCCTTTCATCACAGACACATTTGAGTTGACTGAATATCAGGGTCAGCGACTAGAATAGTTTTCACTGGAGCTTAAGTAAAATCTTGGCACTGTGACATACCTGTTAGAGTATTGCCTCCTTTGTATGGTAAGTTGGCTACAGCCTCTAACAAAGACTGTTTGGTTCGGTAAGCATTAAGATTCCATTCTGTCCTGGGATCACCACTATACTGTGCAAGACCTGGGAAAAAAGCCATCATTTACTCAGTTATTATGTGCCTCTGTAGCAGTTATGCTCCATTTTCCCTCCAACATACGAGAACTTACCAATCTGTACTTTGTCAGGACCAATATCAAAAACTTCAACAATACGGGCAATGAAGTTCCTGATGGTTTTAAAATTTGGCCGCCCGATACTCCATGAGCCATCCACCAGCAGCACAATATCAGCTTCTGCTCTGGTTCTACATTCTAAACCTGCCGTGTCAACCAGAAAAATATAGCCTTAGCATGATGGCTTTCTTTCCCCATCCTTTTAGATGACATATGTCATGAGTTAGCTTCCAAAATAGCTCTAGTTTTATTCACTGGCACTCTGTCAAGTATGACCTATTTGAGAGCATTATTCACACTAGTCAGTGGTTCCATGGCAAAAGCTGTATAAATTTCTTCATGTATGTTTCCTTTTAAAAATAAGCCTTTGCAAATGTCAAGGCCAGTGTTCTCTATTGTCATGTCATTGTCTGTTTAGGTCTTTAAAGATGGCTGATAACTTGATTTCAGAAGTTTTGTACAAGACTGCTAAACGAACCACTGATGTGGCAGTGAGCATTGTCAGAATATACAATTTTATGGTATTTTAGTCTGTCACAGCTAAACTACTGATTAATTTTCAACCATGTAATAGTGGGATTAACAGCATATATTATAATCACTTTCAAATAAATAGCACTCCTCAATTTTCAGGGGAAAAAGACATAGTAATACACGTGGTATAGAAGTTTGCATGTACAGAAAAGAAAGAGCACAATCCAGGGAAGACACACAAGCATAAACACAGGTCAAGAGATACAGAGGGAACAAGAACAAACATTTATATAAAGCTGCAATGTTCTAAAAAGGTAGGAAGTTATTTCAGATATCTTCAGTTTACAAATTACAGAAAAAAATATGCATCATATTGTTTTCATCACAAGGAAAGTCACAAAATATTTATACAAAACAGAAAGACACAGTAATTTTATCCACAGTCATGTGCAAAAAAAAATAAACCAAAATCCTTTCTCTCTTTTTTCCTGTAGATTTTGTTACCAGCTGCAAATTTTCTGGCTTCCTGCCATCAGAGCTTCTGGTCTTTATATGGAAGAAATCCCATTGAGAAAAATCAGCCACACTCATCACAGTTGAAAGATATTGTGATTTCATATATGTTCCACAGAATTGATCCAACACTGTAGACTCATGAATATAACTATTCCATGTACCTGGGGGTTAAAAGCATGATCCTCTTCTGCACAGAAAATATAGATCTAGTCTTTAGTCAGGACAATAAAATCAGTTGGGAGTAGGGTTTAAGTCAAACCATGTTAGTTCAAAAAATTGCATGCATAACTTTAATATGGATGTTAAAGTTAGCTTTATGTACAATATAAAAGTTAATCTATTTTGACTTTTATATTTCTTCCAACATACTATAGTTCCCCACATGGAAAATTCTAGGAAATGTGCCAGATCTAGGGTGATTTTTTCCCCCTATTAATAAATAATATACTACTACATTTACAGTCCAAGATATAAATTCATTTTTCACATTAACCATGACTCAAATCCATGCATTAGTAAAACTAATTAGCTTAAAGGCTATAACACTGAAGACAGAAATGACACCTACTATAATGAAAAATAACAAACCACTCTTGGTGCAATTTTTTGTTTCCAGCCTCATTAAAGCTTTAGTCTAATGTCACTGATGGCCTGTTTTAGGGGTTTTTTTTCAGTTTTACCCCCTAGTATTAGACAGAGGGGGACACCAATTAATTAAGAAGTTTCTAAAAATGTTTCAGTAAAGTTATATACAAGATGAGTATTTTTTACACAGCCCAGTGTGGGCTGAGCAGAAACAATACAGTCAGCTATCAGAAACCTTTTTTTCTTTATTTAACTCTCACTTTGCAGTTAGGTTCTTTCTCCTCACCAAATTCTCTCTAATGGTTATGCAAGCATTGAAATGACAGAGGAGAAAAGGCTTTACTTACTCGTGTATACTTGGCTATTCAGAAGCAGACCTGCTTTTTTGTGCTGTCCATGAAGGACTGAACCCTGAAACTTTCTTCAGGTGGTATAATTGAGAGTATGGTGAGCACAACTATTAATATGGAGAGGGCTATTAACCACATCAAAGGGAGATAATAACATTCACAGAAACCTTGAAAAAAAGGTTTAGCTACACAGTGAGAAACTCCCAAAGAGATACCAGAGAGCACTCTGCAATTGCCTTTCTGAAAAAGTCTCCTCCTACTATAGTAAAAAACCAAAAGACTAAACAATGAGTATATTGAATATAAACTTAAATAATATACATTAACACTAGGACATTCTCAACTATCAGATCTTTTTTCATTATGTCACCTTAGTCTTAAAAGGAAAAGTCACCATATAAGGACAAACAAAGGGCCAACAATCTGCTTAAAATTCCTTGTTCTACTCCTGTGAACACCCCTGTAGATGAGCCATGATCTCTGTTCAAGAATTTGACCTTATGTGATTTAACACAGATGTGGACAGCTTGAAAATGCAATGCAGATGGCTTTGAATGATCAGCAAAACACAGGTTGCCTGCATTATCATCTTTGTAAGATCATCTGAAGGGTGCAGGGGACTAGAATTGTGAACTGGGGCACTCTTTGTGGTCATTTCAGACCAGGGTTTCTGTCATTGGGGAAGGAAATATAATGAATCCTGTAAACAAGTATGTATGTGCATTAGAAAAACAAAAAGGAAATGCAGTAAACTTTTGGTCTTTTTTTTTAATCCAAAATACAAGACTGCCTTTTCTTCAATTCAGTCATGTTTACCTCTAGATAAAAATGGCTCCAAAGTAGTATCTGAAAGGGTGGTCATCTCTTGTCCAACCAGAGGGTTGCTCTCTCCTCCTTCAAACATCCCAAAAACATTTACCTTATAGGTAGTTCCTGCCCTGAAACAGTTAAAGAAGTGTACTTTATTTAACAAAAGTTATTTGGCTAGTTAAATGTTAAACACTTCACTTATTAAATTCTCACAGGAAAAAAATACTGCATGGAAAAGAAGGTGCTAAAACATGAAGCCCAAATACTAGCTCTTCCAAAAGACATTGAAGTTTCAACAATTTAAAAGCTGATTTTACTCACTATACTTAAATTTATAGCCTTCCTCATTCAAGTTATTTAATTCTCAGAACAGAAATTGTCCAGGCAGCCAGAGATCAGGTCAGGAAAGCTAAAGCCCTGATAGAATTAAATCAGGCCAGGGACATCGAGGGCAACAAGAAAAGTTTCTATGGTACATGATGATAAAAGGAAGACAAGGGAAAAAACGGGCCCCCTCCAGGGGAAAACAGGAGACCTGTTTACCCAGGATATGGAGGAGGCTGAGGTACTGAATTATATTTTTACCTCAGTCTTCACTGAGAAGTGCTCCAGCCACACTGCTGGAAGGTCACAGAAGGCAAATGCAGGGACTGGGAGTGATGCCTGGGCTGCATCACAAGAAGCGACCAGCAGGTCAAGGGAGGTGATTCTCACTCTCTGTTCTCCTCATGTGAGACCCCACCTGAAGCATAGCATCCAGCTCTGGAGACACCAATATAAGAAGGGCTTGGACCTCTTGTAATGAGTCCAGAGGAAAATCAGAGGGACGGAGTACCTATCCTATGAAGACAGGCTGAGAGTTGGGGTTGTTCAGCCTGGAGAAGAGAAGGGTTTGGGGTGACTTTATGGTAGGCTTCCAGCACCTAAAGGCAGCCTAAAAGAAAGCTGGAGAGGCACTTCTGACAAGGGCATGTAGTGATAGGAGAAAGAGTAATGGCTTTAAACTGAGAGTAGATTTAGATCAGATATTAGGAAGAAGATCAGGAAGAAGCTCTTTACTGTGAGGGTGGTGTGACCCTTGAACAGGTTGCCCAGAGAAGTTGTGGGTATCCCATCACAGGACATCAAGGCCAGGTTGGATGGGGCTTTCAGCAACCTGATCTAGTGGAAAGTGTCCATGTCAATGAGGTTGGAACTAGACAACCTTTAACGTCCCTTTGAACCCACACCATTCTATGACTGTATGATTCTTTGACTTAATGATCCTATTTTAATTATGTTTAGTATACTTGCCTAACAGATTTTGCCATGGTGTGAAGCCTGCTTTAAAAATCCAAGCCTCCAAGAAAATGAATCAAGAACTAAACTAAGCATCTTTTGAGAAACATGAGACAAGAAACTTTTGAGAGGAAACTTTAGAAATCCCAAATATCCTCCAGTATTCCATTATCTTTCTCATATGTGAAATGCAGAATACAGCTCCGGCCTATATCTTTGCCTCCTTCTGTCCCTGTGAGAACACCACAAGTGATGTAAATGGATAGTCTTAGAAAGAGACCTGCCAGGTTCCTTTCAGAGATGGCATAACAAGACCTTCATGGCTTATTGACAAAATTACTTTCTTACAGTAGAATTTGCCAGGCATTTCAATACCAGATAATGATTAAACAAAATCCTAGGATAAAGCTATTTAAAGGAATCAAAACAAAACAAAACAAAAACCAACATGAGGGAATATCCATACCTGAGCTCCTCCAATACTACTGTGCTGTCATATGGCCCCACTATTAATTCTCCAAGACTCCCATCATCTTCAGTAGGGTGAAAAGTTACTTTGTAGCCCTTCACTCTCCCCGGGGCTGGCTCCCAGGTTACTCGGAAACTTGACATAGTTGAATCAGAAGTTCTCAGATTTCGAGGTGGCTTAAAGGGAGAAGCTGAAAGAGTGGGAAACAAAAGAGTTTAGATCAGGTCTAAACATGGAAAAAAAATCAACAAGTATGCTTTTCTGTAAAAATATATATGCAAATCCAGTATTAGTGGCAGTCCTAAACTCTTTGTTCCTTTCTTTAGGCACAGAGACAAGTGTTAAGAGATGAAAGGTGAGATTCCTGTCACTTGATTTTAGCTATCTAACCAATAGGTACATGGGCTAAGTCTACTGTTAAGGCTCCCTCTGCAGTCAGTGGACTGAGGGATAAATTGCCTGGCAGCTAAAGCAACTTCACCAACCACAGGTGTGGCAGTGTGTCAAAACACAATTCTTCAGAGGAGTGCCAGCCAAACAGCTTGAGGTTTTTAGGTCAAGAGCAGCTTCCTCAGAAGACTATCAGCTGCCCACTGCAGGGCGGTACTTACAGACAGAGCGGGTAACAAGCCACTGCTAGCTTCTGCATTTTGTGCAACTTTCGCTTGTGTGCAACTCCAAAGTGCAGTCGTGGAAAATACTGCAGCAATGTAATCTCAAAGTTGCAAAAGAATGGGAATTAGAGTAAACAGAAGGTTACCACTATAGCTTGGGCATGAAAGACGGAGGAAAAAAGCAAGAGTTTGCCTTTTATCTGTGCCTATGCGATTGTCTAACTATAGCTGAAAGATCATCAATGTCCTCAAACTGTGAATTCTGCTGAGAAACAGTAGATACACTCCCACTCACAAGGAAAAGTACAGATTCTCTGTTTCATCTCTCATCATACTCCCTGAATTATCATGACAGCTTCAACTAAAAAGATGACTCAGGCCCCACTTGCTTCCAAAGAGTGTTTACCACCACAGTTGTTTAGACTGAAAGCGGAGAGGCATATCTGTATCAAGATGAAGAGTTCAAAAATCAAAAGCAGCTGGATGATCTAAAATTTACCTCAGTGTAATTTTCAGCATTAAAAAACTAGGTATTGGCCAAGAGCTCATCAAGTTTTCATGACTCTTTGATATCAACCGCATTTTAGGTAAAGAAGAAATTTTTCTTCAGTAACTGAGGTGCTGATATCTCCATTGTTAGGATATCTTTATCTTACTTCCTGTCCTTATTCAATATAACATATATTCAGAGAGCAGAGGATGGCATGAACTACTTAAAGAGTACCTCAGTGAATGGGACTAGTGTCACATAGGCAGAAATATCTTGAAAAATATTCTCTTTTGCTAATAACTTTCCATCTATTGAAACAGAAAACTGACACTAAATCTGGTTGATCTGAACATCTAGAGAACATTTCCTCACAAAATGTAAGACCAGTATCACATTCATACTAAAGGTAGAGAAGAAAATCAGTTTTGCTTTTACCACAAAAATGCCTTCACTGAGACTAAATAAATGTTTTAGAGTTTCAGTTTCTGAGGGGGAAGACAGCCATGGTCCAAAAGACCATGAAGTCAGACTTCCACAGATGAATCTTCAAAATCATCTGCTCCCCCTTTTTAGTACCTTGGGTTTTCCACAGAAAATATGGTGACCAGAGAAGACAAATCTAAATAATGGGATGCTGTGTAGCTATTTAATCAACAAGCAAAAGGCAAATTATCAAAGAGCTGAAAACACTTGATTAAGTAGTCTGTCTTCGTCACAAAACACCTTGTTTGAACTTCTGATGACAGCATTTCAAAACAAGTCTAGCATTTTCAAACAGATTTTACACCGTATTTACACCTTTTAATATCAACAGAAAAAGCTGTGCTCAGGCTATGCCACAGTGAAATTTCAAACAAATCAAACTCTCTTCTCAACCTCTAACATTTCCTTCAATTTGCTTGTCAGTTCATGATCTTGGCAGACTCCACCATGCTGTTCTATATTTCGTGATTATTAATTTTAAGAACAAAACTTGCATTATGAAATCCTGTACAACCTTGTGGTACATACCTGTTGTTCCTTCTCCTTTTCTTGATTTCCCATGTCCGAAATCATAAATTGGAACAACAGTTAGGTCATATGTAGTTCGGGGCTTAAGTCGCTTCAACACTATGCTTGTAGCAGGAGCATTTACTCTTCCAAACATTTGTCTTCCTCCACTACGTGGCCGGTAGTTCACACGATAAGACAAGACTTTCCCGGGCGAAGGCTGCCATGTAACTCTCATTGTATTTTCTGTCTCATTGTCTACTGTCACAGTCCTGGCATTTGGCGACACTTTTCAGTGTAAAAATATGGATAAATTTTTACTTTATCATATACCAATATATTCAAATGCATGACTACAAAGTTAGTTCTGCTGTAGTAAAAAATAAAATTGCCTTCTTTAAAATTGCAGTATTTGATTGTGGGGAAGACACAGGGGAATCTCACAGGCCATTGTTAATTATTTTTAATCGCAATGGACCAAACAAACAGAAATGTGCTTTTCACTACTGAGACAAAAAAGGGGGAAGTATAAATCACATGATGACACAGCATAATTGGGAGTTTTATTTAGTCACATTTTTCAGTAATCCATTAAATAATGGATTCAGCACTCTCAAATGAAAGTGATAAAGTCATTTATTTTCATGAACACAATGTCCTATAGAGTTCAGATTTTCTAAGTTTTGGCTTTACAGGTCTGATAAGGTACTGGTGAATACCTAAACAGCTGGCTGTTGAACTCCATACAAACTATCCCGCAAATAGAGGTGAGTGACTTTCCAAATGCTTGGAAAATCACTCATCACAACATAGCGTATGTGCTGAAATAAGCCCATGAACTAATAAAGCATTTTCTCGACAAATTGCAGCATTCAGCTTCTAAGAGATATTTTCCAGACTGTACAAATGGTATAAATAATCCCAAGTGAACTGACAGGTATGCAATGCTGGCTGTCAGCCAAAATAAGACATCTAGGTTTTGGCAAAGCTGAACCTTCTTGGCATGGTGGAATTGGTCAGTATTTCGTCACACAGTAAGGTAGGCTTTGTAGTTCTTAGGAACTGACATTTCTAATTGTGTGTGTACCATAAAGATACAATATTAATCTCTGGTCTGGGGCTATTGGTAGGCCTTATAGCAAGTTCCCTCAGTCAGCACACAGAGTCAGCACAGATCTGACTAATGAAATATGGCTAAGCTGCCTACTTAACCTGGAAAAGCTAGGACAGCTAGTGTTGCTGTGCTGGAACAAAGAAGGAAGCCGTGGGACGGCAGTCTGCTTTGACTCTGGGGAGTCCGCTCTTACTAACAGCAGCAAGCACTACTCTTGCAAAACCTTAAGAACCACTGCACTGGGTCAAGGACAAAGGTTAAACTAGCCTGTCTCCAACAGTAGTCAAAACAGATGCTTAGAACAGAGCACAAGAACATATAAACACACATGATGCTTCCCCAGAGCTCTCCCTCAGGCTTTATCTTTACATGGCCCCTTTAGGCAAACAACAGAAATGTCAAGCCTGATCCAGAGCATCCCTTCATTCATTCTGACTCCTTTACTTGGCAGTTCTTGCTATAAAGCAACAAGCCATCCCTGGTCTCTGTGTTTTTTAACTTTGCCTACCTTTCAGGAGAGGCTTGAGCCTGCTTTGACAAATGCAACATAATGTTTGGCAAATAAGAAAAGAAGAGCCCCAGAAAGGTAAATAACAAACATCAAAATCACCCTGTGAGCCTCAGTTTGAGGACTGTGAAGATTGGAAGGGCAATAGCTTGGAACGGAAACTCATTGATTCTGTGGGAATTTACCCCATTTTTCCTCCTTGCTCTATCCATATTTCCTCCTCCTGATTTTCAGCACTCACACCAAACCTATGAAAGGCTGACTTCAGAGTAATATGCAGACAAAATCATATCTTAACTTAGAATTAATTCTTGCTGAATCCAAACCTATATGACATAGACGAGATTTTGTGAATTTTTTAACGGTCCAACAAAATGCCAGAATTGACTGAGCTGAGGTGGCATTTTGGTTTGGGGAAACTTTTCACAAAAAACCAAAACAAAACAAAAAAAATGAGGAAAATAAAGGTCCAGTTTCTTTAAAAAGTTATAATTTCATCAAAAAAAGAATGTTACATATGGTGGTAATGTACTACACTTACCATCAGTAAAAGCCTCCCCTTCTACTGGGTCTCCTTCTCCACTACTGTAGGCTGCATATACTGAAACCCTGTATTTAGTCTCTGGCTCCAAGCCTTCTATCACAGCATCCACTGTATTTCCAGGGACTCTCTTCTCTCCCATGGTATCATCATAAAGTGATTTCCATACTATCCTGTAATGGTTAACTGTTCCTGGAGCTGGTGTCCATGATAACCCAACTGTAGTGTCAGTTATATCTGTGGTAACCAAATTACGTGGTGAACCGCGTTCTGCAAGAAAGAAAACAGCAAACTGTCTCTTAAATACAAATGGCAAAAGTTAGCAAAGTACAAATGTAAAACTGAAATGATCTTAAGAGCTAAACCAAACTTTTCCCATCAATATTCTTTTCAATAACATGCAATTGTAGTTCCAAGAGAAAATAGATGAATGTTTCAACAAAATGCTTAAAGCTAACTTTAGACTATGCATGATCCTATCCTTACCATGTAAGATACTTAGCAGTCATGCTTTAGAATATGCAAAATAAAAATGGCAGTATTCAAAGACTTGGAGTTAAGCCAGTGTTTAAATGTGGTGCAGCTCACTTAGGTAAGTTTTAACTCTCAAAAAAATGATTTTATTTCATTCATTCATCTTCATCGTTATGTGTATAACTTTTTTTCTAGGGTTAAATAATGGAGACTTTTCACAGAATTACAGAATCACAGAATCTGCAGAGTTGGAAGGGACCCACAAGGATCACCAAGTCCATCTCCCGGCCCTGCATAGCACCATCCCCAGGAGTCACACTGTGTGCCTGAGAGAATTGTCCACACACTTAATGAACTCTGTCAGGCTTGGTGCTGTGACCACTTCCCTGGGGAGTCTGTTCCAGTGCCCAAACACCCTCTGGATGAAGACCCTTTTCCTAATATCCAACCTAAACCTCCCCCGACACAATTTCAGGTCACTCCCTTGGTCCTGTCACTGGTCACCACAAAGAAGAGATCAGTGTCTGCCCCTGTCTTCCCTCTCATATTCAACTTCCCATAAACCAGGACCCTCAGTGGGTCCCTTTCCATGGCACTGCTTTCCAGAATCTCATTCCCTGCTCTGTACATACATCCAGGGTTGCCCCGTCCCAGGTGCAGAATCTGGCACTTTCCCTTATTGAACTTCATATGGTTGATGGTTGCCCACCCCTCTAATCAGTCAGAGTCCTTTCTCTGACTATTTATTAGTAGTCTCTCCCTCTATTTATTAGTACTAGTATCTTCCAGAGTCCCACTTACCAGATCAGCTATTTCATTTTATGTTCACAACTAATTTTCAGTGTGTTTACATCGTGCCACACTTACTGTAAAAACACTCTCCATCTTCCTTCTCATAAAATCTGTACCTCTTTCCTCCCTGCAGTCTGTTTCAGCCAGTGTGGAACAAAGGAAGCAGCTCATTAGTCTGTGAAATCCAGTTGTCAGCCGGATATGTGAGTCTCACCTAACACACCAGAGTAATTTCTCTGCTTAAAAGTGAAGCTCACTGGTCTAAAGTGGTGCAGTGAAAGGAATGCCTCTGTTTAACATTTAATGTACATTTATAACATATGTTCAATTTTCCTGTTGCAATGGCTTGCTTTTGATGGCAGGAAAGGAGCACTGACTGGTGGATTTAGTGCAACAGCCTCACCATAGCAAAATCTGCGAAAGGGCTCTATGAAATCAGATCCACAGAGACAAAGAAGCACTCAGTTCTTTGGTGTGTATTCTCTGTGGGATTTCTCACTGTATAGGACATTCCTGAGAGACTCCTGCTTAGCAAGAGGACTTAAACACTTAGGGTGGCCTCATGGCATCACAGTTAAATTTTACCCTCACTGATAAAAATATATCCCTATACTAATCCATAGCAGCCACAGGACCAGAATCAAAATTCTTTGAACACAGAGGAATTCAGTACTTATCCAGTTTCCACTACTTAGTCTCATTGCAAGAACAGACCTCACTACATTCAGAAGGCTGAAGCAGTTTCAGGCTGAGCAACAAGTTGCTCAAAGTCATATGCTGAGTTTTCACTTTTCATATTCATTTGTCTTTTACTTCCACCACAATCTGCAACATTTCCAAACACAATCCCACTGGAGCAGAAAGATTATCTGTAGAAAGTTCTGTTTTAGAAACATCTCATTGCCAGTGCAACTTCATTAAAAGTGAGTCAACTAATCCTACTTGGCTTGATGATGAATAGAAATGAACATCAACCTATCAAAGATTCACCAACTACACAGAATACAGAATCAGAGGGTACCACAACAATCATGAAGATGACTCTCAAATACAGCTAACAGAAAATGTGTTGTGGGGGGTTTCTGATTTTAATTCAGTCTTAGAGCCATTCCATCATGTTTTTCTGGAGACAGTTCTTTTTCCATCCTAACTCTGCATCAGTTCTTACAATTGTACCCTTCAAACTGATTTTTAACCTCACAGTATAAATTACCACAATTTATGGCATCTTCTCTTCAAAAAAAAAAGGTTAAGGGATTTGGTAAAGTTCACTTATCATTTCACAACAGTGATTGCATACACTGAAAAAGTTATAGTGAAAAGGCCTGATTCAGCTCATGCTTCATGAAGTCTCACCAAATTCAGTGACTGCATTAAATAAAAACCAGGGCAGAATCTTTACTCCAAATAACAATTTTCCTGGAAGCCTGAAAAAAAGATTTGCCTTCAAAAGTAAATTACACCAATTTTTCTGTCTGCTCTTAAGCTCCTACTCTCAAATCTTGGCTTTTTTCATACAATAAAAAAAAATATTAAAGCAATCCAAATGGAAAAAATATGGAAAACCTAACTTGATAGAATGCACAGATGTCTCACAAAAAAACCCTTTCTTTCCATATTTTAATGTAATATAAATATACAAGTCACTTTATTTTGGCTACTTTAAAACATGGCTCTGCCACAACATGATTTCAGTATTAAAGTATCTGCTACCACAGCACAATTTTTTGCAAGTCTACTCTTGGATACTACAACTAATGATATATGTTGGAAATACTGCAAAAATAACTTCTTATTTAAAACCTTTATTGATTAAGTCATTATAGAGATCATTAAATAACAGAGGAAAATAATTTGTTTGGAATGGACTATAATGAACAGCAGTTACTGCAATATGTTGGTTCTGAAAGAAATATTCTCTGGAACTAAATGTCTTTTTTATAAGGCAAGGTAAAAGAGGGAAAAGGAACTGGGATTTCTACCAAACCACTAGAACTAAATGGAAAATTTTTACTTCAAATAGCTGGAAACTGCTGACAAGACAACTTACCTACTAAGGGAAATTAGACTTTTTATATGTTACACTGCAACTGAGAACATTTCTTTAACATAACACGCTAACTTGATTTGCACCTCACGTGTGAGGTGGAAGTTCACCCACAGCTTTTTTCTGCTTCACTTGATCTCCCACAAGTGGGGTGTTTTTTATTTATTATTAGGGGAACAGCTATGTTTAAGATGCAGTTCAACTGTATGTCTTAAACTATGAGGATTCCATGAAATATTATCAAAGCTGCTACACTCAGAGTCAAGAAACACATTTATGCTCCACAATGACTCTGGTATAACGTGGTCACTAGCAAACATACAATGAGACGCATGAAATATTCTTCCCTTGGATTAAAACAAAATACCTGGGTAACTTGTTTACACTTCATGTACACACAAAAATCTACAACTGTAACACCTGAACACTCATTTTTTTGCTTTGGTCAGTGTGTTCAGAAATACTTGTTGAGCATCCACTTTTTGCCTGCTTGTTTAAACAGGATGGATAAGGAGCATGAAGAGATGATGCGCATCGTAAGAAAGAAAAGTGCTGGCTGACTGGCTCGCAAGCAGCTATCAAAAGACTCCAGCTTTTTCTTGACTTGAAATGGAACCTAATGTATGTTCATCTCTTCATACAGCCCCCAAAACATCAGCAAACAAGGATGGAGCTGGTTTTTTAAAATTATTCCGTAACAGGCATGAGGTCCTATGATGCTCTGGAGCACCAAACCAGCTGGTGTAAGCACAGCTGTAAGCCATGGTGAGTACGTACACTGGAGAACAAAGTGCTTGCATGGACAGGTCAAACCCCTGCCTGGGAGAGCAAGCCAGTCACCAGCTTCAGGCTGTCAGATTCACTTTGGCAGTTTTTAGCTCAGAGCACTTTTCACTGTCCACAGTACATCTCTACCATAGCTTAGAACAGACACAGTCTCAAAAATTCACTTTGTAACTCCCAGTCAGGTGCTTTTATACCCTGTTCTGGACTTCTGAAATGTCCAGTTTCCATATTAAGTTTTTCCACTGTAGTGTGCCAGAGACACAATATGATATTAAAGCAGTTTCCCTCTGTCCACTTGGCTTGCTTCCCATAGCTCTCCAGCAATCACTGTTGTTATTGAACACAAGACTGAATCAGCTAAAATTAAAATGTTGACATTCATAAAAATCAAATGTCCTTATTCAAATGGCCTTTCCCCTCAGAGACATTTACACAACTCCAGCTGATCTCAGTGGGATTTTTACATGCAATTGGGGCCCAAAGTTTAAACAGCTTTCTGTATGTGTTTTTTAAAACCAGGTTTCAAAATCAATCTGCAGTGGTAAATTTTGTGCAAAGCCATGTTTCATTTAAGTTAAACATAGGATTTCTGTAAGCCAGCATCCTAAAATGCCAGAATCAACTAAATAAGCCTTCCCTTGCAGAGGCATATACCAAAATGTTCTGGCCTGAGTCCTGCCTTGTTTACAATGGGCAAGTCAGGAGTATCCCACTGTGTCAGCAGGCTAGGTTGCCACAGCCAAGGATCCAAGTGTATGCATCAGATCAGATGATGGCAGGATCACTTCAGTGTTACTCTGATGCTCAAACTTTCCTGGAGGAAGCAGTCACTTGGGTGGGCTGATATCCCTTCCTCCAAAATATAAAGTGGTTAGAAACCAGCCCTCAGGCAAGTAGAGAGGAGATGTGGGCATGGTGCAGGGGATAGCCAAAGACTTACTACACAGAGGCATCCTCCCATGACCCCATTACAGCAGATTTCTCCTCTTCTGCAGAAAGGCAAGGAGATGCCAACCAGAAGACTTCTAACCCAAAACAGAGGGACTTTGGCCAGAGAACTCCTGAGTCCCCGATCTAGGATAATGCCAACAGGTGTTGACATTCAGTCCCTTTAATATTCCATTTGTCTTTTCCAAGTTATTCAGTTAACACTGTGTAGAAATATCTTCTTATTATTCACTAAATCTTCCCCTCTTGGGTTTTTTTTCTGATACATATTTCATTTCCTAGATAAAACTAAGATAATTTTCCACAGATTATCAAGTCAGTTTCAAATGTCACACTCGAAAATCTTGGAACGTATAATTTTAAAAATGCATGATACAGCATTAAATCTCCTGAGGACACTGAGTCCTTGTTTCTGTCAGGACGGAAGCAGCACTACACAGTCTGACCATTACGTAAAGTCGCTGTGATATGCTAAAAACCTCATTGTAAGAAAATGTCACTTGAATTTGTACTATTCTGCCTGTAGGAGGTCACTCATTTCTAAAGCATTCTTATGTTACTAAAGAAACAGCAAAAAGGAATCATTTATTTACCAAAGTACTGCTATCCATTTTCTGACCAAAAAATAGCCCGCCTCCAAAATCCCCAGACCTAAACTATAAGAAACATACAACAGAAAATCACTTCAAACTGAGAATAACTCGGTCATGACAACTTTTTTTCATATATTGCTTTAGTACGGTTTAATTCTCACAACACAAACAGCTACTCCTCAAACAGGATGGAAGGTTTGGGCCCTGTATCACTGAAAAAAAGATTCTCTTTCTAAAGCAGAAGACATAATGACATAATTATCTCTCAAATTTATCTCCTGAATATAATACAATATGCCTCTTTTTTCTTACTCTAAAAAGGACAAAGATAAGATACAAAATGGGCTGACACCTCTGCTAATGGAGACCAGCAACCTCATGTTTGTGAAAAGAACTTTGTCCTTTTTTACCAACAGTGTGTCTAGCCTAGGATCTTCACCAATATAAGTGGAAATACCTGGAAATTTCTCGGTGCAAGCAAGATGGAAATCTGATCACTGAATATTTCTTCTAAAAAAAAAGTAAAAATAAACCAGCCTTTTTTCTAAATTTCTCTGAAATTCGTATTTAAAAGTGTAATGACTTCCCTGATTACAGTCAGTTACTCAAATATTCTTAAAACTTTTCTGAAAACCATATAGCTGCCAGCAAAAGGACACATAAACCAGATCTTCAGCTTTCAAGCTTTTCAGACATTTATTAGGATTAAGCATTTCTGTATAGATTGCTTAATCTAGCAATGAATTTGTTAGTCTTTAAAACAACTGCAAATTATGAAAGTTAATCTATTTAGCAGCAAATGTACAGTATGTTCTTTTCATCTGACAGCATGCATTCAGGCAGAAAATCAAACTCTTGCCAGACTTAAAACCACTTCTCTTATTAAAAAACAGATTAGAAAAACAGTAGCTCTCACAAACTGCTCGCTGTCTGCTGCATTTAGACTCACCGCCCTCACCGTGTTTCTCACTGTATTTTATTTCTGGTGTATGAAGACTTGGGTAAGGATCATATGATCCCAAGAAATATTGTTTGGAGTGTTTGGAGATGAGAGAAAGACTTTTCCCTAAGACATTCCATGGGTGTTTCTTGCTTGTTCTTCAAACTGTATTACATAACATCAAATATAACAATCAGTGCAAATTTGTTTCGTTCCCCCAGCTGTCAGAAGCCCTGTTCCACTGCAAGACAAATGGCAGCCTACACTGATTTAATTTACTTTAGCAGTTTCAACAACTTTGTGTGAGCTGAGGGGAACCATAGCCAAAAAAGTATGTCTGAGGAAAATTTTTCCATGGCACTTTATAGAAGTGCTCCAACCAAAGCTACCCAGTGATGGATCGCCATGCACTTTTCAAAGTGAGAGAATAAAAGTGGAGAGTTTTCTACAGCACATATTTTGCACATGCAGTTATGTTTAAAGCAGTATGAAATATAAAGCTCCAGAATTTTCACCTCTGGATGGTACTTCGTAACTGTAGACAAAATCAGCCAGTGACTGAAAGAGGTCATACAAAAGATGAGAATGCTGCAAGTTTCCTAAAATCTGGATTACTGAAGAAGGAAAGCATACTCCTTCAACAAAGGGGCAAATACATTGTTTCCCTTTTCCTGCTCCAAAAACACCAAATAAAAGAAATAAATCCATTCTCTCTGAATAACAATTACCTGGTAATGGAACAGCACGCACAGAAATGAGTCATTTTCTGATTACTCATTTGCTAAACCCTCTACACTGTGTTGTCCGTGAACAGTTCATAAAATGCTGATCCTCTGGCATGTGTTTATCTTTGGGCTGGACCAGAGAGCTATGCAAACAGTTTATAAAAGAGATTATCTACAGTTACTTGGGGGAATATTTGCCCTCGCTGTTTTATGCAGAGAAACAATAAGGGCAAGCCTATGCTTAGCATAAAGAAAAACACAAGGAGAAACTGAGATTACCCAGATGGTAAATTCTATCAAGTACACAGATTGATTTCTGGGTTTCTTTGGATTGATTTTCCTGCAAATCCTGAAACAAACAAGCCACTTCAAAACTGAAAAACTACCATGCAGAGCAAAGCAGATGAAGACGGGGCAAATTGTAACTGCTCCAAAATACTTTGGAGATAACAAACATAACTGAAGGGCCTTCAGTGAATGCCTGGGCAGACATGTCCGTGCAGATCAGGCTAGAGCAGTCTAAAAATTTCTCAGGTTTTTTCCTCTCTTCTGAAGGATACTCTTGTCTGAGAGTAACTGCCCATGTGAGTTCTCCTACTACATGCAGAACAAAATAAATCATTACTGAAAGCAGGAAGAATATTTGCCTACGTCCTCAATCACAGGAGACCATTTAGTTATTCAGTAAAATTCCATAAACATCTGAGAGTTTGGATTTTTCATTTCCTGCCCCTTGACTATAAGATAGTTGGAGAAGGTACTGTATCCAGCTACTCTTTTCTCACTTTCCTATTAGTGCTGAAATGTTCTCTACACACAAACTGATTCCTCTTAGGCTACATATCAATTCCATGAAGTAGTAACTATCCCAGTTTGAAAGGCAATCTCAAGCCTAGCTCCTGATATGATGGCATCACTGACTGAATAGGTTTGGTGAGAATTCATATGGTGAAGACATCAAGTAAGCCCCACAGGGATTCCCGATACAGGAAAATACTTAAGTGCTCAGTCTTTCTGGGTTGTTGGCAATGAAAAACACACACCACACTATTTTGTTTCTCAGACACCATGGCTCATGGAAAAACTAACTGAAATACTAAACACTTTTTTATGCTTCCTTTCACAGCTTTTTTGTCATTACTGTTGATAAGTTTATTTCTCCAGAAGTTAAGACCTGTCCTATTTCCAGCCTCAGTCAGACAAGTTATTTCAGCTACTCATTAGTCAAGTATTCACTTCACTGACCTGTGTAACTTTTCATCCTGGTCCAACCATATTTATTTTAGCTTCACAGCCAGCATGACATCTCTTTTAATGTAAATTTCTATACTGAGCTTTGAAATTTGAATGTTACCCTTCAGTTCCAAAATTGCAACTTTTATGCATAATTGTCTGGGTTTCTTCAAAGGTTTGTTCTTTTATCCTTCAGTGAGGTAAGATGGGACCGTTTGTCTTACATGCTGCAATAAATATTCTGAAAACCTTTCATACTATTAGAGAGTCTTTTAAAAAATCTACAACTATGTTTGAAGAGTCCTGGCTTAATTCAAGTACTTTCACTGCCCCATGAAATTAAAGATATGCTGATTACTGAAATACATGGTAGATGTTCCATGAGGAAATATAATGAATTAGACTTTTGCTGTCATGCAAAAAGAAATTTGTATTTGGTTCTTTCCGTTTGATCACCCAGTAAGAACTGACATCTCTACAATGCTCTTTATTTTTTCTAGCTCATTTTATCTAACCAAGAAAATTTAAGAGACAGTTTTAATATGAAGAGTAATGTTTTCTGAAGAGCACTCTGATAGGATTTTCAGATCCTATCTGAAAGTAAAGTAGGATCTGAAAGTAGGAAAGTAAAGAATTTACACTTGAGTCATAAAGTTATACATGTCAAAATGGTAAGTAATTTTAATTTGGTTTCCTCACAGCTGAATAACTGAATAAAAAGTAATTCAGTTGAGTGATAGGATTCTCCTTTATTCATATTTATCCTGAGACAAAATCTGTCACAGAATTTTTAATGTAATGTTTTAATTCAGTTGCTTAGAGCAAAATTTCTTACAGGAATGATTCTGTGACCTTTTAAGTCCAACACCCATTTTAAACTTTGTCTGGTTGCATATAAGCCCATTCCTAAAACAGAGGCAAATACTCTTTTAAATTATTTGGCTCTTTAACCAATGTTGAGAATGCTTTTTTTCTTATTAAAAATTTAGCAATGCAGAAAGTCCAAATAAGAATCAGAGCCCTCAAGGGGGGCACAGGGCAGGGAGCACTGAAAGGACAGGTTAGTCTGTACCTGAGACTGAATTCTGTTTTTCCTGATGATTTTGTCTTTTGGATTCTACTGTATTTCATTCACTGTTCTCTCTAGGATGTGTTTTAACTGAAGCTCTAGGCAGTGCCCTAAAAGACTTTTCTTTTGCTCAAGTTTTATGATAGGATAAAAAGCCAAGCTTACTTTATTAATTTGAAACTCACTTGATCTCTCCACATCGCCATGCTAATAAAGGAGCTCTCCTAAGTTTACTGCAAATATACTCAATGAAAATGTTTGCACCCAATGTAAACAGTTAATTTGGTCAACCCTTTACTAAAACTTGAGGTATGTCCCTAAGGAAGCAAACAATTCAGTCTGTTTAACAATGAGACAGAGGTCTCTCAAGATTTGCAAAGGAAGACTGAGGCATTCCTCTATCCACTGATAGCACAGGAAAAAAAGCAGGGCTGTCAGGTTCCTATGTCTACTTGGGATCCAGTCTGGTTTTGTTCTGAGAGTGAAATTTGCATTCCTGGATAGACAGTGGCTCATGTTCAGTGGAAAGAATAAAGGAGACTCTTGCCCAATATACTCTACTGGTTTGTGAATCTGCAGGGGTGTGGAGGTGAATTCAAACTCTCCCACACAGCGCAAAGTCTACATTTTCACCCTCCCTCTTCCCTCCAAAAATGTTAGACCTAGGAAGTGGCAGCATCACCACCAACAGGGAAGTTCATTAGGTCCTGATCATCTCTGGCTTTTCTGGAGGATATGGGCAGAATATTGATACCTGATCTCATTTACCTGCATCTCAGCAATGTTCTGGGCAGGAGACAGGCCCCTTTCTCCTACGAAAGGAACCTTTTGGACCTTGCATGGGTAGAGAAAGCAAGAGAGTTAGGAAACTTTCAGCATGAATTGCAAGGTGCTTGATTCTCTGATGGCTGCATCCTGTCTCAGTGTAAGCAGGTCTTGGGTAGTGGAACAAGCAGGCATTTGGTGTCTAGAGCTCTCACTTACTCCTTGTATAGTCAGTGGACACAGAAATGCTCATTTGAAGGAAAAATGAGATGTCAGATGGACTATCTGCCTACTGGAAGTATTTGCCTTTCTTCATTAATCGCAGAAGAATCCTAGGGAATCCATGCTGCAAATGGCAGTGCTCAAATAAGTGCCTAAATTTTAGTAGGAAGAATTTAGCACATTGGTGAATCATTGGAACTGATTTTTAAATTATTTTATTTTACATTTTCCTATTTAAAATAGGTTTTCTGGATTGTTTCCTAACCTATGTCATAAACAAAAAGTTAAATTGCTGGAGAAAGTGAGAATCAAGTATATTCCTACTGTAACTCAATTAGCAACAATGGACAAATCTTAATTCCAATAATTCATCCATAAGATGTTTTCAAGTGTGGTGCCTACACAGCTGCAGTGCCAGATTTCAGCAGTACATCCCTGGCCAGCACAGAGCAGAGTCACACTTCCTTTCAAGGCCTACGAGGCAGCTTTCCCTATCCTCTGACAATTTACAGATGACATTGAGAATGCTCACAGAGAATTAGTCTGGGAAATTCTGTGCTCAAAGTCAGAGAAAGAGCAGCCTCCCCTCCTTATAAAAAAGTCTTTGAGTCTGACTTACGCTTTTGCCAGCATTCTGTTTATGCTCAGCTCCAGGTTCTTAGAAGCAGGATTTGGCTCATTATCTGTAGGCCTAAGACTATGTGTTTTTTCTCTGATGCAAAAATGGCCCCTGAACATCTTTCGATCTCAGTACTGTAGAAATGCTGCAAATTTTCAAATGGATGAGATACTTTAACCTCATTAATTAATCCTGTTACATTAAGAACAATGTGCCACTGAAACTACTTGGAAGATGATAGTTATAAGACAAAATATTTAATAGAGGCTGGTGTGGAAGTACAATCAGTTTTGGTTGGTGCTTCTGGCAATAGCTTTTTCAAGAGACACAGAGTGCCCTCCACAACCAGTGATTTAACCCACTATTTTTTCATTGAGGACAGTAGGTTTGGAAAGCCCATGTAAAGTAGGAGAGTGTCTTTATGTCTATTTTTCATTCACATATTTACTTCTACAGAAAACTTGGGAAGACACTTTAAGACACCATAAACATCAGTCAGACAACAAATGACTGTACAGAAACAGTAAATATTTACCTTCAAGTGTTTCTCCCTCTCCAGAAAGGGCATCTCCTGCTCCAGAGGCATACAAGGCAGACACAGTCAGTGTATACCTAGTGGCTTGGTCCAAGCCTTTCAGCACTTTAGAGGTAGTGTCACCTTTCACAGTCACTTCCTTAGTTTCACCTCCTGCGGCTGGAGTGTACGTTATAAAGTACTGCTGCACTTTGCCAGGAGCAGCACTCCAAGACAGCTTCATTGTTGATGTCGTAGCATCAGAAACTCTCAAATTTCTTGGATTTCCTCGGACTGCACATGTCAAAAGATGTTGAAAACAAGTTGAAGCAAGCTTAATTTCTTGGTTTCTCTTTTAGGTTACCACTCTTAGGGTTTTATGCTAAAAAATAATTCCTCAGTAGGCTGCACCAACACTGCTATAGTGTACCTTTACTGTAATCAGGACTGTACAATCCCATCCCCACCCTCCTTAGGCAAAGATGCCCAATAAAATCTACTTAATTTTTTTTTTTCCTGTTAAAGCAGGCTCAATCCTGGAGCACTCATACATACTAGCACCTCAAGATATGCTCACATTCAACAAAGATCCATGTTGAAGTCACTGTCTTCAGAATCAAGTCAAAGATGACAAATGAAATGTGAAATTAACATGTTTTTGTTTCCTAAAGAGGTCTTTTTTGATGGTAACTTTCATGGGTCAGTGAAGTTTCAACAATGATCAGGACATTCATACTGTCTGTATTTTCTGGATTTAGTTTAATAAGCCATGATACATGTTAAAGGATCATGAATTTTCACATACGCTAAAACTACAGTGATAGCTTGAGAAAATTAAATGTTTCATTAATTCCTTGCCAAACATTCAGTACAAAGTGAAAACAGGGTCTGAATTTGCTCAAAAGGTATATAAGGTATATAATTTATATCACTGACATTATGAAGAATCATGGGGACAATTAATTAAACATACAAGCAGATTCTTCCCACAATTTACCTTGCCATATCAGGTTCAAGATACTGTGTTTTAAAATGAAATATTGCAATTTTGATAAATTCTATTGTCTTAAGTTCTCTCTTAGCTAGGCTCGGGCAATGTTATAACTCTCTGTTCATCTAGGATGATACATATGGACTATATGGTCTATTCTCTTTTCAGTATGAATATGTCAACATGTCAGTATGTCAACAAGCGAGTTTTTCTCACGCTTACTATATTCACAGCATTGATCATGTACCTTCATCAGTTTTCGCATAGCCATTCAGTGAATTCCCGGGCCCAGACTGATACTCAGGAATAACAGACACTTCATATCTTGTATCTTGGATCAAATTCTGCAGAGTAGTTGATCTATCATTTGCTGAGACAGTCACTTGTCTCCTTTCTCCTCCAGTAAGTGGTCTATAAACAAGCCTGTACCGTAGGACATTTCCTGGAGCTGGAGTCCAACCCACTACAAAGCTATCAGTAGTTTCATCTGTTATCCTTAAGTTTCGAGGAGCACCTTTAACTACAAAGAATATACACGTGTAAGTTGTAAATATTTGCCTTTAGTGAAGCAGTATCTGAAGTAAAACTGTGCCAATCATTCTGTTAGCTCGTCCAGTTTACCAAAACTGCTTATATTGCCCTCCCATTGCTTTAGGGTACACACAGCTTTAGTAATTTCTGAAAATTTAGGGTCAGAGTTACATTCAGCAGTGGAACAAAGTTGTCCCCAAAAGTACATTCATCCCAGTTTGTACAACTGCTTCTGAACTTAAGACAGTTTAACTGTGTTTAGTGGTAACAGTAGAACTGAACTGTGTAAAGGAACATTTGGGCATAGTGAGGAAACTTCTTAACACAACAAATAGTATAAGATTCCTTGCTGTGGCCATTTGCTTCACTTCCATTTACAGGTGGTTGTCAGATACACCTGACTACATAGAGGCAGCTATCCTATTTGAAAGAACACAAGGAAAATACAACAGCAAAAAAAACCCACCAAACCAATTCTATTTCTTTGAATATTGGAAACAAAAAATATATTCATTGCAATATGAGTTGCATCTAATGTTTAAAGAAGGTTTCTGAATTTAGTCTCTAACTCAAAGAAATAGTTTGTTATCCTAGAAACGAAAGAAAAACTGTGGTGAATTCTTTAACCTAGGCTGCTCCTTGAAAAAAGACACAGCAGTTCAGACGAACTCATTGGGCACACCAAACAAAACTTGACTCTTCCAACAGACATAAAGATCTGCTGTACTGCACACTGCTTAGCAGTACGTAGCATTGTCACTTAGGGGAAAAAAGTTCTGGTTTTTTGTTGCTTACTATTTATATTCCGTAAGTATTGTTCTTCAAAGTTAAGAGTGAAGTAATTAATAATCCTAGTTTTAAAAAAAGAAACTTGTTTTCTATTAATCAGAAACACAATACTCAACTTCAAATCCTTTAAAAGCCTGAAACCAAAGTTAATTGCCAAGAAAGCCATCTGGCTCAAACTGTTAGCTAGATCTGCATGGAGAGCTGCTGATGTTTACGTGGCTGTAGAAGAACTCTGTCTTCTCAGACATGCTGGGATATCATCAGATCACAATGCTAACAGTTATTTAAGGTAGTATCAGTTACAAATGGGAAGGCAGATTATTTTTATTATAGCTTTTCCTTCTCCTGTCCCTTACGCATACAAGCTACATGTTCTATCAGCCAAGAGTTTGTCTGTTTTCCTAAGGGAAAATTATGTGAGGCCAAAATATTCTGACTGGTACAGTCATGGAAATGTGCACACTGACAGTGAAACCTGTATCTTCCAAACTTAACATCCAAGCTACGCTATTTTATAAGTGTTTATTTCTATCAGTCTTAAGAGGAAAGAGCAATTAACAAATCTTCATGCTGTTTCTTTTGCTCCTTTGGAACCATTTATGTCATCAAAGGTCACAAATGACAGCATGGAATAATGAAAAAAAGTAGATCAATATTTTTAAAAGCATGATTTAGAGTAGACTGAGTATTCAACTACTGGAATAGAAATCAAATATACTGTCATGCTGCTCTTTTCAATCAGGAGAAATGCATCATGGCAACTCTATCAAGAAAAAGTAAAGCTACCATGCTTAAATTTACAGCCATTGATCACATAAAACACATACTGACATCAATGGCAGTTTTGAATCAGTTATTGGATCAGACCAATGCATGTCTCATAACAAAACCATTTAACCAAAACTCAAGCTCGTTTAAGCCTACTGTACATAAAACAAAACTTCTAGTAGTGTTAAATTAGATGTAGACATAGCAAATTGCATAGGCACACGTTTGTCTTTAAATGTATAACATGCATTCCTGCATCAGAGTCATAATTATTAAATACAGTCGAATAGAACAGAATAGTTCAGTTGGAAAGGATCTACAATGTTCATCTAGTCCAACTTGAGTCTATATTGACAATAGTTCACGCCACTGAATTTAATATTGAGAACACATTAGTTCATTTGAAAGGAGGCCCTGCAGAAACACAGCATCCATCTAACGTTCAGGAAAATTAAAGTCCAATCTTAGCAACTCAATGCTTGCGTGTTATTGGAATTTTAAATCTTTACTGAATGCATCGAGATACAATAATGTTTATTCTCGTCCTGCATGGCAGTACAGCTTCTCAGCCTTAGTTGGCTGTTCTTCATTTACTTGTTCTCCAGCTAAGCAAATTCTTATTTGAACATATGGCTCCCTTGTGTCTGAGAATAATGGGAATCCTACCTTCTAAGGTGGTTTCCTCTCCATCCAAGGGAGGGCCATCACCATCTTCATATTCAGAAATCACACTGACTGCGTAAGTAGTTTCAGGTAGTAAGTTGGTGAGAACTGAGCTAGTACTTGAAGCTGGTACTGAAACGATGAATTCATCTCCACCGACTGCTACTTTATATTTAATGAGATAGGACAAAACCTCTGACCCCGCTGGAGACCAGCTCACTTTGAAACTCTCTGATGTTATGTCAGAAAAGACCATGTTCTGTGCAGGTACATAAGCTGTATGGAAATAAAAATGTGCATATGAGGCATACTTGCCAGAATATGTTAAACACAAAATTTCTAAAATACATAATAAATGTTCCTCAATAACTTGATTTATTCTAATTGAACAGATATTTTGTTGCATGTGCACAGTATCTGTTTTCTATATTTGCTTATATCTATCAAATTTCAAGAAGATCATATCTAGGTTGCCTAAAATCTTTCAACAGTGAGTAGAAGCACCACCTCAGTGATTTCTAGATCAAATGAAAACAGTCCATCTAGAAAAAAATATATTTATGAAAACTTAATTTAGAATCTGATGATCAAGTTGGGTTCCCTATTTCATATGTCCAATGAACAGCAAAAACATTATGTCCTCAATGGAAACTAAAAATTGTTGGGATTTTTTTCAGATCTAGATTAGAAACAAGACAAAATAAAAACCAGTATTTTTTCAGGAATGAGGTCAAAGGGGAAAAAAGGAATTTGACATGAGGCATAAACACAAATCTGACATCCCGGGCTTGTTTTGATTGGCCTAGTCAGCCTAACAGTGGGGATCTTAAAACTGTTTGAGCCCTCTAAAACAAAGGCTGCTTTGCTGGTTTGTTTCTCAAAGCTATCCTGAAACAAAAGACTTATTTTTAAAGAGAGTGGGGCTTTCAACACCAGGGACCCTTCAATGTTAGTGTCCTACTAAACACAGGTAGGGACACTGTGGGTGCAACTAATCATAAGTAACTTTATCTGACCAAAGGTTGGCCATTTAGAAATCTTTTGAATGTTAAATATTGTCCATGCTGGCCTAATTTGGATGCATGTGAAGACTTTCATGTGCTACTTCATTTCAGTCTTTACAGTTAGATTGCAATCACTATTACCTAGCATCTGCTGTCTCAAATTGTCTTGTCTAAGCCCATTTCAGAGGGCCATTAATTTTACCCTAAAAATTAATGAAATTTGAGAGTTGTTGTCATTACTTTGTTGCCTTTGAACATCTAAAAGACAAGCTTAGACTTGCTACCTCATTTTGTAGAGCTAAAAAAGGAATGCCCTGGTAACTGTTTTACTCAAGACATTGAGTGCAAAAGCAGAGCATATCCACTGAGGTCATTCCAATAGACACACATTTTATTAGCTTTTTAGGTACCCAGCAGGGTTGAGGGAAAAAAAATTTCTCCAATAATTTTTTCATTTCCATTTATCCATTAATTTCACCTGTTGCTTTTAATATGTTTGAAAATGAGAAGCAAATCCCCAGTTATCAAAATTATCATCTGTATATGGACAATTTCTTCACTATAAATTCTTTAGGTAACTATAAGCACAAAACATTGGTTCAATTCCTTTTTTCATTGCATTTTCTACATTCCTCTAAGTAATAGTAGTTACTTACATTTTCTCCTTATAGCAGCCAGTTCTTGCTCAATTCGTAGGCAAACAGATTGTGTAAGTTCAAATGATATTCTTTGAAAAGCATCAAAATCTTCCACTGTGTAAACATGGGTTTCCGCAGGAGGTGATGCAATTGCTTCCAACTCTGTACGCACTGCATCCTTCACACCAACTGCAAATATTTCTACATCTGCATCCCTCAGCTTTATTGCAGGTTCTTTAAAAGCATCTGACGATTTTCCATCAGTGATAAGAATCATGACTCTCGGCACATTTGGTCTTGATCCTTTGCTGGTAACAAATACTTTCTCCCTCACATATGTCATTGCTTTCCCTGTGTTGGTAGATCCACCTCTGTAGGGGAAGGTGTTAATAGCCTGAATTATGTCTTCCACTCTGTTGTATCTGTTCAAAGAAAACTCCATATGGGGATCTCTGCTATACTGGACAAGGCTTATCTGTACTTTTCGAGGTGATATCTCAAAGCTTTTAACTAACACTTCCAAAAAGGCTCTTACTTTTACAAAATTGGCAATACCAATGCTGTAGGAACCATCCACTAAAAACACAACATCAGCTTTCACATCCACACCACGTGAGCATTCTGCAAAGAAAAAGAATAACCATTGTAAACAGATTTTCAATAACCACATAGCATTACAATCGCATCTGTAGTTCATGTATTGCACACAACTGCTTATAAATACAATAAACTATGCCAAGCAAAGCTGTTTCTCAAAAATAAAAAAGGTATGATATTAAACAAGCATCAGAGGTTTCATCAATGAAAAGCTACAATTTGAAAATAAGGTAGTGGCTCCAAACTCACCCACTTGAACTTTTACTTGTTGTGTTTTTTCCATTATGGTTATTGGCTCACTGGGGGTCAGTCCTTTCATTGCATAAACATTAATTTGATACTCTGTGTCTGGAGAAAGATCTTTAACATTCAGAGCAGTAGTCTGAGGGCCCACACTCAGTACATGTTGCTTTCCCCCAGCTATCATTGGAATGAACTGCAGACGATAGCCAGTTATTTGGCTTGTGGATGGATCCCAAGTGATTCTAACAGACTTTGAGGAGATCTGAGTGGCCACCAGATTTGAAGGAGGCTCCACCACTGAAAGAAATCAAAAGCAAACCCAGAATATTAGTTACAATTATAAACATATTTTCTTAACAGTTTTTATTTCTGGAATAAGTTTAGTTATCTTTGCTTGATCTTTACTAAAAATCACTTTTTGGGGTTTTTTAAGTATAAATAAACAGAAATTAATTACAGGACAATGCAAATGAGACATCAGCGAGAGGGCAAAAATGTGAACAGTGCATTCATGGTCCCCTAAGTATAGCAGAAGTTCCAGGAGAAATGCTGCCCTGCTCTAAAACTGCTTCAACCAAAAGTGAAAGCTACACTCACAGAAACACAGAAAGTGTGAACAAATGCAGACTTGAGCAGAGTCCTGGGACAGCAGAGTCATCTCTACTGCCTTTTTTGTCAAAGAATAACTAATTACTTAAAGCCTTACAGGGCCAGAAAGCTGCAGTGATACAGCTTCATGTCTTTGTTTTCTTGGTATTCTCCAGTTTTCATGCTTTGGTTCTTAATCTATTACATATTCTGACCCTTCACCAAGCAGTTTTATTCCCTTTAATACATTTTTCCATGGAAGTGATGCCTGTGTCCAAACTCACTCTGATAACTGCACATCACTGTGTTGCCTTTGAAACAATGGAATAATGGAGCTATTCCAAATCTACATCACATGTTCTGTTATCTTGCACTAAAAGACACAAAACTGAGACCAGTTTTCCACACTTGGTAAGTGAGGCAATGGATCAAACTCTAGAAATAAAGCAAAGGAAATAGGGATAGCCTTTTCAACAGACATTGGAATAAACTGAAGCTATAAATACATTTTTATTAAGTGTCTCACCTTCTTCTCCACTAACCAGTTCACCTAGTTGTTCATCAACACCAGAGCACACTTGCAAGATAATTTCGTTCTGTATATCCACAATTCCATCAAAATTAGCCACATTGAACACATGCTTCAGTGAAGGCTGAGATGCAATTAGCTTGAGTTCCTTTGCATCTGCTGCTTTGATACCTAGAAGTTGCAATAGACAGGACTGTGTTAAATATCTATAAAATACAGACACCTGTGAATGTATTAGTTAAGTATCAAAACAGCCTGGGGTAAAGATGAGTTTAAATTAGTTCTGCCTTCTGTCTCAATCAATAATCAAACTACAAAATAATGATTGATGCAATGAGGTGGCAGATTCAATTTTCAACCAGGGAAAATAATGTGGTATAAGAGAAGAATGAGGCCAAGGTTGAAACTATGCTAGTCAGTCACATTAATCTCCATGTAGGAACTACGTAATTACTATTAAATTGACACAACTGGTATGTTCCACCCTGGAGGGCACAAATGACCCATTTCAAGGCATACACATGAAAAACGGGCATAGTAAAATTCTTCAAACACACAGTCTGTAAAACTTATAAATTAACTTTTTATGAAAGTTCATCTCTCAATCATTAGAAAAACTCAACATACCCAAGGAAAAAACTTCAACTCCTATGTTGCGAAGCTCTCTTGCAGGAATTTCTACATCATCTTGAGCTTTTCCATCAGTAATGACAATTGCTACTTTGGGAAAGCCTTTTCTTGCTCCAGCAGACTCAGTGAAGGTGTTTTGAACAAGGTAATCAATAGCCTCACCTAAAACCAACATCACAAGTTGTGTTTTATCAGATTTTTATGAACTAGGATTTAAAGCAAATTTGAACTATGTAATGAAATGCCGAATAAACATGTATGTGGGAAATCTGTACCTGTCATTGTGTTGCCACCTTTGTAAGGTATCCTTTTAATTGCATCAATAAGATCACTTCTTCTGAAGTACTGATTTAAATTGAACTCTGTTCTTGTATCTGAACTGTACTGAACAACTCCAACTCTCGTCTTTTCTTCCCCAATGTCAAAAGCTGATACAAGGGCAACCATGAAGTCCAGAATATATCCAAAATTATTTCTTCCTACACTCCATGAACCATCTACCAGGAAAACTAAATCTGTCATTGCACTTATGGAGCATCCTGGAACACAACAGGGAAAAAAAGGAAAACCAACTCTATTAGCAAACAAGCAATTGCATTCTTACAAATCAGTGAGAAATGTCTAATGGAAACTTTACCAAGTTTGGTAAAAGCCAAAGCAAACAGATATTTAAAAGATTGATCTTATCAGGGATGTCTTGCTTGGGGAAACATTATTCTCATAAGTGAACACCCACATGAGTTTTCTAATGGCCATTATCGAAAGGGAACAGCTCTGAGACACCTCTCATGCTAATCCACAAGATCTGTTATGCCACAACAGATGAAAACAGCCATACAAATCTTTTTGCAATGATTTTATGTTACAGAAAAAATTTATTTTGTTACCACTTGTGCCTTGCATCTTTATTTCTCCATTATAGCTGCACAGGTTCTTCTGCAAAGCCTTTCATCCACAGCACACCACCTCTCATTAATAGGACCAAGACACTCATGGACTTGCTCAGGTTAGTTGCATGAAATCCCTAGTTTCAGTACCAACTTTGCACCTTAATCTTTCAATGCAGCTAATAAATTCCTTCTATCCCAGTCCCTTCACAAGTTTGCTTAACTCTGCACAACTTTACAAGTTAACTTTTTTGGTAGGTAACACAGAAACACAGTTTAACTTTGTGGGGTGCTAGAGCTAGACCTCAGATAAGATAAATGTCAGATAAGTTGAAAGGCAAAACACCTTACTTTGTAATTGAGCCTCAACCTTCTTTTCCTCTGGTATCCCTGGGCCTCCTGTCTGAACTACACGAAGCACAACATATACAGAATTAATGGAGGAAATAGAGTTAAAATTTTAAACATCAAAGACAAGAACATAAGCAATTAGAGACACGCATCTGACAAGCCTAAGAACATGAAAACATAAATGCAGGTTGTGAATACATCACCTGTACTTACAGATTTGACAACATAGTATTCAGGGTGACACAAAATACAGAAAATGTAAATATCTAAGAATCCTCTGTATTTTTACGTCTTGTACAGTCATTTCCTGAAAATTAACTGCAACATGCCTGGAAGAAATACTAATATTACCCCTCTATAACACCTAGGGGAATTAATAATTCGTAATTTTCCCATTGCTCTTTGTGAAGCCTGAGACGTGAGACAAAATGTGTCATAGAAGAGAGTCTGCTGTGTATTTTTATTTAATTAAATTTATTTTATGCTTTTTAAATTATTAATATAAATTACTAAAGCTCAAATTCAATATTTTAGTATGCATTGAGGTATATTGTGTCACATTTTATTATTATCTGATGAATATAGTTTGCTTTCTCACGCAGGATGCCAGTCCAATTCATTTGTTACTGAGGTCAATGACTGTCTTCCCCTTAACTTCAGCAGATGCAATTTATAGGAAGTAGGTATAGCTCAAAAAACGCAGTGGCCTCCTGCCAAGAATACCATAGAGGTTTGCAGACACTATATCCATGTCAGTATCCTTTGATCTCTCGCAAATTTTCTCTCCTTCTACTAGGATTAAGGAAAAACAGCTGTTCAGACATCGGAGGAGAGTTTAGGTATGTGGCAGTTTTGTTGGAAAACTGGATCAAAGCCAAGTTTTGTGAATGACCGCTTAGTTATGTTAATTGGCTTTCTAATTGTATTGCAGCTACTTACTTGTCAGCTGGCCAAAAACAGGTAGACTCTCCTCTCTGTCGTCATATGAAGCTATTGATACAACATACTCTACATCAGGTATAAGATCTGATATGACTGTTTGAGTAGTGCTAGGTGAAAGAGTAAATTCTTTAGTAGGTCCATCTGCAATAAATATATAAAACACTCAATGCAGCCTTAAAATCCAGTAATATTGATAAGCTGATTGTAAAACAAAATGTAACAGATAGTAATCTATCTCAAACCCAATGACAATTTTAGAATGATACACTTTCTGTTTTCGTGAAGTATAAATATTGAAACATAAAACTTCAAGCTTATGTGCTTTCAATAGTGAATAAAATTACTAAAGTGTTTAATAAATTCCAGGAAATTTGAAACTTGAAATGCGTATGCAAAATGTACTATCATCTAACAAATCATGTCCTGTTCTGATTCATTATCACTTTTACACTGATTATTTCTCAAAGTGAAATAGAATAATGGCTGTCTTACACAGCAAAATACAATTCTTGAACTTTAAGGTGAAAGCATAGAAGAGGAGCAGAGTGAGGATTCTACCTTCTTATTTCTCCTTGCAAAGCAAAGGCATCCAAAATTTGTTACTTGCAGTCCCAAAATGGTAAATGCTATGGCAAGAATAGCTCTAATTTGGAAGAATCACTGATTTCCCTGTATGCCCTTTGCTGCTACCCAGGCTTGATCACAAACTTCCAAAAGATTTTAACAGCTACTCTCATACCTAAGTTAGATATAGCCCAAAATAAACTAATGTTTCAAAACGTGTAATCACATAAAAAAATTTGACAGAACTCACCATTTGTTGGAACCACAGTTATTCTGTAACCCACTATTGCATCTGGTGGCCTTTTCCATGACATTTGAACATTATGTTCATCTATAATTGTAAAATTCAAGTCTGATGGTGGGTTAACTGCAAAAGATTTATACCAGGTAGATGTTTAAAAGCTTGAACAAGTTTTGGCAAATGAATAAATAAAACAATGTTGAGCAAAGCTTACTAAAATTGTCTTTGCATAAATTTGTTTCCAACAAATATAAAGATATGTTGTTGGAAAAAGAGTAAAATAAAAGCTGACAAAATATGACAAAACATCAAAGAGTATATGCATTACAGAGGACAGCACAGAACATATGTTTCTTGAGTTGCCAAGACATTCAAGAATGGCCAGCAAAATCAAGCACAATAGAAAACACATTTGGATACATGTACAATGAGTTCACAGATAATCACCACATATGCAAACATTTCACATAACAATTAAAGGAAATTTTTTTACATGCTGGGTGCAATCCGTAGAAGCATGCCAAATCACAACCTGCTTACAATATCATGAGATCATTTAGGATGTGGAGAACACAGTACTCTTCTTAATTAGACATGAAAGAATTGATCAGCTTTTTAGATATAGTCTCTGCATATGATATTTTTTATCAATTTCACTGAATCGAGAAACTTGGCAGAGAAAAGAAATAATTTAAAGAATACAGGAAAAGATTGGGTATTTAATGTTCAGTAAAACAATTTCTGTTAAGGTCTAGATGCAAATATACATGCAAAATGTATATCAGTAATAATGATACACCGATGTATCATTATATTTCAAAATATGGAGAGCTCCACCCCTTTGTTCCTAGAAGCCACTAAAGTGACATACTTTCCATATAACAACAAAGGATTCAGGAACTAAGGGGATACTAAGTGGCGTTAGTAATGGCTGCAATTTGCCAAAATACTCGAGCTGATGCGAAGTTCACAAAAATAAAATTCTACCTGTTTACACCAGATTTCTGTACAATTTCAAAGGTGTAAACTATTGTTTTCATGTTCCCTTTGCAGCAGGTGTACCCATACTAATAGTGGCATTTTAACATAAAATGCCAGTATGGTTCCAAACAACACAATGGTTAATTATGAAAAGACAACATCAAAATATATTTAAGGACATTTATTTTACAGAATTTATAGAAAATGGCAAAGAAGGCACCAGTGAACTGAACAAATGACTGCAAATAAAACTTGTAGGAGCTGATGACAGAAGTAACTGAACAGTACAGAAAGAAATAGTTTACACACGCTAATTTGCAGCATCATGCATACGTAAATGAAATGTTGATTATTTGTTTTTTAGCTTCCCACGATGGACAAAGCCTCCATGTACAAGGTTCATTACACAAAGACGTTTCATAAATATTTTATAATGATATTCTCTTTGTAAAATTGTCATGCTTATTCATGCAGTATTTTACTGACTCACTGTCAGTGCATGGTAGGTGTACTATATATTATTGTTTAAATAGGTCTACAAAGTAAGATTAGATCCAGCCATACTTTCCTTAACTACTAGTGAGGGAGTTTTTCAGGCATTTTAAAAGACAGATCTTCTGTTTCACAGAAGATCTCCATCATTTGTCAGATTTCATTTCAGATTTGAATATCATTTTCAAAGCAGATAGAGAAGTAAATGCTAGAACGTTTAATTATAAAAAGACACTGTCCAATTACAAACAGTACAACTGAGCTAAAAAAATATGGCATTTTTTTCCTTTTAATTTTCTGTAATTTCCAACCATAGGATAATATGGCTTTATAATACTGATACAATACATAACAGTAGTACTGAAGTAAATGTTATTTTTCCTGTTGTCCATACACAGGCAGTGAGATTAGACCATTAACTGCATGCACAGTTTATTCATCATTCAGTTTATGAGTATCACAATGCTAGAGATGGCAGGGTAGTTACTTAGTATCAAAATCATGCAACACGTGTTAATAGTAAAATACATTTAGATGATAAGAATATCATTATAAAATATTGTTTCAGTAGCAATGGCTCAGGACAAATTTAATGCAAAGGCAGAGACAACTGACCTGAGCATGCTTTTAAAAAAAATTCAGTACATGGAAAAAGTAGCACCACCAACCTTGCAAGTAAATTGGAATGTTGCAGCAGAGACTTTAGGCTTTAACTGCTGAAGGACAGCAGCAGCCCAACTTGTTGATATCCAAATGACCGGATTCCAGATAAACTGAAAAAGCTGACTGTGAGGAAAAGTCTTTAGCATTTTAAAGGATTTTATTCCGTTTTATGATAATTCAGATGTGGATCTTGGCAGGTAACAAGAATACTACATTGACACATAAGTGACGTATCCATTCATCCAGGTGATCACAGAACAATGGCATTGCAGGGGAACTCGAAAGTCACCTTGTCCATCCCATGATCAAGACAAGATTGGCCACCCTATGTCATTCCTGAAATGTTTTCTCAGATCATTCTTAAAGACCTCTACTATTGGCAAGACTGCCAGCTCCCCACAGAAATTACTCCGAAACCTCACCGCCTTTATCATCGTAGTTATTTCTGAGACCTAACCTCTGTCTTCATTGCTGCACTTTAAATCCATTCATTCTCAGCCTATGGCTGGCTTATCAAACTCAAGCACTGAATACTTCTCCCACTGAAATCCAAAAAGGAATCTTGCTTGAGTGAAAAAAAAGCAGTTTGGATCCAATGTCATCAAAATGTCTTCCAGATGGCCTGTGAGCTTTTGATACTCAAACAGAATCTCCAAAACATCCATGGACCTTCAGAGAGGTCAGATTTCACCCAAGTGAAACCAGCTGTGGGGTGAACACCAAACCATGGTCATATGACTGAGAGTAGTAAGCTGATCTGAAGTACAGCAAAATATTTAGATGATAAAAACCTTATTGTGATAATAAAATAGGGCAACCGTTTCTCCACTTCATTAAAATTCTTCTTCCAGAAGGGAATTCACCAGTGGAAAAATAATATATCTGCAATATTTAATCAAATCAGAGTTCTAGGAAAAAAATGCCCCTTGTTATAGTAGGGGTTTGCCCCTTTTTAAGGGACAAACCTTAAAATTTCACTCAAAAAAATCTTACATGTGAGTGCATCTTAACTCCAGCAAGCGGTCTTGATGTCAGGCTGCTTGCAGCAGTGCAGTTGCACCTATTCTTACAGTGTAGTGACACTGCTGGTCCTTCGTCCGTCAAAATCCATGCCAAACCTCTCACTGACTTGTCAAGGTACAGGATCATGATCATAACATGTCATGGTGTTGTAGTATTGCCTTCATACAGTGATCCAACTGTTGATACACAGAAACGCATGGCTCCCCTACAGTTTTCAGGAGCATTAAAAAAATATCCTGCTGTACTACAATCTTGTTTCCACAGCATTAATTTTGGCCACTGTTAGAACTGTGATATGATAATTTCCTTAACTGGATCTTCTATGTTATGCACCACAAAAGAAAAACAAAAGAAAAAAATCAGACATAAATCATTGCCAGTTCTTGTGTTATATACACATGTAGTAAGGGTATAATTTCTGAAACAAAAGAAAATAGAGAGCAAAGCGTCTTTCTCATGCTATGCAGGTCTTATATTAGCTTGTATTACTTCACAGGTAATACGAAAAAGTCTACAGCTTTTTGCAGATAACACAACGTGACTGCTAGAGGATCCCAATGAATACCTTAACAAGACAGAAATAATATGTAACTGGAATATCAAATAATTATATCTAGAACCAGATTTTAAAGTGATATAACTTGGAAGTAGCTGCCATCCACAATCCCTATGTGAAACATATTTTGTGATTCCGTCACTGGAAAGGACACACTATAATTAGCATGTAAAATAATGTGTTAGCCCATGTTAAAATAACATACAGTCTACAGAAGCTGAAGAGTAAGCTCAGCTTTACCATCCCAGCAATAAGCCCTGCTGAGGCTGGAAGGTGCCAAAACTCTACATTTACTATCTTTTTCAGAAATGACATGAATTTGGCACAACTAGATCACGACCCCAGTTAAGCTTCTCTGAAGTCTGCATGGCCAGTGTGACTGGGAGAAACAATGACCTACACTCTAGAAATGTAGTAAAGAGCAGCTTCTCAAAAGAGCAGCTTCACAGACTTGTCAGATATTCATTGCCAATCACAACACAGAAACCTTGCCATCTGTATATTTTCTGTGCATTTTTTTACATTTTATACATGTATATGGAATTTCTTCAAAATAAAAGATACATAGCTCATAAATGTACTTTGAAAAAAAAATAATTTAAATCTATACACCTATACTAGGTATCTCAACATAACTGTATATATATACACACACTGTATGTATGAATATTTACCAAATTTTACAGGTGTTTGTGCATATATATGTATGTGCATGTGTATATACACTTACACATGCATGCATATTTTGCTTGTAATTAGCAGCAAGAAAAACAGGGATGTATAGTCACCCTCGTGTATATAAAAATTTCAATTTCACATATCAATCTACATGGCTCTCTATTTAGGAACTTTGCGATCAACAGCTTCTTTCTCAAAAGATATTGCCATCAAAAGAGAATAAAATAATGGTCCTACCAACCAGTTCCAAAACTTCAAAAGCTTCAGCTATCCCAGATCACCTCTAAATCATTCAGTAAATGAAAATTAATGTACTCAACACAGCTTTATTACAAGCCAAAAAATCTAATCCTCCTCTAATTTGTCACTTACTGTACTCGATGTCCTGGTAATGGATTTTTCACCAGACAAACCTTTTTATGCACAACACAAAGGTTCCACACTTGGATCAGTGATGCCCTCCTTCCCTACCTCCAACCTAGAAAACAGACTTTTCTAGGATGTGAACCAGTTCCTGAAAAACTGTAAAGTCAGCACCTGCAGAAGCTCAGTTAGGTTACACAAAACCAGTGATTTCCTCATTTCTTTCCTGCGCCTTTGAAAATCCCTCTGTATTAAGAAACATGACATGCTACAGAAGCCATGACAACATCACAGCAGTAACTTGAGGTTATAATTAACAGATTCTTCACACGGCAATATACTTGACTTAACTATGACTAAAATAAGACCCCTTGGCTCTTTGTGATCACAGATGAAGAAAATCCTGTAAAAGAAAGAAATTCTGACGTGGGCAGACATGGAATGCACTGGACTATTGCTGTGCTGGACTAAAAAGGCACAAAACAACTTAAAGTACAAAATATAGAATCACACACAAGAACTTTAAGTTGGGAGAGAGATATCAGAAAGACTGCAAAATAAAACAAGAAGAATTTCCCTGTAAAAGAAAAGAGCAAAAATGCTGATCATGAAAACAGATTTGCTTCCTTGAGCACAGTAAACAAACAACTTCCCCAGTGAAATGGCGTGAATGCATTTAGACTATATGTGGGTTTTACCCCCTCTACTCCTATAGTGACTGCCCAACTAGAAACTCCTGTTCTGCTGTACCTCTGTAGAAAAGCTCTAACACCATTACTGCAGCCTCACTGCCTTACCAAGAGCAGCAGAGCACAGCTCTCACAAAGGACTTCAGAGCAGCTGTGATGCTGATGAAGAATCAGTTTCATACTGGAAGATTCAGGAATCTATGGACAGCAGCATTGGATAAACACCAGATCTACTCCCAGGGGACACCGAAAAATAAAAGCTAAAGGAGGGCGGAAAATAAAACTCAGCTTTTTCTTTCCTCTGCTCTCACCCAGTCTTCCCACCTCATATCAAGAATCTTCATCACATTAAACGGCCCTCTCCCTTATTTTCCTCTCACTTTTTCATCCCACACAGTGTCTACCTACACCTCTGGGAAAGAAAAGTCAAACTGCATGTCTTGTGAATGGTACAGGGAGAGTCAAAAAGAACCAAGAAAAGAGGCACAGGACTGACTGACTGGTGGGGGAGGATAGCTTTGCCATGAAGTGATCTGAAATTTGGAAAAATAAGACAAAAGGACAAACATTCACAAGAGAAAGTCAGTTCAGCAGACAGGATTTAAGTTGCAATGATACCAGAATAAAGTAAATAAATAAGTAAATAATTTGCTAAATAAGATGCAATTTACAAAATTATGCAAACTTGCAGCGCAAAATTAAAACAGTGCAGAAGAATGTCCAACATAGTGCGAACAAAAACCCCACTGTAAAAATCTCTACAAAAGCAGTTCCCTCCCCAGCAATTCCTAAGGTACTTCTAGTTTTGAACTTTCATTTTCAGCATCACTCTTTCTCACTCCATTTTCAGCACCACAGTTTTTCACCCCTCACTTCCCTGTCTTACTTCAAAACAGTGGAGCTAGGAGAATTTCCTCATAGAAACATGATCACTGTACATTAGATATTTTATTTATCAAACATTTCTGAGTGCAGAGTAATGTAAGTCCTGTCCAAGAGCCCTCTACAACTCTCAAGATCCACTCTTTTGCTTGGCAATAGTGCATCCTCCAACATATAATCAAGGTCATCCAGCTATGTGTCAAGTTTTGCTGTTATAACTGTGCTGGTCCAAATACATTTTTGTAGCTTGCTTTAACAGTACTGAAGCTATGACTGGTTTAGTATACACTATAGCTAAATAAAACATCTTCACTTACGTTCTAAAATAACATACTCCATACATGTAATTAGCAGTGCAGGACAACGGCAATATTACTCCAGCTCCAAGTGAGCTCCCTTCTAAGATGGAGAAGAATGCACAAACACATCCACTCCCTTCCTCCATCAAAACTGTACACTTTCTCTTCTTTCTCTAGCACGGCAGTCCTGCATTTCAAATGCAACTCTGAAATGACTTCAAATGACCTTTTTCGGTTCCTCTGCCAACAACAACGCAGCACAAGAAGGCGGCAGTGGACTGATTCTCTCCTAGAGAGAATCTAGATCTAGATTCTCAAGATAGAATCTGGTCAGATGTTGCACTACTGGTAAAACTGCCATCTTTTTCCAGAAAGCCAGTGTACTTTACATCTGCATGCCCCAAGCAAGCACTACTGCTTGGGGGTCAAATGCTGCAGAGGCATCTCTGACACCCCATGCTTTTAGTAGAAATCAGCCAAGGTGACCAAGTCCAGACAAGGGAGCTTGTGGCAAGCCATGATCAGGGAATTTGTTTCAGTTCAAGAAAGAGAAGGAAGGGGAAAAGAATAAATTATCAGATGCCGGCTTTGGTTTTTTCCAGTAAATCCAGGGGAGTTCACACCTGTGATGAAATCAGGTCCCGGAGGTCAGATCAAGTCATTTCAGTGCAGGACATTCAGCCTCTCTATTTCCCCTGGCAGCCACTGCTGGCAGAAATGCCATGACTATGACCAAAAAGCCAAGCAGCTCGCACTGAGGGCACAGGACACGATTGCTGTTAATCCACTGAGGAGCAAATGCAGGGTCAGGCCATTTTGAGCCACGCTGTGGCAAGTGTGGCAGTGAAGATGGGTCTCCCCACGTCTTCAGCTGGAGGCAGGATGCTGCCAGGGCTGACAGGGGCCTCAGCCTCCAGAGAGACTGGGCTGAGGGCTGAGGAGGAGGAGGAGGAGAAGGAAACCTTTTTTGGAGGTGACAGTATCACATGTATGCCAGAGCCTTGGAGCCCCAGCCGCCACAGCAAGGCCTGGCCCGGCCTTCCCTTCAGTGGTGCCCAGGACTCATGTCACAGCACTGGTAGCATCTTCCCAGGCATGTTCCCCAGGTCAAACCAGCCACAGAAGTTGAGGTGTCCCTGGGGGAGGGTCCGGCCACCCCAGGACTCAGCCGGGGGTCGCCCCGCCGAGCAGGGGAGGCCGATGCACCGGCAGGCCGGTGGGGCAGGGTGAGGCGTCCAGCTGGACAAAACACACAGGCGCAGAGAGCCAGACTGTGTTGGAGCATTTTATTTCAAAGTTGTGGGTTGTTGGGTAGTACGTTTTCCGTTTCCTCTCTCAACATTACTAAAAGAGGCCAGAGACCAGACCTTCTTGGTCCATCCTGGGGGCAGTGCCATGGCCTCGGCCACGCCGGGCTGCCCGCCAGTGGCAATGGGCTCCTCGGGGCGCTGCGCCCGGGCAGCCACACCAGCTGGCCCACGTCCTGTCTGTGGGGTGGTGTGGACAGCACACCAGAGAGACAGAGAGAGGGAGCTACGGTCCGGCTCACTAGCCGGGACAAACAGAACACAGAAGGAGCTGGGCAAGGAAGGAGGGGCGTTTCTCTGAAGGAGAGAAAGAGAGAAGGTGAAGTATTCACACTCAAAAACAGAGAGGGAGAGAGCCAGTAGCTCAAGGCTGATTGGGAAGTTTGCTGGTCAGCGGGGCACCAGGGCAAGGGGGCAGGGAGGGGAAGGTTACCTTCAGCCTCGATGGAGGAGAGGAGGGCGGCTGCACACAGAGCAGCGACTGCCGAGCACAGCGCTGTCTTCATTTCTGCCCTTTCAGATCACAACAACATGAATGAATCTGCAATGATGGGGAAGGGGGGAAGGGGGAGAAAGGAGAAGGAAATGATACATGTGGATTAAAGGATTGCGTGGGTGTATTCATGAAACATAAAAAAGACGAACCGTGGATTTCACTTTGTTCCCTTATCCCCAGCCCCCACCCACGGGACCAGGTTGAAACCTCTAGACTTGAAAGCTGTCCAAGACGACGAAAGATCCGTATGACTAACTGGAGAGCCTCGTCTCGCAATAATGTGCCTTTTGTTGCTGAACCCTTTCCAATCACAGTAAGCACATGAAGCTTTAACCTAGTTAGGGTTAATTTGATCAGGGAAGCGCAGTGAAGATCTGTGCCTCTGCACAGGCAGGAGCCAGAAGGGAGCTCCATGACTTCATCGCTGAATGTGATGATAGCTAATTCAGAGGTCATTCCTGCCTTGGATCAACTAAATGTCTCTTTCAGCTGGGGATTTTAATCGGCTCCTTTTTCATAACTGTTGAACCACTTAGTTAGCTTTGTTTTACTGGTCTCAAGGCAGTTTGGAAACTGTAATAAAACCTTTTTGAGGGGTTCTGCCTACAAATGTGCTATTCTTCATTTCTTGAAAGTCTGAAATAGGTTATACAGAAGTGTGTGTAACACACAACTGAAATCTGACACGTCTGTCTAGCCATGATGTTTCAACATCTGATAATTCATTTACATGTCCTGAGAGAAAATAGATTTAAAATACACTATATAAAGCTGACAGGCATAAGAGTCTCACAATCACTGCAAGTTGTCTAGCAAAATAGGTGGGATTAGGCCAAGTTAGTGGTTCTTAATTGCAAGCAGCCATACTTTCATAACTATGTGCTCTAGGTCATTTAAAATTACTGCCAATTACTCCAGCAAAACTTCCAAATTATTTCCTTCTCTAAGTAAAGTCTAATATGAACCTACACATGCATGTAAGTGTTTCTAAAGTTTCGGATTTTCTGTCTCAAGAAGTAGGGGAGTGGCAATTTCTATGAATAAAGTCATAAATGCATCATATCATAATTAGGCTGGGGGAAAGAGAATTTCAAAAGCAATTAGGCAACAGATTTTATCAGGAAGGTGCCAAGAGCAAAACAAAAGAAAAATACATAAATCATTAGTCTGCAGAAACAACTGAAAGGGAAAACAATATTCTATCACCTAAAGAACTAGCCAGGAAGGCACATTTAGTGGGAAGACGCTATGGAGATCCAGGAATTAATTTCCCAGTCACTGACACTGAGCTTAACAGGCTTCATTTGAGCAGCTGTATATACTTGTCTTAGCCAAATGCCTTTACTGCACATGAAAATACCAAGAGCTCAATGAAAATCTAAGCAAAGGTTTCGGTCTAATGGCAGTTCCAGTGGCTAAACAAAAGAGTAGTATTGACCATAATGACACCCTGACACTAACACAAGAAAGGCCAAGGTTAGTATTAAAATGCTCCGAAAGCTACAAAATCGTATCACTGCTCCGCGTGGGAAACGGCTGCCCCCGGGCAGATCTACAGCATCCTGCAGTGAGTTTAAGAATCGCCTAAATTCGACGTGAAAGGACGTTTTGTCCTGGAAATCTCGTGTGAGCTTTGACTGCCATCTTTTGATCCTTTTGAAGAGCAACAGAAATTAATCATCTCACAAAGTCATCTAGGAGTTTGCCACTGCTGCAGGTCTACCATTCCTGATACACGCTTTTGTGTCATGAAATACACCATCTCAGCCAAAGCATTCACTTGCTAACCTAGAAACACTGTTTCCTTCTCGCGAACTTAGGTGTGTGAAAGAAAGCCTGGAGCTGGCAGAGGAAAGTTCCTCTCGCTGGCTCAGCAGGGACACAACAGACCTCGTGTCAGGACTAAAGGTTTTCTCACTGATCTTTAGAGACCACTTAGAAAAAGTCAAACCCGAGCTTTCACAGTGCCAGTCCTATCTCACACTAATTCAACTTGCAAAAGCGTAGCCAAAGCATTTCTAAACCACACAGTGCACATTTACCACTTTCAAGAAGAAAAAACTAACATAAACGGAAAAGAAAAAAAACCGCAGGAAAAGCCCACTACCTATCAAAGACATAAGAAACTGGAAGCAGGAGTAAGCATCACCAGCAGCTGCACACACAAGGGAGGGAAGCGAGAGCTCCTGCCAAAGCCGCAGCGGTAGGCTGCCTGCAGGCGCGCTGGGCGCTGACAGCGGGTTCCGCCTAGAGCCTCCGGCCGCCGGGAGCCTCCGTCTCCAGGACACCACCGCCCCTCCCCACATTTCTGCCCAGGCACCCGTCCGCCGGCAGCGCTCGGGGCCGGCATCCTGCCGGGCTCCCCCGTGCCTCTCCCTGGGCTGACAGCCAGCAGCCCCGGGGCGCTCTGCCCCGCACCTCTCCGCCCGCCCGGCCGCACGCCTGCAGCCGGCTCTGACATGCCCAACGCGCGCACACACGCTCCTTCCTAATCCCGTGTGGGCTTCCAGCCCGGCGCTGCTACCCCAGCCTAAGGTGCATTGGAAGGGGCTGAGTGCGCGGTGCATGCGGCAGAGCGGGACTCGGGGGTCGGCGGTGGGCCGGGCAGGGGATCCCCGCTCCTGCGCGGGCACACACAGACCTTCCGGGGCGGCCTCAGGGTGCCGGGGTCGGTGACGGGACAGCTCCTCCGGCGATGACTCCGGCGGTGCCCGCAGCGGCAGGAGCCGCAGCCGTCGGACCTGGATAAAGGGAGGAGGATAAAGGATGAAGCTCCGGGGGCACCTTGTGGAGGGAGCAGCAAGTAGCAGCAGCGGCGAAGGAGGAGCAGCAGCAGCGGTAACAGCTGAGCGCAGAGGAGGCGTCTCGATTACTGTAGCTCCCGATGCGAGGGGTCTGTCTGGGAAGACTTGCCTTCTCCAAGTGGGAAGAGCCTCTTCTCAATCTGCTACTTAATAGAGGGCTGTTCCCAACTCTCAATTTACCCTCGTAAGCGGTTACGAAACTGCAGGGAAGGTGGACTGCTGCCACCGGGTGATATATGCGCTGCTGTGCTCCAGCAAGGAAGGGGATCCACTTCTGGAAACTGGAGCATACCTCCGCGCATTCCTGCGGCATGAGACGGGAGCCGCGGCGGCAGCGCGCCCGGAGGCAGGGGCCCGGCCCGCCGCCCCCTCCCTTCCTCCCCTAGGCTTCCCAAACCGGGAGGACACGGGAGGGCAGTGGAAAAACTGAGTCTCCGGGCAGGCTTCGAGGGACGGCGGTGCGGAGGGTGTCCCCGGGCGGGGGTTCCACTCAGCCCCCGTCGCCCCCGCGGGGGCCCGCTCGCCCTGCCGAGGCTGGGCTGATCCCCGGTACAGTCTTGCAGAGAAGCGCGGGCACTCGCGGTGGCGCGGCCGGTAGCCTGGAGGGCAATGGTGATATAATCATTGTGACACAGTTCAGGTGTGTCTGGCCTCAGCGCTATGCAGCCATACATACATTAAACATACATTAAACACACACTCCCCCCGACAGCCCTCCGCCACATGGGTGTTTTACTTCGAGCACAAAGCGCTTCGGGTGCCGGGAGCAGCCTGCGGCGGGGCGGGTACCACTCCCCGGGCGGAGGGACGGGGCGCACGGCCGCACTGACCCTCCCTCGGACCCCGCGGAAAATCCGCTCCCGTAGCCCACGTCTGAAATTCTGTGCTTTCCAAAGGAACTGCACCTTCCAAAATCGGACAGTCCGTTGGGCGATAGGCTCCGCGAGGGTCTCCCATCACTCGCTCTCGGGAGCCTGCCCGGGTCACTCGGTGTGTCCCGGACTCTGCAGCGCGCCGTGCCAGAGAGTGACACGGCGAAACACCCGGGCCCTTCCCTGCCCGAGAGCGCAGGCCGTCCAGTGGGGCCCAGACAGGGCATCCCAGGGGCCCCGCGCCAGCAACGGGGCTGCTCCCACACCCGTGGGGAACGGCATCCCCGGGACCGCTCGCAGACGAGAGTCCTCCGGGACCGCTTCGGGCTAAAATACGGGATGTCACCGTCCCCTCGGAGCGGGTCCGCAAACTCGGGACGCAGAACAGAGATGGCAGGGGAGCGGGAGTAAACAGGGAGGGGGAAAAACTGCGAGTTTCTCACAGCCGCGGCCCCGCTCCTCCCGAAGACCCAGCGCAGCGGCCCCGCCGCACCGGGGCCATCCGCGGTGCCATCCGCGGTGCCGGAGCGCCCCCCGGTGGCAGTGGCGGGCAGGAGCGGCGGCCGACAGACCGACCGTCCGTCTGTTCGCCTGCCGAGGCTGCCGCTGCGCCCCCGGGGCCGCCGCTGTGACAACAAGATGGAAAACAGGGCCGGGAAGGGCGGGGAGAGGGAGAGATAGCGCCATGACTCTGCGCAGAGCTTGGGACCCCCGCTCGGAGCGGCCGCGGAGATTTCGGGGCCACACTGGGTCCCTCTCGGCTCCGTGCACGATGTGACTGGCAGAGTCATCACGGGGGTTCCAGCCGGGGTGGAAGTGACCTACAGCGGAGAATAATATTTTATAATTAGGGACCGCTCTTGGGCACTTTTTCGCAGGATGGGAGATCAAGGACCTATCGGCAGGAGGACTTGTGTCTCCTGAGCTCCATTTCTGCAATAGACCTGTCATCTACATGAGAACCCAAACGCTGAAAAGAAAGTGATAACCAGAAGACATGCGCTGACATTTCCAGACACTTTGGAAGTGAGTCAGCTCCTCTTTGGGACACGGCACAGTTTCAGCTGTCTGGTATTGATAGAATGCACTTTCCAAAAGCAACATCTCCTCTGCTGATAAAACTCTTCACCTATTAAGCCCCCTGGCCCAGCTGTTGAGATGGATTTTCTCTTTTGGCATCATTTTGGCATGGGGAATTGAATTTTTTCTTATACAGATCTGATGTGGAAAAGCAATATTTCTAAGAAATAATATGTTTTAAAAATTTTAATTCCCTGAATGAACACACCAAGAACACAACAATAAATGTGGAGTGAAAAATAGTTTCAGAAGAATGGGTATCAGGGATTACAAAGAAATATCCTTCCATGGGAAATGAATTAATGCAAATGAGGTATTTTTATCACTTGTGCACTACAACGGTATTTTTTTACAATATACTGTGGATTTTTTCATCATAGGATAACCAAGATTTTATGTGAATAGTTAAAATCAATTAATGCAAAAAATGAGGCTGGAAGAAAATATGCATTATTCTATGTAAAAGTTAAATCACTCTGAAATATTATTTTTAAATGTTTAAATAATTTGGTGTAAAGATACAAATGGTTTTACATGAGTGGAGACTTTGAAAGCAAGGGGTCTCTCAGGTCTGCAATCTCATACACTCTCCCTCACAGACCTAGATGCTGCCGAGAGGAGTATCTCCCCTTCCTCTCAGCTGACCAGCTTTGTTTAATGTCTTTGTGTGAAACAAGACTCAGAGCTGGCAAGAGTAACCAATTAATTTACTCCAAGGGCAGTAGGATTTTGTTCTTATCCTTAACTCCTTATTCTAACTATTCTAACCATGATTCTCCTAAGATCATTTACATGTAAAATACACCAACAAATTGCATGTAGAGTGTGTGCTTCCATATATCACAGTAATTAAATGGGTTGTTTTTAATCAGCACTGTTGCTATGTACATTCATAGTCTGAGTGCATAGTATGTGATGCAGAAGGCATTTCTGAAATGCATAAACATTTACTAACACTCTCCTGTCTGCTTATTTCTTAGACAAGTGTTAAACACATTAAGACCATTGCACTCCAGCTCTGCAATTTTCTTTGCTATTTAATCTGGACACACTGAACCAGTGACAGATTTAAATACAAAAATCAACATTTAAATTCATATTTATACTTTTAATAATATTGTTCATTTCTGGTGTAGGTATGTGATAGTAATATTGCAGGTAACCAGGAATTTCTTAGAAATTTTGAAATAGTTTTGGGTCTTGAGTAATTCAGGCAACTTTGTCTTTCTGACACTTTTTTTTTGTTACCTCAAACTGCATTGCCAGGGAAAAATAAAACAGGACATTCTGCATTTCAGCACTGTAAACCTTGAATATCATTTCCATGTGGATATCACGCTAGATTTGGCCTCTGTGTTTTCCTGACAGTTAGTTGCATCTGCTTTACATATGAATATGGTAAATGTATTAATCATACGTATATATGCGTTTGAGTATATGTTTTGCACAGAGGAAGAGTTAGAAAAAAAAGTCAGCTCTTTGAACATCAAACAATATATAGATTAAGCATTAAGTGTTGTTATACAAGCAAAATTCTGCTGCTTCCAGTGACTTGCACACATCTGCCCAGGAAGTATTTTGCTGGTCAGTCTATCACTGCATCTATCACTACAGTGCATCTAAATTAAACAGTGTCTTAGTAAAGTCATTTAAGAGGCCCATTCATTCCTTAATGCACAATGGACAGCCTTTCCAGTATATTTTTTATTCCCTATTAAATCAGTCATAAGACTAATATTGCACAGGATTATATCTGTGCTCATAAAATGCAGAAGGACAAAACACCCTAAACCGCTTCCACCAGGCTCTGCCTTCTCTGAGAGATTTACAGTCAATGGCAGGAGAAGAACTCGGTCTGGTGTTTGTTTATTTGGATAAGTTCATTTCAGAGCTGGTATTCAGAGAGGAGAACTAGTCTGACCTCTCATAATGATGATTGGCTTCTTATATTAGCAGTGTTCAGAGAGGACTGGTGCTATCTGAAATCTACTCATTTAGTGGAACAACTATGGAAGCAGCATCCCTGGAGAGTGTGACAGCCATGAAATAATTATCTGCCTTACCAGGTATGTTTTCCTTAGCAACTATTTATTTCTCTAATTTGTGTAACTGGTTTTTCCCATCATGTAATGTTCTGAAAGTTAATTATTGTGGCTCCAGATAAGTAGAACTGGAAAAGTAAATAAATTTTTCAAAAGCAGAGGTATAAATAGAAAGAAGCTGGTATTTAATGGAGTTTGGGAGTCTGAGAAAATCCACTTAATTTGTAGGCAGCAATTTTTTTAAACAATGTAGATCTTTAATACTAAAATTGGAAAAAATAGATGCAACAGTCTTATAGTCCCTTCCACATATATACACAAACACACTTTATATTATAACATTTCTAAATAAAGTTGCCTTCTGTCAAAGAAGCTGGTTCATTATTTCATGACAGAGTCCTGATCTATTCAGGAAGCATTCCTCTATGCAACCACTACAAATCTTGCTTGATTAAAGAGGACAAGAAAATAAATTAATGGAGGACAGTGACTCTGTATATTTTTCAGGTATCACTGTATGTTTTAACGTAACCGTTCCTGTCACAGCAATGGACTAGCCACAAAGAATTGTGAATGCAGATCTAAGCATTCCTCTTCATGTAGCTGAGGGGTCCTCAGTGAAAGAATGATGATTCACTGAGAAAACCCATAATTTTGAAAAATTAAAATAATTTTAGAAATCACTAACCACTAGCTGTCACTTGCAGAACATTACAGTACAGTGCTCACTGAGTACCTAATCGGATTCATCTGCTGGAAGGTTAATAGCCATGGGTTTCCCTATATTTGGTAGCCCTTCAACTATTGCAAAGTAATTTCTTCCTACAAACAAGCTCTTGATATTAACTGGCAACGAAGAAGCTCTTGATATTAATTGGCAACAAAGTCTGAAATGGTGCAGTGCCAAGCTCTGAATATGAACATTTTGCTAATTCTTCTTAGTACTTCTATATATATTAAAAAAACCAATATCTATTGGGACAGCAGTGTCTATGTAGGTGGCAGGTAGTCTTATGGAGAAGATAAGCTTCTGTCTGAACAGGCAAAGTATTCAAAACTATTGGAAGTTCAGGTTGCATTAGCTAATGAGTGACCTGATCCTTTCGTTGCAGACAGTGGAATAATTAATGATGGGGGGAATTTTAAGACTCAATACCTTGTCATCAGGTAAACTGATGCTATCTTTCTCCTTGCCACAGACACAAAAGGCATTGAGGATGTGGTGATTCCCCTGACTGAAGAGCAGGTTGGAGGAAAGCTGAAAGTTGGAGGAAAGGGGGAATAATCAGCTGCTGCTGCACTCTATCCCAATAAATATCTTTCCAAGAAGGTTTAGAGGATTTAAAGGTCAGCCCCAAACCCTCAGTTCAGCAGGACGAACATTCAAAACCTTAAGCATTCTGACAAGTGAATCTGATGTGAATGCACAGAACCATAGTAAATGAAGCTGGAAAAGATCCCGAGAGGCCATTTAGTTCATGACCTGTTATTTCAAGTACGCCAGGACTTCAAAGAGAAATTCTCCATGCCATACTTAGTACTAACAGCATGCTTCGGGGAGCTGTTTTGTAGCAGCTGACAATAGATAATAACTTGTTTTAGGTGAGTTGCAAGCTGTCCAGAATATGACTATGAGCACAACCTCCAGAAATAAAAAAATACTGAACTACACCAGAGAAGCCTCTATCTTTGGATCAGAGAATCATAAATTGGTATGGGTTGGAAGGGACCTTAAAGATCATCAAGTTCTAACCCTCTGGATTCCACAAAAATAGCCTCAGTTTACTGCAAAAAATTGCTTGCTTAACTGGCATGTCTGCAAACTCTCGGACAGAGAGCAAAGAAGCCAGACTGGGAGATTCCTTCTTGCATGTGACTGTCAGAGGTACAGATCCCACCAGTCTTGCTAAAACCCCTTATGCGGTTACCGAATGTCTGCACTGTATAGTCATGTAATTTTTTTGACCACTTCTAAGGTTCATGGGATATGGACTCCATGGTCACCACCATCCACTCCTAGCTCCCCACTCCCCCCAGCTTCTCAGTCTCAGTGCCTTGATATTCAAACTGGCAGATTGTGGCATTCATCACAGCTTTTTCCTCTGCAAAAGAAAGAGCACCAGAGACAAAACTTGGGCTAGGACACAGCTAGGGAATGCACCAGGCCCAAGGAGCTGGATAGCCTAGATTATATATACTTTTCTGGGAGCTATCGTCTGGGGCTCTCATCTGCATGTCACCTATCACAGATATTGATGGACACTTGGAAATTTTGAGGGTTTGTGGAAAAAAGAATCAGGCAAGAGTTTAGCTCGCACGCATTAAAAGCACAACCTAGGTGTCACCTGTCACAACACTTATGAACTCCACATGAGCCAGCTTTGAGAAAGAAACTTGTTTCTTTTGCAAAAGTCATAATTGGCTAGTGACTAAGGAGGAAAATACATGGAGCAAAACAATTCAGATCTAAATCAGCGTTTCTTAATGCAGCCTTGTGGCTGCTGCTTCCCAGTATGTTGAATATTGACAGTTCCAAGTACCAGAACATAAGATTTATTTGGATTATAAATAGATGTTGCCCTGTGCTTCAGTATCAGAAGCACTCTGTTGTGTAAACAGAAAAGTATTGGCTTTTGTTTCTACTTCTAAAGGTTACTTGAAAACTCCCATGTACTCTTTGCTGACAGCCTTTTTCACCTGCTGGAGTTGAGTCTCTCTCTCGGGTATCAACACCTCTACAGCCTGCTGAGAGGCTTCACTTGAAGCTGTTAAAATGTCTCCTCTCATATGCCCTTTCCTCCGATCTCTTGGATGCTCTCCAGCTGGCCTCACTACTCTGTTAGCTTTTAGTCAGCCCAGTTTAGTGAACATGTTTTGGGTTTGGCATTTTCTTGATTTCTGCATGTATGTTTTATCTGGAGAAATGTGTTTTCTACTAGCTCCAATGTCTCTTATTTGTTTTACAAAAATTAAAAATAAATAAATAAATAAATAAATTTATCTGCTTAGGATTTTTTTTAAAAAGGGCTTCTGGTAAATCTAAGCTGTGCTCCTTTACCCTCTGCCCAGTGCCCTTAGAAAAGTGTTTAGGGGATTTCCTGTTTAAGGCACATCACAACATGGGGCTTTACTACATCATGATCTTCTTCCCCAGTTAAGAACAGCTGCTGCAAGATGAGGTCCCTTTATGCTAGGAGTAGCTGTTGGGACCTTATTTTCTAGTAAAAACTCCAGAGTCTGCTTCTGTAGCCTCTAGAGTGGCTGAGAAAGCAGACGGGATGTGTGCTCCTTGACACATGCCCCACCATTGCAGCTTTGCTCTTTAGGAACACTGGCTGTGCCCACTGCTCTGTCCTGCATGGTCACCTCAGGTGGCATTTGGCTCTGGGTTATGGTACATTAGGTGCCTGCACATGAGCCCAGCATCTAAACTTCTGCAGTGGCTGATGAAGACCTGAGTTAATGAACTCAGCAGTGCCTGAGCATTTTGGCCACCCACCATCCATGGGGCTTGGATCAGTTGCTATCACACTGGGCTCTGGAGCCATCTGAGTGTTCTGCAGCATGGGAGATCTCTTGCGGAGCTGCCAGCTACAGACAAGGACCCACATCCACCGACACATCTCACACTGTTGCAGACCACCCAGGAGGCAGAGGCAAGCCCCCGGTGCTGTTTTGGGTGTCACAGGCCTCCTGATTAGCCCCCCATTGCTATAGCACAAGTGTATGAGTCTCCTGCAGGTCCCCTGTTGTATTTGCCAGCCCCAAGCAAATGCCTCGTGTTGGGCACCCCAGTTTAGGCACTGGATCAAGCACTTTTACTTTTCATCTCTGGTACTTTTGCCAGTGAAGTCTTCTGCTGGAGCAAAGCTTTGCAGTCTGCTCATGTAAATACCTCTTTCCCAGGAACCAGAGTAAGATCAGTAATTGGGCCTGGTGCTGATCAAAAGATGTGATTTTCAGGTCCTACTCATCTGTTTTTCTGCTTTTGGATCTCAGACCCAAACAGAGATTTACAGATTGTGACAGAGATTCCTGCCTAACTCTGTAAAATACATCATATACAGCCCAGGCAATAGTGTTGTCTATCTTGCACCACACCTGTTTTGTGACTTTCTTTCAGAAACTGCATTTACACCCCCCACAATTAATTAGGCTGGGGAAAACAAAAGCTGTGGTTCCCCCCTTCTTTTCCTAGAAATCTGGTCATACATTTGAGCACTATTTCCAGAAATAATAAAATCTTTTCTTCTTGTTGTAAGGTATTTTTCTATTTTATTATTTTAATAGAAGAGAATTTCTTGGTATTGCTCTCCTGAAAAATCAGGCTATTTATGTAAATGTCAGAGTATGGATTTAGCAGTCTAAGTTTAAGCACTTCTTTCTGAAAATCTCAGTCACAGGGAGGTGTGCTAACATCCCGTGCACTGCACTCCAGCTCTGTGGCACAGTGATCCCAGTGCAATGCTCCACACGGAGCACTTATTAGCACACCACGCTATATTTAGCAAAATGTGCCCGCTGCTCCTAAGAGATGACTGAATAAACCTTGATACCACAGTTGGCCTGACTCCTGTGGGACTTGTAACTTCCCACTGAGCAATAGAGATCATTATAATGTTTTAATTATATAATTCCCTTTTGCATAGTGCTATGATAGCTAAGATTGAGTATGTGTCAGCCTTTCCATTATAAACTTCAGGTCCCAGAGCATTAGTCATCCAGAGTAAGCTGAGTTAATCATGTTGAGATTAAACAATGTAGAACCATTTCTATATTACATAAACATATATAACTCAATTATTATTAAGAACAGATTAGTAACTTAAAGGTCCTGATGGAATCATAAGCTTCTCCTTGGAACCATGTAGGAACAGAAGCCGCTCACAGTTATTGGGAACAAACTGTCTCAGCAGCTGCAATAAAGTCTAACAGCACTGAATCTCCCTCTCTCTCTTTTATTCCCAAAGGCATCTCCAAATATCTGTGAATCATGTTACAGTCACATTGATGAGGATGATACCATAAGACTTGCATAGAAACTCTCAGAAGAATCCTAATCTGTAAGAAGGAACATTTTGGACAGATCACGTACTTCGGATCCTGCACAGCCCAGATTTCTTGGCTAAAAGGCAAAAACTGCTGTGGAAAAATAAGACAGCCACCTAACTTTTTTTTCTGCTGTTTCAGATATTGTTAAAACTGGACTATGTCTCTTTGGCCCTGAGAAGTCCTCTACAAAATGTTTGACTCAATTAGCACATTTTAAGTGTCTCCATTGAACATCCTACTGTTCCTTTCAAGGAAAACATTCTTCTGATGCTCCTGGTGAAATCACAGGGGACTGTATCTCTAGGTGAGCTTCACAGGCAGCCTCAAGAGAGCTATTCCACAAATATGTCATGGTCAAAGTCTAAGGTCTTACATGTTTAAGATGAAGGATACCATTTTATTAGATTGACATATCACAAGACACTACTTCTCTCTTATTTTACAACTCTGTAATAGTCAAACACGTGTTGTTCACAGAGGAGAGTGCTTATGCTGAAATACGCTTTTAAAGCAATACCTTGACCTTGTTCATTTCATACTTAGTTTGCAACAACTCTCTTTAGGAAACCTTAACTTAGGTAACTTTAAAACTCCAAGCCTCCTGTGGTCTTTTTTATTTTAACGCCTTCCATGTTCTGGTATACGTAAAGCTTAAATATTACTGGATCTTACCAGATCATCACTTTTCAATTTATTTCCATGCCCACCAGACAGCATCTTGCCTTTTCTTGCAGACAGCAGAGACCAAACAAGGCAAGGGACAGAAATTTCATGAACGAAAATACTGAAGCGGGTTAACATAATAATAAAAGAATAAAATACCGTGGAGGCAGAGGGAAGATGATAAGATTGCACCTGATAAAGCAGACTGAAGAGACAAAAGGTCCTTATGTTTCAGAAAGTTCAGATTAGTGGACTGGGAACTCAAAGAAACACATAAGTAAGGGACAAATTCATCTCTCTCTGGCAGTTTTCTCTAGGACTCAGCAGGCTATATGCAATGGGAGTGAATGTTTTGAGAACTTAGTGAACCGTATACAGACACTGGTTTTCTCTGAGGCTCTAAACTCAGAACTGCCTGACTGGGGACTCCATGGAATAACCCCTTCCCTCAAGTACCTCCCCAGCCCCTGAGAATGAATTTGTCTTGTAACAATATTTATAAACAGGAATCCCAGCCAATGACAACTTTTTGCGAGGATGCATATTTTTGAGGAAATAGATACAAGTGTCCTTTTAGCTTTAGATGTGTTTTGGGGGAGGCTGTGATAGTCTAATAGAAAACCTGTGAATAATAACAGCAACTCTTCAAAAATACTGAGGCAGGACCAAAACATGTATCACAGACTGTATGTGTTGCCCTCTGAGTTTGAAGACTTGAATACAGATTGGACTTGATGATCTCAAAGTTGTTTTCCAGCCTAGTTAATTCTGTGATTCTGTGAATACTTACATTCAAAAAAACTACAGTCCAGCCAAGAGATTCTCCTCAGACTGTGTTTCTGGACAAGCCATTATTTTTATAGCAGAATTGACTGAGTACTGAAAAAACAAGTGGAAAGGCTCAGGCAAGTTAGATTAGAGAAGGTGGTGGTATTGCTAAAAGGAACTTCTTTAAAAAAATAATCGCGCAAGCATGCACATGAAAAGATACATTGGTTCTGACTTACTCATTCACTAAATACCTTATTTAGGGTCAAGTCAGGTTGATCGGATTGATTTTGCCTCTGAAAGTCTGATTCACCCTAGCAACTGTGAAGGTTAACCTCCAGCTGTGATATTTAAAAGAATTGAGAAAGAATGGGAGAGTGAGGAGCAACAGCATAATATGAAAAAAGCCAAAAAAAATTCATCATGCTTTCTCATAGTTCAGAGCAGTGAAAGCCAAGGTGAGCAACATTAGAAAAGTGATCTTTCTACTCTGAGATCTGGAAAAAGGAAAAAAACGAAAAATGAAGATCATCCACTTAGAGATCTCTCTGAGGTTTTCTTTTGACTTCTGAGAGTTTCTGAACTTTTTCACGGTGTGTTTGAGGAAGTCAGTGCTGTGTTATTGCGGTATTATTAGTACTCAGACTTTTACTGGGGAAATTTTTGTGTGTGTCAGGCTAATTGGATCTATACATATATTCAGCAGCCAAGAAAATGTAGCTCAGGGCACCATTCTAAGAGCTGATATTCTGAACTACCTTCCAAATGGAGAAAGTAAAACATGGTCTGTACATCTGGAGTCTCAGAAAGGATTGTGGAACCTGGAACTGCAGTACTGAGGATTTAATTTTCTTCTGTTTCATCTGATTATTATTTGAATACTAATTTCTCTTACAGTAGCATGAAGAATACTTTTTTTTCATTTTGACAAAGCTGGCACACTACTAAGCTTTCTTTGTTAACCTTAAAGCCAGATACGTTTAAAATCTTAAATAATGCAAAGTAGAATGGCAAAGAAAGTTGAAGAGATGAAGTAGTCACTGCCTATCTAACAGATACTGGCCCCCAAATTTTTGGGGTAATACTTAGAACAATTCAGCTCAGTGGAAGCCAAGGAGAACATTCCCATGTCCTCAGCTCTGGGAGACTTTCCCATCCTTTAAAGCAAAATATAAAAAAATGATAGCTACCAATTTTAATAACAGTAACTGAAAAATAAATTTACATTAACCTGAAATAGCAAATACAGTTTACATGAAATATTTTGGGGGGAGAGATACTATGTGTATTGCCTAAACAGAGATCAAAAGTAGGACTGCAGTAAGGTATAGCACCTAGCCCCAGACAATAGTGATTTAAAGATTGTAATTAAGCACTACAGTACTAGGATCAGACCAGGAAAGCATGCAGTTTGAGTGTGCTAACTGCTAGAAGCCCATGACTTCATATTTGTGACCATTTTATTCTTTTAAAGTTACAACTTTTTTTCACATTAGGAAGGAGTAATGTATGTTGCTTATTTTATTTTCTGCTACTCGTAGAATACCCAGAGGGAGATTGAAGGTAAGATCTTCAGATATTTTAGCAATAGAGAAGGTACATGGCTCTTTTTGTATTTTCCTAGAGAGAGACAGTATAGGCAATACAGGCACCCAGTGCAATTTGTGATGTGGATGAGCCTGCAATGAAATACATGTATAGACTGCACAGCAGTTGGGAACTTCCCTGCTAGTGCTGCAACGCAGTCTCATAAAATGGTGTTTATCAGCTGACCCTGGGTCTTGTTTGGTTTCCGCCTCCTGCTCCTGCAGCAGCAGAGCTCCCGGAGTGCTGGCAGCCCCGCGGATCGCGGGCGCCTCCCTGCGAGCGCCCGGCAACGGCACCCGCTCTCCCGCCTGCTGCCGCTGCACGCTCCGGGGACACAGCTCGGGGTTACTACACCCGACTCTGCCTGAACAAGTTCTTGCCATCTGACATTCATTTAAATAACATTTCAAGGCTCTGACTATAAATAGTGACTGTTTTGTGGCATGAAGCTTTTTCTAGCTTGCATTTACCCCACGTGCACTCCCCGCAGGGCTGCTGCCGGCACCACAGCTCACAGTCTGCTGCGGATCCCGGGACAGAGGACTCTGAGACACGGCTCAGTGCACGAACAACAGCAGCTGCACATTCTGCTGTGGTTGCACGTACAAACATGTATTTACTGCCTAGCTCATCACAACATTTTTATAATTCGGACTATTTGAACAATTAATCCTTTCAAAATTCTTCATAATTCCTGTGAGCCGGAAAAGATGGGGGCTTCTTAAATATGTTGATCTTTCCTTATGCTGCTTTGCAGATGACCATCACCTGGTCCACATCTTGAGGGTAACCCTGGGCACATGATGGCAGCAGAAGCCTTACCAGCATCACAAAGGGCAGACTGATTGCTTCAGATTCTGTGTAGTAAAGTCCACTGTGCCGTGAGGTTTCTCTTCTTTGTAGGCATCAATGTTCATCTCGAGATAGGCTGTAGCCCACTTCCCAAACCTTTATCCAACAAATCCATCCAGGTATTTCTTATTCTTTTAGTCATGCAGTTGGCCAAAGCCACCTGTGCGGAGAAGCTACAGTTGAGGGGTATTTCCCATTCACCTCTTTTTTTAAGAATTTTGGTTTTACTACAGAGTTCTGAGTACATTCGCCCTTCTCTTCCAGCTTGCCTCAAGTTTAACAAGCATACTCTGGTTCTCCAGGATAGCATTGAAAAATTGGAAACAAACTTAATCCACAAGAGGCTTAAAATAGCACTGTAGTGGGAGGCTAGATTTTTGAGCTTGTTTTCACATTTTGAAAATTCCACTGTTTCCTTGAGAAGAGAAACAAAAGGATTATTTTGATGAAATTGTTTGGAGTTTTTTTAGAAGCCCTATTTGTTACAGAGTCAATACCAGACTTTGGGCATAATAACCCAAAAGTAGCAACTTGACAGGAAGGTTAAAAAGGCACAAATTCTGTTAGGAACATAAAACTGAACTAGAGATGCACAGCTACAATGTGTTTCCATGATGATTTTCCCCAGTAATTGCAATAATCAAGCTAGTAAGAGCCATCACAGTACCTTACACGTGACGCTTATGCCCTGCTGTGTTGTCCCTCCAACAGATACTGGGTAGAAGTCCCCCATGAGGCCCAGGGCTGCTCCTGTCTGTCTATAGATGTATGTCTGTCTGTCTACAGACTCATCCACTCAGTCTTTCTGGCTGGGTGGCCAGCAACAGACCCCACCACAATGTCACCTGTCCCTGCCCTCCCTTTAATCCTGACCCATAAGCTCCCAGTCAACTCCTCATCCATTCCCAGGGAGAGTTCCATGCATTCTGGCTGGCCATTGACATAGAGGTTAACACCACGTCATCTTCCCTGCCTCTCCTTCCATCCCAGCACTCCCATTGCAGGAGCCATCCTACCACTTCTCTGAGATGCCACTGAGATCACACCCCTGCAGGTATGAGCACATCTCTAACTCCTCCTGTTCATTCCCCATGCTGCATCCATTCACACAGAGGCACTGAAGTTGTGTCCCTGATGAGACAGACTTCCTGGCTGGAATGTCTGCGAGTTCTTTGCTCTGCAACTGCTCCTGCTGACCTGTGATCCCTTTCCTGCCTCAGGGCATCTATGGCTGGCACTGGCATCAAACTGAGATGAGGAGTGGGATGGACTGAGGCTATCCTCTGCCAGCAACCTTAGTTTAAACCCCTCTTCAGCAGCTTGGCAACCCTACGATCAAAAACGCTCACACACATAAGCACATGATACAGCCCAGGCACCCACTACACCACATAAAAACTGCTTTATTGATTGCAGTTTACATGTTACAATTAACTTATGATTCCAATCATTAAGCCAGCTGCTTATAATAAGCTGCCACCATAGTCACATGGGAACTGGACAAAGAGATGTTAGTCGCTGAGGCATCCTCAAATGGAATCAGTTCGGCTTCTTGGGCATTGAAGAGACAAGCAGATAATAAAAAGCATAGATTGTTCCTGAATTAAGAGAAAAAAAAGATATTTTCAGATTAGCAAACAGAATTCCTTTCAAGTCAGCTGTCCAGTTTGTTCCAGAAGAAATACTGACAATAAACAGCTGCAATTCAGACAAAACACATTTCCATAGCCACGTCTCAATTTTCTTTTTGGTGATTCGTATTTTAGAGAAAAAAAAAAACCACCTTAAATACTTCTACACAGGCTGCACAAAAATAAAGAGACAGGGAAAAAAAAGTGGGGAGAGGCATGTCTGTGGAACCTTCACAATCTTGAAGTAATGGTTATTCACTCTTAAAGTAGCTGAACTGAAAATCCAATCAACACATTTAACTTAGACGCCATTGCAAAATTATGTAACAAGCAACATAAAGGTTAAATATATACAGTATTATGAAACTTGATTATAATTCAGCTAGTTTGCAGAGCATATGAAAACTCGGTACACTGAGTATCACCTAGCACTAAGAACAATCAGGCTAGTGCAAAAAATGGTTCACGTATGTGCTAAAATGACATTTTACTCCTTTGCAGAATAGGCAAAGTAGTTCTATTTTTCTCTAACACCCCATACATGAAACCTGAAGGAGTATTCAGTCCAGGAAAAAGCCATCTGAAAATCTAGATTTGGAAAAAGCACAAATGAATGTACAGTATGTCCAAATGTGCTTTTTTCTTCTCTACATAAACTTTGCATGTTCTAAAGAACAGACTGAAGAAATTGTGTAATTATTTTACAGAGAAAACACCATCCGTGCTGGAGATTGTACCAAAGAAAAAGTATTTTAATATCGGTGCACTGGAAATTGTACCAAAGCATTTTAGTATTAGCCTTACCACACACTGTAAGACCCGCGGTGGTTCTATACAACAGAGAATCCTTTGCCCCACCTTTAAGATGCACTGGGAGGCCATTATCCTCCTAATGGAAACAAGTGACAAAAATAAACTATTTATATGCAGTTCCTGCAATACTGTTACAATATTGTATAATTACCCAGAGGAAGAATTACTACCCCACATTGTCTTTCTGACTCCCAAAAGACACTGAACCTTATTTAGATCCCACTTGGTCTTCAAAGCTTTCACTCTCGTATCAGATGATGACTCACTAGGGGAGCATAATAAATCATGTGCACAATTCATATCTAAAGCAATGACTGGCAGATGCTTGAACACTTCTGACACCTCTGCCAGACCCTCGGGTGCACAGGATGTGATTACCATCCCCAGAAACATCCCATCCATCCCCGGTATAGTCAATCCCTGCTACAGGGAGTAACAAGGGGAGGAGTCTGTACTGTCACTTGCTGGCATACAGGAAATTGTTTTGCTCCACCCAAAGTAAAACTCCTAAGCACCAGATCCACATGATCTTTACTCCTGTCAGCAAGATCACGCTGCTCTGGACTTCAAGCCAGCCTCCAATGCAGGTGACCTGCAACCCAGCCCAGCTTAACTTGCTGTCCACAAGAAAGGAATGAAAGGAGGAAGAGATATGCCTAGAGATCTCTGCTCGCAGAAACTGAACCTCTGACCCCTCCCATCACCAACATGACCCTCCCATTTCCTTCCCCTTCGCTCACAATGAACACCGTGCTCCTTAGTCAGTGTCTCAACAAGACTGGCTTTCTCTTTCAGGGGAAAGGAAAGCAGTAAGACACTAAAACTATTTAAGCTGGGCTTCTAATATACTTGGTCCCTTTAACATCGCTGAAGCCCAGTTTATCCTCAGTATGAAGCTACAGCTCCAGGTTGTGGCTCACAGCTGGGATTACTCTCTTGAGCGTTCTGAGCTTTTACTACTTCACTCGGTGGCCCTAACAATCAGGAACAGAGTAATTCGGAAATTATTTGTAAAGGTTCAATAATTTTCTAGGAATGAATCCAATGACTTAAGACCTTTACGGTTTTTTGTAACTGAGAAATATGGTAATACCACATCCTCATTAAAAATTATGGGGCTCATCTCTGAGCTACAGATAAGAGCTGTAAGACTTCAGGTTTACCTTTTCACTGTACTTCTGTCTTCTCACTGTTTTTCTCTATTTGTTCTTTGGACGTACTCCCCCATATAAACTAATTTCAGAGTACTTTATCTTTGTATCATGCCTAATACTTATGAGAAACTCCGGTACAAATCATTTCGCAAGGTAAAAAAACCCTAAAGAGTCAGCAAGTCAAGTATGCACATACAAATACTCTTAACATCTGCAGAAAATAACTACTAATTGCAAACAGTCTACTCATACAACTGATTCTGAGAGTTCTCTTCAGATGTAAAGGGGAGCCTGACCAGTTCTTTAGAAAAAAACCATGCAGTTATGATCTACTAAAACCTTGTTAACCTACCAATATTATTCAACTCATTCAATACCTGAAAAAGCTTCTGATTCTCAGGAACTCTATTTGCAAACTGCCTGCGTGAAGCAGTGCTTATGGTTCTCTGGGAAATCTGGCGAAGAGCCTGAAATAAAAGATAAACAGTGTTTTAAAAACAGTGACATTTTACAGCTCTGTCCACACTGGGTATAAATTGTTCCTTTGAAAAGCAAGACAGATGTGGGACAGCAGAAAAAAAGAAAGGGTTTTAAAAACAAACAAACAAACAAACACACACACACACAAAACTTCACTAAAACATGCTAGTTTTGAATTCAGTAATTGTTTCAGCAGACTTTGTAAAGGACTAGCTACCTAAAAAGGAAAAACTCAGGAAAATTACTTCAGTAAGATACAACAGATTTATGCATCTGCAGCAAAACCTTCAGGTAGTATCCTTTCAGAGAAAATCTCGGTTTCTGCCTCTTAGACCTGTTTTAGGCACCATTTTCTGTGTCTGACTAGCGAAGGGGACAATAATATTTATGACAAATGCGTTTGTGAGGACAACGAGCTCCTGTCACTGCTGCAGTTCACCTACAAGCCACCAGCACAGGAGATAACCTTCACAGCCCCAAGGAGGCACCTCCACCCCGCCACACACAGAGCTTAAATCACCCTGCTGTGTCCTGAGCTGGAATCTGTTTCCACAGACTGATCATATAAGGTAGCCTACCAAAATCAATGACCTGTATACAGTTCTTTGGTCTGCCTTCGCTAAAATATCAAGGCTCAAAGCGCGGTAGCTCTAGGCTGCCAGCGGCCTCGGCCTCCTTCAAGCAACATTGACAACACATCGTTCCCACTAAGCTACCACCGCTAAAAACGCAGCCACGGGGCGGGTAAACATCCAGGTGATGCTGGTTGCAAGTAACGGGACAACGCATCTCCTTTCCTTACCCCTCCCCAAATAAACATATCTATCTCATTAAAAACGAGCTAAGTGTACCCGAGTCCCCCGACTCAACCTATCCTCTCAAGTTCCTGAAGCTCAGCACTACGTGGAGCGAGTGGGCCGCGTAAGACCTTCCCCCGACCCCCGCAGGTCGCTCCGCAGCGCCCGGCAGGGAGGGCGGCCACCACGGCCGAGTCCCGCAGCCGGGCGGGCAGCTTGAGCGAGCCCACACACCCCCGGCGGCAGCGGGCTGCTCTCCCCGGGCCTCACCAGCACGTTCCGCCACATCGCGGCTCTTGGTCCTGTCACCTCCCGCCGGCAACAAGGGCAGCGGAAGGGGAAGCGGCTCCCCCGCCCACGGCGGCGGCACCACAGAGGGAGCGGCCCGGAGCGCCGCCGCACAGCCCACAGCGCCCCCCGCCAGTCCGCCCGGCCCGGCTGGGGCAGCACGGCGCGGTGGGTCTGGGTCTGGGGCCCGGGACCCAGGGCTGAGCCCCCAGCACCGGGAGAGAGGAGCGGTGACCTCCCAGAACACACAGGACCGGCAGCGGCTGAGGGCTCACCGGGAGCGTTTGTTTCCTCACGCCACACAGCCCCGGCGGGGCACCTGCTGCCACGGGATTCTGTGGTTGCCTCCCTGCGCCGTCAGAGGGCGCCTTGGGAAATCCATGAAACGTCCCCCAGAGCTCCCACATACAGAATTTTCTCTCTCCTTTCATTGAAAAGTTTAGTATCTGCAGAGGGCGAGATGCGTGTCCTGCGAGAGCAGCACCCTGCGCCTGTTCCTATGGTCTCGCTAGACATCCTCTGGGGAGGCAAGGACACGGAGCGAGGCAGAGCCTGAGTCCGACCCTGGCGAGGGAGTCTTGCAGCCCTGGGTGGATGTGACATCCTTTGTTGAGCCACTACACTCAGAAAACCCCAAACTACCCCATGTAGTACCTGCCCACTGCCTCAAGCTCCGTTAGTAGCGGGGATACCAAGTACTCTGCATGTGGAAAAAAGAACCCCAACTTCAGCTTCGTGTTTCATGGTATGTAACTACATAGACTGACGTAATACCAGAATTGTATGAAATACAAACCTATTTGTAGGAAGGAAGAATCTACTTGCCCTTCAAGAAACTACTCTGAGAAGCGTGTGTTTTTTCTGCATTGCAGATCTAGCCCCGTAATTGCATCTTCTCATGCTTCAACCTTATGCTGAAATACAATGCTGTCAGGAATGCTCTTTCCTGGCTTTGCTGCAGTTGAAGCACACTTAGTTTTTGGCATTACAGTATTTTTGCACTGGTGCCAAACCTCATGATGAATAACGTGTGTCAAACATGACAAATTAGTGCTCAATCCAGTATGAAAGTAACAAGGATCATATCTCCAAGCACTGCACTTCTCAATCTGATGAGCTGCCCCAGAAAGAAACTAAAAATGCAAGGATGAAGAAGTATTCATAGGTATAAGCCTTAGCTGTGCAGAATATTAAAAACAGCATTTAGAAAGCATAGTCATGGAGAAATTGGTGTTAACAAAAGGAGGAAACTGGATGCATTATTTAACAAATGGTTTTCAAACATTCAAGCAGCGCTATCACAGAATAACACTTAAAAATACATTACTACCATTGCAAGACAGATTTCCATTCATTCCTCTTGCAATCTTATGAGTGTATACAATATTTTATTCTGATTTTCTTACACTCAGTTGTATTGGGATATGGGTAAAAGGATCATAATTCACAGAGAAATGATTATTCCTTAATTTCTGCTGTGTGGACCACTTTCTGGTATGTCTGAATCTAAGCTTCAGGGATACTTTCTATAAAAATACACTTTACAACAGAAAGGCCATACTTAAGGATTGGCATGTGAGTTACCTTCCAATCAAAGCTACGTGATGACTGCTCAGAGCAAGTACAGCCGGCCTCTTCAGTGTTGACTAATTCATTAAGAAATGAAAATCTGAGGGAATGAGAAATGGGAACTTGCTGCTTTAGGCTGAATATGTTTCATTAGGAACAAACACACTGCTTCTTCCTAATTGAATACAGCAACTTTTGCATGTATTGCATTGAATAAGAAAATTGTTTATCAAAACTCATTGTTGAATAGTTCTATTTAAACCAGACAGAAAACAGGGCTGTTAATTTACCTGTTTAAAAGCATTTGTCACAAAAAAGTGTTCTACCACTTAAACTAGTAATACAAGGGTACATAAATCCTGCTAAAGAGATGACACAAACGGAGATAGCATTCAGCCCAACTGTGGAAGCAGAACCCACTGGTGCAGCTCCAAGTGGCAATCTTTTCAACCTCCTTCTGGTTCTTGCCTGCCCACTAGTTTAATTTTTTTTCCTGCAAACAAAATAATTGACTAACCCAGTTAAAAGCTATATGATGTATAAAGAGAAAATTATTCTACCTTAATACAGCCATTTTCCAAGTTAGAGTTCCGTAATACACTAAAACTGCATTAGAAGAATTTGCTGACAGAAAGATTTGTTCTAAGTTTAGAAGCATCTAGTGTGAAGTATACACTTACTTCAACAACATAACATTAGGCCTCAGTAGGCAACCCTAGAGACAATCAGATTTTCATTTCTTCCAAGAATATCACAGTCCAGTCCTTCCTATTTTCATAACATTATTAATGAGGTCATTAATTACATTCTTGGACCTCTAACACTAAGCATCTCACCATTTTATTTTGCAAAATTTGGGCACGGTCCTCAGGTAAAAATTCAATTAAATTTGCACATAACTCCGGTATTAGATTTGCTCAAATTGTTTATTTTACATGATCTTTATCCAGGGTCCAGTGAGAAAGATCTCCACATACTTTCTTCCAATTCATACTTTTTAAAAAACTTCTTGAGCTTCCTTAATGATTGACTTACACTTTTATTCCTCTTTATTTCATCCCCAACACGAAATGAGAGCGATAATCTTCCAACCTCAGACTTCGTAGCAACAGTTGATATAACTCAAGTGGACAGTATCACTTTACTTCCAAGCATTGGCTAAGGATGTTCAGAATGGGAGGCTTATGGAGAGGTAGTTTCTTACTTGAGACTCAGGTCGTGTAAGGACCTGCTAATTCTGATCAGGCCATTTCGTAATGGTCTTCAGTCTTAACTGAAACTGTCAAATAAGATTAGACTTCACATGTAGCACAGAAGGCACTACAGTGATCAAAACATTCTGTGAGCTAGAAGGTAGGGAATTTTTACGTGAAAATAGTCCTGCTGCTCTGAGGAAAATTTAATACTACTACTAAACAAACAAAAAACCAAAACCCCAAAACCTTTCACAACTGGGCTTTCTGAAAATAAACCTCAGAGTCTATTTTTACACTGCCAGAAGCAGTCTCTTCCATAAAGTGGCCACATTGCTAAGAAAGCAAGAATAAAATTGACTTAGATTTTCATAGTTTTTTCTTCTCCTTTGAAAGAGAGCATTTTTGGCACATTGTTCATATTGACAACATTTTATATGTGGAACATTTTAGGGTATTGGAGGGGTTTTTTGTTGAGTTATTGAATTTTTATTTAAAAAAAAAAACAACTTATGTAATACCAAGGGTAGATCACATTTTCAGGAAAGATCAGAAACCATTGTCTTGTCACAGGAACTTTGAAGATCAGATTCCTCTGTGTTTATTCAATGTTCTTTGTCTTCAGCAATTGCATTCCAGTGACTAACTTCTTTTTTTGAGTTACTCTAAGTACATCTGATTTAGACTTGTCACATTTTTCCACCAGGCACTCTCTTCGACTCACTCTAACTGTTCTTTTCCCACTGCAAGTAAGGCATCTGAGAAAAGGATGCAGCCAGTAACACTTCCTGTGAATCCAATCCCATCAGCCATGTTCATTGCTCTATTTGCAGATGTTACTTGACATACACTGACAAGGCCTTTCCTCCCTCAGAGATTTCTATTAAAAAAAGACAAGACTTGCATCCTTCAAAGTTTAATATTCATAATTAATCCTTGAAGGATTCGAAGGATGCTCCAAGGATCTCCATTGTTATCAACATGACACCTAGACAAATGAGCATGTATGAAGGAAGAGTTTACAAATTTGACCAGTATTCTAAACTCTTATAAGCATTTTAAGCTCCATGGGCACACTGTCCCATGTATTTACTGATCTCAGAGAACCCACTTAACTGCAACAAAAACCAGACAGCAATTCTCACAGGCACTTCACTGATATTGAAGATACACTGGCAGCTATAGTCAGTAAAAAAAAAGGTAAGGCATTGATAAATATTACAAGGTAAAGACAGAAAAATACTTCTGGTTTTCATTTTAAGCACAGCCCAAAAAGCAGCCTTTCCCACTTGGAAAAAATAGGAATTATGAATGAAGCAGAATATATTTGCATTTCAAGTGACAAACACAAAGTTTAAAAATTGAAATATTTTAATAAACAGTAATTGTGAGACATCCCATTGCTCATTTACTCTTTTTTTGGACTAGCAGCTACTCTACAGTTGAAAGCCAGTTTAACATGTTCCGCAAGTTTTTGAGGGTACATTACCCTTATTCTGTACCTCTAGCAACATGAATACAACACTGTAAATAAAATCTTGAAAGGTACTATTTTGAAAGCCCTGTTCTGCCAGGCTGTACTATACAAATAAATGATTATATGGAGTTACAGAGAGCTAGCACACTGGAAATGCTGCCTCATTCCACAGTTTATCCAGACTTACACATTTAAACTCTCAGGCTACACAAGTAATTACATGATAAATTAATAGTTTTAAGTTGCCTGTAGATTAAGCTATTGGACCATGCATTTTAGTAATAAATATGCAATCCCAGAAATACAACTCATTTAAAACTGCACTTACACTTAATGATGTCTTTTTATCCAGATAAAAATAAATATATGTTCAAGAAGAAAACCAAATCTCTTTATTAAATGGTTTGCAGAATTTATTAGGTCTCTTTTAATATACTCCATACTTTATCAAGCTAGTTGCATATAAAGTGATCTCCACCATATACATTACAGTTTCTGTGCATCATCTAAAAAAAGTCACCAAAAAGTAATATTTTACAGGTTGCAGTTAACTTTTAATTAACCTAAAGGTGAATCCTTCTGTAATTTAAGACAATAACCTGCACATTGTGTCTAACTGCAATATTTAAATTATGTTTCACAGCAAGCTAAACCTGCATTTCAGGGAAAAAATGCCACTGCCATCTCAACTTCTGAACTTCTATAGTTTACTTCCTTAACACCGCAAAAAATTCATGTGGTGTTCACTCCAAATAAGGAAAAAGTATACAATTCCTTTAAAACAAAGCCTGCTCAGAACACATATGCTTTAAGAAAATTAGGAAACTCCTCCAGGAAAAGGAATTCACCCCAGTAAAAGGAATTCACCCCAATTTGTGAATGGAAAAAAAACCTTTTAAGTTTTTCTTGATTAATGCTTGGTGCTGCTCATAAAAAGCAGAACCAGCAAAAAGTGAACTAGTATTGGATATGAGTTAAAGCAAAGAAAATTAGAAAAAGATTATACCTGCAACAAGCGTGTCCCAATTTAGAACAATCTTTTAAAGGGTTTCACGCAGATAATTAACGAATAGGTTTTCTGGTATCTTCATAGGATGCTCGTTTACTGGCCAGGCACATATATTGTAAATATATAAAGAATCCAGAGTGCTGAAGTTTACAGAGCACTTAGAGGATTTAATGTAACAGAGGTGGGTAGGACACAGGAAAAATATTTAACAACTTGTATAAATATATTAAAATCTCAGCAAAAAATGTAGGAGCCCATGCACACAAGACAGTAAATTGAAAAAAACATTTAAGACTTGACTTCTTTTAACAGCACTGACACCTGAATTCTGGAAAGTCAACAATTTACAGTATCTTATAACCATCTTTCTCCACACAATCTAAATGTACTGAACCATACCAACATTACACAGCACATGAACAAGCAGCAGATGCATCAAGGGAATGGGAGCTATATGCATCATGTGGCCTGCCTAGTTAGAGGCAAACATCAGAAAAATTGTTTCTGACATAGGCAGAGATACAATCAATAGAGCTAATTGTATACCCGTCATTTTCAAGAGTTAATCCACAGTATGGGAAAGGGGAGCTTTAGGTAAAAATTACGCACCCAGTCTCAGAAGTGACAGAAGCAGAGATTTATCTTTCAAAAACTGGGTCCATTCTGGACTGGCCTTGATGCACATGCAGTACATTTATTTTCAGAATGTGAGATTAATTGGGAATGTCTGCACTACTGTTTCGATTGCCGTATTTGTGATGAATGATCAGCAATACCACTCCTAAGAAGAAGCATATGGACCCAACAGTGATGTAAGCAATTCCCAGGAAGGGATTTTTGCCTCCCATCCACGAAATGGTGCTTAGGATCATCCTTTTTCGTCCATCAAAACTGTGTACAGGATAATCTGAAAAACATTTAGGAAAACAAGAAGCAAGTTTCCAAACCTAGCTTGAAGTGGGCACATGAAAATTTTGGGTCATTATGCTCAGGTTCCAAATACAAACTGCTGCCTTTGGATCTGGAATTGCAAATATGAAACATTCAGATCTTCTTTTTAGGCTAAAACTAATCTGGGCATTGGCAGCTACTTCAAGACAAGGGCCATGTTAGGAGACACTAACCCTGAAGAAGAATAAAATGCATGATTTTGTGGGTTTATGAAAGTAGCTTCAATAAAGTGAGGGAAATATAAATTTCAGCCCTTGTGTATATTTTAGTACAAAATTTTTCTTTATGTTCATTCAGTTTTACATGCACTCCCCACAGTTTTACGGCAAAGGAAAACACTGCAGTAGCTATATAAAAAATACCATTAGGTGCTTTTGAATTCTAAGAGTTCAGTAACTATGACAATCCTCCTTCTCTAGTCTCCTGCATTTCTACCTAATATTTAGTCTGCCCAAAAGAGAATGACAGATCTTCACCTGATCCACAGCTCTGTCATTTTTCTGACCTCCAGAGTCAGTCTGCCCTGCATTACATATTGTCATTTCACCTTGAACGTACAGTTCTTAAATTCCTTGGCTACCAGCTACCTCTGTTCTTTCCTTTTTTCCTATGCTTTTCTCAATTCCTTTGCAGCACCGAAGCAATCTGATTTCCCAGTCTCTATGAAGCTATTAATGCTACAAAACTAGCACAGAAGTAAAAGATGGTAACAGTCTACCTAGCTATCGGTGCCAGTTTTCAACCACAGCTCAATACCATCTTTTTTTAGAGACGGTAAGAAAAAAGGTTAGTTCAATCTGAACTTGCAAATGTATACTTGTGTAATCCAGCTAAGGTGTGCTTTCAAAGGATACTGTATGCAATATCCAAAGAATATTTTCCAGCCTGTAAGGTAGGCTGTAAGTTATTCTTCCTTTCGATGAGACGATACAGCTTGCGAAATGTTGGCAGAGCAGCTGTGCGCATCCACACGATGAAGTCCTCATTGATAAAGCCATTGTTGTCAGGCTCTGAGTCCAGCATATACACTGGCTTGGGCCAGTTCACAGGTTTTGTTGTGCCTAGGATTAAACAAAAATAATAAAGTATTTCAAATATAGGACTGAGTAACACACTGGCTCATCAAAATCCATTCTAATATCACAAAAAAACATATTAACTTCTAAACAGTATTAACAGACAGGCTGACTCACTACTATTGCAACACATTGGGCTGTTTAAGAACTTTTTATTTTGCAGTTTAAATAGTTTAAATTCTATAAATAAATAACATAATTTATGACAGCTCTGTCCATTTGTCTAAACAATTCATGCGGGTAGGAAGTCTTGTCTCAAAGCACTGCTTGGTGAGATAGTTGTCCATTATGACAATAGGTCCTCTGCTCACTTGGTAGAGTTTAAGAACCAATTTACTAGTGTAAACATCATTTCAGATTATGTACATATGCTTTTTCTAATGTTATTGGAAATTCAATTCCACATTGTATTAAGGCAAGGTATCTGCTTTTCCAAGGGTAGCCATCACACTGACAACATGTAATTTGGCTATGACTAAGCAAGAAACCCACATCAGGTTAAACCTGAAGTTATTATACACCTTGCATAAACACACATGCTCTAAGAGCCTTAAGAAGACTTTTGAGACACAGTAGCCAGAGGAAACTTTTATTTGCCAAATTGTATATGAGACACATCAGTCACTTCTAATAACAAAAAAAAAATTCATTTTTTTTAGAGAAGAGAACAACCTAGCCACAGAAACATTTAAATGAAAACTCCACATGAAGAGTTTCATTTAACAATTGCAGGATTTCTTTATAAGTTAAATCCACGCATGATAGAACTTGTACTGGTCTTGACCTAAATACTACTAAATTTCTTCACAGTAGCTGGTATAGGACAATGTTTTGGATTTGTGCTGGACACAGTGTTGATAAACAGTGATGTTTTTGTTACTGCTAAGCAGTATTTGCAAGTATCAAGGCCTGTTCTGCTCCTCACCTCACCCCACCAGTGAGGAGACTGGGGGTCCAGGAGAGATCAGGAGGGGACACAGATGGGATAGCAGTTCCCAGCTGACCAAAGGGATATCCCATACCATATCACATCAGACTCACCAAAGAAAAGGGCAGGCAGAGGTAGGCAGGGCCTGCTTTGGCTCAGGGACTCAGATGGTGGTGAGCAATGATTTTCTTTTGCATTACTTGTTTTTCTAGGGTTTTATTTTCCTCTGTTTTTGTGGTGTTTTTGGTTTGGTTGTTTGTTTTTAATCACTAAACTGTCTTTATCTCAACCTGTGTGCCTTCTCACTTTCACCCTTCGGATTCTTCCCTCCCTCCCACTGAGCAAGGGCATGGTTAGTGAGACACTGTGATGCTTAGCTGCCAACTGGGGTCAAACCCCAGGAGCATACGTTACATATTTTTTGGTATTCAGGGTACAGAATCAGAAATTAAATCAGAAATTAAAGCTACCAAATCGGTGATTGCAGTAAAGGTAAAAACCAAACACTTTCATTAGAAACTTGCAGCTTTCATTACTTAAAGACAACCTTTCAAATAGCAGAGTAGTCCTTAGTATGGATTTCTTCAGAGAACATTTATTTAGCACATTCTGTAAAATGTCAGTGAGACAAAACTGAAATCAAAATGTGTTTGAAACCAAAACTGAAATCAAAAGGTGTTTCAAACATTTTGCCATTCTTAAAATTTAGCTTTTTTCTTTTTTTACCTTGGAAAAGCGCAGTTAAGTTGTTTCCATCTCCCGTAGGATTCCTGAACTTTACATTTTTATCTGTCCACCATGCAATGCCTTTTTTAATCAAAGTAATGGGAGTCCTTGTGTCATTATCAATGCGGTACAACTCCAGCGTATCTAAAGACAAAATCAAATTAGAAAACCAGCTGCAGAAACTTTCATTAGACAGATGATCTTGATAAGCAGTGAAACAATTACCTCCAGCAGAAAACAAAACAAAAATAACTGGCCAAGGCATTTACTATCTGCCTGACACAACCACAAACTGTTCTGTAAGAATCAGTATATATGAGATAGCAGTTTATTATCCATATATGATATCTATGTTTCTACATCACAGCAGTAGCGGTTTTTCACAGCAGGTATTTCCATCCTTTGTGTGCTATGAGATTAAATTAATCCTCCTAGCAATTTTGAAACAAGTAATAGCAGTACAAGGTATTTATTTTATTCTGAACAAGTGAAGATGTGTTAATTCAAAACAAAAAAGGCCATAATATCTTTATGCAGAGTAATGTGCAACACAACAGAAAACATACACCAGATCACAGACCCATCTAAATCGTAAGTTAAAAGTGTTACCATACCATTAAACATACTGTTGGCAATAGCTCCACAAGGAGCAATGGGTTTGTCCTCATTCGTGCGGTAAGGCTCACATTCCTTACTTGGATTCTGATAGTTAGAAAGAAAAAAGGCAAATGAGTCTGTGCTAGTTGAAACAACTAACTTGGTTTTTACAACATGATCAACATGAAATTTTATAATACTTTACAGTTATGTTCAGTAAACAAAATATCAATTCCTTACAGTTGCCTTCTGTCATACAAAAATTCTCGTACCTCATTATCATTCAACTAAATACTCTATGTGGTGATTTATGCAATAGTCAGAAATTAGTTGCTCATTCACATCCAAGCATGAACACCTACCAGTAGTGAACTGTTGTCTCCATTTAGCTGGCTGTCATCTCGAGATTTCACATAACGACGGTGGTTTTGATAGAAGTTGGAAAGTCCATAATACATGAATACATTGCTCTACAAGAAGCAAGATGGGAAGAGGGATTTTCATTCACACAAGCCTGCAATTTTAAGCTCTTAAACTTAGGTTTACAGCAACATTCATTAAGTAAGAACCTCAATCCTTCCTTCATAATGAGTACATAAAAGTACCATGATAACAAAAGCTGGCAGGCTGAAGTCAAACAATATAAACATGTCACCAACTATCAGAATGATATTCACCAGCACTAATCCCAACACCTGTCTTGTCCGATGTAGAACCCATAAGCCTAATTTGCCTCCAATTTGCCAGAAAGCACTTATCTGGTATTTCCATTTCTTGTTGAACTGAGCTTTTGTAAATCATGCAGGAATAGCTGATCTACTCTCCAGCTATGTGACACATAGGGTAACTCTGAATGTGTAAAACACAAGCATTCCACTTAACGTTGAACATTTCCAGATAAACAGAGGCATTAAGAAACATCTCATCCCTGCTGATGAAAAAGGGAACACAAAAATGAGATCCAAGTTCAAAGGAAAACTAATCTTTTTTAACAAAAAAAAAAGAAAAAAAAAATGCTTAAGTGATAAAACTTTCATTTTCAATAGGAAATAGATCATATAAACTGATCTGACTTCATCCTGCATACAGAGCAGCATACCTCAAATGAATGTTCCAGTGTGAAATTGATGGTGCATGTACAAGGGGGTGTGCTGTCCCAGGACACATTTAAGCATTTGTTGCAGGGACTAGAAGGTTCTGTTCCTGTATAGTCAATCTGTAACAGGAAAAACAGTAATTAGTTTACAATGGGAGAGTAAAGAAAAATTGTTATTAAGCCACAGAGTTGTCGCAGCATTTATTTTGCAATCATATCTCAACACCAAAAGCACATTCAGGCCTATCTGACAATCTCAAGAAGTCTTTTCCAATCTTAACCATTCTATGATTCTGTAAACGAGTTTTTGATTCTGACTATATGCTTGATTTCAGATGCAAACAAATTTAACACTGAGGTGAAATCACTCCTGGAGCAAAACCAAACAAAACCAACAAACCCCCCAACCCCCAAACCAACCAACCAAAAAATCACAGCAAAACAACCAGAAGACACTCCAGACAACATTATGTTTCCAAACACACACACTATGACAAGCAGATCTCAACTTTTACATGCTTTCCAGAGAAATTAAGCTCTTAAAAGTCTAGCTATATAATAAAAAAAATTTGCATTAGAAAACTTGCTTTGTTGACCATTTTAAGCCACCTATTTAGAAGATTTAAAAAAAAAAATTTTAAAATCACTTAATGCCCAAAAATTGTCCTAAACCAGGAAAGATTAATACACCAATACTGTTTTGTAAGGAATGGTAACATAACCAGTATATGGACAAGAAATATGATCAGTATTACTCTGGATTATACAATATTATCCGTCTTGAATAGTGTAACCCAAAAAGCCCATTTTTTAAAATCTGTACATTCAGCCTCAGCAGCCAAAAGCTCACCCTACAGTCCAAGCCAACTCAAGTGGCTTGACCACATTAGCTCTTTCTCACATGTAGCTCCAGCAAGTGTGGCCGAAGAAAGCTTCCAGCTGCCTACAAAAGATGTATTTCTACACTTACCATGAATTACCTATTTCAGAATTTAGACTCAGATTTGTGAAATATATACCTTATACTTATTGCAAAAAAACTGTTTAGCAGCAGTAGCATTTAAACTACAACACCTATACAGTTGTAGGAAGGCTGCTGCAAGTGGTTTGTCCTGATTTATGTTTGTTGTGAAAGGCATAACCATGAACTAGTGATTTATGATCTGTCCTAATACCCATATTAAGGTTAGCTAAAACAAACACACACAGTGTGTTCAGGAAAGAACTGAAGTCTATTTTCCTCTGCATCTTTTTCAGGGTCTCTCTTCCTGTGATTTCTCCAGTATCTATTAAGCTGCAACCAGTTCCATCAGCAAGCACTTTTACTGATTGGCATCTGCTCTGCTGTCAGATTTCTGACAGACAAAACCTAAACCCTAACAAGCCTAGCTGAAACTAGACAGCTTCAGAAGCTATTAGCTGGCAGAGAGAGAGAGATTGACAGAGGATCACAATCTTTGTTCCTCAACTGAACAAGATACGGACTTTATGCTTATCTAGAAATAGCACTGCTGCAGGAGCCATGACAAGCTCTGTTTAGCTACAGCACACAGACCCCACTGCTCCTCTCAATGAACAATGCATCTCATTTCGGGGGTGGGTGTGTTCTGCTAAAGTAAGCTGAAGCAAGCATCTCCTTTAGAAAGAACTTGCTAGTGTGAGAAGTTTTAGATCAAGAACGCACGCTAAAGACTCTAAGGTTGCAAAAGACCTAAAGACTTCACTTTTAAAAACATAAATTACTAAATTCTGTAGAGCATGAAATTGATGTATATTGAAGCAGGACCATGCTTTTGATGACAGTTATCAGCTTGTACACTATCAAAAAGCTTTCCTGTACAGTAACTGCCAACTCAAGTGTTTTTTTCTGCATCCACATTTACAGATTACATTCAACAGAGAGTTTATTTAAAAGGATGAAGGCATCTATCTTCAACTCTTGACAAAGTAACAAAACCACCTTGACTTTGACAGGTAAGGACCAACTTTGGAGTCTAGGGCAAGAACCTGCCTGACCCACTGTTCTGTCCCCTGAGATCGGCCAGCATCTGACAACCTGACACAGTGAGTCCTTCCCAAAAACTCCAGATTTAAGGATATTGGGTATATGCAAGTTATTCCACACCAATGGCCTTTCAGGCTGTTGATGTCTGTCAGCTGACGTACACCTACAGAAATAACATAACTACTGCGCATATTCTCCAAATTGTTTGTGGTTTTGTAGACTTCATACTTTGCCACATATTTATCCCACTCTGCTTGACCATTTCTTGTATAAAAGGCAATCCATAAATCTGGTCCTCTTCGCTGTTCCTCTTCGTAGGTTTTATTAAGTTTTGTATCCTTTCTGACATGGGGCTACAGGAACTGCACACAAGGCTGAAGTTGCAGGCAACAGTAATGTACTTACTTTCAGTTCTCCATTCCTAGCCATGCCTTAAGTCAATCTGGCTTTTCATCTACCATTATGCATTTCACAGCAGCAGTCACAGCACAAAGATCTCTCTGCTACACATGTAATACTTTGTATATTCCTCACATTTTATCATATATTAATATGCTCTGTCAATGCTTCTTATGCACCTAGTATATATTAAAAAAAAAGCCAAACCACCCCTCCCCAGAACTCTCTCACTCTTCAGTAAGAGGCAAAAAGACATTTACAGAGCTGATTAATTTTCCACCCAAACGAACTATTTTCACAACAGACCCAAGATAAATAACTGATTATACCCTTCTGAAACAATGAAAAAATGCTAGAGAAAACACAACAAAACCCCGATAATTCTAGTACACTTAAGCTGTTGGAAATCTTCCACATTTGAATTCAAGAGAGCTTCTAAAGGAAATCAGTGGAAGAGGTACATTTTGCTGCTCAGTCCTTGCACCTGTAGAAGAATAGCACAGTTCACAGAGATACTAATGGTTACCATATCTTGTTTCAGGAAAGAGTGACTTGAACTTAAATATTTATTTCAGGGTCACATATTATACATCCTATCCAATTCCAATACACTAAGTTTACAGGCACATACACACACACACACATTTAAGAGGTATGCTATTGCCTAGGAGGTAGGTGTAAATAACTACCTCTACTTCCTCCCCCGATTATACGTCTAAAAAAGCTTAGTCATGCACCTAGCTTCTAGACGTCTTGTCTCCCACAGCTAAACTTACAGCTAATTGTGAATAACTTTTGGAGGTTCTAACAAAAGCCAGCACTGTAAGCAGGGACATATGTCAGCTAAGCATATATGTGCTAGCAGTGTCTTAAAGCCCTCACTGGTGTTCAGAGCCCAGATGCTGGTCCTAACTGGCAAAATGCTTTATCTGTATTTTGCTGCTGCAACTATAAAGCCTTTTTTGATTTAAACTTGCTTTTTTTCGAAATTCAGCTGCCTTTAGGATCATAATCTCACTTGCAGAATGTCACTGGCTAAGCACTTCATAAGACATGTATGAGGATCAGGCAACAGAACACAAGTTTACCCATTCTGACTTACCACAGACTCCAAAGTCCCTCCTGTCCTCACAAAAGCCTAACAATCGGATTTTTGAGAATTTCACGAGGTGACACAGTAAATCCATACAACAAAACAAACAAATGAAACTCTTTCCAGTCTTGAGTATCTTCAAATTAGAGAGGATTGAAGGCCAGCGCCTGCCAACTGGTCTCCAGTATAAAAGGTTACTACTCCTGTAAATATGCAACCTGATTGTGTAGGGGAGCATCGCTCGCTCTCCCAGCTCACCTATGACTTTTGTGCTGAATGTTAGGTGGTAACATCTAGTTTTTGGCTTCTACTGGAACTTACCAGGAGTACGTGACTGAGCTGCTCCAGCAACAACAGCATACAAAAATTCTGTATATGCATACAGCAGCAATATAGGCACAAGAAGTCACTCACATTTTTGGACTCATGAAACTGATGCATTTCTTGTTCCCATAGATCAATGCAGATTCAGTCATAATGGAAAAAGGCTGCATTTGTCCAATTATAATGATCTAAAACTTTGTACTGCTTTACTATAGGAATGGCTATTTTAAATGCAGTTGTCAACAAAAATCAGGGTTAGCAAGGATATTTTTTCACTTCTCTCCACTGAGTACCATGTTGAAAACATGCAATTGTATTTACCTTAAAGATGCTACAACATGACAATTTAAAAATCTATGTGCCCATGACAAGTTGGCCATGTTCTCTGAAGCACTTGTTCCAATTTTCAGATGTTCAGCATATCCCCAACACTTGATATAAGATGAAACTGTTTTTCAAAAAATATGCTTACATACAAATTTGGATGCTTTAATATACACTTCAGCTTTTGGGTTTTTCCCTTCTCCTTGGCTGTAACTGTAGATCTTAACATAAAAGGGGATAAAATTGGTTTTGTTATAACATCATTTTCATTTTAAGAGAAATATGACAATACCATTCCATTCCCTACTCATGATTTCTTTAGCTAATTGGGCTTCACTGCCAAATTACTGTCACCAGCCAAGCTACTGTGTTAAACACTACTTACTTGAAAGTGACAACTTAGTCTAATAACTGGAGTGATTTGATCCACAAAAATTCATATTCTCCAATAAAACAATACAACAAACAACTACACACCTTCTTCCCTATAATCAATCTCAGTCACATTAGCTCACCGAAACTAACAATAGCTGTCAATTGCTTTTCAAGGCTGTCCGTCCCTAAGCCCTAAGCCCGGGTTATTTCCTTACAACACAAACTGGTTCTGTTATCAAATGGATCCGTTTGTGATATACAGTTCAGTTTTCAGCTAACGCTCAGCAACTTTTCACAGCAGTAGCATGGATAATTATCAGATGTAAATGACTCGGATTTAGTAAGTGTTAATTAAAAAAGCCATACTCTTCGATCTTTGTTTCCAAGTTTACTCTGGACACCCTGGTCTCCCATAGAGCACCTGCAACATTAAATCATTGGTGCAGTAAGAATTACAGCAATACATTCACCACAGAGCTTTGTCCTAAAAACACAATTACTTTGGAACATATCATCAATCTTAATATCATTCATTATATCTTATTCTAAGATATATATATCTTCAGAAGATATATAACGGACTGCCACAGGCTATCCCAGGGATAATGCGCATACTTTCTGTACTGCTGAGGAAAAAAAAACGTGCACCGGGCTGTGTCGATTAAATGCTGGCAGTAATTTCCCCGGAAGTTCCCTCGGGAGCACTGGCAGAAAAGCTACAGCCTATGCGCAGATGACTGTCAGCTCTGTCTGCTCAGGGTAATTAATGGACGCTTTGCTGACGAGCACAGACGTTTCGCCGCAGCGGAGCCGCTCGGGCGCCGTGTCCGCTCCGCACAGAACCCGCCTGGGTCCCCGCCGCGTCCGGGCAGGCCGGGAGGGGACCGGATTCCCCCGGAGTCGCAGGCGGCCTCCGGGCAGGCGATCCCCGCTCGCCCTGCCCGGCCTCCCCGACCGGGCTCCGGGTGCTCCCAAAGCCCCGGCCCGGGCCCCCCTGCCCCGCGCACCTCGTACTCGCGGATGTTGTTGGAGGTGACGAAGATGCCGATGCCGATGGGGATGAAGATAAGGCCGATGATGAAGAAGGCCGGCAGCACCGTGCCC